>CM048821.1:27542525-28276160 GCA_026586065.1 Dioscorea zingiberensis
ATTACCTTGGATCTTGGGGAAAGAGAGGCAGAAGGGATGAAAAGCTCGGTATAATAACCTATAGGGTCTCCAAAAGAGCTTTGAAGCTCGGTAATACAACTCATGGTGTCGCCTGAAGAAAGACAGCATGCTTAGTGGAAAGTCAGGAGAAGAGAAATACATCCACTCACTTGCATTACATTAACACCTGAGTTATAACGGAAATGTGGCGACATCTACCTAGCCTTTAGCATAGACTAGCTCGTCGACAACCAAGATTACCTGCCTCAGGCACTAACTCGACACCTCTCCAATAAAGAGGGAAGGTACGTATATGGACAAGAGCAAGAGAGGTCGAACAAGTTAATCTCAAGAAGCAAAGAAGGCAGAAACGATACTAGTGCGGTCACGTTAAAAATAAAATAAAATAAAATTCTTGTCTATGATACTCCCAGGGCAAAGAGTTTGAAGTACACAATGAAAAGAAGTACAAGGAGAAAAGCAGGGTCAGACATCCAACGGAGATGGATCGGAGGCCTTAGTTGAACAACCTAAACTTCCTCACGAGACGGACCCCAACTGAATGCAAGGCCTTAGTAACGTGGTGCTTACTTGGCCCTTGGAGGGACTTTGATACAAGTAGAATTGCGTTTACTCAACCCTTAGAGGGACTTTGATTCCCTATGGGTTTTATTGACCATCTTTTCTATTCATATTAAGACCGACAATCTGTCCACAATGGGTTGGTATAATATTCCCTTGGGTTTCGACCATCATTTCCACTCATATCAAGATACGGTCCAACCATGATGGGTTAGCCCAATACCACAAAGGTTTTCGATCATCATTTCTACTCTTATCAAGAGCGATGATCCAACCTCAATGGGTTAACCTCTTTCCCGAGAAAGGGCGTGGTGAGCTCATTCCTAACGCGGTGATGAGGCCATGCTCGCTCCTAAAAAGGTAACGAGGCTATCCTTGAAAAGGTGATGATGTGGCACACTTATCCTCAAAAAAAGTGATGAGAATTTACTAGTCTTGGAGAAGGTAATGAGACTTGATAAGCTCATCCCAAGGAAGGTAGCTAAGCTTATACTCACTCTTTAAAAAGTGACAATATTTTCATTCAAGCAGAATGTTGTTATGCTTAGCTCTTAATCAGGCAGTAATCCCCCCTCTATCGATTTGTGGAGGCTTTCAAGCAACCTTGGCTTATCTATTCGGACTTTTGGAGGACTTATTGTAAAACCCAAGATTTTTCATGAAATAAAGGATTTAAAATTTCCTCTATTTAATCTTAGTTAATTTACTAAAGGGCATTTTGGGGATTAGTATAAGTCCCAAGGGCATTTTGATAAAAAGGGCATGAGAGAGTTTAGAAAGAATAAATAAATTATCCCATAATTTATTTAAGTTAATTGGTAGTTGATTTAATTAAACTTGGGAATAATCAATTTAATTAAACTTGGAAACCCTTGATGATTGATCATGATGGGACTAAGAATGGAAATGGGGTAAATTAATCAAGTTTGATTAATGAAGGAAAGTCCTAAGTTGGTATGACTTGATATAAATTAAAAGGAAGGAGAAAATAATTAAAAATCTCTTGATTTGAATTATTGGGCTGCCAAGGACCTACATGGGATTTTATAGAGACTGAGGACTGCGAAGTAAATAAACTTCCCTCTGGGTGGAGGACCTAGATATAAAAGTATAAAGAACAAGGACTTGAGGAGAATTGTGCATTCTCTCTCAGAATAAGGACCTAACTATAAATTTTAAGAAGTTGGGGGTCCTTTGCGCATAAGACCAAAGA
Source organism: Dioscorea zingiberensis (assembly GCA_026586065.1). Classification (NCBI taxonomy): domain Eukaryota; kingdom Viridiplantae; phylum Streptophyta; class Magnoliopsida; order Dioscoreales; family Dioscoreaceae; genus Dioscorea; species Dioscorea zingiberensis. Next base: position 27,544,321 of record CM048821.1, read on the forward strand.
GTCTGTGACTAGAGACGGACGGGCGGCCCAGATCAAATGATCCCATCCAAGGCTGATCGCGGAGTAAGATGAAAGACAACGGGTGAACCACGTGGCGATCTCAACGCCGTCCATTCGATTACTAACGATCTCTAGGCGTGGGGATGGTTGACGGTTGAATAGAACCGCACCATGCGGGCAGGTACTAACCTTCAGATCTCAAGGGAGTAACTATCCCAAGACTCTCCTGTTCTTCTCCTCCAGCCACCAACGCGCGCCACCACCCACGATCTCGGGGCAGCCTGCAAAGGAAATAAAGATGTTTGATTGATAATCAAACATTGTAAGCAAGGATCTCGACTCCAAATCAAAGGATCGCGATCCACCCCCAGCTCTCTATAAGAACAGGCTGTAAGAGCCTTTCAGGCATCAGCACCACCCACTGCGGCGGTGAGTGATCCCTGGTGAGAGTCCGAGGAGGGGAGCGTTACACCGAGCCTGCGACTGGAGCAGGAGGGAGAGGACGTAGAGAGCCTGTGCCACTGCTCTGTTTGGTCGCGTCATCACCGTGGAAAGCCATCAGTAAGTCCCTCGCTCGCTTCTGTTTTCTTTCCGGTAATCTCTATGCATACATATGAGAGGAGCGACGGTGAGCGAGAGAATGAGACAGAGGGGGTGTTCCGCCGAGGCTACCTGACGGGAGCTATTGTCCAGGAGGAGAACTCGGCATGTAGGTCAACGCCGCAGTGAGAACTCGTGCACCACGACTCCACCTCCGACGCCGACGGTCACGCAAGGACTAGAGCTCCACTTGCCGCCAGCGAGGCTCGGCCTGGAAAAAAAAGAGAAGACGGGTTAGAGTAGGAAATAATTAGTTAATTAGAGGATTAAACTTTAATTAACTCAATTAAAAATGGTTAAAAACATTAAGTTAATTAACCCGGTATAATTGGTCAGATTGATTTTGATTAATTAGAAGTTAGCTGGCTAATTATTAATCATTTCAAACTAAAGTTGGGTTAGTCAACCGGTTATGAATAATTGATTAGAGATCTATTGATTTGGAGTAGTCGATTTGAAAATGGTGTGGGTGGACCGATTTCAAGGTTATGGACTTAGATTGGGTTTGATGAATGGGGGATTGGTCCAACCAGCTAACTAGATGGCCATGGATTCGGGCCTGATTTTAATCACTATTGACTAGATCAAATTGAATAGTAATGGGCTCAATAAGCAAAATGAATTGGGCCAAACTTAATTTAAATAATGGATTAGTTTGAGTTGGATTAATCAGGTGAACTAAAGGTAAATTAAGAAATTAAACAAAAAGGATTGAAATTTATAGAAATTAGTTACGTAGTTAACTAATTAAAGGATGATAATTACCAATCATCGGTTGGGTTCAACTAAATTGGTAGTGGCTAGGTTTAGTCACATGTAAAAGTTGGGTCAAACAAGATTGGGCTTGGTCAGCCTTTATAGGTGGAGTTGGGCTTAACCAGATTCGGGCTTGGGCTCAATTCAATAATTTCCTTAAATTGCAAATGTCTTGGGCTAGTCAAGAAACAAACAAAGTAAAATAAAAAGGAATAAAAGATTGTAGGAGAGGGGTTTGAACTAGAGACCCTCTCATGGGCTTGATAGGCTCTAACCACCATACCCACCCTCTTGTGATAAAAGGAACTCCGGAACATCTCATATATCCGACTAATCATATTTTAGGGAAGGAAACGATAAACATAGTCATTTAAGGTAGTTGACACGGGAACACAAGGGAAGGTACACGAAAGTGAGACTCGGGGCCATTGGGAAGCATGCATTGTAGATATCAAAGCATAGACAATGACACATTTATTATAGAATTGTCTCTATCGATATCGACGTGGATGCATCAGAAGTAAGCCGCTGGAATAATGCAGACTCCTCAGGATTTTGCAGTGTGTAGTACACACTGGCCTCTGTTCCACCCTTCTGAGTTTTCTCGATATGTCTTATTCAATGACATCAAATGCTTTGTATCTATCTCATGCTTCTCGATTTATTGAAAACTCATTTATTTTAGCATGATCGATTGCTCGGGATGTTTGGATTCCTACTTGTTTGTTCTTTGCCCGGATTGATTCGCCGCTCGAGAAGAATTCTTTTACATACATCTGTGGATCTGACACTCACGTTCCCAAGATTGCTACGCCAGAGGGATTCGGAGACTGTCATTCCACCCGCTAAAATGAGGATGATTCATTGCCGCAGCCCATATCGTGAGAGAGGCTGCATCTAATATAATGTAATTCGACTGAGGGCCGTAGAGCTACTCGACGGTCGTGTTCTCAAGAAAATGCACACGGCGCCGTACCTGGGAGACATTCTCATGAGCTTCCATCGGAACTCATATCGAAGCCCTCAGAGCCTTAGTAGCTAGGAAATGTCGATACCTTGCTTGTTTTATGGTAGACTCCTAGGGATTGTTTTTGAGGGGCGTGCCCCAAGTCGATTTTTGATATTCTTACTTATTGATATCACGCTTCTTCAACCCCGCTAGGGTACTTACTGGGCTTTCCATTCAAAAGCTCACGCACTTGTTTCCTTCCTCGCTTGTAGATCTCGAGGCGTAGGATTCTAAAGCAGTGCAGGAGCCGATCGTGGGCCATGAATTGCGGAGGTCTCCAGGACCTTTGTTTATTTTCTTATTCGTATGTGATATTTTATTTTGTAGGTCCCTTATAGGCTCTAGTATTTGTGGTGGTGATCTCGAATCCCTTTATATTTTTCATTTGAAACTATGTTATTTTTGAACAATTAAGTTGACCCACGCCACCACCCGCCCCACTCACTTAGGCCTTTATCCGAAAGCCGGGCCCAATCCTCTACTTGGGTAATGGCTTCGGTTCCAGGAATGTGCCGCTCGGTAGGTCCCGTGGATCGTGTCGGGCAAGCACTTTTGATATAGGACTCATTAATATCTCAAGTGGATGGACTCTGGATATAAATAGTGATGTTTAGACCTTATTCGCCCCTTTGGGACTAAGTATGATTAGAGTTTAGGAATATAACTCATCTTAGGAGGGATTTGTATATTAGGAAAGGTTAAACGACTCCGGCCCCTCGAAGGGACATTGATACGATACTGACATTCTGACTACTCGACCTTTGAAGGGATTCCTGATAATGGCAGTAGCATGACGCCTTTACTCTCGACCCTTTGAAGGGACTCCTTTAGAATGAAAGAGACCTACAAAATAGTTGGGAAATATCAACATGTATGGTTCCCTTGAGAGAGAGAAAAATTATGTCTCTTTGACAATATTATTTCAAGTGGAACGATCCTTGGGATCGATATACCTCGGCATGCATCGCTTGCCAGCGCCTCTTTAGTGATACAAGCCTTCTCCAACTAGGTGCGCATCAGTCCAACTCAACTTACTTCCGATGCCTCTCATCTTTGGTTGGGGGCTCCTTGACCTTTGGCTTTAAGAAGGGCTTATATAGTATTGTCGATGGTAATACACCGATTTCCCTCAAGTTCTTCTTCGTGCATCCGCTCTTTGTGGGAACTCTTTCATCACTAAAATCGATAAGTCAAGCATTCACCACCAACAAAACATTTAGAGTCACTCTTCCTAATATGACATATTATAACCGGAGGGACACTTTGACCACCAAAAGTTTGTGGTGACCCATTGATCATGGCGCAGTTTAGGGTCCCTGCTATGAAGGTCAGAGGCTAAACGCCATGGTTTCCTCGTTGTGGAAAGTGAACCTCGATTAGGGGGGAGACTTCACATCATCAAGCGACATCTTGCTTGAGACCCAAATTCTCAGAATTAAAAGTCCCATATAAATACACATCCACCTAGCTCCCATTATCTATGGTTTAAAGACTTCTTCCTCACCTCTCAATTCAAAGTTGGAGCAAGCCACCAACGCATGACCACTAATGCATCATCATGAGGGTGCATGGGCCCCCTCTAGGTAATCAAGTAGCAGAAGGTGCCGAGTATGTAGCCTCAACATGATGTTGCCCCTTCCTTTGACGTAAGAAGCAGCAGTTCTAAGACTGACATCCAAAGTGCATATCTCCTCACGAGATAAGGTTCCTTCGTTGTCATTATCGGTCGGGTCCTTTAGCACATATGCGATTATACCCACGAGAACTCTGGTTTCCCTACGGGGAGGGATGCAAATCTCCTTCTCTACTTGGATCTCTCTTTATGTACCGAGAAAGATGGCCCTCGGCTAAGCCATAAGCTTTCTTCTTTTCTAACACCTTTCTATCCTTAATCTAGGATGCATCTCATCAAATAATAGTTATCATGCTCTACATGCATCCCAATGAAAACCTCGCGTGAAAAGACCTTAGTTCCTTTGCTATATATATATATATATATATGTTCCTTGCATTTTAGGCAGAATACCTCATTTTCTATAGTTTCATCTAAGCATCTTTTGGATCATCTCCATGTTCACGCAGAGGATTTTGGGCCCAACTTGTATGAGAGAGTAGCTTACATAGTTATGTAAATCCACTCCCTCGCACTTTTCTACCATTGTCATCCCCGGAAAAGTTGAGAACTTTGTCTCTCTAAATTATTGTTTTTGCTTATTCTGTGCACCGGGTTCCACCTCCCTTTTCAACTTCTCCTCCTCCTCCCTCCTCCTCCTCCTCCTCCTCCTCTCCCTCTCTCCCTCCTTTCAAGTCGGGCCTTCCTCCTCTTAGTTTAGTTACTCTTGTATCTCCTCGGCATTGGATATACTTTTTCGCTTCTAGCGCAGGAGAGATCGGCCGATTCTTTCGTCAGCCTTGCTTACAAAATAACAAAGAAATTGGAATAGAGACTTCACGTGAACCTCTTCAACGTGAGCACACACGCACTGGCAAAGGTCTCCCGGCGTCTCAGCCAAGTGCGCGTGCACTTCCAAAGCTCTCTATGCGCTGAATTCGTCCGCGGATATAGGCCGCAGTGCGGAGTGGCCCTCCTCCTCCTCCTCCTCCTCCTCCTCCTCCTCCTCCTCCTCCTCCTCCTCCTCCTCCTCCCTCCTCCCCGCCGCTTTTATTCCCTCATTAGTGCATATAGGCAAAGGTCTCTTCTCTCGCTACTCGCAAAATGAACATCTTATTAAAGAGTTCACCATTTCACTTTTGAAAGATGAGAGAAGAGAATTTCCATCTCAAGTAGTATTAGAAAAATGTACGTGCACCGCGTGATCTCAAATCGCAAAGGCAAGTGCCAGAAAGGCTCACCGCTACGCCGCTGGCTAATTTGGATCCTTCTTCTGGGAGCTCTCTATAGGTAGAGAGGAAGCAATCATGACCTTGAAGCTGGATTAAAGGTGGCCCAGCGGGTACTTACCGCAATGCAGAGATGCTGCGAGATTGTAAAAGTCCTCCCATAAAGGGTATCTCAAGTCCCTGGGCAGTATGTGAAAGAAGGCTGCCTCTAGTGCTGCCAAGTAATGAACCTGGGAAATAGTATGTGAGATGCCTTCCTCGGGTCACTCTTTCCATTCGAGGATGCCGGACATCTTTATGCTGGAAGTTAAGGTGGCTACTTGGATCGAAAGCCTCGGGCCACAAGGTACCCTATGGCACGCTAGAATGTATCGATGGGAAACTCTCTCTTCCTTTTCCCATTAATTTATCCTATGTTCACACACACATACAAATGACCCCATCTAAGTATATATATATAGAGCTACGATAGTGGAGCTCTCTTCTCTCCTCCTCCTCGCCTCCTAGGACTCCTCAAGCATGCTACATGGGCAAAGTTCCTCGTGAGGATGAGAGAAGCCTAATGCTCTTGCTTTCCGAAGGCTCCTAATAAGTAACTCCAACTACTCGGAGCATTTAGATATGTGAGAGAGAGAGAGATTCCTCCTCATGGATCCTCTTCTAGGATCATTGTCATTGCTCATGCGAGTCATGAGAGGGAGTAGCGCCATATGATCTTTGGGATTGCATTCAACCCGCGTGATCTTATCCTCTACTTATATGTGGAGGAATCAGCTTTTTCTTGCCTCTTTCCATCACTGCGTGATAGGGACGCTAGTAGCTTTTTGATCGAGATTCCTCAAGCATACAACGCATAAACTATTAATGCCTCAACTCCTCAAGCTTCCTTCTTGAAATCGTAGTCATATGACTGATCAACGTAATGAGATCTGACATGGAGATGTGTTAACCGCTACCATTTTTCAGAACCGGGAAGTACGATCACCGACAAAGCGACATTTTGGCTCCCTCGGGCTGCTTAGAATCTCGCCGGACGTGGGATCGAAGACCGCTCTAGAGATGCCGACTCTTATGGGCAAGCATGGAAAAATCGAGAGTTATTTCCCTGACCCTCCGACGCATTGCCATAGTCAAGAACAAGATTTAGGTGGAGGAGAAGGGAAGATTCTCCCCAAATTAAGCCGAAAAGAATGAATTACAGGCAGAATGGAGCCGGTAGTGTAGACGAATGAGCAAGGAGTGAGGATAAAGAGGATGTATGCCTTCTGGCTTCAACACAGTGGAAGAAGAGGTTGGAGTTCGAGTGCTACTACTCTTCCTCCCCTTTTATACCTTTGGGAGTCTCATGGGGCAGCTAGGAGGTGACTTGAGCCGCCAAGCGGTGACAAATCTGCTGCAAGCTTCATAATGGAATCTTTGGCATCTATGGGAAGCTTGTCTAGAACCTTCACCTATTCCAAAAGCTTCTTTTAGGTCGTTATGTGGATATTGAGCTGATGATGCCTTACCTTTTAAGATCATGTCACGTGATAAGGCCAGATTTTTCCCAATAATACATAATAATATTATTATTATTATGGAAGTTATATCTTTCCTATTCCAAAGCTACTTGGTTGTGAAAATGACTTTCACAACAAAGCTAAGATTGGGTTTTCTAAATATAAAACTAATCTAAAGTTATCAAGAGAACTTATGCAAACCAATTATTTGTCATGTACTTCGCATGACAGACATAGTACTGTGATCGACGCGCAGTCCGGTGCAAAAGATTGGTTTGAAAACAGGAATGGTGATCGTACGGTTGGTAAATTGGTCTTGTATCAACTACTTTCAAGTTGAAAACTTGGCGTGCAAAACTCTTTTAATTTGTCAAGTGAGATGATCCACATTAAAGAGTAGCAACTGTTAATTGGATGGCTTCATCAGTATTTTGTTGGCCGTGGAGCTAATAAGAGATAAATGGGACTAACTTTCATCAATGTCTTTGTTTGCCACCCTTCAAAAATAAAAAAAATCATCTATTATTCTTTTTAATAATATTTTATAATATTTTTATTTTATTTTTATTCTTTTAGCCATCTTATTGACTAACTTTTTATTTATTATCCCTCAAAAATGTAAAATCACTTCTCATCCTCTAATTTTTAAATCTTTATTTTATTTTTATTTTACTTATTATATTTTGATCAAAATTTTATGTTTTAATCTGAGTTATTAGATGCAAAATCTTATATTATAATATATGTAAAATAACAATTTAAACATTTTTATATAGGTTAATCCTACTTTTATTTATTATTTATTTTTTTAATATATATTATTAAAATTTAAATTAAAAAAAGGTTTATTTTATATTTTTATTTATTTATAAATTAAATATATATTTATTTGTAACTCTTTTAATAAAATCATAATTTACTTATAACTTATTTTAAAATATTTTTTTAATAATCTATTAATTATACATCAATATCAATAGTAAAAGAAAATATTTTTTATTTGACTTTTTAAATAATTTTTAAACAATATTTAGTATTAAACAAACTTATGCAAACCACTGTATGGGTTTTTTTTGGTGCAACAATTTAATGCGCCTCACCATTAACCACCTCGCTACTTATTTCCAAGTAGATTCGGATTCTCAGAAGCAAGGTGTGCTTTTTTGGGGATGAACCGTAGTCAACCTCCACTCACACAATAAAGTAAAAACTCGTAAAGTGTCTTCTCAGTGGTCCTATTAACCTATATTCATCCCTAACTTTCAAGGGAGTGCTTATGCCTTTGTAAAATAATAATAATAATAATAATAATAAAAACAATTTAATGGGCCTCACCAGTCATCACCCACATGCAAAAGATGCTTGCCAAGGTGCCATCCTTAACAAAACCAAAAATTAAAAAAGAACACAAGTGTAAACCTTCAAAACTTCACCCAATCTTCTTGCCGTTAAGTCTAATTTTTCTATCAACTGAACTGGATAAGTGTCCCCCACGTGTTCAGAGTAAGAGAGAGAGAGAAAAGACGAACTAGTGCGCATCACCACATTTGAAAACTCTCTGATATAATCGGCAAGCTCTGAACTTTCCATTGCTCTCCAGGACTTATCTTTAACTCCCCACATGTTCAGAGTAAGAGAGAGCAAAAAGACAAACTAGTGCGCATCACCACCTTTGAAAACTCTTATGATATAATCGGCAAGCTCTGAACTTTCAATTATTTCTCTCCAGGACTTATCTTCTCAACAAATGGCTTCAAACCCAACAATCTTCATCTCCCCTGCTGGTTTTCTCTTTGGTATGTGCTTCCAATGCAACTCCAAGGAAGATGGTGGGGATATATGAGCTCAAGAAGGGAGATTTCTCAGTGAAAGTTACCAACTGGGGAGCAACCATCACCTCTGTTGTTCTACCAGATTCCAAAGGTTTGCCTCTCTTTCATGTCTTCTTCCTGAAAGCTCCAATGTTTGTATAGATTTAATATCAGTTTGTCTCACTAGTACTGATATGTTCTTTTCCTGCAGGGAATTTGGATGATGTTGTTCTTGGATATGATAGGATTGCTCAATATGTTGTAAGATTTATGCCTCCTAGATCTTTGAGCTTGTTTTGCTTCTAAGTTTTTCTCTATTTCTTTTCCTGTTTGTGATGATGCCTGCAAATGCATATTAAAATTTTAATCAAGATGGAGAATTTTTCTTTTCCTGTAAATGCACATTTGATGTAGGAAAATTAGTTGTAGAGTTCTCATGTTCAATCTTAACACTGACAATGAGTCACCCAAGTAATGATATGGTTCTCGCTTGTGCCAAGGCATCATATAATTCCAACAGTTTAAGGACTATAATCAAATCAAAAGAAGTTTCTGAATTAACAGGAAGATAAACTCAGGAATTCGGATATAGATTTCTCATAATCAATTACTGTTTGCTTGATCTTTGGCTCTAGTGACAAGGAAGAATCTACAGCCGATGACCTCAGATAATCAAATTAGTCATATGGATGATTAAAATGATTAGCTTTGTTGCGAAAACAAAGATGCTAGCGTTTCCCCAAACTTAGTCTATTGAGTTGGTTGTGAGATATAATACTTTTTACTAGAAGTTGACTATATGAATCAGCATTTCAGAAGTTGACTTTCTGCTTTTCCAAGTGAAATTACTGAAAATTATTTGCTCTACTGGTTCAAAGAATGGCACAGGTTATCTTGGAGCATTGGTTGGGCGGCCGCCATTAGAATTTCAGGAGCACGGTTCGCCTTGAATGGGACTACATACAGATTATATGCCAATGACGGAAAAACTCACTGCATGGTACTTCTCTTATGGATTAATTAGTTGAATTTAATGTAAATAGTTCGATTGAAGAGTGTTTATGTAAATTCTTCTCTTGAATTCATCAAGGTGGACATAGAGGATTCAGTCATGTCATTTGGACTGTCAAAGAGAAAAAGATGGTGAATTCCCTTACATTACCTTCTACTATCACAGCTTTGATGGGGAACAAGGTATCTTCTCTTTTCAATTAATTTTCTTCTATATTTCTTCATTTTATGTTACCTACTTGAATTCACGAATCTCGCATACATGACTCTTACAAACAGGATTTCCCGGTGCTCTTGATGTGTTTGTAACTTACAAGATCTCTGGAAAATACAAGCTCGATGTGATCATGCAAGCAATGCCTCTAAACAAGGCCACACCAGTGAATCTTGCGCAACACACTTACTGGAACCTCGGTGGAGAAGGCAGTGGCAACATTCTATCCAACTCTGTTCAAATCTTCGGTTCACACATCATTCTACTAGACAAAAATCTCATCCCTACGGGACAGATCAGTACCGTTGCAGGAACTCCATATGATTTCCTTAAGCCTATGACAGTGGGGAGCAGAATCAAGGAAGTCGGCAAAGGTTATGATATCAACTATGTGCTTGATTCTCCGATCGGGAATCAAGGCTTGAGAAAGGCTGCAGTTGTTAAGGATAGCAAGACTGGTCGAGTACTTGGAGTTGTGGACAAATCAGGCAGGGGTGCAGTTCTATACTGCAAACGGCTTGGATGAATGTCACAGGGAAGGGTGGACATGTCTATAACCAGTATGGTGCACTGTGTTTAGAGACGCAAGGGTTTCCAGACTCTGTAAACCACCCTACGTTTCCTTCTCAGATTGTGAGTCCTGGGAGGTTTACTCACACTACATGATGTTCAAATTCTCCTTCCAGTAGGAGGTGAAGTTGAATAAGGTCCACGTTTACTTCATTGTGATATCAATGGAAAATGTCCCTTTCCTGAATAAATGGTTGTTGAATATTCAAATCAAGCTGAGTTTGTTTCTATGGAATGCTTTATTTTAATTTCAGACAAGCTTTCATCAAGTGTAATTAGTTTATGTCCACCAAACAAGGATGGTCCATAAACAATGTCAAGTGGTTTAAATTCAAAGATGCATCTATCTAGGCACATTCATGACTGCAGAAAAAACCTAAAGACAATGAAAGAACATTTATCAACATACAAGCAAATTGACTGGAGGTTGTCATGAATTAGAGTAAGAAATAGAAAGAGACCATAAAGGAAGTTAATATGATTACTTGATAAATATACATGGCGGTTTATATACCGTATTTCAATTCATACTGTAGTTTTAATCATACTGATTAATCAGATTTTAACTTACTTCAAATACGTTGTTTGGTTGCTCAGAATTGTAACGCCGTGCATTTCATTTTTCATCATTTGGCTTGATATAAAATGGGTGATATACCACTGTAAGTTGGTGAGATTACTCCTATATTCAATTTTTTTTTTATATTTATATGTAATTTATAATAGAAATAATAATGTGAAATTTAATATAAAATATTTAATCATAAAATATTTATATTTAATTTTTAAAATAATAATGTGAATATATACACACATAAATAATCTTGCTACTTGCCCAAACTATGTTCAATTTATATTTTCTCCAAAATATGTTCTATTTACTACACACCCTCAAAATAATAATAATAAATATAATAATAAATATAATAATAATCTTGCTACTTGCCTGCTTAAAAATTTACCTGATTTACAAATACTAAAAATTACAACTTACATATATATACACACATACATACATACTTGCATCACTTGGAAAACCCATTCCAAAAAGAATACTAAGAACCTCCATTGAAAACAACACCATAAATAAATAATCAATTGCAAAAATATACAAGACAAACTATCAAAAAGCATCACTTGAAGTAAAATATTATCTCGTTGTTATAGCTTTACAAAAGCATCCCAACAAGGTAAATATAGAATCTGGATCTAGCTTTCAATACAAGATTAACATAAACTCTAATTGTTCATCAGTTTTTCATGACCACAAAACATTAAATCTAAAGTTTGAAACATCCAACAATGTGTCACTACATCATATCCCACCATCCCCCCTCAATTATCTGAGGAAACCATCCATCCAAAAGCATCGGAGGTCATAATCTTTGTTTATAAAGGTGATTGCAAGATTGTGTTGGGCATTCAAATGATCATATGCTAACCCAAGGTCAAACTTGTTGTAGTGGTCAATCAAGGTCATAACTTCATCGTACAATTTCTTACCCAAATTTATAGCTTTATCCTCCTCTAGTGCATTTCCAAGTCAAACTTTCGCATGACTTCCAACTCCTCGATCCTAATACGCTTTGCTCCCTTTTTAACCTCCTTGGTCTTAGAAGTTGAGCTAGTTGGTGTGTCAAGAGGTTGTGTTTGTGCGAATCAATCAATATCATCCAAACCCTGGGGTTGATCATTGGAATCAAATGCCGACGATGTTGGTGGTAGTTCCATGCAAACACCCATACTTCTAGAGCTTTGACAACCCTCGTTTTGCAAAGACCCTCGCTGTTTGATCATTTCCACATACAATAGCCATCTCCTCAGAGTCTTCAATCGGTTTATTGATGTAAACCTTCTACTAGGATGCTTACCTTCATATATATACAAACAAAACACAATCCATAAGTAAGGTAAATATGCAAATATCGCTAAAACATGGTGTAATTACAAACTAGTACTTACTTGTATGTATGTGCTAAATTCCTCTCAAGGCCTATAATTATTTTCTTCTCCGAATCATCCCAAGACACTCCACTTAAACTCTTAAGTTTCTTAATTATTAGCCAAATCTTCCTCACATGTCGAAGACGATTGATAAATTGTGTATCATTCACAACCAAGTTAAACTTCGCACTAACAGCTCTCGTAGCAGCAGTGATAGTAGTACTCTTGAAACCTTTGTCAGATTTAAGACCAAGGTTTGCTTGCTCAACTAAACATTTGAGCAAAAATGATGTCATGATCGTTGTCCATCTGAAGTTAGTTGAATTTTTCCTTCCAACACTATCATGCCTCTCTTGTGTCATTTCTACAAAATCCATTTACAAAATAAAAATCACACTTTGTTCTTAAAATAAACAAAAAATAAAGTACAGTAATTGAAATTTTCGTATGCACTAGGAGCAAATCTTGTAAATATATACTTATGTGCATCTATGTAAAATTAGAATTTGAGTAAATGCATACATAAGTATAAATAAGAGAAAAGAATCAAGTATATTGGAATCAAAAAATATAGGAGAAATTATAAAAAAGTACCATGTGGTTTGTGACTTTTTGAATTCAATCCTTGTGGTTTAAAATTGAACAATAAAGATCCTGTGGTTTGCCCGTTTATCACTTTAGTACCCTGTAATACTGTGCATTCAAGGTCGTGTCTCCGTTTGGCCCCCTAGAGCATGTTTAAAGGATTTCCAACCGTATGGATGGGAAGATCATCGAAAAATAAGCTAACCTGTCAATTTTCATACAATTTCGGAACTTGTAGGATCTTCATCTTAACGGTTCTTATTTTATAGGAATCAATAATCTAGAATTTCAACCGCTAAGGGAAGACCAAACAATTACCAAATTGTATGAAAATTGACAGTTAGCTTATTTTTCGATGATCTTCCCATCCATACGTTGGAAATCCAAACGGGACACTATCTTTGAATGCACAATATTACAGTGTACTAAAATGATAAATCCGCAAACCACAGGGTCTTTATTGTTAAATTTTAAACCACAAGGACCGAATTAAAAAAGTCTAAAACCACATGGTACTTTTTTGTAATTTCCCCAAAAATATATACAGGTTTACTATATAAACGGCATTCTTTTCTGCACAGGATTTTGTACAGTTTCTAGTGAAATAAAAGCATATGGCATAAGAATGCAGGAATTCAGTGTGTGCATGCTTGGTTGTAAGTTCAAATGCTTGGTTTTATTTCAAATGTTGTCCATAACTAAGTCTTGCATGCTCATCCTTACTGTTTTTGTCATTTAAAGGTTTTTATTACTTACCCATAACTAAAGTGAAAGCCAAATCAAAGATGTCAAAGGTGTTTTATACTTTCCCTAACTCTTGATTTATTCAAGCTTCGCAGTTGCTAATTGAAGCTCTAAGATTTCCATGTTCCTTTTGTTCTAACTTTTCACCAAAACATGATGAGATAATTGATTGGTGATTTTGCTCAAGGAAATTACTCAAATGACATCAATTGCAAAGGATTTCATGATAATATATGTGTAGTCCTGTAGATAAAAACAATATTGCTTTTTATGATATAAAGGATGCATACTTTCAATTGTTCAACAATGTGTAAAGCCATTGAAACAACAATTCTTCTTCTAAAAAAATTGAGACAGTGCTTGTTCAATTCTAGCAGTAAAAATTTCTAAGAAAATCACAACCAAAGCCATAAGCCATAAGCTATCAGATATACAACAGGAAAATCACAATCCCTATTGCACCAACACTGAGAAAGTAAAAACTCAATCACAATCAAGAACAAGCCACTAATTTTGGCACCACACCAAGACAATCGTAGTCAAAGAGAGAGATATGAAAATGTACAGAAAATGTTTTTTGCAATGCTGATGCCACTGCATGCTTTTCTACACAATGATGCCTATCATGGATGCAAGGGGTAGGCAGGGCCACTGCCCCCTAAATTTTGTGAAATTTTCCAATGCCCCCTTCAAATTTTACAAAATTTTTGTTGCCCCTCCTAAATTTTAAAATGTTTTTAGATAAATATAGAATTTATAAGGGTTTAAGTGAAAAACCTAAACTAAAAACCTATCTCAACCCTTCTCCAAATTTTGAAAAATTTGCCATTACCCCTAAGTTTTAAAAGTTTTTTATATAAATATAAAATTTATAAGGGTTTAAGTGAAAAACCTAAACTAAAACCTATCTTTAACCTCGTTGAGATTCATCTATGGACCATATCTCTTCTTCTTCTGTTTCACCGTCATACTACCTCCATTCTTTTGTCCCCTCACTTTTGGTTTCACAAATTTCTAAGTGTTCTTTTCTAATTTTGATAGCCCGTTGATAGGTATTTTTCGGGGGAGGAGATATTTTATTTTTGTTATATAACTTTAATTTTTTGGATTGATAATATTCTTTGAATGTGAAAAAAAAGGGCAATCTTGGATTCTTGATTTTGATGTATGCTTAGGGTTAATATGGTATAAATGAATTTCGCTTAATTTTTTTTTTGTTCTTGGATTTATTTGGTTTTCATGAATTTTGCTTTATGATTTAATTCTATTGTTTGTTTCTATCCATTTATGTGTGGTTTTTGTTAATTTATTTCTTATAATTTTAATTATAATATTTATCTATCCAAGTTTCGTGTTAATTAATTTAGATAGTTCTAATGAAAAATCAAACAATTGATTTTTTTTTAAAGAAAAAGAGCTCTTCAATTCATTAAACTTCGTTGAGGCTTCAATAGTAGATAATAAAACTATTGTACAAGAGGAAAAACACTCAACTAAAGTTCATCGATTGGATGAAAAAAAAAAAGATGATGATTTGTGGTAAAAAAGATGATTTGAGAAATTGCATAATTATAATTCAAAATCGATGGTAAAAAAATATCTATATTGGACAATGACTTTAAGTAGTTCGCCTCTCCCTTGCGCCTAATTTCCTGATCCACCACCTGTTATAAATATAGTTGTGGTCCAAAAACAAAGATGATCACGCTCTGCTTTTCTTCCCCTACCTATAGAGTTTTGAAGACCAAAACCCGAGGATTCTCTTTATCTCTTTTTCTTCTTCTTCTTCTTCTTCTTCTTCTTCTTTTTTTTTTTTTCTTTAGGGTCAAGCTTGGTTACACGTAAAGTAAATTGAGTAAGAACTCTGTTTTACTTGATAAATTTTACTTTTGAATGTTTGGTTTATCAGAAAAGCATTCACTTACACGTAACTCGCTTTTACATCTCAAGCCTACATTTGTTGCATTTGGTTAAAATAACCCTCAATTTACTAAATTTATTATAGGGGCCTTTTTGCAAAATTGTCAAACTTTGTATGTTTTTGTGAAAACCCAAAAAATAAAAATAATATTTATTTTTTTGGAAGGTGTATGTGCAGACTTTCCAAAATTGATGCCATTTTGCGGAAAACCCCATTAATTTATCAAAATTATTTCAAGAATTTTTTTTGCAAAATTACAAAACTTTGTGTCATTTTTTACCGAAAGTTTTGCAAAATCCAAGTGTTTTTTTTTGCAGAAAACCCCTACATTTACCAATACATATTAAAAATATTAAATATAAAAAAATGAATAATAGTGATAAGCTCAACACTTACTTTATTGGATGAACTTACATTGAGGGGTTCTTTGGTATGCTGTGAGTGGGTGTGAAGTAAAGTGGGTTTTACTGTAAAAAATTAAATACATCATTTTCATTGACATGAAACCAAATAACCTTGATGTAAATTAAAATACAGTAACTTAAGTTACATGTAATTACACTTACACTATAATTTGAAAATACAGGAAACCAAACAGCCATTAATGGATTCTATGTTTCATTATCTTATCTAATTTCTTCTACAAAAGATTTTGAGATAGATTACTGACTCTATAGATATATAGTGTTGATGCGAACTAGGTTTAATAATAATTTTCATACTATGAGAGTGAGAATGAAAATAAAGTGGGTAGGAATGGTATTGAATGGAATGGGGGAGGAGAATGACAAATTTTATTCTCATTTTTGGGTTAAAGCGTGGAATGAAGTTAAGTTTGAAATTACTAATAAAAATAGAGTTAAATTTTAAATTAATAAATTTAAATATATTTTTTGAAGAACTAAAAGAATTTCTTATTTTTGAGTGAATACTCATTCTTCTTTTTTTTTTTTTTTGGTTAATAAATCATTCTGGAAATGGTCATTAGCAACCCTAAAAAAAACTAAACAAAAGAATGAGAATATAAAGAAACTTTAAGCACTTGAACGAGAGATTGGACTGACGAGGCTGGAGAGGAAGGGATTTGATCTGCTACCTAGCTCCTATCTTCTCTCCATTTTCTGGAATTGAAGCTGATTATCGTTTGTTTAGACTTTCTGGATTTAGTTACCTGTTGAAGGTTCGATCTTATTTATTTTTGTGATTCAACGAGCTTCTACTAGGTCGCTTCGATGTGTTTTGGGGGTTTTTTTTTTTTTGTTTTTTTGTTTTTATCTCATTGAGGCGTTTGTTGATCTGCTTGTTCTTGAATCGTCATGTGATCATGTTGGTGGTTCGTTGTTGGTTTTATATGATTTATTTGGACTTTCAGAATTTTATTCGTGTTAAAGATTTGAATTTAATGGTTTGTCTGAACAAATCATTTGAAGCTCAAGGTTTGTTAATCTTCTTGTTTTGGAGTGAATGGTCAGGTGTTTGTGATGGTGGTTTGAGGTGGTATTGTGAAATCCAAGAAGAAAATTGTGCTGGTTTTGACACTGGAGGATCTACACATCCCTCACAGAGCTTCTGATCTGCCTGCCAAGTTCAAGTCTATGCTTGTCCCTGGAAAGATCCAGCATATCATATACACTGGAAATCTATGTATCAGGGTGCTTATTATTTCACTAATTTCTACTTATATGCTTAATTGAATTCTGTTTACTGATTTCATTTCAATGTTCATAATTTTTGAAGTTTAGTTTTTGGAAATGGTTTCATTTGTTTTTTGTCCATTTTCTGATTGGTTTTTTGTGTCTTGAGGGTTTGTGTCTTTGCCTTTATACTTTCTTGTTGGAGATAATTTTAGTTAACTTCAAAATTTTCATTTATTGTATACTAGGCCAATCTCAGACTCGATCAAGAGGTCAATAAAGGGTCTTATATAGAAATTGTTCCTGATATTGTTCTTAGACATATCAACTTGAGTATCCAATTTTGATAGAGGAAGTATATATCTGCTTTTAAGTATCCCAACATTACCTTCTTAAAATCACTGAAATCATTTTACTCATAGTAAATAGTTACCACTAAAGAATGCCTTGCCCCATTACAAACAAATCAAATTTGTCATGTTATTGGTAACTACACTGTGGAACTTTGCTTATCTTGTTTGATAGGCCTGCCTTATTCCTTATATGGTAGCCGTTCTTTGCAAATAATTGATATAGGGTTTGTTTTTTGAGCTCATCATTCACTGTACACTGGTATAAACAATTGTTCCAATTGTTGGCATACCTCTTCAATATCAAGTACTACTCAATAGCCATCCACCAAGTGATATAATAGCATTCTCCTCACCAAATCAGCTGTATGCAATTCATAAACATATCAGATAGTTTCAACAGGCTAACATAAGATCAATTTTGTTGTTTTATGAACTTGATTGTGTGACAAAGGGTAACAAAATCACCTGTAACCTTATTTAGGTGTTGTATAGCTATATAGTTGTCCTTTGGCTGCTACCTATTGGAACACCAGTTATTTGTTAAATATGCAGGGCTTTTCATTTTAACTCTCTTATTCCTTTGTTTTGTGCAGGAAGTTCATGATTACCCGAAAAACCTTTTCCCTGATCTGCATGTTATGCATGGTGATGCTTGGTATCCAGAGACCAAAATTTTTACCATCAATCAATTTAAACTTGGCCTACGTCATGGTCATCAGGTTGGCCACCCTCCCCTATGTGGTATCATTTGGTTTCTCCTTGTGTTGACATTTTTCATTGTACAGAAGATTGTTGATGTATCACAATTTTCTATTCTACTTAATTTTTTTTTTTCTGAATAAAGGTTTTATGTCAATAATGATTTATATTGTAGTTTGAGTTAACCCATGGATCTACAAAGTATTTCTTAAAATCAAGTAGTATCAAAATACTCAGTGCTTGATGTTTTTTTTCCTGTAAAAATTACATATCTGTTCTAACATATTTATACCTCTCAAACCTCCTGCTTGGTGTCTTCTAAGTTTGACATTTTCTGCTTGAAGTTAAACTTGCAAATTTGTGTCTCATGGATTGTTTGTTATCACTTATGATAGACAGGCAGCATTTATATGCCATCTGGAATATCAGGAGAAACATTATAATAAATTTTGTTTTTATATGAGTAGATAGCCTGTATGATCCTAAGCCCTGCTCCTCTCTCAACTGCCATTGCTAGTGATTCATTTTATTGATTTGATCTCACCCTGTTGATTGGATTAATTTAGCTTGTGCCATGGGTGACTTGGGTTCCTTGGCCATTCTTCAGAGGCAGTTGGATGAGACATCTTGGTGATGGGCCACACCAATCAATTCAAAGCCTACAAGCATGAGGGTGGTATTGTCATAAACCCTGGCTCAGCAACAGGTGTTTATAGCAGCATCACGTATGATGCCAACACTAGTTTTGTGCTCATGGACATTGATGGCCTCCAAGTTGTTGTGTATGTCTGTTAGCTCAACAATGGAGAAGTCAAGGTGGACAAGATTGACTTCAAGAAGACCACAGCCCCTCACTGATTTCTTGCTCACATAACTTTGTTTGACTTCAAACCGGGTCTACCATAGGTGGAACAATGTGTATTTCGGTGGAGCAATTATTTTTCAGATTGGTACAACTGAATTTGTAACAGTTTCCAAACATCATGTATCAATAAAGAGTAGGTTTTCTGTTTAGAAGGACAAAGACTAAATACTCTACACTCCAGTAAAGAGGTTTTGAAGTCCTCATGCCAGTAGTCACCCATTGACAGCATCATGGCCTGCTAGAAAGAGAATACCTTCAAATGGAACAGTGTACTAAGAGGATTCCTGGAAAGTAATAATCCGGGAAAATACTTTAGGTTATGTCCACATGAGAAGGAGAGGGTTGAACATTGATAGCCACACACTAGGGTTTGTCATCAAGGGTTATGGATTACTCATGGCTGGTGTTCCTGTAGGTGAACAAGTACATACCCAGGTTTTAAAAATGGGGTTCAGTTCAGAGGTTGTAATACAAACTGCGGTCCTTAAGATGTATGGCATGTTTGAGACCTTGTATCAGCACAAAAGGTTTTTGATGAAACTTCCCAAAGGGATATGGTTCAGTGGAATGCTCTTGTTGCTGTATATGCTCAAAGAAATCACCCGTATGAAGCCATTCTAGTTGCTCGCACCATGGTCAGAGGGTATGTGAGGCCTAATGAAGTTACTGTGGTTAGTATCACATCTGCTTGTTCTCAACTGAAGGATCTGCAACAAGGGAAGTTGTTGCATGCATATGCGATAAAGAATCTTTTAGGTTTTGATATGATCTTAAGTAATGCATTGATTGATATGTATGCCAAGTGCGGGTGTTTGTCTAGTGCTCGCCGGCTTTTTGGGATGATGAGGAGCTGGAACGTAATTACCTGGACTTCCATGATCAATGGTTATTGTGATAATGGTTTTTTGCACGAGGCAATGGCATTGTTCAAGGAAATGCAAAAAGTGCATGTGAGACCAGATGAAATCACCATGTTAGGCATGGTTGCCATGTGTGCGAAAATGGGAGAGTCGGGGTTGGGTAATTTGGTTGATGAGTATGTTGAAAAGAATGGATACACAAACAGTGTTTACATGGCTAATGCTCTCATCGACATGCATGGTAAATGTGGAAACATAGAAAAGGCATGCCAGATTTTCAAAGAAATGAAGGTGAGAACTCTTGTTTCTTGGACTTCTATGATACAAGGACTGGCACTGCATGGTCATGGCATGGAGGCCCTTGTTCGGTTTTCACAGATGCAGAGGAAGGGATTTGTGCCAGATAAGGTCGTTTTTCTTAATGTTTTGAATGCTTGTAATCATGCAGGGTTAGCAACAGAGGGAATTCAGTGCTTCAAATTAATGGTAGAGGAGCATGGCATGGATCCTTGGATGGAGCACTATGGAAGCATGGTGGATCTACTATGCAAAGCAGGATTATTGGGGAATGCTTTGATTTCGTGGGTGAATATGCCTGTCAAACCAGATGCTGTGGATATGGCGAGCACTGGATCAGAGCTTTTAAAGATCAAGGACAGATCAATTTAGCAAGAGATGCACTTTTAAGATTGTTTGAGTTAGAACCTGAGCATAGTGGAAACTACATACTGAAATCAAATTTTCTTGCAAATGATTGAAGAGTGGGATCATGTCAAGGAAGTGAGAGATGACTTGGAAATCGCCAGAATATGTAAAAGGGAGCCAGGTTTCAGTTCAATTGAGGTAAAACCTTGATGTGATTTATTTGTAAATTGGCAAATGTTCTTTCATTGTGGTTAGGTTTTTCTTCAGTCATGAATGCCTGGATCCATCTTTTGAATTCAAAACCACTTGTGATTGTTTATTGGTCATCTTTCTTAGGTAGACATAAACTCTCTCTTGTTGAATGCTTGTTGCAAATCAAAAATAAGCATTCCATTGACACATCTGAACTAGATTTGAATTTTCAACAAATCCATTTATTCAGGAAAGGGACATTTTCCATTGATATCACAATGAAGTAAATGTAGACCTTAATCCACTTCACATCCTACTGGAAGGAAAAATTTGAACATCATGTAGTGTGAGTAAACCCTCGCCAGGACTCACAATCTGAGAAGGAAATGTAGGGTGGCTTTACAGAGTCTGGAAACCCTTGTGTCTCTAAACACAGCCCACTATGCGGGTTATAGACATGTCCACCTTCCCTGTGACATTCATCAAGCCGCTTGCAGTATAGAACTGCACCCCTGCCTGGTTTGTCCAAGCGAACTCTAGTACTCGATCGGTCTTATTATCCTTAACAACTGCAGCCTTTCTCAAGCCTTGATCATCGATCGGAGCATCAAGCACATAGTTGATATCATAACCTTTGCCGTATCTCCTTGATTCTGCTCCCACTGTCATGAGGGCTTTCTAAGGAAATCATATGGAGTTCCTGCAACGGGGCGCATCTTTCCTGTAGGGATGTGATTTTTGTCCACTGGAGTAATATGGGCAAAGATCTGAACAGAGTTAGATAGGATGTTCCCACCGTCATGTCCACCGAGGTTCCAATAGGTGTGTTGTGCAAGATTCACTGGTGTGGCCTTTGTTTAGGGCATTGCATGCATGGTCACATCGAAGCTTGTATTTTCCGGAGATCTTGTAGGTTACATACATCGCCAAGAGCACCAGGAAATCCTGTTTGTAAGATTCATGTATGCAAGATCCATGATTTCTAGTAGGTAATATCAAATGAAGAAATTTAGAAAATGATGAATTCAAAAAGAGAAGATACCTTGTTCCCCATCAAAGCTGTGATAGTAGAAGTTGTAATATAAGGGGATTCACCACATTTTTCTTTTGACAGTCCAAATGACATTGCTGAATCCTCTATGTCCACCTTATTGAATTAAAAGAGAAGAACTTACTTTTTAAAGCACTCTTTGAATTGAACTATTTAATTAAATTCATCGAAATAATCCATATTGGTACCATGGAGTGTGTTGTTTCCCTCATTTGCATTTAATCTGTATGCAGTTCCATTCAAGACGAATCGAGCACCTGAGATTCTATTAGCAACACGCCCAACAATTGCCCCAAGATGACCTGTGCCATTCTATGACCCAGTAGAGCAAAAGCAGAAAATCAGCTATCCATTCTCTAATTCATAGAGTCAACTTCTAGTGCAAAGAATCAAGAGACATAGTTCAGCAAATACTAGCATCTTTGTTTTGCATCAAAGCCAATCATTTTCATCATCTATATGCCATTGTATTATTACTTGTCAATAGGGCCAACGATCAAGCAAATGGCAAATGGCAATGGCAAATGGCAATTGATTATAAGAAATCACTTGCCAAATCTGGAAGTTATATTTTGTTATCAAATGGAAACTTCTGATTATTTCTTAACCTGTTGGCCTTTGTGTATCCTCAGCATAAGAGAGATCAATACCTAATTAGAGAATATTATTTCTTAGGTGCCTGATTATCATTGTTAGGATGGAATCAGCAAATTGTAGCACAAATTTTCTATTCTCCACCTTGATTATTTTTAATATGCATTTGCAGGCATCATGACATGGAGGAAAAAAGGAAGATGGTGAAACTTAGAAGCAAAACAAAGCTCAATGAGAAGGTATGATCTTACAACATATTGAGCAATCCTATCATGTCCAAGAACAACATCAGCCAAATTCCCTGCAGAAAAAAAAGAACACTTCTGAGACAAAGCTATGTTTAGATCTTTAGAAGACATAAAAGAGAGCCAAACCTTTTGAATCTGGTAGAACAACAGAGATGATGGTTGCTCCCCAGTTGGTTACTTTCACTGTGAAATCTCCCTTCTTGAGCTCATATATCCCCACCATCTTCCTTGGAGTTGCATTGGAAGCACATACCAAGGAGAAAACCAGCAGAGAGATGATGGTTTTTGGGTTTGAAGCCATTGCTGCAAAGAGAAGGTCCAGGATGGACTCTAGTAGAGAATGATCAGAAGTTCAGAGCTTGCCGATATATAAGATTTTTCAAAGATGGTGATGCATTGGTTTGTGGCCCCTCTCTCTCGTCTATGTAGACTTGGTCAGAACAAGCTGAGCATGGGACATAGCATTTAGGGCTGTCAAGGATCAAAGTTGTTAGCAGTTTGAGTTCAGTTTTAGTAAAAAAATGTAGACTTGTTCAGAACAAGCTGAGCATGGGACATAGCATTTAGGGCTGTCAAGGGTCAAAGCTGTTAGCAGTTTGAGTCCAGTTTTAGTAAAAAATGTACCTCAGCTCGAAATTTTGATCTTTCAAGTCGAGTTTGAGATTGAAATATATATATATATATATATATATATATATATATATATATATATATAATATTCAAATATATTAATAAAATATTATGTTTTGCTGATATCAAAAATCTACTCCTAGAGATCAATGCATATTTTGATCAACGGATGAGAGAGATTATGAAAAGTGCTTCAGTTGATTTCATATATATTAATAAAATATTATATTTTATTGATACAAAGTTCTATTCCTCCTAGGGAATAGAGCATATTTAGATCAATGGATGAGAGAGTTGAAGAGGTTGAAGTGCTTAGTTGATTTTGAGGGAAAGGTCCATTGTGATTGATGACTTTTCTGGTTTGCTCCTTCAACTTTGTAGGATCTATGCCACCTCCAGAGATCGGCTGTGTGGATCAAATCTCCCTAGGCTAAGGAACTACTTTAGAGAAGGAAGATCCAATGCTAGTGCATTTATAGCCCTGGAGACTATTAGTCAGCTTGAGATCAAGTAGTTAGAGAGGATTCCCGAGAGAGAGATGCTCTAACTAGGGCTCAATCTTGGAATCCAATTCTCAAGTTCGTAATACCTTTATCGCGGAGTCGAGGGCCTATTTTTATAGCCTGGAGACTATTAGCTACTAGTTTGGAGACCGTTAGTTACCAACTTTTAGTGTCTTCTAGAATCCATCCTTTACCGTCGGATGACTATATTTTCCCTCATAACACTTCGCCTACAACCTTTCTAGGTAGAACAATCTTCAGCTCAACTTGGCTTAGAGAATTTTGTTGTTGACTAATGGCATGATCTGATTTGATAGGAGTTCTCGCCACCCGACCACTTAATTGCTTTTTTAGGATGTAGTCAAGCCGACAAGTTCACCGGCCCGCATTAACCTTTGATCGACGGGTTGTGACTTTTGGAAGGATATGACATTCTAACTTTCAAAGCCGCCTTCGTCTAAAAAGTAATGAAGAAATCCCGCAGTTGGACGCCATGACCACAAAATTCCGAAAGGATCATCCCGGCTTGCATGGTGGGTAATGACTCACATGTTGCCAACTCCGTGGTACGCTTGTTTGGAGAACCCTTTTGAGTCATCGGATCTCACTAATTTCTCTCTAGGAAATACGCTTATGTAGTATTGCCTATAAATAGGGTTGCGTAAGATTAAGGTTTTACTTTTGTGATCGCTGCCTCCTTCTCTCGCCACAAGATTAGAAAAGCCTTTTAGTTTCTCTTCCGAGCAGGTTTTTTTTTCTTCTTCTCAACTAAGGTAATGGAGGTTTTTTCCTTTAACTTCTAGGAAGTAGGGTTCTGGTGTTGAGTCGATTCCTTGTTCTTTGAGTTTCCTTGAGATCATCCAAGAATGAGATGGCTTTGCTATTATACCATCCTTTAGGTATAAGCTTCCATACTCTAGGGAGGGAGTCAATTCTCCTTGGCATGGAGAGTTGGCCGTATATATAGAGTTCTTTCGGGTTGTATTTCACCTTCCAATTCCTCCCTCCTGCTTTGCAAAATCTCGCCCCTTCTACAACCGTGACGATACTCAACTTGTTCCAAACTCATTGAGAATCCTCTATGGGTTTGTCATTCACTTCCTTCACCTCAGCTTGGAATCTTCCTTTCATTGATTTCACCTCCTTTTTTACCTAAAAAAACATCCGAATTTTGGGGGTTGGTATTACTTTGCCTCTCGAGTTCATAGAGCTTTCCTAAGAAAAGCCCTATTTGTTATCCATCATTGGAAGATGAGGTTTTTCTTTATTTCCCGTGAGTTTAAATTGTTGATCCCAACCTCATGGGACCCCCCTGCTGCTAATGTTGATTCTTTCTTTAATGTCGAGATGTCACTTGCTAAGGAGGAGCAGTTATCCTTCTCCAAAGTAGTGATTCTCCTCCCTTAGCTAGGGTAGCCATAATAAAAAAAACCTTTTGTGAAGCTAGGCTCTTTCTTCCGGCGGGTAAGACGACCTTCTATTTTGTAGAACTTGCTCAACTTTTCTAATTCAAATATAACTGATAAGATGATATGTTGTTTGCAAAGAACCTAATGGACAGATGTCTTTTGATCCAAAGCTTAAAGAAGTCATCGTGGGGTCCTCTAGTGGTCGCTCTGCATGGACGAAAGTGTCCCGTGGAGGAGATTGTGTGACCAACCAAGAAGCCTTTGGCTCTACCTCAGTGGCCTTACAATGTTGCGGTCCCTAATGGCCGAGAGGAGATAAGTGTCTCCTGCACTCGACACTGCCAAGTTATCTTGCCGGTGGAGGTGGATGTTGAACCTAACACCCTTTCCATCGTGCTCGTAGCTACCGCTTCAGTGTCTAGAGGTCCTTCTAGTTCCAAGGGTGACCTGTTGACCTCTAGTGTTGTTGATATAAAGTCATTCTTCACCAATGAAGTAGCTGTTGTCAAGGCCTCCAAGGCTATCTTCTTGGAGTCAGATCTCGCAACCCTACGAGGTCGCAACAAAGAGGAGGCCTTGTGGTCAACTTCCTATAAGAATGAAGGTATGACTCGCTAATCATTTTTTTCTAACCCTTGTCATTCTCTATCCGACATGCATATGGTGTTTTCTAATCATGTAGTTCTGGCCTTTGATGACCCATATGGCCACATAACTGCGAGAGGAGGTTATGTTCAGGGATCCCTCCATGGAATTGCTAAAGAAGGTTAAGGCCAACCTAGCCTGTGTTAGAGAAGAGAACTTGAAGCTCCACCTCTAGAAGGCTGATCTTTAACTTTAGAAGAGAACTTGTAGTTTCACTGTCTCAATAAATTCTCTTCACTCTTGGCAATCATTGAAGCATCTCTATATGTCTTCTTCACGTAGGGACCTCTATTACTCAACATGTAGCCTCATGCCCTCCCAAAGCAACCTTCTTTATTAGCATTATGTGGGTCATGACTCCTCATTTCCTTCTTCCATAACCCGTGATCAGAGAAGGGATTAATAAGAAGTCCCTTAGGCGAATGCGTTCAGAAATACAAAATATAGTCTTGCCACTGAATTTTGAGCATTCTTTATATATATATATATAGAGAGAGAGAGAAAGAGAGAGAGAGTAGTGATACAATCAGGCAGGCCGCAAGTGCGATCGCCTGATTGTATCACCTATATATATTATAATATATATATATATATATATATATATATATATATATATATATATAATATTTTATATTAACTATATATATCCATATCTATGTATATATTTTTATAATTATTATATATATATATATATAATTATTATAAAAATATATACATAAATAGATATGGATATATATAGTTAATATAAAATTATATATATATAGGTGATACAATCGTGCATCAAGATTCTATGCCTACCGTGATTGTATCACTACTCTCTGTCTCTTTCTCTCTCTCTGTCTCTCTGTCTCTCTGTCTCTCTCTCTCTCTCTCTCTCTCTCTCTCTCTCTATATATATATATATATATATATATATAACGGTGATAGTATCGAAGACTCCATTAATCGTAGAAGTAAGGTCACCTCCCATTTGGGCATTTGGAGAGTGTTTTTAGGATTTCCAACCATATGGATGGAAAGAACATTGAAAAATAAACCAGCATGTCCATTTTCATATAATTTGGTGAGATAACGATCATTCATCTTAATGGTTCTTATTTTATAGAGGCTATAAAATAAGAACCATTAAGATGAATGATCATCACCGTACCAAATTATATGAAAATCGACATATTAGCTTATTTTTCGATGTTCTTTCCATCCTTATTGTTGGAAATTCTTAAAACACTATCCAAATGCCCAAATGGGAGGCAACCGTAATTGCACAGTGTTCTGGCTGGTCGCATAGTAACATGAATATATATGCAGCCGACTGATTCTATTACCTCCCATATATAGTTATATATAGATTTATATATATCTAATAATGTATATATACTGTATAGATATATATAGATTTATGTATCTATATAGTGAGTCATGTTAGTGTGAGGCCACAACGGCCACTATGCGGACCGCATGATCGAAGCTCGGGTCTCGTAGGCTCGGGCCTACCGCTAAGTTGTTCATATAGTGTGCCGGCCGCCAGCAAGGCGTCAAAATTTCACACACTAACATTTCCTATATATATACTTGTATAGTATATATAAATTATTAGATATATATAAATCTATATATAACTATATGTAGAGGCGATAGAATCAATCGCCGCATTACGCAACTCAATTGCTTCTATCACCTCCCTATATATATATATATATATATATATATATATATATATATATATATAGTCGCGGATAATATACTGGCCTACTGGACATCGCGCATTCCCACTCGCATCCTCGCTTGACTCTCTAAAGCATGTTTGAAGGATTTCCAATCGCAGATGATGGGAAGATCATCAAAAATAAGTTAGCATATCCATTTTCATACAATTTGCAACCGCTTGGTCTTCCTACTTAACGCATTCTTATTTTATAGAAATCAATCCATATAGAATTTCACCCGCTAAGATGACCCTACAAGTTCCCAAATTGTATTTAAAATCGACATGCTAAATTTATTTTCTCAATGATCTTCCCATCCTGTATGGTTGGAAATCCTTTAAACATGTTCTAGGGTTTTCAAATGGGCGCACCTGAAATGCACAAATGCATCCTACCTAATCGCACCTCATCATCATCAACGATATATATATATATATATATATATATATATATATATATATATAGGGACGCGTTACGCATCGCATCAGAACACGTAACATTTCACCGCCTCTCATTTGATCCCCTGGAGAATGTTTGAAGGATTTCCAACAGTACGGATGGGAAGATCATCGAAAAATAAGCTAGCATTGTCAATTTTCATACAATTTGGTAACCATTTGGTCCTCCCACTTAACGGTTCTTATTTTATAGAAATCTGAATGATCTAGAATTTCAACCGTCAAGTGTGAGGACCAAACGGTAACCAAATTATATGAAAATGTACATACTAGCTTATTTTTCGATGATCTTCCCATCCATATAGTTGGAAATCTTTCAAATATGCTCTAGGAGGTCAAATGAGAGGCGACCGGAAATGCTCTAAATTTCTTTATATATATATATATATATATATATATAAAGGAATTTAGAGCATTCTTGACATGCATGTTTTTCTGAAAGTAACAACAATAGAGAATTAATAACTAAGATAAGAAACGACATTATAATCAATATGATAAGAACGACATTAAACATAGGCACAATTCAAACGTAGATTAGTCACGCCTTCTACAAAGGCCGTGAAGGCCTGATGTGGTGGAAAACTTGACCCCCAAAATTTATAACCCAACACCTATACTTTACCTATGGTTACCCCACAAAGACCGCGGTCGTGGGTTAAAAATTACTGCATGCTAGAATTTATCAAAGATTATGTCACGGCCCCGGCTTCAAGTTGGCTCCGGAAATATTCGGAATTTTCCAGAAGTGAAGCGTGTGGAGATGCCTAGATGGATCTAGAGTTGGATGGACTCAACACAAATTAGGAAGGTTCTAGAGATGGCTAGAATCTTGTGGGATATTGTAAAGTATAAGTAAAAGTGTGTAGAAATTCTTGTATCTTCTAGAACTAGGAATGATCTAGAAAATTATGGCATCATCCTAGGTATGGAGGTGCCACTCCATAAATAGGCCAAGAGGCCTCCATTTGTAATTATCCTTGGGATATTGAGCAATACAAAGTTCTCTTCTAAAAAACTCTCTTGAGTTCTCTACTCCTTTAAAATCTCTAAGTTCCTTTTCGCCTCTTTGGGAGAATTTCGGGTGAAAGATGTGCTTAGTGCAAATCTGGACACGCTTAAGTGCCGCAAGACGCTGTCTAGATGAAGAGCTAAGAGCTAACAATTAGCCCACTTACCCTTTTAATAGCTTTTGTTTTTATAACCCAATTATTCTTATTTTACTACCACCAAGGTTATACAAACGTAGCATTAGACATGTTACCATTTTTGTTTCTTCCATTTGCATGCCATCCGGCCTTTGTATGTTCAATAAAAATGTGAGCCATCTTTTCTTCTCCTTGTTATCAAAGCCCTTTGATGTTCCAATAAATAAGTAACATTTCACATATCTCATAATTCTCGAAGTTTGAACATTTGAATAACCTCATTGTTTTGCTGCCTTCCTCCTATTTGCATCCAATCGCTTCAACGATGTACTAATCTTACATCGCTCGGCCTATAAAACCAAGGCCTAATCCGGTGTCTGTACATATCTTGACAATCTTAGAAAGAGACCAAGAAACATGAGAATTTCAAGGTCAATGACTGATGTGGGAACATCCTGGCCAATTGTTTGTGTTTTGGATAACTCTTAATAATTTCCCAGTGATTTGGGTCCATCCTGAATTTTTACCCCCAACATTTGTATGTGAGGATTTTGTGCCTACTTTCCTTGCTTAGAGATTGGGATATAGGGTGTATCATTTGCAATCTCCACTTGTGAAGCTAATTTCTTTTTTTCACCCCCTTTTTTTTTGTAAGGAAAACATTTACAAACTAGCTATTAATATTACATAATACATATTGGTATGCTGGTCCCCGTGAAGAGCTTCGCCTCGTCGTAGGTGCGAGTTTGAATCACGGGTAAGGGAACTTGCCACTCTAGTAATCCATCCTGATTTGTATAAGTAAAAGATCTCTTATCCTTTCTCGCAACCTTTGCCAAATTTTTTAGAGCAATTGCCGCTTTGTATAGCTTCCATTTGGCCATGTGCCAATTGCAAAACTTGATCATGTAAACCTCATTCCAAGCAATCTTGTTAGAACAAATTTTATATGCAATAAATAATATCGATTTTAGCTATAAAATAAAATGAACATAGAAATTTAAAACTATACTTACAAATTAATATCTTTGATATTCTTATTACAATAACAAGTGAGAATAACAATAGGATTTTATAAAATACAATCAACAAATAATTATACCAAAAGCACGATGAAATCACCGGCCCTAAAATGTATTCTCATTTTTCTTGTAAGAAGGATTTTGTTGGGAAAAGACTTAAGGATTTGACCGTATAGTCTCCCCTAAGAACATGTTCAAGTGATCTAATAAAGAGTTTCGTGGAGTGGTACCAAATTCATAAAATAAAAAAAAGATCTTTGTATTTTTAGAGAGGTAGATAGGGTTTTCTCAAGTCTCTCACTTGTAGCTCAAATGCACAACTAACCTTCTTTGTATAGTATTAAAAAACTAGCCGTTTTGGGAGAATAATGGTCACACTAATATACCAATGACCTCTTGGTCTATTGGTACCGGGTTCCTTTTGTAGGGTGTATTCTCTCGGGATGAACCTAGGATCGAACCTCCGCCTTCAAGTAGGTGTGTGGGCTCAAGTGTGTTGAGTGGGCTCCACGCCTGTGCTCGTCCCTAATTTCCTTCATGGGGGCGCTTGTCACCTTTGTCAAAAAAAAAATGGTCACACTAATATAGAAATCATTATACACCAAGAAAGTAATTACCATAAAATCCGAAAATGGTCAAATAAATATTTAAGGGAAACAGATAACAAATTAAATAAGACAATCAATTAAATTTTTGAGTTTTTCTGTTTTAAAAAAACTTTTGAAGTTCCAACAATCCCCTAAAAAACTTAAATATTAAATTAATCTTAAAATCAAATTATTGGCACTATAACAAAGTTTATAAATGATAATAAATCGATTGTAAATATAAAATAAAATGAAGATAGAAATTTAAACTAGACGTACAATTTAATCTTTGATATTTTCCCTACAAGAATAAGTGAGAATAACAATAGGATTTATAAAATACAATCAACAAATAATTATAACGGAAGAGTGGCTATTACTATCCTAATGTGTATTCCAACCTTTCAAGCAAGGGTTTTGTAGATAAAGACTCCCCAAGCATTCAACCTGCATGCTTTTAAGAACACCTACTTTGAAGAGATCTAATGCAGAGTTTCGTAATGGTATCAAAGTAGTAAAAAAAGAAAGAATGGTATCTTTGCAGTTTTAGAGAGACGACTTTCTCAAATCTTACACTTGTATCTCAAGCGCTCATCAAACATTCTCTCTATAGTATTAAAAACTAGATGTTTTAGGAGAATAATGGTCACATCAATATAGAAATATTATACCCAAGAATGCAATAATCATAAAATCCAAAAATAGTCAATAAATAATAAATTAAATAGGACAATCAATTAAAATTTTGAATTACTATTTTAAAAAATTTTTAAAATTCCAATATGTCTCTATATATCTTAAGAGACTTCCATCGTTGTTTTGCTCTAGCTTTCAAACAACCTTCCGTTACTTTCTTTCAATATTGGCTGTGGATGAATCTACTATTCATCCTCAGACTTTATTCGATTGTTCATTACCATCCTCAGATTCTAAAAATGTTCAATACGATCCATGTTTTTGCGTATTTCTTTTCAATATAATACCCGCTTGTCAAGTGGCAAATACGTGTGACATACTAATGAAATACAACCTATTTTTTTCTATTTTTTTCATTTACAGTGATCAGATGTTAGTGACATGGCATGACAGTGGTCAGATTTGCCGATGTGGGAGTGATATGTGTTGTGATGTGCCGACTTTGTCATGCCACGCCATCAAGTATTGCCACAACAACATGACTTGGAATTCACTTTTTAAGACATGCTGATGTGGCGTGTTGACACTACCACATCAGCATGGCTCAAAATTCCCCTTTCACTGCATGCTGACATGGCATGCCACGTCAGCACATACTGCCACATCAGCATGACTTAAAATGTTCCTTCCAAGGCATGTTGATGTTGCATGCTGACATGGCATGTCATGCCAGAAAATACTACCACATGACGTACTTGGAATTAGGGAATAAAAATACCTATAAAGTAAAAAATTTTAAAAGGGGAATTTAAGGCCTGATGATCTAGCATGCCACGTCACCAAGTACTACCACATCATCATGACTTAATCATTTTTTATTTTTGTTCTCGCGGTATGCCGGACTCACGCCAATAATACACATGTCACTCCACGCCGCTAGTACGGCCACTTGTCACCCACGCCAACAAAATATTGCGACTTATAAAATGAAAAAACAAAAAAAGTTGTATTTCATTCATATGCCACCTGTGCTGCTACGTCAACAACATGGACTATATTGAACAAAATATGCAAAGTACGAGGATCGTATTGAAAATTTTTAAAGTACAGGGATAGAATTTAAAATCGGGTAAAGTACATGGAAGAATAGTGGATTTATCCCTATTGGCTAGCATATAGCCATAAAGCCTCCAAGAACCTTCTTGGTCCCCTTTGGTAAAGACCATGTGAGGACCTCTAGCCGATGCATTGGCTGGATACTCTCTCCTCATTTCCAAGCTAGTCTTTATCCCCTTCAAGAGTAAAATTGCACCCATAGAGATGACATTCTTTGCCTATAATTTCCATACTCTATCTAGCAAGATGATAAGTATTGAAAATCCTATCTTATCCTGCTAACTAGGTAAAACAGTGCCATCTTTGTGGGATTGAGTGCTTAAAACATGCTTTCAACTAAGAAAATACTGTTCGAACTCCATAACCATTGCTAAGTATCTTTGTCCTTAGTTGAAAACCTGACATCCTCTTCAAGATCAGTTAAGCATCCATTTGGTAGGTTGGTGACATATTCCCTCACCTCCTAGTTCCAAACATTTCAGGAATACGCAATTCCTCACCATCCGGTATTTGTTGATGCATGCCTCTGAAAGAGCTAGGTAACTTTTTTTGTAATAAATGTGGATAAGCTACTAGAAACACACCATTGGTATGATTTGAACTCTCAAACTCTCCTGGTGAGAGGAAATGAACAAGGCTGAACAAGGCAACTTTCCTTATGAAAGTTACATCTAGGTAATCTAAAGTGAACACATTGCTATTATGGCAAAAATCAAGCCGGAGTTGTCGTTGGCGATGATTTTTTTTTTATTATTATTATTATTATTATTATTATTATTTTTTTGGGTAACACCTATACAAGGTGGGAGTTATGTGATTTCAATTGTCCTATACTTAGACATTTTGCATTTGGAGGGTGCTCCAAGTTCATACTAGCCCTCACCACCACTTACAAAGAAAAAAAAGTTAAAAGATATTTAAATTTAGCATCCCCAACCCTTATAAGTCTTTGGGTCTACAATCACTACACCAATTAATCATATTTAATAACCTTCTCTTGCTACATCATAGAAAGTTGTTACAGATTTGATTTAGGTCTCAAATGACCCATTTAGACATTCTTTAAAAAGACATGAAATGTGTCTGTGTCACATCATGAACCAAAATCGGAACCTGAGTAGACCAACCCCACACGTCTGGGGATGGGCCCATGGAGTGTGCAAAGCCTATAAGCTGCTATAGAGAATAAAGCAACATACCAAAACAAAGATATATCGACCCCGACATATTTCCATTTTCCTGACAGGCCTCTCTGACCTTCCAACTCCCTTGTCTCTTTTTGAAATTGTTCTCCTCAGGTCCTTCCCGTCATGTAGGTTAGGTTTTTTTGAAAAATGATAAGAATGCCCCTCTCTGTGTGTTTACCCCTTTCTCTATTCGTTATTTTATCGGGAAAAGTCCCGCCCAATCACATCGTTGTTCCCTCCTGCCATACCGATGGCTTGCTTGGGCAACAAGTTTACTTATCCAACATGTTTCCTCATCTGTCCAGCGAGAGCTTCTTCTTCTCATCACTTGCATCTCGTTTCTTTCCTCCACTTTGAGCTTCGACTCTACACCTTAAGCACAGTCGCCAATGGAGACCATCTTTGTTATCGCAAGGTACAAAGGAGAAAACCATGAGCTTGACTTTACCGTGTTGTCTGCATGGCAGTCGGTGATGTAGGATATCTGCAATCATTGGAGCCTCGAACCTTCACGTGTGAGAGTAAAGTATGTTGTCCTTTGGCGCTCACAAGATCGTATGTTTCTGCTGAGTCGATGGGGATTTTCGCGGATGTGCGTACCGCATTGTATATTCAACAGATTTTGGTGGACATGATCGTTGAGAACAGGGCTGCCGCTACATCGGAGGACAAGGCAGAATCATCTGATGCCCTGTAATAAAGGACACCTTGTGATTTGTCTTTTGTCTTTTGAAGTTGTGTTTTTGCGCCTTTTGTCTTTTGTCTTTCATCTTTTGTCTTTTGTCTTTTATCTTCTGTTCTGAAGTTACGCTTTTAGTATTCGCTTAAGCTGTATGTTTCTATGATCTTACGCCATTAAAATGTATGGTTGAAGCGGTTTGTTTTGCTTCCAAATTGTCTTTTACTTGCTACTATCGGGCTTTAATCATGTAGTTTTTCGTGCTTCATCACTTATTAAATGACTTTAAGTGTTTAGTTTCTGAGAGTTGTTTTGTGCATATACTATGCCTAAACATTTATTATTTGGATTATCTCTTTTACTTTCATGTCATAATCATGTATTTTCTGGAGTCTCACTTATTATTACGGGGTTATAGAGTTTGTCTTTGATTGCCGCTTACTATTTTGGTAAAAGCGCTTATTTTTCACTTCAATCAAGCATTTGCTTTCTATTTTATTCGGTTCTATGCAGGTGTTCCCTTCTAACTCTGCCATCACAATGTGGAGAAATTAACCTACATATGATTGAGCACTCGGAGTTAGAGTCCGTGGTGATCGACATGGTTGGACAGAGATTTGAGAATGCAGAACACTTCAAGGAAACTTTACGGGCCTTCGCCATCCGGCGTAATTTCGACCATCGATTTGTTAAGAAGGATAAGCAAAGAGTCACCGTTGAATGTGCAGCGGATGATTGTGATTGGAGTCTCCATGCGTTGAGGGATGACACCCTTCAAGCATTCAGGGTTAAAAAGATAAAGGCCCCACATACATGTGGTGGGGGGATTTGGTCATCCCATCTAAAGGTTTGTAAGAAGTGGGTCAACAAAATTGTGATTCAGAAACTGAGAGATCAGCTACTCTATAGAGTTGTGGACATACAGAAGCACATATTACGCGACAAAGAAGTTCACCTATAGTACAAGCAGGCCTGGTTGGGTAAAGAGCTAGCTCATGAAAAGATCCACGGAAGCGAGGATACAAGTTATGATCTTTTGGTATGGTATGCAGATAAGGTGGCTGAAACCAATCTAGGTAGTTTCGTGATCTTTGAGAAAGAAGGTAAAAGGTTCAAACGAGGGCTCTTCTATTTTTGAGCAGCTCTCGATGGTTTCTGTGGAGGAGGTGTCAATTCATTATTATTCTTGGATGAAACTCATCTATTGGGGAAGTATGGTGGCACGCTGTTGGGCTTAAACCTGCAAAGATGACAAATAAGGATTCTTCCACTTAGCATTCAAGAAATGCTGACAAATGAGATTGACGTATAATTGGACTTGGTTTGTGTCAAAGTTAGGTGACGCATTGTACTAAAAATGGCTTAACCCTATGAGAAGATACTTACGCTCATATTAGATCGATCAAGGGTCTTATCAATGCCATTGCTAGAGTTTTCCTCATTCCCCTCGCATATTGATTGGCAGCCTTCATGCAAACTTCCTCAAGGCTAATCTTCGCTTAGTAGGGCTACAAACTAGAGCCCGCTGTTTAAGGTTGGTTATGCCTCGCAGACAGAGAAGGAGTACATTGATGTTATCAATGGGTTCCCGGCCGCATCACCATAGGCACCTAACCGCTATTTGAAAAGCCCAACATGGAGCATTGGTGTACTTTCTTATTCAGGTGGTCGCGATGGGGCAAGATGTACTCCAATTTGGTTGAGTTATTCAATGCATGGATAAAGGAGGCCCGTCACCTACCAGTGACAAACATGATGGACTCCATAAGGTATGGTGGTTTCCACTTATTTCGATGGCGAAGTGTTCATCTTGAGTTATCGTTTATTATAACATCATATACATTTATTATTGTTGCCAAAACTTGCATTTTCATTTCCTAATCATGTATTGTGAATGCCTGACGTGTTTATTTTCAAAAGTGTTTCACGTATTATCTGGGAACCGTTTATTGTTTGGATTTTCGGTTAGTAATATCCATTATAACTGCCTAAGCATTTGTTTTGTGTGTTCTACTTTAGGCATATGATCACGAATATGATATACTACCGCCGAGAGCAATGCAAGAAGTGGGAAGGTTATCTTTATCCTAAGATACACAAGAAGATTGAAGAAACAGTAGAACAAAGCAGTTATTTGAGAGTCTATTGTTCAGATAGGGAACAAATTGAAATACTGGACAATCATAACAATTCTGTCAACTTAACAACTAAGACCTGCTCTTGTCATTATTTGGAAGTTTTCGGTTTCCCATGCAAAGACGCTTGCGTAGCAATTATGCAAACAAACACAAGTGTGTATCATTAGGTTTATGACTTCTTCACGGTAGTGGCATACAAAGCAGCATACGAGGAACCAATCTTTCCTATTCTTGACCACAATGCATTTGATCTACGTGACACCTTTATGGAGCTTCAAGATGCCCAGCCTTTTGATGAAGAAAAGGGCCGGCCGCCCTAAACGGAGAAGTATTGAGTCACAAGGATTTGATATTAGACCACTTCATTGTAGTTGGTGTCATGAGACTTGGCATAATAGAAAAACATGCAACGCTGTAATAGCGGACTGAGTGAATATATAGTATACGCATAATGAATGATTTTTGATACATAATATACAATAGAAATATGCATAATAAATGAGTCTTTTATATTTTTATGACCGTTCTGGATCCACACAATTATGATGATGGCGCATGAAATTAAAGACGGTTAGGGGCTCTTATATGTTAATAATGGTTCGAGGAGCAAACATTTGTACTCATTGCAGTATTGTTTCCGTCAAGACGGATGTAACGTGTATTATCTGGAGTGTTTGGATGAAGCGTGTACTATACAAATATTAGGGCTTACTTTACGGCATAAGTGTGTATCATAGTAGTGTTATGGGTTATTATTCGGATTAGGTATGTATTATACAGAATGATAACAAATTACGCATTTGATGTTCCTTTCTTCCATTTAAAATTATATTTATTAACAGAGATGTGAAAACAAGCAGAACTCATAATACCAACGACATTGTTGGTTGCAGAAGGTCCTTTCACATGAGTCCTCACCCCCCCCTCCCCACAAATCATGTTCCACATCAGGGGTGAGGAACCCTTAGGGTGGGTGGTCCCCAACAAAATCGCTCCCTTGAGTAAATCCGCCCATAGAATATGATAAAGATCAAAAGAATTCTGTGACCGGTTGATGGAGCTGATTTATTATGCCACTATCAAACCTTCTGCATTCCACAACCCCTGACGAATCATGGACGTTTCCTCCAACGATGTTGTTAGCAATCGCATTCCTTCATCCCTTGATTCCTCATTTTTAACAAAATAATACCTGCTGCGTATCCAGCAGGTAGATGGCCCGTTTTCGCTACATCCACAAGACGTTGGATGCGAGAGGGCCTTCCCATGCGAAGAGCTTCCTCCTACCAATCAATAAATCAAAAGTTAACAATGTTGATGTGGAATAAATAACCGCAGCTAAACACTACTAGGAAGCAAGACGATACTCACCAAGCCGAGGAGGAAGTCACTATCAAATTCCCACACCCCGCACAGTTTTGAAGGAATTGGATATATTCGGTGTAATCTACAAAACCCCAAAGCAGTGTATCAGCTTAAGAAAAATTTCCCAACTTGCCGACTACAAGCTATCCGGCGTAATATCTTATAACCGTTGGGTTAGATGTCATTTTCCCGTAAGTTCAAACTCAACTAAACGGTGAATCAAAAAACCAAAAACCAAAAATAAAAATGAGGAAGAAACTCATTTTCCATTGCCAGATGTGCCTCATATCATCGAGCGGGGCTCTTGGCTGTGACGCCATGAAGCTCAATATGTCTGTTAGAATTTCATCTCGGAGACTAAGGACATTGTCACTACAAAGCCTCTTTACATTCATGGTAGTGTTACAATGTTTCACAGTAGAAATAAGTAAGAAGACGAACGAGGAAGAAAAAGAGTGGGGTTGTTCGTTGAATCCATTGAACCTTGACTATAAAGGACTCAAACAGTCTTTGAACAGTTTCTTCATTAATAGATGTGACGATTTCGTACAACTCCGCGCATTCCGATGACGCCTTTGAGACAACTCTTATCATCACGGTCACCGGGTTCCAAGAAATGACCCAAGGTTCGGTGAAACAGACATCATGAAGCGCCACCGCATGGAAAAGCATGCCGCATGGCGTGGTGTAGACGATTGAGGTTAGATAATGAACAATACACTCCAACTAATACACAAGTCATCGCATAAAATTGTTTCAAATCCTCAGTATTTTAAGCGTTTGAAAGTTGGTCTGATATAATCTTGGAGCATTACCAATAAACTCTAAAAATTCGCATAATACACGCTTATAATGTGTAGTAAGGAATTGAAAAAATGAGTACTATTCCAAAAAAAAGTGCATAACACATCTTTGCTTTATCATACACATAGAAATAATACAAAACGTACAAGTTCTTTTCAGTCTCCAGTCTCCTTAACTTGGTTTACACCGTTCCAGTCCATCCAGTAATAAATTCGCGAAAAACCTGAAACTCACCCTCGAGACCTAGTGCGACTCAAATTTCATATCACGTCGTTTTAAAATCAGTTCCATGTACCGGATGGTGAAAACTAAACAATCTGCGGTCCCCGCGTCCTGATGGAGGTAATCCCTAATGTGTCACAAGTGCCAATTCTCACTACCTGTGACCTTGGTTGTGGACACAAGGTAAATGTCCCACATTCGACACTGCGAACAAGTTTTATTATGATTACAACAATTGTAAGTTAAAAAAAATATGTAAATAAAATTACATAAATGAAAGTCTTACTATGTGACGTGCGTCATGGTCATAGTTAGCATCCAGACATGATGAGTAGTGCAAGTATTCACGCTTTTCCTTCTCCAAAGACAAGTAGGTGGAATTGTTAGAGGCCAATAATTGGCATTAATATAACGCATAATTCGCTGAAGTTCAAAGATTCCTTCAGTCATCAATGTTGGGAGCCCACTACCCTGTGTTTCCTTGCCAAATTTGAAAGTAAACATACAATTGGAGTGATAATTGAAGCCTTCCATTTGTAGGGGCATGGTTTCTCATGAAGTAAATTCATCAACATTATCGTGAAAACGTAAACGACATCATTATGCATCATAGTACCTTCAGTTAGATTGTATAGTTGTCTTCATGTCACATACATGTGATTGCTCGACCACACCATGGTGTTGTTCACGAGATTACACGAATAATGTCAGTTAAATGAAGATACTCCAAAGAACAAACGGTTAATTGGTTCTAAGCAAAGTACTACGCGTAAAGTCGATAAAAATACAAGCTTAACCAGAAACTCGGAAAATAACATGATTCAACAAAGTACTACATGGGAAATAGGAAAATACACGCTTATGCTCTGTAATAAGCTAGATAGCCTAATAATACGCAACTATTGTTACAGAAATAAATAGTTAAAAAAATACACATTTTTTGATGTTTAATTGGATAAATAGAAACATAATACATGTATAAATATGAATAATACATATCAATTAGAATAAAAATACAGTCTTAAAAGTCTTTAATAAAAAATAACACCGAAAAATAATGTAAGTGTCTTACTTGTCCATTCGGGTATTTAGATACATGGACAACACCACCTTCTGTAGATTGTCCAACTGGTTCAATCCAGCGGGCCTCTAGTTCGCGAGTAGGATTCTAATGGAAGTGTCCATAAGATCAGGGGCAGTCTCATCAACCAAGACGATGGCTTTGGCATCTTTGCACTATTCGGGAAATTCACGATCAGAGTTGGAGCCTTCCAAAGGTGGACCATATGCTCCTTTAAGAGACTCCAAAATGTTTCTTATCTCCGCCGTCGTCCCTTCTTCCGGATTCGCTGCCTCTGTCCTTTCCTACCTATTGGGGCTAACATTCCGCACAAAGGCTCTTGTCCTCCATTGCCTAACCATCCGAGTCCTGGTGGTGTGCTCGCTTTTTGTCCTGAGGCTAGCTTTTGTACTGGTGGATGCTCAGACATTTTTCGTTGTGGGGAACGACCTTTTGCAATAAAGACCGCAAGTTTTGGTTCTGGTGATGCTGGTACTTCTGCTAGTGGTTCTGTTCCTGGCTCAGGTGCTGTTTCTGGTGTTGTTTCTGGTGCTGGCTTTGGTGCTACTGGTGCTTCTTCGGCTGGTTTTTCTTCTACTGGTGCTTCTTCTGCCAATGCTGCTGGTGCTACTAGTGCTTCTGGTGCTTCTAGTGTTGGTGCTGGTACTGGTGGTTCGGATAATTCTTTTGGTGCTGCTGGTGTTGCTAGTGCTGCTGATGCTGGTGGTAGTGGTGTTATTCTTGTTCGTATCACGCACTTCCTTGATAACCATTTTTCATGTTTGTGCATGGGTCGAGTACTGGAGGTCTCACTAGTACTCCCTCCTGATTGAGGAGTCCTACTTGTTAGTAGGGTATTCAACTTCGAATTTAGGGCGTCGTACTTTGATTGAAACTCTCTTAGCTCCATCTAGACGGACGTCAAATTAGCCTCCCCTAATTTTGGTGCCTCCACCCGAACCCTCTTCCGTAGGACCTCTTCATGACAATCCTCCTCCTCATTAAGCATCTTCACCTTCTTCACATGCTTTGAGGGGAGTGTCTTCTTCTAGGGTGAACCCAAATTTCCTCGCTAGGGAAATGTCCTCCGTACGTTGGCTTGTACATACCCGATCAATTCAGCCTCTGCCAAGTTAGAGGGGATGAGTGAGCATAACTGCAGTAATACACGCAACATGGTAGTAAATAAATACTTTAGAAAATAGGTAAAAGGTTAAGCAATAAATAAACAGAGCCCACCTTCTTCCCCTTCACTCGCTTTCAAAGAATCTCGAAAACAACACTTCTTATTGAATATGTTCTACCAGAAGTGTTAGGGACTAAATATATGTACCCTCAATGTTTTAGCAAAAAATATATGTAACAACCCTAACCGCTAAAACACTAAACTCCAAATAATAGACCCTAAAACTACCACACAAACCCTAAAACCCCTAAAGGCTTAACACATATTTAGAAATCACGAACACTGTTACACCCGAAAACCCTAAACCCCAAAACAAACAACAACCCCTGAATCTCGAACACACAAAACCCCAAAAAATCGAGAAGCTTTTCTTTGGGAGAGACCAACCCTCAATCACAACCCCTAAACCACCAAAACCGAGATAGACTCTATGGGATAACTTGCCCTGAAACCCTAAATCCCCCAAAAGCAAAGAAGTTTCCTCTGGCAAGGGCTCACTTTGGAGATGATCTCATGAGAAAATGGTCTTCTCCTGCTCACATGCATGGTAATCAAGCGATATGTTCTCAAGAAGAGAAGAGTACTGGACTTGGAGCAGCTTGTGGAGAAGAAGAGTTGCCTTTTGGTTTTAGTTCTTTGTGGTGGGCATTAAGGGTCATTTCATACCGCTTTTTAACACCGGGCTGGTTGCTTTTGAGATGATGACATCTTCTCAAAAAGTAGGGGCTTTTTGAGAAGTAGGTAAATAACAGGGACCTTTTTTGCAGTTGGAAAGTTCCCAAGGTTTTTTTGGAACTTTCCTATATATATGTGTGTATGTGTGTGTGTGCGTGTGTGTGTGTGTGTGTATGTGTGTGTGCGTGTGTGTGTGTGTGTGTGCGCGCGCGTACAACAGAAGCCTGTAAATCAAAACATGCATCCAAATAGGCATGGGACTAGTGTTTACCCTCTCTCCACTTTAGCTGGCTCTAGGCTACCTAATTGTCCCACTCTGAAAAAAATAAAATAAAAAGAAATACCAACATCATGAACTCGAGAGCCCAACACGCCTCCACTAAGGGAACTCGGTTTGTTTGGACCGAAGAGTGTACTTGAGAAGAGCTTCCAGGAATTGAAGTAGAGATTGGTATCAAAACTGATCCTTACACTCCCTAAGAGTAATGTCGAATTTATTATTTATAGTGATGCTTGTAAGACTGGCCTGGGGTGTGTACGTATGCAAGATGCATGGCAAGGTAGTCGCTTATGACTCTAGACAACTGAAGACATATGAGGAGAATTATCCCACATACGATCTGGAGTTGGCCGCAGTAGTCTTTGATCTAAAAATGTGGAGGCATTATTTGGATGGTGAGTCTTGTGAGATCTATACTGACCATAAGAGGTTGAAGTATTTTTTCACCCAAAATGAGCTAAATATAAAACAGAGGAGGTCGTTGGAAATGACAAAGGACTATGATCTCACTATTAAATACCACCTATGGAAAGCTAATGTGGTAGCAGATGCTCTTTGTAGGAAGGCATCCTATAATATTGCAACCCTCGTTACTTCTCAAAGGGGTATTGTGGAGGATATAAGGAGGATGGATCTAGAGATAGTGAGGCAAATGTTCGCATCCGCTTGGATAATATGGTGGTTTGGCCTATGTTGTTGAAGAGGATTAAATTGGCTCAATCATAGGATGCTCAGCTATAGAAGATCCGGGAAGAAGTGA
This sequence comes from Dioscorea zingiberensis, assembly GCA_026586065.1. Classification (NCBI taxonomy): domain Eukaryota; kingdom Viridiplantae; phylum Streptophyta; class Magnoliopsida; order Dioscoreales; family Dioscoreaceae; genus Dioscorea; species Dioscorea zingiberensis. The sequence continues at coordinate 27,587,183 of CM048821.1, forward strand.
AAATTGGTCCTTAGTCTTCATTCAGAAAACTTGAAGCTGACTCTTTGAGACATGAAGTGCAAATATGTGATCCAAATTATTCAAATTTGAAGGAGATAATGGAGGAAGCACACTACTCTAGCTATACCATATATCTAGGAAGCACAAAGATTTATAAAGATCTAAAGAGTCATTTCTGGTTGAACAACATGAAGAGAGAGAGATTACCCAATTTGTGGCCCGATGCTTCACATGTCAGCAAGTCAAGATTGAACAACATAGGCCAGTAGGGTCACTCTAACCCTTACCCATTTCAGAGTAGAAATTGGAATACATCTCCATGGATTTTGTGACAGGACTACTAAGGACCTTGAGAGGCTTTGATGCAATATGGGTTATAGTTGGCTGATTGAACAAGTTGGCACATTTCTTACCCATCAAGACAGGAATGTCTGTGGAGAAGTTAACAAAGCTCTACATTGACCAGATCATGAAGCTACATGGGATTCTTATAACGGTCATATCAGAATGGGTATATGCTTTCCATCACATTTCTAGAAAAGTCTACATCAAGGTTTGGGGACCAAGCTGAATTTTAGCAAAACCTTCCACGCTTAAACTAATTACCAATAAAAAAGGACCATACCGATCTTAGAGGATATGCTTCGAGCTTGTTCCATGGACATGAAAGAGCCTTGGGATTGGCATCTTTCCTTGGCAAAATTTTCTTATAACAAAAATTATCAAGCAAGTGTTCAAATGACCCCATATGAAGCCTTATATGACATGAAGTGTAGTTCCCAAATTTGTTGGGATGATGTAGGGGAAAGACAACTCGTGGGACCAGAGATAGTACATATAATTGTGGAGAAAATATAGTTGATCAAGGAACTATTGAAGACAACCTGAATAGGCAAAAAGTTATGTTGATAACCAAAGCAAAGAGTTGGAGTTTCAAGTGGGAGACCATGTGTTCTTGAAAGTATCACCCATAAAGGGAGTGATTCGATATGGGATACGTCGGAAACTAAGGCCATGATACATTGGCCCGTTTGAGATATTGGACAAGTTAGGACCATAGCTTATTGGCTAGCACATCCACCGAGGTTATTCCAAGTCCATAATGTGTTCCACGTATCAATGCTAAGGAATTATGTGGCAAATCCCACACATGTGATCCAATTTGAGCCTATGGAATTCAAGGAAGACTTGACATATGAAGAAATGCCTATGGAGATACTTGATTGGAAGGAGCAAAATTTAAGGAAAAATATAATTCCTTATGTGAAAGTAAGATGGAGCAATCATTCAAGAGAGAGAGAGAGAGAGTAATGAAAATAAGAGAAGGGAAAGAAGAAAGGGAGGAGATCGGGAGAGGCTTCAAGGGCTACTGTAGTACCTAAGTGGAATTGAGGAGGAGCCTGAGATCATCAAATCTTTGTTCAAATTCGAGGTATAGAAGTGAGATTTAGTAGGTTAGACATCTTTCTATCAAGTAAGGTCTTCTGTCAAGAAGAGGTTATAAAGATGCATGTGTGTTGTAGGGTTGGAAAGGAGGAAGCAAGGAGGAGGTGAAGAAAGGTCAAGAAATACGAGATTTGGAAGTTTTAAATCACCAAGTACCTTGAAACATAATGTATGTCTTTGAATGAGTGTGATTCAAGTAATCTTCATGATTTGTCGTTTTATGTTTAACTTGGGATGTTGATGATGCATTCACCGAATTGGGTAATGTTGTGGAGTCTAATTTCATGGAAATTGTGGTAAAAGAGAATATGAGAAAGATGTAGTTATGGGGAAAATTCCACCAGACACGTGGCATGATCCTGTTGACCCAAGTTGAGAAGCGTCCGCAGGTATCTCGAAGTCGAGTAACGACAAGAAAAGTTTCTAGAAGGCAGCAAGAGAACTTCTAGCGAGCTTCTCCAAGGTACTAGAAAGTTCTGTCTGAGCTGGCACCGAGCTGGCGGTTACTTAGGGCCTAAACAACTGGTTGCTTGGCATCCAAGTCATCTCCAATGGCTTAACGGTCTGCAAGAAGGTATAAAATGGATCGACAAGAGAGGACAAGGGGACATCGGCATCTTCATTGACAAGAGAGGACAAGGGGACTTCTCTCTCGGGGAAACCTCTCTCTCTCTCTCTCTCTCTAGCTACTACTTCGCTCTCCTCACTGTTTGATTAAATCTATTATCTAAATTCTTGAGGGAGAGATCTCAGATCTCTCTCTCTCTCTCTCTCTTTGCTCGACCTTGTTGGGCTGACTTGATCATTAGAGAGTCTAGGTATGGACCCGGACTTCCCCATTTCAGGTCATCTTCATCGTTGGATTGTGACATCTGGAGGAGTTCGTCTACTCGATGCCATCACTTACAGCTGATCGTCTCCCTATCCTCAGTTGAAGAAGCTACACTCAACTTAATTTTACTAATTGATCCAAATTAGCTATGATACCGAGGAGGATTTGATTTTGTGCATCAACAGTTGGCGACATCTATGGTAACCGATCAATAAGCTATATCGATCTCAATGATGGAAAGAGGTAAAAATAATTCAATCCCTCCTTCAGCCGATGAAGAAATCGCTGAACTGAGTGTGATCCCTGATATGGGAGCCAATCCTCCTGATTAGAGAGGAAGATCCCTAGGATCTCCAAATCCAGATTCTCTAGAAATAATTGGAGTTGCTCACAAGAGCATTCCAAGCATAAGAACAACAAATTCCTTAGTCTCTTGGACTACTGAGGTGTTTTGAAGCGCAGTCGCTTGAGACTAAGAGGCGATCTACTATGCGCACTGATGCACGCAAAATATACGCGATACTTCTCCTGCAAGTATATGGGGTCAACTAAGTACTAAAGTACCCAAAGGTAAGGCAGTCAAATCCACAGGGACTAGCCACTATTACTAGTTGTCCTCTATTATCTAGCTTAACTATAAGATGAGGTGTGTGATCAAATTAAACTAATTGAATGTCCTAACTAAAAGCTAATGTGAACAGTTGGTGGATTGAGGGTAATCAAAGATGAAAGATGGAACCTGGATCACAATTCCCCTAGGATTCCCTTGCTAATGATTGACTCCCTATTACTGGATGGTTACTAATAACTTCTGGAGGGTGTAACAATATGCTTCTCAGCACAACGCCTGATCTCTCGTGATGCTCATGCACACCCTAAAATCCCTTATCCGACTGGAATCTATCTAGAAGAATCTTAGGGCTAATGCGACATTCTAGTCATCCAGAATGACCGCACAAACACTCGTGGTGTTGGGTGCTCTAACATACTGAGGTAGATGACTCGAGGCTCTTACAAGGAAAAACTACATAAAGATATCTAGATGGATAACAACCCTAGGTTAATGCAATAACAATCCCACAACCATCTAACATGAACACTAACGTGCTGATGCTATCCCCTGAGGAGATGGATGATTGGGGCATATACACAAGACAAGCACAAAGAATTGCAAGCACAAATAATCAAGTCGTGACACATGAATTATTAATAAAGCAAAAATCGAATATAATAGGAAAATAATAACAAGTTCATCCTAGGGTTTGGGTGTCCGAGGAACCATAGAATGTTTAGCCTCTCATGCTATGTTCTACCATAACTAAGATTCAAGAAAGGTTATACAATTAGGCATAGATATCTTCTCTTAATAATGCCTCCTCTGCCTTCAATTCCTCATGTGAAACCCTAGCCGTGACTACGAGAATCACTCGAGACTACTACGCCAAAAGTTGATACCGAGCCCACGCCTAAAGATGATCAATATGTTGTCGTAATGAGGTTTATATAGCTGGGAAAAGATGAGACATGACTTGCCTAGGAAGTTTTTATCCTATATTTATCTTTGGATAACTTCTAGATAACTTTGGGATTAACTTAATGCATTTTCAGATGACTTTGACGTAAGTACGGTCACGTTGATCCGAAGCACTGCCGTGCTTCTATTTTGCAATGCGTTTTTTGGACTTCCGAGAGTTGCATGACCATCAGCACTCTCGTGCTTCCGGCTGTGCTCTTTTTTAGCTCTACGAAGTCTTCATCAAACGTTCGATGGGATTACCAAATCAACTCCGATTGACCTGAAATTTTAATTGGGTGTTCCTAACTCCTTTTTATTCAATCGGAACTGTGGTGATCATCTTTGAAGTTCTGTAGCTCATGTAATAAATTCAGGACTACTGCAGCTCATTACACTGCTTACAACTCTATCTCCTTCTCTCTTTCTTTGCTCCTTTGTCATAGAATACCCCTTCCGATTGCCACTTGATCAACCTCTTATGTGGAATATGTATTTTCAGCTTATTTTTATCCAATTTCACTTCTTTTGTTCAAGATACCTATTTTCCTGTCCAATCACAACAACATACCCTAAAGAGCACAAAAGTGGAAGAACAGGTGTGCAAAGTGCATGTAAATATGATATAAAAATATGTATATTTATGCACTCTTCATAAATACCCTGACACGTAAATATTTGCTGTTTCTCAAGCAAAGTGATACATAGAATCCAAGAAAAGATGATGAGTGCATGATCTTTAATATTACAAATAGTTGGGAGTCCCTCTGGTGTCCGAGAAAGCATAGTGTTAGATGTCATAATTGTTTTTTTGAAAAATAGGTCTTATCTTATACTCGAACTCTCCACGTGTGTGTGTGTGTGTGTAACCCCTCCTATAGTACCGCTCGCTCACTCAAGGCTGTCCTCAGTCAATCTAAACATTATTCACTAAACTATTTTCTCTACCCTTCTTGCTGGGGATAGTAGCTTCATACATCCAATGAAGTAGCCTTCTCTCCTAGTATGTTATCAAGTGAACATTTGTGATGCTCAAGATCCGATTACTCAAGAGCGGCTTTCACGCTTCAAAGGTGATAGCTCTTTCTACATCTTTTCTATACTAATAGGGCATCTCTAATGGATCCGACTTTCCTGCCGGTAGGGCATCCTTGACGGATCCGACTTTCCGGTTATGCCAGAAATTTTAACATATTTTCCTTTTTCTCTTTATTTATCTTTTTTTCTCTTTCTTTTTTTTTCAAAATAATCAGACAATATCAACACTTCTCTAATGGTTAAACTAACTGGAGTCCAAACCTAAGTAGGCAAATGACAACAAAGTTAGGGTTTGTGCTCAAAATTTTTTGTGAGTTGTCAAATTAAGGCAAGACTAAATATATATATATTTTTTTTGAAAAAAATTTGACATCTAACACTAATTACCACCTAGCCTCAAAGAGGACTCCCAATCATTAACTATCATAGATTATCTTAAACTAGTACTCATCATAATCAAAATAAACATAGCTAACCCATCCCCCATACTTAAACTATATATTGTCCCAAATGTACCCAATGTATTCATTGAAAACAAGAAAGATCAAAAGGGGAAAGGGATTACACTCGACATAACTGTGTTGTGTCGTAGTGCCCGTGTGAAATTTCCTGTCATGTTCCGCAACCGTGAATTTTTAACATATTTGAGTATGTGTGGAGTGGTTCGTTAGGTCCTACCATGGAGGTTCCGGTCCAAGTATGATATTCAATATATCACAAGAACACGGAATACATAAAAGTGAAGCTCCAAAGTATATATAGAAAGACTAAACCTTTGGTGTAACAGACTGACCCCTAAAGGAAAGATAAAAATACATATGTGGTAAAAATAAAAATAAGATAGTGATGATGCTCCTCGATTGGGGCTGCTCCTCATCGTCATCGATGAGTCCCGACATCCGTCCCATTGCTTAAAATCGTTTGTGAGAGTTCGTGGAGGGTATGAGATTGGAGGAAGCGGCGAGATTTGGTATCGGCGATGTGGGTTTATCTTTAAAAAGCCCTAATGTTACGTCCGATACCGAAAGTACGCATTTAAACACGAAGCGTGGTGGTCGAAAGCACGGCCAGTGTTTCTCGATTGCTGATGCGTGTTCTTGACTTTTGTTCTCTAGAGATGTACAAGGCATGGAACACGACCATGTTTATGCCCCGCTTATCTCTCGTAAAAGTGCACCCTTGCTTTCTCACGATGCAAGACCGCGGCTTAATTGTTCCTTTCTCGAATATTGCTTCGAGATGTGCACGGCTTGGAACACGACCGTGTTCCTAGCCGTGCTTCTTTATGTTGCCTTTCCTGCTTCAATGCCATTTGTTGTTCTCCTTAACTTGTGTGTTAATATTTCCAAAAACTACAAAAATTTGAATGTTGAGCACTTGGAAAACACATAATCAATGAGAGATCATCAAAAGTATAGAGTTTACCACTAATGTAAACTGAAATGTAATATAGGAAACTAATCTAGAGTACTAAAATCACTAAAAAGATTAAGTATAAAACTAACCAAGCTTTTGTTGCCTCCGAAGAAGCGCTAGAGTTTAGGTCTCTAGCAGGACCCCTTTACACTATTCTAATTTCTCGATGATCAGAGCCGATGCATTCTTCTAAAGACCTTCCCCTTTGTATTCAATTCGTCGCTTCTTTGAAATCTTGATAGGCACGGCATATAACTTAGTATCTAATAGGGTCACCCTTTCAATGAGCATGGAAGATCTTATACCTTGAATCCATATTGCCCCCAGCAACTGTTTCAACAACATTAAATGATATCTTTGTTCGGCTCTTTGTGTTGCAACTAATTTACTGTACCATCTTTTGATTTCTTGAATAATAAAGTTTTGTTCCAAGGGTTCGTATGTCACAATGGCATCTGTGCTGGGTTTGATCGAACACTCTCTCTCCTTGTTAGGGTTCATAGAGCAAAGTTTCATAATTTCTCTCTTTTCTTGGAACATGGACTTGATTTTTTTATTCAGCTCTTGAGGCAGTACCCACTGAGAAAAAGAAGAAGGAGGATGAGTGTCTTCATTGCCCTTACTAGATGGAGGTGCATGCTCAAGGAGGTTCTCCATATCTCGCTCTAGGAAAGTGTACTCAAGGTGCTCTGGTAGCTTCTTTAGTTCAAACCTGGGGGCTCCTAGATGGATGGTCACAATTGTATCAAGTCTCCTTTTTTAGATCTTCGCATGGGTTGGCTTCTCCAAAAGTTTCCTCGACTTCCCCCTCAAAACACTCCCTTGCTTCTACATCCATGCTTTGGTTGAAGTTTTTCTCAATGTCCTGTTGTGGCTCCTGATTTTCCATATCTCATTCATTCAAGAATAGATATGTTTTTACTTTAAATTTGCTCACCACTTTCTCTAAAAAAAATTTCTTGACCTCCCGAGATTCTATCTCATGAATTGCTTCTTTACTACGATGAATATAATATGCAAAGATATCTTCCAATAACGGTTGCCCATGCTGCCATGCATCGAACTGAGTGTGATCCTGGTCTCCTGATGGAAATACATTATTAATCTTATAAAGGATATTTGATTAGGCACAAAAGATATTGATGATACAAAATCAAAATTTTTTTTTTTAAGTTTTGAAGTTTTGTATTTTTAATTTTTTGAAATATTTTTTCAAATTTTTAAGATAAAAGATAAGATAAGATAAATAGAATAACAGATTCTAATGTTCCTAGTATTGTTAATCCCCGATAACGGCACCAAAAACTTGATACATGCAAAATATATGCGACACTTCTCCCGCAAGTATACAGGGTTGATCAAGTAGTAAAGTACCCAAAGGTAGGGTAGTCGAATCTGCAGGGAATGACCACTAGTACTTGTTGTCCTCTATTATCTAGCTTAAATATAAGATGAGATGTGTGATAAAATACAACTAATTGAATGTCCTAACTAAAAGCTAATGTGAATAGTTGGTGGATTGAGGGTAATCAGAGATGAAAGATGGCACCCTGGATCACAATTCCCCTAGGATTCCCTTGCTAATGATTGACTCCCTATTACTGGATGGTTACTAATAACTTCTGGAGGGTGTAACAATATGTTTCTTAGCACAACGCCCGATCTCTCGTGATGCTCATACACACCCTAAAATCCCTTATCTGACTGGAATCTATCTAGAAGAATCCCAAGGCTAATGTGATATTCTAGCCATCCTGATTCACCACACAAACACTCGTGTTGCTGGATGCTTTAACCTACTAAGGTAGATGACTCAAGGCTCTCGCAAGGGAAAACCACATAAAGATATCTAGATGGATAACAACCCTGGGCTATTGCAATAACAATCCCACAACCATCTAACATGAACACTAACGTTCTGATACTATCCCTTGAGGAGATGGATGATTGGGACTCATGTACAGGACAACCATAAAAATTGCAATCATAGACAATCAAGATGCGATACTGGAATTGTTAATAAAGCAAATACTGAATATAATGTGAAATCAGTAACAAGTTCATCCTAGGGTTCAGGTGTCCGAATAACCATAGAAGGTTTAGCCTATTATGCTATGTTCCATTATAACTAAGATACAAGAGGAGGTTATACAATTAGCCATAGATATCTTCCCTTACTAACGCCTCATCTGCATTCCATTCCTCCCATGAAACCCTAACTGTCGCTGCGAGAATCACCCCTAGACTACTCAGCCAAAAGTTGATCCGAAGCCCGTGTCACACCCGACCCGAATTCTGGGACCTCGAGCGCGTAAACAGATCGGTCGTACCCAAGTGGAGGCTGGCCCAACTCGAATACAAGGCCTAGATAACAATAGCAGATAACATAATATAATCCAAAAGTTCATAATTCCACTAAAAGTCAGAGTACTAATGCGGAAGATAAAAATACAAGGGTTCATACGCCTTATACAAAATAGTCTTCTAATGGTACTAAACTGGTGACTCTCACTCGGAAAAAAAAATATCGAGGTCTTCCGACCTCAGCAAATCAACCCCTCCCGGCTATCTACACGACACCTGAGATCGTGTCACCTACTCCTCTGAACCTAAAAGGGAGGAAAAGAAAAAGAAGTGAGCTATCAAAAGGAAAGCTCAGTAAGTGCCCTGCAGAGAAATCACGATATGCACAACCATAAAGTCAAGATATGGATCATATCAAGGAAACAATCAAATCGGCACAAGAAACCAAACAAACGGGGCCGCTTAAACTCATCCAATCATACCTCCATGGTCAGCACAAGTGCCGCGCGCCTCAATGGTCAAGTGTCGGACGACAGGTGGCTATGTTCCATGGGTACCCCCACCCAATCCGGACGCATACCAACCCAACCTAAACACAAGCACCACGAGTCTCACAGTAATGTCCCGGTCCACGGTAGCATGCTCAGCGAGCATCCAACAATAAACTTGTCCAAACAATCAAACAACAGATGTGGAAACATCAACAATATATGCCGGGAGTCAACAATAGATATCTAAATCATAACAACAAGCACAATCACGATACTAACAAAGGACATGCCAAACCAAATAATAAGAAGGCCAAAGAAACCCATCTCTGGGTGGGATCTAGGCAAGAGTCACTTACTTCAATTCGAGACCTACTCTTGGCGTGACCCTTTTCTCCACGCCAATACCTCTTAGCAAATCCCTCACAAGAGATCACTCAATCTCTTTTATCACTGAATTGTATATCGATTCTCTAATTATGCCTCACTTTATATAGAGGGGAGTGTCCTAATCTTACTCTAACGAGATAAAGATAAATCATAAATATTTTATAATTATATCTATTTGATAAGTTTTCATCCAATTCAAATTCAACCTTCAAATCTTAATCCAAATAAAACTTATATTTGAGATAGAGATCCATAAAAAACAATCTATAATTGTCTCTCAAACATTGAATCATAATCCAATTGTAATTCATAATCATAAACAAACTATAATTATCTCTATGAGATAAATCTTTATCCAACTCAAACTTAAACATTAAATCATAATCAAATTAAAATCCATATTTGGATAAAGATCAATCATAATTATTTTCGTGAGATAAGTCTAATTCAATCTCAAATATAATATCCTACTCAAATTACAAGTCATATTTGAGATAAAGATAAATCATAATCATTTTCTAATTCTCTATTTTATCTCATGTTAATCCCTACAAGGTTAATCCAAGTCAGGTTGCACGATAAATTGGACCATGTTGGTTTAATCACATTGAATCACCATTATGAAATTTTAATTAGGTCCTCGAACTAATAGGTAATTACAAACAATTACTTCACACTTTCATTCTAGTACCTATTTATGTATAGGTTCTGGGTGGGTTCTTTTCAGGATTAAAGGAATGAGTAGATGTGCAGTCTGGGGGAATTTCTGGCGTAGAGGTTTGAAGAGCACATAGTTTTTGTGAGAACCATTGTATTTTGTTTGGGACCCTGGTAGGCCCATGACTTGTACTTTTATGTTTTTAATTTCCGCTGTGTAACTCATTGTTATTAATGGAAATAATGTTATATGTTCATGATTACTAGGCCTTGTATCCGAGCGGAGCCCGTCTCCACTTGGAGTGCAGGCGGTCTGATACAAATGCTGAGGTCCCGGTGATTCGGCTCAAGGATGTGACAGATTAATATGGTATCAGAGCAATGCAGATAACGGACACCCTAGTTGCCCTAGTGACATAGTCAAGTAGGTTAGAGTGAGTGTTGGGTCGAGTAGGCCAAGACTTTGAGCGAACACCCGACGTGTTGTTTGTTTGGTAGTGCTACCATGATTCGTGATAGTGACAGACATGGAGGTCGGCGGGAGTCAGCACCTTTCGGTCGGATCTTTGCGGGGCCATAGCAAGCAGCGGGCCTATACCTAAGGGGGGAGGTGCCCCCATTACTAAGATGGAGAGCGTAAGGAAGGTAATGGTCTATCATCTGACTACGGAGGAGGTACGGGCGTCGCCCGTGATCGTCAAGGATTCTTATCTAGGTACTTAGGACTAATAGAAATTTCGGGGACGAAATTCTTTTAAGGGGGGAGGATTGTAAAATCCGAAGATTTTAGGATATTAAATTTCTTTAATTATTTTTCTAAAATCTGTGTTTAATAAAAGAAAGTCTCAAGGTTGGATCGAATTGAGTTTAGTGGGATAGAAGTTCTAATTATAAGTTAATTAGAAAGGACCCTTGAATTTGAAATGAGAGACGAAATTGGATAATGCCTTAATTAGGGTTCATAAGAGTCATCAAGGGTATTTTAGTAATTTCAGGAAGAACCGAATCATTTTTGGTTAGATAATGGGACTCCTTGAAATTAATATATCGGATTAGATAAAATATATATTTACAAATAGATATATAAATCTATATTTATATATATGTTAAACATGATTTGATAGATGGAAGGATAATCTTAAATAATTAAGATAAGATGGGCATTTTATAAATGAGATGATAAGGTTTTATTTTTCATTATGGTAATAGATAAAAAAAAAGAATCATCTATACACGTGCACGTAGGTGTACTTAGAATATTTTATTAATATATGTAAATATATATACATAGATGTAGAGAGAGATAATATGGATAAATATAAATATTTCTAGAGGATGTCAAATGAATCAATGTGTAGATATGCATTTAAAAATGCATGGAGATAAGTTATAAATAATAGTATGTATCTTTGGCTTTAAATAAGAGAGTCATAAACGGCAGTGGATTGATTCTATATTATATATATGAATATATAAAAGGGTTAGAGATACAGGCTTTGAGGATATGGTTTTATAACTATGTATATATATATATATATATATATATGCATATAGTGAGAGAAAGATATATAGAGAGAGACCGTCTTCTTCACAGGCTCGCCACCAAAATCCTGAAATCCCCTCCGACATCCACGTGCGATCATCGTCCGTCAATCATAGAGCCGATCCAATTTGTGGAGTCGACACTAAAGCCTTCCGGGAAGCCGCGGCGTCGCCGGGGAACCTTGCAGACTTCGGTAAGCCTCTAATTTTGTTAGTTTGGTTGATAGTAGTGCATGACCTTGAGCAGACTAGTTGATATAGGGTTCTGAAGGTTAACTAGAGTTTTTAGAAGGATATAAACATAGGGAAACTATGGGGTCATGAGAAGATCAGATATTCATACTTAGATGACTGTATTATAGATTAAAGTGGTATCAGAGAGTTAACGATCCATCTTAACCCTTAAGAGTAATTAGATTAGAGACTTAAAAATCTTAGCAGATGACCAAACTCAATGTGACTCTAAATTAGTTAAGAGATAAGTATTAGTAGAGTGTCATTGACATGAACCTGATTTTCTAGATAAACTTTGTCTTGGTTGTTAATTGTTAATGTAGAATGACTCATTATAACCCCCCATCCATTTGAAATAATAAAATTATAAATTTCGAGGACAAAATTTTTATAAGGGGGGAAGAATGTAATAACCCACACAGAACCTATTCATAAATAGGTACTAGAATGAAAGTGTGAAGTGATTGTTTGTAATTATCTATTAGTTCGAGGACCTAATTAAAATTTCATAATGGTGATTCAATGTGATTAAACAAACATGGTCCAATTTATCATGCAACCTGACTTGGATTAACCTTGTAAAGATTAACATGAGATAAAATAGAGAATTAGAAAATGATTATGATTTATCTTTATCTCAAATATGACTTATAATTTGAGTAGGATATTATATTTGAGATTAAATTAGACTTATCTAACGAATATAATTATAATTGATCTTTATCCAAATATGGATTTTAATTTGATTATGATTTAATGTTTGAGTTTGAGTTGGATAAAGATTTATCTCATAGAGATAATTATAGTTTGTTTATGATTATGAATTACAATTGGATTATGATTCAATGTTTGAGAGACAATTATAGATTGTTTTTTATGGATCTCTATCTCAAATATAAGTTTTATTTGGATTAAGATTTGAAGGTTGAATTTGAATTGGATGAAAACTTATCGAATAGAGATAATTATAAATTTTTTTTTCTCTTTATCTCGTTAGAGTAAGATTAGGACACTCCCCTCTATATAAGGAGAGGTATAATTAGAGAATCGATATACAATTCAGTGAGAAAAGAGATTGAGTGATCTCTTGTGAGAGATTTGCTAAGAGGTATTGGCGTGGAGAAAAGGGTCACGCCAAGAGTAGGTCTCGAATTGAAGTAAGTGAGTCTTGCCTAGCACCCACCCAGAGATGGGTTTCTTTGGCCTTCTTATTATTTGGTTTGGCATGTCCTTTGATGGTATCGTGATTGTGCTTGTTGTTATGATTTGGATATCTGTTGTTGACTCCCGGCATATATTGTTGATGTTTCCACATCTGTTGTTCGATTGTTTGGACAAGTTTATTATTGGATGCTCGCTGAGCATGCCACCGTAGACCGGGACATTACTGTGAGGCTCGTGGTGCTCGTGTTTAGGTTAGGTCGGTATGTGTATGGATTGGGTATGCGTACCCATGGAGCATAGCCACCTGTCCTCCGGCACTTGACCACTGAGGCGCGCGGCACTTGTGCTGACCGTGGAGGTATGATTGGATGAGTTTAGGGGCCCCGTTTGTTTGGTTTCTTGTGCCGATTTGATTGTTTCCTTGATATGATCCATATCTTGACTTTATGGTTGTGCATATCATGATTTCTTTGCAGGGCACTTATTGAGCTTTCCTTTTGAAAGCTCACTTTTTTTTTTCCTCCCTTTTAGGTTCAGAGGAGTAGGTGACAGGATCTCAGGTGTTGTGTAGATATTCGGGAGGGGTTGATTTGTTGAGGTCGGCAGACCTCGATATTTTCTTTTCCGAGTGAGAGTCACAAGTTTAGTACCAGTAGAAGACTATTTTGTACAAGGCGTATGAATCCTTGTATTTTTATCTTCCTCATTAGTACTCTAACTTTTAGTGGAATTATGAACTTTTGGATTATATTATGTTATCTGCTATTGTTATCTAGGCCTTGTATTCGAGTGGGGCCAGCCTCTACTTGGGTACAACCGATCACATTTCTGGCCTCAAGGTCCGGGTGGTCGGGGCGTGTGCAGATTAAAGTGGTATCAGAGCTATGCAGATAACGGACTCCCTAGTTGCCCTAGTGACATAGTCATGTAGGTTAGAGTGAGTGTTGGGTCGAGTAGGCCAAGACTTTGAGCGAACACCCGACGTGTTGTTTGTTTGGTAGTGCTACCATGATTCGTGATAGTGACAGACATGGAGGTCGGCGGGGAGGCTGCACACTTTCCAGTCGGATGTTGCGGGGCATAGCGGCGGGCCCATACCTAAGGGGAGGTGGCCCGTTACTAAGATGGAAGCGTAAGGAAGGTGATGGTCTATCATGCGGCTCACGGAGGAGGAGGAGAGCGAGGTAAGCGTGATCGTCAAGGATTCTTATCTAGGTACTTAGGACTGATAGTAATTTCGGGCACGAAATTCTTTTAAGGGGGGAGGATTGTAAAATCCGAAGATTTTAGGATATTAAATTTATTTAATTATTTTTCTAAAATCTGTGTTTAATAAAAGAAAGTCTCAAGGTTGGATCGAATTGAGTTTAGTGGGATAGAAGTTCTAATTATAAGTTAATTAGAAAGGACCCTTGAATTTGAAATGAGAGACGAAATTGGATAATGCCTTAATTAGGGTTCATAAGAGTCATCAAGGGTATTTTAGTAATTTCAGGAAGAACCGAATCATTTTTGGTTAGATAATGGGACTCCTTGAAATTAATATATCAGATTAGATAAAATATATATTTACAAATAGATATATAAATCTTTATTTATATATATGTTAAACATGATTTGATAGATGGAAGGATAATCTTATATAATTAAGATAAGATGGGCATTTTATAAATGAGATGATAAGGTTTTATTTTTCATTATGGTAATAGATAAAAAAAAAAGAATCATCTATACACGTGCATGTAGGTGTACTTAGAATATTTAATTAATATATGTAAATATATATACATAGTTATAAAACCTTATCCTCACAGCCTGTATCTCTAACCCTTTTATATATTCATATATATAATATAGAATCAATCCACTGCCGTTTATGGCTCTCTTATTTAAAGCCGAAGATACATACTATTATTTATAACTTATCTCCATACATTTTTAAATGCATATCTACACATTGATTCATTTGACATCCTCTAGAAATATTTTTATTTATTCATATTATCTCTCTCTACATCTATGTATATATATTTACATATATTAATAAAATATTCTAAGTACACCTACCTGCACGTGTATAGATGATTCTTTTTTTTTTATCTATTACCATAAAATATAAAACCTTATCATCTCATTTATAAAATGCCCATCTTATCTTAATTATTAAAGATTATCCTTCCATCTATCAAATCATGTTTAACATATATATAAATATAGATTTATATATCTATTTGTAAATATATATTTTATCTAATCCGATATATTAATTTCAAGGAGTCCCATTATCTAACCAAAAATGATTCGGTTCTTCCTGAAATTACTAAAATACCCTTGATGACTCTTATGAACCCTAATTAAGGCATTATCCAATTTTGTCTCTCATTTCAAATTCAAGGGTCCTTTCTAATTAACTTATAATTAGAACTTCTATCCCACTAAACTCAATTCGATCCAACCTTGAGACTTTCTTTTATTAAACACAGATTTTAGAAAAATAATTAAAGAAATTTAATATCCTAAAATCTTCGGATTTTACAATCCTCCCCCCTTAAAAGAATTTCGTGCCCGAAATTACTATCAGTCCTAAGTACCTAGATAAGAATCCTTGACGATCACGGGCGACGCCCGTGCCTCCTCCGTAGCCAGATGATAGACCATCACCTTCCTTACGCTCTCCATCTTAGTAATGGGGGCACCTCCCCCCTTAGGTATGGGCCTGCTGCTTGCGGCCCTGCAACATCCGACTGAGCAGGCAGCTCCCGCTCGACCTCCATGTCTATCACTATCACGCATCATGGTAGCACTACCAAACAAACAACACGTCGGGTGTTCGTTCAAAGTCTTGGCCTACTCGACCCCACACTCACTCTAACGTACTTGACTATGTCACTAGGGCAACTAGGGTGTCCGTTATCTGCATTTCTCTGATACCACTTTAATCATCGCGCCCAGGACCAATTTGGGGACCTCGTGGCCAGTAAGCAGTCGGTAATGCCAAGTAGAGGCTGGCCCCACTCGAATACAAGGCCTAGATAACAATAGCAGATAACATAATATAATCCAAAAGTTCATAATTCCACTAAAAAGTCGAGTACTAATGCACGGGAAGATAAAAATACAAGGGTTCATACGCCCTATACAAAATAGTCTTCTAATGGTACTAAACTTGTGACTCTCACTCGGAAAAGAAAATATCGAGGTCTGCCGACCTCAGCAAATCAACCCCTCCCGGCTATCTACACAACACCTGAGATCGTCACCTACTCCTCGAACACGAAGGGAGGAAAAAAGTGAGCTTTCAAAAGGAAAGCTCAATAAGTGCCCTGCAAAGAAATCACGATATGCACAACCATAAAGTCAAGATATGGATCATATCAAGGAAACAATCAAATCGGCACAAGAAACCAAACAAACGGGGCCTTCTCTTGGTGGGTGCTAGGCAAGACTCACTTACTTCAATTCGAGACCTACTCTTGGCGTGACCCTTTTCTCCACGCCAATACCTCTTAGCAAATCCCTCACAAGATATCACTCAATCTCTTTTCTCACTAAATTGTATATCGATTCTCTAATTATGTCTCTCCTTAAATACGGGGGAGTGTCCTAATCTTACTCTAACGAGATAAAGATAAATCACAAATATTTTATAATTATCTCTATTCGATAAGTTTTCATCTAATTCAAATTCAACTTTCAAATCTTAATCCAAATAAAACTTATATTTGAGATAGAGATCCATAAAAAACAATCTATAATTGTCTCTCAAACATTGAATCATAATCCAATTGTAATTTATAATCATAAACAAACTATAAGTATCTTTATGAGATAAATCTTTATCCAACTCAGACTCAAACATTAAATCATAATCAAATTAAAATCCATATTTGGATAAAGATCAATTATAAATATTTTCGTGAGATAAGTCTAATTTAATCTCAAATATAATATCCTACTCAAATTACAAGTCATATTTGAGGTAAAGATAAATCATAATCATTTTCTAATTCTCTATTTTATCTCATGTTAATCCCTACAAGGTTAATCCAAGTCAGGTTGCTTGATAAATTGGACCATGTTGGTTTAATCACATTGAATCACCATTATGAAATTTTAATTAGGTCCTCGAACTAATAGATAATTACAAACAATCACTTCACACTTTCATTCTAGTACCTATTTATGTATATGTTCTGGGTGGGTTATTACAGCCCCGACCCAAAGATGATCAATATGTTATCATCATGAGGTTTATATAGCTTGGAAAAGATGAAACATGACGTGCCTAGGTCTTGTTTATCCTATATTTATCTTAAAATAACTTCTGAATAACTTTGGGATTAAGTCAAAGCATTTTTAGATGATTTTGACATAAGCGCTACTGTGTTAATTTTAAGTACGGCCATGCTTCTCTTGTGCAATGTGTTTTCTAGACTCCCGAGAGTTGTACGGCTATCAACACGCTCATGCTTCCGGCCCTGCTCTTTTTTAACTCTGCACACTCTTCATCAAGCGTTCGATCGGATGGTCAAATCAACTTAAATTGACCTAAAATTTTAATTGGATGTTCCTAAGTCCTTTTTCTTCAATCGGAACCGTGTTGATCTGCTTTGGAGTCCTTTAGCTCTTGTAATAAATTCCAGACTCGTGCAGCTCATTTGCACTACTTATAGCTCTATCTCCTCCTCTCTTTCTTTGCTCCTTTGTCATAGAATACCCCTTTCAATTGCCACTTGATCAACCTCTTATGTTGAATATGTCTTTTCAACTTCTTTTGATAAGAATCTCAGTGGCTATGTTAACTGATTCAATATGCAGCTAGTAGAGATACCTACTGTGGATCAAAACTTCATGATCGTAGCGTTCACTGAGAGGTTGGGCAAGTCTCCGTCCCAGAGGGACAAGGTCTGATTGGAAAAGTCTAAGAGAGAGAGAAGCTCGGCGCGAGAACCCCAGAGGCAATTCAATAAACAGAAATTCTCAACTTATGAAGATATCAATAAACACAAAATGCGGTTCCGTAATTATGCACCAATGAGCACCAGTCAGATGAGATCCTTATGAATATAGAGGACTCAAAAATGCTCAAGTGGCCTGAGAGGATGGAGTACTCAGGTAAGCGAAAGGATAGCATGAAATATTGCCGCTTCCATCAAGATCGAGGGCATGTTCCGAAAGAATGCATCTAGCTTAAGAATGAGATCTAGAAATTAATCTGTCGAGGTCACCTGACCCAGTACTTGAAGAGAAATCAATAGGAAGTGGGCCCATCCTCCCTCTAAGAAGATCAAGGTCCCGTGGGTGTGATACAAATAATTGCTAAAGGTCCCACCAATGGAGGCGAGAGCAGCTCATCTCAGAAAGGAATATCAGGATGTCATCCCGAGCTAGCTCATCAGGGAAGAGGCACCTTGTTGAGCTGCCCACCACCTTTTTGGACGATGACCTAAAGAGAGTACGGTATCCTCATGATGATGTACTGATGGTTACCATGAACATTGTCAGGTATGAGGTCAGGAGAGTCCTTATAGACAACGGGAGCTCAGTGGATGCCATTTTCTAGAATGCTTATGAAAAGTAAGCACTCATATATGAATTATTGCATCTGGCGAAGTCCCCTCTAGTCGGTGTCACCAGAGGATCAATCCAGCCAGAAGAGATCATCAGCCTTCAGCTCATCGTAGGGACCTTTCCCAGCCAATCTACGGTCACCACTAACTTCTTACTGGTCAAGAGCTCTTCTAGCTATATTGTTACACTATGAAGACAACCTCTGAATGCATTGCAGGCAACGATATCAACCTACAACTTAGTCATGAAGTTCCCCACCCAGTACAGATGCGGCAAACTTGTAGAAAATTAGTTGATTGTCAGGCTTTATTACGTGGCACTTCTCAAGGAGAGGGAGGAAGAATCGTCAGGAGCCAAGGAACTGGGAGAGCCAGGTGGACCTGTGAAGCTTTAATAGGAAGAAGATTTTATCCTTGTGGACCATATAGCCCATCTTCTATCTCTCAACTTGAATGGTCGTTTTGCACTAGTATTACTATCCAAAGAATTTACACATCCCCTAAGGGATCATGTGAATACATATGTACCGACTTATTTTCTGGCTCATCTTGAAGTCCCTCTTAATGACCGAGTAGCACAGCGTTTCTCGTACTCGTCGCAAAGTCCATCCTAAGGGATGGGTAGCACAATGTAGCACGTACTTGTCGCAAAGTCCCAATTAAGGACCAAGTAGCATAGCTTCGCTCGTACTCATATCAAAGTCCCTCTTAAGGGCGGAGTAACGTATCTTCGCTCGTACTCATCACAAAGTCACTCCTAAAGGCCGAGTAGTGCAACCTCACTCATACTCATCTCAAAGTTCCTCTTAAGGACCTAGTAGCACAGCTTTGCTCGTACTCATCACAACGTCCCTCCTATGAGTAGCGCAGTCTTGCTCGTACTCATCTCAAAGTCCTTCCTAAGGGCCTAGTAGCGCAACCTCACTCGTACTCATCTCAAAGTCCCTCCTAAGGGCTGAGTAGTGTAGCTTTGATCATACTCGTCGCAAAGTCCCTCCTAAGGGTCGAGTAGAGCAGCTTCACTCATACTCATTTCAAAGTCCCTCTTAAGGGCCTCGTAGCATAGCGTAGTTCATACTCGTTTCACAGTCTTTCCTAAGGGCTGAGTAGCGCAACCTTGCTCATATCTGTCTCAAAGTCCCTTTTAAGGGCCAAGTAACAGAGCCTCGTTCATACTCATCTCAAAGTCCTTCCTAAGGGCCAAGTAGCGCAGCTTCGCTTGTACTTGTCACAAAGCCCCTCCTAAGGGCCGAGTAGTGCATACAACTCGTACTCATCTTCAAAGTCCCTTCAAGGGCCGAGTCATGCTCACGTGCTCGAGTCAAGATATGAGCACATACTCAACCTTAAAGTCCCTCCAAGGGCCGAGTTAAGCTCACGTGCTTGAGTCGAGATACAACCACATACTTGACCTTAAAGTTCCCCCCAGGGCAGAGTCACGCTCACATGCTCAAGTCAAGATACGACTATGTATTCGATCCTGAAGTGCCTTCATGGGCCGAGTTACGCTCACGTGCTCGAATCGAGATACAATCACATACTTAATCTTACCCTAAAGGGGTTGAACAAGCAGGAATTCACTATTCATATTAAAGTCACTTTAGAGAAAGCCACTAGGGGATTATTGTATAGTCAGAAGCTTGGAAGATGAGTATGGACCTTGTCATTTTTTTAGAGAATGTACCAACTTTAGCGCCCCCTTTATAAAGGTTGTTTGGCAGATATCTCAGGGTAAGTTTACCACCACTATTTTTGGGAAAAATGCCAACCCAATGAGGTTGGATTGCCACTCTCCATAGGATTAGAAATGATGGTCAAAAAAACTTAGGGGGCACAAGACT
Source organism: Dioscorea zingiberensis (assembly GCA_026586065.1). NCBI lineage: Eukaryota > Viridiplantae > Streptophyta > Magnoliopsida > Dioscoreales > Dioscoreaceae > Dioscorea > Dioscorea zingiberensis. Next base: position 27,607,618 of record CM048821.1, read on the forward strand.
AACCTGATATGATCGTACCGTCACTCCAGATAAGAGTGAAAACGATGATAATAAAACTTGGGGGTATTAGGCCAACCCACTATGGCTGGATCGTCACTCTTGAAGGGAGTAGAAATGATGGTCAGACAAATTCACGGGAAGGTTGGCTCCCCCGTAGTTCGATCGTCCCTCTCAATGAGAGTAGAAATGACAATCGGTCAAACCCATGGGATACCCAACTCGGAGGATCAGAACTCTTTTCAGATTAGGGATTTAAGAGATCATAACATCTTCTACTCAACAATGACAAATTTATTATTTTTAGAGTTACAGAAGTCATCCCTTCAGGACGTAGAGACTTTATTTAAGTTTATAGAACGAGTAGTAAGAGACTATAAAGTACAAAGTGAACATTACAAGCAACTAAAGTTAGAGATTACAAGAGCCTCTCGCTTGCTCTCGGAGAAGTGAAACTCGGGGAGCATGGGTATTGAATAAACTGGAAGAGTCCACCTTATGCTTGCTGGAGAAGGGTTGCAAAGGCGATGCAGACATGACCCAGCTGAGTACTAGGAGAGCTGGCCCAATAGCTTTAGGTCTCACATGGGCATCCAACCCTGCCAAGTAACCCCCCCCTCCCCAGTAGAAAACCCACCGTCAAGGTGGAGACTCTATAAGGGTTAAGGAGATATAGGCTCTTAGGTGACACAAGGCCCGATAGAGCGGAGCCTCATCCCCATGGCGGCAAGGCGCTGCTAACTATAGTCGGCTTTGCACCGTATGGCACCTGAATGAAGAGTACTCCCCGAAGTAAGGATGCCTACGACTCTTTTACTCCATCCTGAAGAGGTCTACAAGAGTGACAATATGTCAAAAAGGCGTAGAATTGAACGACTTCACGACGAAGAGGAATATGAATGGAGGCTACCAACCCAATGGCCCAACCATGCTTTGCCAAGTGTAAGGACGGTGCCCCACGAAAAAATGAAAGAAGGAATAAAGAGCCTGATACGGGACTTAGCGGAGGAGGATGGGAAGCCTCAACCTATCCGGAGCCTATTGAAAGACCTTCGCCATGAGGATCTAACGGCTAGGAGAGCTACTCACAAAGCGGGAAAGGCATGTGTGTCATACCCGGGAAGCAATAGAGCTTTTTGTAAGCCACGAGGGCACCTTGGAAAGAGGCACGTCAAATATCTGAGAAAGTCAGTTAGCTAAGAATACCATTTAAGATAGTGTTTCAGATCGAAGCAGATGAATAAGTATCTGACTTGTGATTTCAATAACTCGTCTTTTCTTATTACATGAAGATATGCATTACAAGTAATCTCATTACAAACGAAAGAAAGGGAGAGAAAGCAAAGGGTGAGCTATGGAGGAGGTTAATTGGAGGGTTCCGACATCATAGTATCAACAGCAGAGAGGGTGGCTTAGAACTCGGCCTTCTTAGGGAATTCCCTATTGAAAGGTTTCTCAGCTGAGACCGGGGCAGACTGGTCTATGATAGCAGTGGGCACGATCTTTGTAGCCCTCAAGACAGTTAGGATGACTATAGTCCCTGTAAGAACAAACCCTTGGTACTTGGGTTCATGGGGTTCCTCAAAGGCGGAGGCAGCCTCGTTGTCGATTGAGTATCCATCGGGAATCTGGGGAGGAAGGTACTGCAAGGCTTCCTTGAACTACAAGATAGTCAGATCCAACCCGAGGTTAAGGCGGATAAACTCCTGGAAGATCCTAAAGCCTTTCTAGACCCCTTTGCACCCTTCTACACACACAAGCTTCTGGAACTTAATAGACTATATATAATGGTCTATGGCTTGGGTTCTACCTATTTCTCATGAGCCGCGGTGATGCGTAGGGAGATTCGATAAACCTCAACAACCCTTTTGAGGTCTACTTGATACAATGGCCCTTTCTTTTATGATTCAACGCCCTCTGCACGAGCTTTATTGATGTCAGTTAAATGCTCAAGCAGCGTCTTGTCCATGGCCTTCCGAGAAGCCTACGCTGCAGTTTAAAAGTCGATCAACTTGGTTGACAGCTCTTCCTTCTCCTTCTTAGTCTCCTAAATCGTCATGAGATGCTTAAAGCACTACTCTTCGAGTTGGCTAAATTCCTCATTTCGTAGGGCCAAGCCAGCCTTGACCTCCTTCAGCTTAACCTCAATCACTCGTAACTTGGCTTCTATTTCTTGCAGGACAACTCGAGTCCTCGCTAGTAATTCCCGAGGGCCTTGAAGGCTCATTCCCTTGCCGAGGCAGGTAGAAGCGACCCCCAGCAAAAAAGTGGGTTGTACCCGCGGAACGAAGAGTCATGAAAGAAAGTGAGAAGTGAGAGAAGTGAGAGAAGTGCAATAGAGATGAGCTAAACACATCTTAGCTCCATCTAGAGAATACTGAGAAGCCAATTCTCCCCATCGAGATGTTCTAGCTGTGTAAAGATGGAAGCTGGAGTAAGTGCGTTAAACGTGTTGAGCCACCAACGGTTCGAACTAGCAATTGTTGGAGGTATTTTTCAATTCTTGCTTCCGCTACTCTTCATTTATTTACTTATTTAAGCATATTAGAACGTTTAGATGACTTACATTTGGTATAAGAGAGATAATATAGACACTACCTTGTCTCTGTTTGAAGGCTGTAAAATTTTTGAGGAAAAATGACATGTTTTTATGGCCAGAATCTAAATAAATTAATTTGGCAATTTTGGAATTTGGCATTTTATTGGAATTTCTTCAATTTAACTTTTTCAATGAAAATTTCACAAATTTTGTAATCTTGTGTAAAAATTTTCATTATTGGGTGATCTTAAGTTCAAGATATTTTAATTTTCTTGACATTGAATGTTTATGTACTTATTTTGTATTTATTGTTTGTATTTATTTGTTGTTTTATTCATACAATGAAGCAGAAATATTTAAGTGCATAAATGTTAAAAAATTTATTTATGATGTTGCATAATGTATTTAGCAAATTATTTTGAATAAAAGTAATGAGATGTGATCAATATAATTTTTGTCTAAATAGGGATGAATCATAATACCTTTAATTAAACAAAAATTATACATGATTGAGATCACATAAAGAAGTTACAAATTGCTTAATGAATAAGCAATTAAAATTTTGAGATAATTTCTAGTAATCTACATAATCTTATTTAATCAAGGAGCTTAGCCACAACATCTGTGATTAAATAAAATTATGTATTATGTTTAGGATAACATAAGGTAATTATAGACATTATTCTGATTAATTATACTCAATATAATAAAATTTATCCCACCATTAATCAATTATATTTTGTATAATTGACTAGGATAAAATATTAGATATTTTCCCATATTCTACCCATAGGAAGTATGAAGAAGAATTAAATAGTTTTATCATAAAGAATGAATAGTATATGAAATTATTTGTGAAACAAAATTGATAATTCTATTATAAAAGTATGAATCTAGTTGAATTAAAAATTTAGCTCACATGCAATTTTTATGTCATTAGATTCAATCTTAATATGATTTGCATTGGTGAATCATAATTTGCCTCAATTAATGATAAGGATGCATTTAATTTTTTGTTTGTAGTTATGCAACCTGTGAATTTCTTTGACATTAAAATTGATATTCCCTAATTAAATAGTGAAAACTATGGGGTTTGGAAGGAAAGAATTTTCCTTCACTTAGGGTGCATGGGCATTGACGATGCTGTTAGGAAAGATGAACCACTGATTTTTGACACCAGCACTCTTGTTGAAAGTGCTCTTCATGAACAGTGGGAGCGGTCTAACCGCCTCAGTGTGATGCTCATTAAGACAAAAATTCCTGTTGGTATTTGAGTTTTTGTCGAACAGTATCCCAATGTCAAGGCATTAATGAATGTTGTTGATAAACAATTTCAGACTTCAGATACGGCACTTGCTAGCACCCTAATTATGAGGTTTTCATCCTTAAGGCTCACCAAAGTGAGAAGTGTGCGTGAGTACATCATGAAGATGAGGGAGACATTGTTGCACAATTAAAGAAATTTAAGGTTGAGATGTCTGAGACTTTTCTTGTGCACTACATTTTGAACACTCTTCCACATGAATATTTGCCCTTCAAAATCTCTTATAACACGCATAAGTATAAGTGGTTAATCAATGAACTTTTGACCATGTGTGTTCAAGAGGATAATGGAACAAGGAGAAGTTGTTTTTACGGCTACACAAGGAAAGTAGATGAATCAAGCTAATAAAAATGAGAAATGAAAAATTCCTCCCAAACATGATATAAAGAAAGAATCCAAGTATTTTTTCTGTAAGAAGAAGGGGCACCTGAAGAAGGATTGCACCAAGTTTCAGAGTTGGCTTGGGAAGAAAGGTAATCCAATCTCATTTGTTTGTTATAAATCTAATATGGTTAATGTTGGTCATAATATATGGTGGATTGATTCTGGTTCTACAATCCATATTTCAAATTCCTTGCAGGGTTTGCAAAACCTAAGCAAACTAGTAGCAAGTGAGCAATGCATCTATTCAGGCAATAAAATGCGTTCACATATGGAGGCCATAGGGACATGCAATTTAGTTTTAAGTAGGGGTTTTATTTTGAAATTAGAGAAAGTATTATGTACTCCAAATTTCTCTAGAAATTTGATTTCAGTTTCAAGGCTTGTACCTTTTGGATATTCCTTTAACTTTTTAGACCCTCGTTTTGATTTATTTTATAAATCTAAATTTGTTAGGAATGGGATATTGTCTGATGGACTTTTCTCTCTTAATTTACAAAATAAAATGATCTATGATGTTAGGCATGTTCAAGCTGATACTAAGCGATGTGTTATGGATGAAGATTCCTCTATTTTGTGGCACCGGAGATTAGGACACATCATCATTGATAGAATTAAGAGATTAGTAAAAGACGTAGTAATTAGGACTTTGGATTTTACTAATTTTGGTACTTGTGTGGATTGCATTAAGGGTAAACAAACCAACAAGTCAAAGAAAGGTGCCAAGAGAAGCTCAAACATATTAGAAATCATACATTCAGATATTTCTTGTCGAGACATGGACGCATATGATTAGAAATACTTTATCACCTTTATAGATAAATGCTCACGATACATGTATTTCTACATGCTTTGTAATAAAAATGAAGCCTTAGATGCCTTTAAAGTTTTCAAGGCTGAAGTAGAGAAACAATGTGAAAAACAAATCAAGATCGCAAGGATTGATAAATGTGGAGAGTATTATGGTATATACACTAAGGATGGACAAACACTTGGTCCATTTACAAAGGTTCTTAAAGAAAATGGGATAGTTGCCCAATACACTATGCCTGGTTCTCCAGACCAGAATGGTGTAGCTGAAAGAAAAAACAAAACTTTAATGAACATGGTGCATAGTATACTTAGTAGTTCTAACCTACCTAATTCCTTGTGGGTCAAAGCTCTAATTAAAATGGCAGTGTATATAATAAACAGAGTTCCAATCAAGGCTTTCCCAAAGACACCATTTGAGTTATTCAAGTGTTGGAAACCAAGTTTGCGATATATACGCGTATGGGGATGTCCGTTTGAAGTAAGAGTTTACAATTCCAAATAAAAGAAACTAGACCCAAGGACTATTCATGGATATTTCATTTGATTTGCTAAAAGGTCCAATGGGTATAGATTTTACAATCCATCCCACAAAACTAGGATTGTGGAATCAAGAAATGCAAAATTTCTTGAGAATGACTTAATCAGTCGGAGTGATCAATTTCATAACATAGTTTCTGTGAGAGATCAACTTTCCACGTCAGGAGAGAGATTGGTTATCAGTTACAACACCCCTCAAGAATAAACAGGTGTTGTGCAATGAATCTGTGGAGTTCCACAGGATACTTGGAATATTCAAGTCTATTAAATTGTTCAAGAGATTCCAGAAAACTCTAAACATCCTGTTGAACAACAATATAATCCTCGGGAACCTGTTGTTTCAACATTAAGGTTGTCTACTAGAGAGAAAAAGTTAGTAATTCCTAGTGATTATATTGTGTATCTACAAAAGTTTGAATATAATATTGGAGCAGAAAATGATCCTAAGTCTTTTTCACAGGCCATGAGTTATAGAGAATTAGAATTATGGTTCAATGCCATGAAAGAAGAAATGGATTCCATGATGAGTAACGAGATATGGGATCTTGTTGAGTTGCCTGACACAGCAAAAACCATTGGTTGTAAATTGCTTTCCAAAACAAATAAAGACTCATTAGGCAACATTGAGAGATACAAGGCACAACTCGTTGCAAACGGATTCACTCAAATAGAAGAAATTGAACAGGGATACTTTTGTAAAATCCGTGCAATTTATAGATTAATTAAATTTAAGTTCCTTTCTTGGTCATGTTGGATGAATTTTAAGTAAATGAAATGTTCAATTGCAAAGAGGGTACCACTAAATATCAAGGAATTATACTAGAAATGGATTGAATTGGGAATATATATATATATATATATGTATATATATATATATATATGTATATATATATATATATATATATATATATACTCCAAACCCTAGCTGCCACTCCAGTTCGAGAAACCCCAATCTCGCTTCCTCTTTTTCTTTATCCTTCTGTCTATCTTGCCTGCATAATGGAAACCCCTCGCACCCTCGAGCAACTTTTTATTTGAAAAGCCTTGCAAAACTTGTGTCCCCGGCTTGAACCCTAATCGCAAGAATTGCAAGAAGCATGGTGAGTCTAACCCAAAAGGTTGCTCTGCGGACAATGCAGCTGACAAAGATCTCAAGTTATGGGATGCTGATTTCGTCAAGATCGACTAGGCTACCCTGTACGATCTCATACTGGTAATCAGATTAGTTCGTTTCAATGCTTTTGTTTTGTTTTAGATTATTGTTCCGGGACACATTGGATGACTATAGTTTGATTCATTAAAGATTAGTGCTAATAATAAGTTGGTCATGGACCAATCAAAGTTGAAGCTAGGATTATTAATGGAAATTGTTTGATATAAGAGGAAGCTTTGTAACGACATGGATATTTAGGTGTCTGACGTGTGATCATTAATTCATTTCATTCTTTATAGATATTCGCATTATTGTACTAAACTTTTGGCCATGTTAAGAGATATGCAGAAATGAACATATTGCACTATCAAAGCAACCTTGTAAAAGTTAAAATATTAAAATATGTGATATTGATAGTTGAGCAGATGTACGTATGTATGACCACCAGAGACATGTAATGAATGCATGCATTATGTGGCGATGATTGAATTCACCTAATATGCCATGTGCCCTTTGGATAAATCATGAAGTTCATGATGAACTCACAGTGAGGGGTGTTAGAGTGCGGCTAGCCCACTCCAACACCCAACCAAAACACACATTAAAAAAACAACAACCCCCCCCCCCCCCCCTTATGCATGTGTGTGTTAATGGGCCGGCCGGATTGTAACAAAAGTATATATATATATATATATATATATATATATATATATATATATATATATATATATATATATATATATATATATGATTTAAATAACTTTAATTAACACCACCATAATAGTAGTGAGTACACAAAGTACATGATTAGGCAAATAGACCCAATTAGGGGAACATACTCAGTGTGCATATGTAAGGATACTGAGGTTATGTTTCATCTGTCCGATAGCGACATAGAGAGCTGAGAGCTGAGCCACGTCAGGAGGGGCAAATATTGATCGAGTAGACCTTTGATACAGGTAAGTACTTCTGCCTAGCTCCCTCATTCGTTGGTTGATTGATTCATTGCTTTCTTGATTGCATACTTGTGCATGTAAGTACGTACTCTTGCCTAGTTCCCACTCAGTGATTGAGTATTTCTTGGTTTTGCTACTACCATGCTCTAGCATGTTTTCTTGATACCCTGAATCATTGCTTTATTGACTGCATAAACATATTTGCTTTCTTCAATTGTTGGATTGTTTCCATGATGGTGTATGCACATTGGTTTGTTGAATGTCGGCATCTATTTATGTGTGTTTTTACTTGCTGAGTATGCCTATTTGTTGACTAGCACGTGGTCGTGGGAACACGTGAGCTTGTGCGTTGGTCAGATAGGTTTATGTGAGCTGTACTTGTGAATTCTTCCACCCAGTACAGTTGAGCAAGGCTATAGTAGGGCATTTAAGGACGAGGACACCCTGGTGTCCTGGTAGTCCATGCCAGGGGGAGGATACTCTAGTTGTCCAGTCAATAAGTGGGATGATTCACTGAACTTGTCGATACATACGAGAGGTGGCGCTACCAACTTCCAACCAATGGTCGATTCTAGCTCAAACTGATGACTGACTGGGGGATACTTCAAGAGCCTTCCTTGGATCGCTCATTTTGAGCTTGAGTTTATAGTTGTTGATAGGGAGTCCCTACCATTGATAAACTCTTTGGGGTAGGTTTGAGACTCCCGGATGTTGGATAGTGTGGGGTGTGGTCCCAATTTATTTATTGAGTCATATGAGTTATTGACTTTCTTTGTTTGGTTTATTATGCTTTTATTGCCTGATTTCACTATACTCCTTGCGCGGATACTTACTGAGCTTTCCTTTTGAAAGCTCATCCACTTGTTGACTTCATTTTCAGATCTTAAGTAGTAGCTGGCTCGGACTGGGGAGCAGTATGTGGGTTGGGAAGAACATTTGCTGAGGTTTGCAAACCTCTTATTTCATTTGGAGTGAGGATGAGACTATTAGGACCCTGATAGGGCCTTTCATGTATTTGACGTTATAGGGTGTTGGACCCTTTTTTATTTCCTTCCGTTATGTAAACTCTGATATTTTGATTATGTTTTCTTATTATATTTGTTGTTGCTTTATGATTACTTAGTCTATGTATCCGAGTAAGGCTTGCCTCTACTTAGGTACGGTTGGCCTGTCATGTGTCCAAGGCTCATGATCTGGGGTCGAGGCGTGACAAATTAAAGTGGTATCAGAGCCAGGTTAGATAAAGGACATCTTAGTTGCCCTAGTGACTTAGTCAAGTACGTAGAACTGAGTGTTAGGTTGGGTAAACAAGGTCGCTGGGATAATAACTGACGTTTATTTATTTGACAGCAGACATTTCTGGAGACGAATACCTAGGTTGCTGATAGCTGTCATCCTTTGAGGACGTGGAGTCTGTGTAGGAGAACTCCATACCGCCAAAGTCAGAGGATTATCTGGTACCTGAGGCAGATCGATCCCCGTAAGATTGGAGGCAAGACAGAGAGGATCTAATTTTCAGAGGGCTATTAATGAGATTAACCAACGTATTGATGGGTTGGAAGCTATCGTGGAGCTGGTATTCCAAAGACAAATGGAGGCGGACCTAAGGAGGCCTCGATGAGTAAGTAAAGCCCAGGATTATCGCAGGAGCCACGCTGCTCGACATGGCGTCAGAGTTAGAGGGCCACTGGCCAGGGCTGGTAGCAAGGTGAGGTGCATTCATTGCAGAGGTTATGAATACTAATGGATGGACCGCAGTCTCTTACCTAGCAGGTGACTTAGATGTGTGAGTGACTACACCTCACCATGTGCTGCCTTGGGGACCCTCCTGGGCCGAGCAGGGGCAAGAAGCCTCCATACTCGTGGGGATTCCTACCACTGGAGGATGATCCAAAAGACACATGCATCTCGTTGTCACCATAGGGGCTAGATTGAGTTGAATCATTGCATTTATGTTAGCGTTTATCTAGGACATTATAGTAGTCTTACAAACTTCTTGTGTTGTATGAACTACTTATGCTGTGTTGAACTTTGTTTTGGTTAACCATTATCAGTTTTCCTGTTATTATTATGTGTGTTGTGTTTTGAAATAAATTCTGCTGATGTCTGACGACCATTATGATGAGAGGAAGAGGTCGACGGGGATGACCCCGCCGAGTAGAGATACCTCAGTCTCCGGTGGAGGAGGTACCACTGCTATAAGAGGAGATGGAGGTAGAGCAGGAGCTACCTGCTCAGTCTGATGCTACGGGACTGCAGGTGGAGGGCCCGAACTTGAGGGGAGAGGCACCCCCTATTACCATGATTTAGCTGATGAGAGAATGGCGGACCTCATCTAGGATCACAGGAAACATCAGTAGAAGGCACCAACCCCACCTGTCGGGCCAATCACCAGTAAGGGTTTACTGGGGGAGATCAGAAGACCATCCCCCGGACCGTTTAAGGGAGTTGTCGACCCTTAGGCGGCAGAGCTGCGGATCAGGGAGATGGAGAAGACATTTGAGGTCTTCTAGGCTAGTGATGGGGACAGTGTGAGGACAACTGCCAACTTACTTCAGGGCACTGCAGAGGATTGGTACCTCGAGGAGGTATGACACAGGAAGAAGGTGCCCTTCAACACTTGGGAAGACATCAAGAAGGCCTTCTAAGCGAAGTATTTCTATCAGGGATGACTTTTGCAGTTGGAGCAACAGTTTATCCACCTCACACAAGGTGGGATTACGGTCGAGCAGTATGTGGTTAAGGTCGACCATTTGGCTTGATTCGTTCAAGACTTGGTACCGAATGATGCCAGCAGGGTTCAGAGATTGGAGGGTGGCCTTCAGCCGTCGCTCAAGAAGATCGTAGCTAGGTTCATGTGCACTAGCTATGCTGAGGTGGTGGCTAGGGAAAAATACATCGATGCCTCCAGTCAGGGAGACTCATAGGGGCCACCCCAGAAAGACAAGAAGAAGGACAAGGGGCAAAATACCAACCACAGTCAGTCGTCCGAAAAGAGTTCTGGACGATCGAGGTCCGACCGCAGGCCTTGGCCATACAGGAGATCATCTAATTCATCAGCCGCATCTGGAGGCCGAGTTTCTTCTGGCAGTGTTCTCAGCCTGTCCGATCCTATTCGTGTGGAGGGCCACACAAGAAGGCTCAGTGCCCTATCATTACAGGGGGTTGTTTCGTCTGCGACAGCCTGGAGCACTGGAAGGCAGTAAAGAAAGTTTTGAGATACCTTCAAAGAACAAAGACTTACATGCTTATGTATATATGAACTGATAGCTTGGAGGTAACTAGCTATTCTGATTCAAACTTTGCTAGCTGCATTGATTCACGAAAATCAACATCAAGATATATTTTTATGCTTCCCAGTGGAGCTATATCTTAGAGGAGCGCTAAGAAGCCTTGACTGCTACTTTCACTATGAAGGTTCAGTTTGTTTCTTGTTTTGAGGCTACCTCAGACGGAGTATGGTTGAAGAGTTTCATTTCTGGGCTTAGAATCGTTTACTCAATTTCTAGGCTATTGAGGATATATATATTGTGACAATTCACCAACTGTCTTCATGGCTAAAAACAACAAAAGTAGTAGTCGAAGTAAACACATTGGCATTAAGTACTTAGCCATAAGAGAATGTATTAAGGATTAGAAAGTGGTTATAGAAAACATTAGCACTAAATTGATGATAGCTAATCCTTTGACAAAAAGCACGCCACCAATGAAATATAAAGATCATGTGATCAAGATGGAACTTGGTTCCACTATGTAAATTTTATTATAAGAACGAGTATTAATGAAACTCTGTTTGTTTGTGGTATTTGATATTTTGGTATTTATTGTGCACACATTTGCTTGTTTATTTATTGAAAAATATCATTAAAGTTTGGACCTAGAATAACATTGGGTTTATTTATTAAGAGATTTGGGTTAGTGGTTGAGAGTATATTGTAATACATGAAAGATATAACTCGTTTTCATAGGACTTATCACAATGATTCATATGTTGTGTTTTCTCCTTAACCAATCATTCGTAAGTCTAGGTTGTTATTTGATAATTAATTTGAACTTTGGAAACAATTTATATATTTGGAACACCGGCTTATCCATTCCATAAATGGTACACATATTTAGCAAACAACTCTGAACTCATGAATCCCACGAATTTGAACAAATCAAAAATTGAGGATACTAATGGAGATATTTTTGATAGAAAGATATCTATATAAATAAATGTCTGGTTGGGTCCCTAAGCACGAATTTTATTTGTTTGATTTATTTAGAAGAATCCTCGAGGTATTTATGGATTTTTTTTGTTTATGCTATTTTATATTTATTTTGTCATTTAAACATGTTAGAACATTCAGATGACTTGCATTACAGCCAATACTTGTGAAAAACTTGTCATCCTGAAACTTCTTCCACCGTGGATTGATTGCCCAGTCGTCGGGAGAAATCCACCATCAAGATGAGGACATGCGGCAAATCCATGGCTTTGACTATTCTTCAATCGATGATGGAACCTGGACTGGTGGCGTGGGGATTGGGTACTAGTCATCACAGCATTCATTATCACTGGTTCGCTCCTCTTCACTGCCCCTCCAATCACCTCTATATACACATACATAGACGTTCACCACATTCTTCTGCCCCTCTCCTGCATTTATTTCATCATCCTCTTGAATCCTATTCCTCCTGATCTTCATCATCTCTCTCTCCTCCCACATCTTCTTCCACCGGCCTTGGCTGGTAGAACGATGGCCGGAGGGCTCTCTGTGTCTACCGCCTCCGGCATGCAGTTTGAGGCCAAGATCACACCCATCGTGATCATCTCCTGCATCATGGCCGCCACAGGAGGCTTGATGTTTGGTTATGATATTGGTGTTTCTGGTAAGGACTACTACTTCTCTTAATTTCCACCTTTCTTTGTTAATTATTTGGCATGTTATCAGAAAAATATTATCATTGTTATTGGTCTGTATCTTCATCTACTAGTTCCAGTATGAACATGGGTAGGTCTTTGGCTGCTTCCATTTCGTGTATTTATTTGAAGGATTTGGCAAGCACCTCATGCAACTAATTAGTCTAATGTACATCATCACATATCTCAAACTTCAAAGTCCACCATTCTCACTCACAACTTCTACCTCGCCTCTGGACTTAAATATATGATACACATGCTCTGGCACAATTTTTATTTTCAATAAAGAAAATGGCTGAATTTTTTCCAATTCTGTCCGATATGTTGGAGGTTTGAGTTTCTGCACAATACGAATTCACTTGGTTATATATATATATATATATATATAATTTTTTGGAAAGGATGCTAGTTTTATTCAATGTCCATACTTGTGTCTTTCTAATAAAAAGACTGGTAACTATCGTACCTAAAAAAATAAAAAATGAAAAAAATGAACAAGGAAAAGTAATCCTAGACTCCCAATTTCCCCGTCAATCTTCTCCTGTTCAATTTTCTGGTTAGAACCAGACAGCCATGGAAGCCTAACTGTTTCGTTGTTCCCATATTTCTGGAGTTTTTTTTTTCTACATATTAATGCAAAGATAATCGCCAATGATTATGCAATTCTTGAGGAAATTGCCCTTTAATTTAAGGTCCCTGCATCCCAATGACTGTGATCCCTTATCATAAGAGGAAGTGGTAACTTTTCCTCTTTTTTGACTGGTTCAATGGTCGGAATATGAATGCTTTGCTTTCCTTTTTCCATGTTTTTCTTTGTTTAAAAGATAAGAGGATATTACTTCACGCATTCACTGATATGCAGACCATCATATTTAGTGGCTTTTATGCATGCTTTGTCCGCCCGTTGATCTGAAGCACCTCTCCCCCTCTCCTCTGATTTGAAATGCAAGAAACTCAATACCGAAAAGGAGCACAATACCCTAGGGATAAAAAAACTTAATAATATTCTGGTTTACAGTTGTCAAGTCGCCTTCATTCTTAGGTAAGTCATCATAGATTGAGTTTCCTCCATTTCCATTGTTTATTAGTCATGAAATAGGGAAGTACAGAAGGTACTTCCCTGATTTCAACACTTCTTCTATTTTGACATAGGTCTGCTTCAACTTTTTTATCATTAAAATAGGCAAAGTGGAATTATATATAAGCTACTTCTACACGCTTCGGTGTCCTTTCTCTTCAGTGAAGAAGAAATAGACCTTGACAAACGGGGTAATGGGCCAGCCTGGAGCGAACACAACTTGTGCCCAATGAATTTCATATCGTGCCCGACAAGGCGCGAAATTCGCTGAAACCGGCTAGGAACAAAGCACGGCATGGGCCATGTTCATGCTGGGCCGGTTCCGACAAGGGCCAAGCAAGACCGTTAGTAAAAAATTTAAAATAAATTTAAAAAATATGAAAAAAAAAATTCCAAAACAATTATAAAAATTTCTAAAAAAATATATAAAAAGTTCTAAAAAATAAAAAATAAAAATCACCAACAAACAGGAAAAAACCCAAACTTATACACTTGATAATCCATCGCAAAAAAAAAAAAACGACGATGCTAATCTAAAAACATTAAAAACTGACTCACGAAAGAAGTGAATGCGTCAAAGGTTGAGGTTACTCTCCGGTTTTCGACGTTGGGTATTTACAAGAGATAGATCGAGATGAACAACGAAAATATTGGAAGGCCATGACATTTAGTACTCACAATTTTATTTAGAAAATAGAGAAAAGAAAAATCAAGGAACAATTGTGAAGCCTCATTTGATCAAAAGAAGAAGAACTCAAACGTTCTTAAAAAATAAAATGCCTAGAAATTAGACAAGAGAGAGAGAGATCATCATCAAAATCGGTAACATCGATATCTCCGGCCAGTGTAGAACGACAAAGCAGGTTATTGGAGAGCCATCTGACACGATTGCCACGAGCGAGACCACAAGATAGGCAGCCCTTAATCCTCGTTGGGGGTACATGTAGCGTGAGGGGCGGGCAGAGGTGAGGGTGTTGGCGAGGATGATGAGACTAGCAAGGGTGGATCCTAATGCGGCGGAAAGGATGTGGGCGACGACAGAATGGGCAGACTTTTGAAAGAGGAGAGTTGTTGGCAGGTTCAACAGCTCTCATATATAATATATATATTTTAAAAAAAGTTAAACCTATCATGTGGCAACATCTGGTGCTGCCACGTGGTAGACTACAATGTCGGCCCTTGACGCTTTGGCCGGCATGGGCACGAACTTGGGTTGTACTTGCCATTGCCTGATTACTATTCATTTCGTGTGGTGTCAAGCACGACTCAGATCGTGCTAGGTCATGTCATGTTCGGGCAGGCACGACCCGAAATCCAGGTCTAAGATGAACACCAAAAGTGTAATTTTTCCCCACTTTCAATTATTTTCGAGAAATGAGACTTCTATCCATTTTTTTTTTACTTCCGAACACTTTCAATGAAATGAAAGCTCCTGAAATGCAACTATTGATGCGTCTAGTATCATAGATTGCACGTGATCTACCATGCAACCGATGGCCAGAAGGCAAATATTATAAAATTTGTTACGGTTAATTTTGCAAAAGCATGATTGCTTTCTGAGTGGATATTTATTCATTTTTCTAATTTTTCTCTACCAATTTTATGTTGTGGCAGTGTCTGTTGGTGAATTGAATATTTATTTTCCAATTGTTCCTTGCTATGGTTGGATTGAAGGTTTGTATTGGGGATAAATCCCCACCCAATCCATTTCAACCTGACCTGGATACTTGGGGTTTCATCAGTTTATTAATTAATTATAGATACGTTTAACCCATCAGGTTCCTCGTGTTTTCTCTCTGTGTCCCCACCACTGCTACCTGATTATAATTATCCTTTTGTTTAGTTTTTTTTAACTAAAGTTAAAAATTACAATAATAACATTGTAAAATATAATATATATTTTTAAAATTTTAAATAATGGCAGGGGGTGTGACATCGATGGATGACTTTCTAGAGAAGTTCTTCCCCAAGGTGTATCAGCGGTTAAAAGAACCTGGACTGAATAGTAACTATTGTAAATACAACAGCCAGGAATTGCAATTGTTCACATCATCGTTATATCTGGCCGGGCTGACAGCTACATTCTTTGCATCCTACACCACCCGGAGGATTGGTCGCAGGTTAACCATGCTCATTGCCGGAGTTTTTTTCATCATTGGTGTTATCTGCAACGGTGCTGCCCAAAACCTTGCCATGCTTATCATCGGCCGCATCTTGCTTGGCTGTGGCGTTGGTTTTGCTAATCAAGTCAGATTTACTGCTTCGTTTTTTGTGATAAGAGCTGTTTTAGCATCTACTACAGGTTTTCTCTAAGGACTCTTATGTGGCTCTGGATCCATATTGGAAGTTTTTCTTCAGCTTCAAATAGTCATCCTTGTTCTCCACATCTTGCTAGTTAATCTACTACTCCATTGTATTCCCTTCAAATCTTCTCCATTGTCCGCTGCTTCAAGCTATTCAATTTGTCCATGCACTTCCTTAATAGGTACTCCTCATGCTCCAGGTATCCTCTCGCTTACTCAATTGTCTTCTTCTGCCCCTGTAGAGCCCAGATGGCCTCCTTGCAATCTAAGTAGATATGGGCCTCTGTTTCTCCAATCAGCTGCAACATTTCAATTCCTCCTATGACTACATCAACTTTTGCCTTCAATGTTGATCCAGCATTGCTTCTTCTGTTACCTGCAATTACAAAATACCTAGTATTAGTAAGGATTAAACATCCCACCCTTGTTGGATTTGCCTTTCCCCTCCATGATCTATCTACAAACACATGAAGTTTGCTTATGTTTTTGCTCCAGGTGCTGGTTCCGATCTCTCCCACTCCTATTGTATTTTTTTTATTGATTGAAGTACTCCTTAACTGCCATTAGGCTCCTCCTCGCCAACCAGTTAGCCTCACTATGGAGTCCTTTGAAGATGTCGTGGCATCTGGTCTTCCAAATGAGCCAAAGTGTGTAGGCTAGGACCCCTGCCTCTTCGTTGCCCACTTGCTGTTCTCCCAGTTTATGTGTGACCAACCACCTCCCTTCCTCTGGGTTCTCCTTTTCATAATCCCACAGATTCAGTATTCCCTCATTTTTTATCTCCTTCTAGACCATCCTTGTCTACTTGCACATGTAAAAGAGATGATTTCTAGTTTCAAGCATCAATTTATAGAACGGGAAGGGATTATCTGGGCCAAATCCTAGATATGCAGGCAAATCCTGGTTGGTAATTTCCCATGAAAAAGTTTCCATAGGACGACTTTGACCCTTGGAACCACCTTTAATTTCCAGACTTATACCCATCCCTTCCAATTGTTCTGCTGCTTGGTTCCTCTTAGATTATCATAGATGTTTGTTGTTAAGCTTCTTCCAGATGATCTATGCTTCAGTTTCCAAGTAGTTGGGTCCTCTTCATAGTTGAATTTTATCCCTTCAATGATCGACATCATCCACTCATCCATATAGGGAACATGTTTCTAACACTCTCCTTGTTCCATTGGCCTTCAGCTTGTAAGTCATGGATCTGTAATCCTGAAACTTCAACTTGCATATTTATAAAAGTATGTTTAAGTTGCAAGGGTGTCTCAAATAACCAAGGTGCATGTATGATAGAGGAAGAATGTGCTATATTACATGGAATTATTGTAGCTTGTATTTGTGCAGTTGCATCTACAATGCCTTTATAAGTGTAAGACATGTTACTAATCCTGGTTATCTTCCATGATTCCAATTTCCCATGTTTGTTTCTCATGATCTGACACCACATTTTATCTGACCCATTTAGTAGTTCTAATGCATGTTTTGCATGAAGTACAAGTTTCATAGTTTTTAGATCCCTCATGCTAAGGCCCCCCTCAAGATTAGGGCTGGCGACAACCTTCCAACCTAAGAGATGGATTCCCCTACCACTGCTGTTACATCCCCAGATGAAGTTCCTAGCGATCCTATTTATCTATTCTAATATAGAGTTAGGAATTGTGTAGGTACTCAAGATATACAATTGTATGGCCATGATGACAGCTTTTGCAAGTGCAAGTCTACCTGCCATTGATAATGTTAGGTTCTAGTAACTCAGTTTCCTATTGATTTTTTCAACTAATGGTTTAAAGTAGCACCTAGGGATTCTATGTTGTGTGACCCAAGATCCAAGGTACCTAAAGGGAAAGTTTCCTTGTTGCAGACCAAATATATTCTTGATCGAGTTTTTGACCCATATGTTGAACCAGGAGGGGAAGAATATCTCAGATTTCCTTAAGTTTACTTTCTGTCCTGTTAACCAATTATAAGTATCTAGACAGTTCAGTGCTGCCCTTGCCTTCTGCCTTGTGGCTCTACATTAGATTAGCAAGCCATCAGCAAACATCGCATGATTCATTTAGGTTGTTTCACTAACCTGCATTCCTCTTATGGTGCCATTCTGATTTACCATATTAAGAACAATAGTGAGGACCTAGGCTATTAGGATAAACTGGTAGGGAGATATAGGGTCTCCCTGTCGAATACTTGCTCTAGATTTTACCCATTTGCCTAGTCTCCCATTTATTAGAAAGGCCATTGAAGTGGTCTCTACATATTCCTTAATCCATATGATCCATTTTCTTGGGAACTTCATCTTGTTCAGTAATGCAATGATGTCCCTCCAACTCACTATATCATACGCCTTCTCTATATCCAATTTTAGCATCATCATTGGGAGGTCTTTGGTATCCTTTTCCAATGAATGAGTGAGCTCTTGGACCATTAGAATATTGTCAAAAATGCATCTACCTAAAATGAATACGCTCTGCTCTTTCCCAATCAACTCTAGCAGGACATTCCTCATCCTTGTAGCAAGAATTTTAGAGATGATCTTTTAATTAACATTGCAAAGGGATATTGGTCTGAAATCCTTAACCTCCCGTGGGTTTCCCACTTTAGGGATTAGGGATAATGAGTTTGGTTCCAACTTTTGGTGTGTAGGCATGATAAAAAACATACCACAGATTCAAATAAATTATCACCTAGGATGTGCTAGTAGGCTTTAAAAAACTCTACATTAAATCCATTGGGTCAAGGGGACTTACCTGTGGGCATGGACTTGAGTGCACTGAGGACCTCAAATTTAGTCACATGGTACATTAAATACATGCCTGCGGCTTCATTTAAGCATAGTGAATCCTCTAGCAAGGAATGTAATAGCTTTTCATACCTAACGACATTCCTATCTTGCCAAAGCTCACTGTAAAGTTAGTAAAACAGTTTTCAATATCCCAAGTATCAGTAATCATAACATTAAAAGGGTTTTTTTTACCTTGGTAATTCTATTATGGTTCTTGTGTGCTCTAGTAGTCTTGTGAAAAACTTGGAATTACAATCGCCATTTTGTAACCATAAAGCCCTTGCTCTTTGAGCCCAGAATGTGGTTCTTTGTCTAATAAGTGCTTGTTGCATATTGTATAATACTCTTAATTGTATCCATTTATCTTCCCCTATTTGATTGGAAATCCTTCTTTCTATTTGCTCAATGTTCTGCTCTACTTCCTTAATTTCATTATCTAGCACTTCCTGTTTGCTATTACATTTTTTTTATTAGATCTCTTCTAAGATTACTTAACTTGTGAATAATATCTTGCATTGGATTCCTAGAAGTTTTTACTCTCCATGTTTCTCTTACACTCCTATAGCAATATTCTGAATCAATACAATTGTTGTTAAATCTAAAGGGTCTTGATCCTATCGTCCTACGCATCCCATAGGCTAGCAACATTAGAGAGTGGTTAGGCTGACATCTAGTTAGATTCTCTAATATATATGTATGAACAATATTCCTCCTGCCACACATTATTAGAAATAATCCTGTCAAGTCTTGCTCAAATTTTGGCCTGCCCGCTTTGCTTGTTACACCAGGTGAAAGGGGAGCCTCTAAACTTCAATTCTTATAGATTGTTTTGCCATATAAATTGACTAAACTGTTCATCTTTGGCATCAATTTTATATCTTTCTGTACCCCCTGTCTTCCCCCTGGCCTTCTAATGGTATTGAAGTCTCCCATTAAAAGCCCGGGCTAAGGGAATATAGCCAACTTCCCCAACTTCCTCCATGTTTCCCTTTGAATTCTAGTCTCTTTACTATTATAAACTATTGAGATTATACTAGTTTTTATCTATTAACTAGTTATTATAAGGTGTAAGACATACCTAGACATGCACGTAGGGGTAACCATACCCATACTTTTCCTCCAGAAGGCTATGATACCTCGCCATTAGCCACGAGCTAGGATGGCTGCCTAGTGCCAACTCTTCCAAAATTTTGCTGCAAACCTTTGCCAACCTTTGTTCATCCGCTATGGTTTCTACAAGACATACGATGTCTAAATTGTACAACTTCACAATCATAAATAGTCTACTTATCTTATCTCTCCCCGAGATCCCTTGCAGTTCTAACACAACACTTTCATCATTCACTTAGCAGTTTGTTTCTCTCCCTACTTTCTTCTTGTTTTGCCTCCTTTTTGTTGCTACACTTATGGTGTTCACCTCTACTCTGGATTGTGTAGTGTCTACCAACTCCATGACTACATCCTTATATGGAGGCTCTTCCTCTACTCTTGTATCGTCTTCTTCCATTCTTCCATCTGGTGGGTCCTTGAAGGCTTCTTCTACCTCTTGCACCATTGCCACATGGGCATCTGCAATTTGTAGAGGGGCCTGAGGTTTGTCTTTTCCTCTATCCTTAATGCTTAATACAACCTATCCATGTTCTCCCCTTGTTGTATTGATGTCATAGGTGGATTCTCTCCCAGTTGACCTCTCCCTCTATGAGCTCCAAGAGCTAGCCCTCCGACCTTCCAGGTCTTTCTTTCTTAGCTGAGTGAGCCTCCTGCCCTGTAGCCCTAGATCTACCCCCTTTGATAATCGCCAAGCTCTTATGTTCCTGGTTTCTCTCTTCACAGGTACCCCCAACCAATTTTGGGAATTGGGTTGGGTACAAATAGTTAAATGTTTAGTCTAATCCATGTCTCATCACCTCCTGAGTATATGAATTGGCGTACCCACCATGCTTGCCCCTTCCACGGTTGGCACCTCCTCTAACGGTAATATTACCATTCTTATTGTTAACTATCACGCGCCTCTCCTTTGTTCCCTTCTCTACTCTTTCAATTGTCACATGTCTAGTGTCCTTTATACACGTGCCTTCTACTCCTACCGTTGTTCGAGTGCCACCATGCTTCGGTCCCATTCACGCCTTCAGCCCTACTTCCATTTAGCTGTCATCCAAGGTCTGTATCCCGGCCTTCTCTCCTCCTTTGATCCCTCTATTCCCACCTCAAAATTATTGTGCGCCTAATCCTCTATATTCCCAACAGAGGGACCGACGCCCTTCTCCATAGGGGCTTTTCCTTTTTGGTCCAACTCTGTAGGTGCGGTTTCAGTCTCCTGAGTCCGGCTTCCAGTAGGTCCCTTGCCACAGCTCTCTTCCCGGTGCCAAACTTTGTCGCATGTGTAGCAGAATAGCGGTATTATCTCATACACAATTGCCACAAAGAACCTCGACTTCGGAGAGTTGATCCATACTCCCTTTGGTAGCGGCTTCTCCAGGTATATTTCGACACATACCTGGGCATATTTCACCTTGCTCTTCATCAACGTGACTCCATCTACCTTTATAAGCCTTACAAAACCGGCAACCACTATGTCCAGTAGATCCTCTGTCCAATAGTCCACCGGCAAGTAATGTAGTTGGATCCATACAGTCGCAACTGTTAATTTCTCAAACCATGGCCTGAAGTCCTCCCTTCATAGGATTAGGTGAAGCACCATTCCATTGACCGTCCATGGTCCATCATCTATAAGATTGCCCATCATATCCTCCGAAGAACATTGAATAATGAAGAAGCCATTAGGCATTTCCGCTATGGGAAATTCTCCAAAGGCGTCCTATAGTTTGGTTAAATTGTCTCGCGTGATCTCCTCAGCGAAAGGACTTCCCATAGAGGACAGTTCTCATACCTGTATGCGCTTCTAGAAGTGCTCCTTCTTCTATGGTCACTGATTCCTCCACTGATGCCATGATCCGCTCAAACGTAGGTCCCGGCATCACAACCAATGGAACCTCTGCAACAGTCCCCTTGTTTCGCACTACGTTTACAACCTAATTATTTTGCTTAATTTACCCCACCCTAGCTACCACATCTGTCCAACAATCTAGTGTTTGATATTAGACAAAGGCCTAATCTATATATGTGTGGTTGAACTCACACCGTGTATACTAAGTGAGCTAGAAGATCACGATCAGAGTAACAACAACAACAACCAGCAATATCAATGGTGTTGCATGTGGTTTACGTTCTAGTGCTCAAGTCCTTTCTCGTCTTGGTCAAAGAAGGAATTGAATCCTTGAAAAATGGACAGATCCATTTTATTGATCGCCATGTCTCTGTGGGTCCACTTCTCCCTAGGTACTTTGCTTATGGACTGCTGAAGTGTGGGTTTTTTAAGTTGTCTTTTTTCCTTTCTTATATGGAAAGACTGTTAATTAATTAAATATATATATATATATATATATACTTGAATTGCAGTTAAGAATGGTACTTAGGATGTGAGCGCATCAGATTAATTGTGAGTAACTTGAGTTGGATTCGATATTAGTTCGAGTTTGATTTAATCATTTTAATAATAAACTGAATTTAAGTTAAAATTTTAGTTTAGTTAATAAATGAGTCGAACTCAAGCTAAAGTCTGTTCGTTTGAGTTTGACTCAAAATTCAAATATATATATATATATATATATATATATAACTTAGTTGTTTAAATTTTTGTTCATAGACTCTTTATACTTTTTGTTGATGTAATAATCGGTCTTCCTTGGGTATCAGCACCAATTACAATTTTAATGGTTTAGATGTGTTTACTTCGGTTGGATGATGTATAGGGAGAGAACTGTCGGCGATTACCAGTGTGTTCACTCAAGTGGGAATCTTCTCCAAATGTGTGTCAGCGGGTCGACTGGTCAAAAGAGGGAAAAAACATGTGATGCAGGCCTTGTGCCCCGGGGTAGCTTCGACTTCCAAGTTAGTGAAGGATCTCTCTTGAGAAGAGAGAGAGAGAGAGAGAGAGAGAGAGAGAGAGAGAGAGAGAGAGAGTTCTCTTTTTTCCTCTGTAGAATTTGTAACCTTCTTGGTCAAACTTCCCCATTTTTGGTCTATGGTCACAAGGGTCAGTTTTCGCCTCCATCCCATCATGGCGAGGGTTATCTTCTGCCATACTACTATCTTTCTTTCTGCCCAGGGTCGTCACTGCCATGTCTAAGGGGGATGCTAGCTCTGGGGATATGTGCCACTTACCCGAAAGTCTTGGATGGAGCCACATCGTGGCATGCCCGAGGTGATGACCAGATTTTAGTTTGAGTGAGTGAAGTTCCGCACTGGGTCGGGTCGGGTCAGCAACGGTTCTAACTATGAGGAAGTTTCGTATGGAAAGACCGAAGTGATGACCAACTTTTAGTTCGAGTTAGCTTGGGAAGTTCCACACTGGGTCAAGTTAGCAGAGGTTCTAACTATGAGCAGATTTTGTGGCAAGGCCGAGGTGACGAGGATGAAGGGGAGAGCTCAAGATCGTGGCGGCATAGTCGAGGTCACGTATCTGTTTGGAGTGTCGAGTCGCTCTTTTTATTAGGCACTATCTCTTTTAGAAGTGTTCCGTTTGAAAATTATAGCATAGTGCGGCTGGGGTGATCATGAGCGTGACTCTGATGGCGCACATGTCGCTTATCCGTGAGGTATCAATTCATGAAGAGATCCTTGCCATTGAAGTTGATCCAGCTGCTCAGAGCATCTCTCTTGAAGGTTCAAAAGGGAAAAAGTGGGTTACAGTTTTCTTTCACTTCTTGCTCAATTGTTCCTGTGAGTAATTTCGCGAGGTTTTGTACTCCTCGTCCCCAACTTCCCTATAACTTCTCTATCTCTCTTCCACTAAGGTAATTGAGGTTACTTCCTTAGCATATAGGCCGGTGTGCACTAGGGCAGGGTTGCTAGGTAGAACTCTTGGTTCCCACGAGCTTCAGCAAGCTATTTCTTCCCCTCTTTTCCACTACAGACTCCCGTCTTCTTCTGAGCTGGCAGATTCTTCTCTAGACGGGGAGTTAGCTGTTTATTTTTATTCCATGTATGTCGACCTTAGGTTTCCTTATCCTTTATTATTCCAGGAGATCCTAGATTTTCATAGGCTCTATCCCTCTTAGTTTGCCCGAAATTCGTGGGGGATCCTCTATGGATTCGTTATCGTCTTTCAAAACTTTAGCTACAAATCAACCCTTGGTAGGTTTTGCCTCTTATTTGCTTTGAAACCTCTTCTTTTTCTTGATTGATTCTATTTTTCCTCTCGGAATCATAGGCCACCTCCATTCATGAGTTGACTATGAGGATTTTCTTTGCGTCCTGCAAATCCAAATGGACTGTCCTAACCTCGTGGGGTGTTTCTAACTTGGACACTTCATACAAATCCAAGTTAATAACCGCCGAGCTAGCGCAGTTAAAGTTCTCTGAGGTCTTTGCTCGGTTCCCCTCGATAATTTAGTAACAGCGAAAAATCTCAGCGACCACTGCCTATTCCTAGCTATTCGCAATATGTCCCTTTGTCTATTCTTTTATGGAATACCAGAGCATATGCTGACATGCTTGTTTTGTGTTTGCAGACGACGACATGGATTGTAACAGTTTGATCAGATCCATTATGAACCAGCATTTTACTGCACGTCCGAGCTCATCCCGAAAAGGGGAAAGGCTCGACTGGGGACTTGAGCCAACTCAAAAAGGGGTTCGATAGTCCTCGATGACTCCTTCTCATCGACGGTTACCATCAGTGGAGGAAAAGGACCCAGTCGCTGACTTGGTCCACAAACCTCAATGCCCCCCGACAGCTTCCCTGGGCCCCGATGAGCAGATGGGAGCTTTTGCATTATCATCTTTATTTGCTCTTGAAGTGCCGACTTATGGAGCTCGTAGCTCTAAGGTGACGCAAATCGAGGCCCCAGTCCCTCAGGTTACACAAGTAGATGTCCCAGTCCTTGTGGCATCGTGTCATGTGGCCCCGATATTAGAGTGCCCTACTATTGCTCCTAAGGGCCAACCCTTCTACCCAATGGATCCTCGGGTGAAATCCCTCTTTGATGATGCGGTGGCGGTGATTGAAGCTTTTTATGCCATCATTTTAGAGGATAACCAACCAACGTTTTGAAGCTTGAGTAGGGACGAGCTGTCCTCCTGACTAAGAATGCACGGAATAATAGTGAGTTTTCATTTAAAGGGACACTTTCTTTTCATGGATCTTTTGTTCGGTGGCTGATTTGTTGCTTCTTAATGCAGTATGGCTTGCTAATGGCGTATACTATCATTCACCTCCTAGAGGAGGCCACTCTTAGCGATCCTTCCACCGAGCTTCTACAAAAGGCTGAGGCAGACCAGCCAAGCTTAAGGGCTAAGTTTCTGAGGTGGGGCACTCAAATGTCGATCTCCAAGCAAAGCTCATGGTTGCAAAGAAGGAGAAATCCCAGCTCACCAACCTCTCGGCGAAACTCTGAGCTATGGAGAAAGAGAAAGCCCAACTCGTCGATCTCCAGGTGAGCCTCAAGGCTACCGAGGAGAGAAAAACGTCTTTTGTGAGTGAGAGGAGTGCCAAACCTTTTGAACTCCATGTAGAGATGTGCCGAGGACTTAAAGGAAGAGCATGAGGCCCTAATAGAGGAGAGGGTCCAGGCCGAACCTTAGGGGGCGATCACCATTTATAAGGACTCCAAAAAACAACTGGCAGAGCTGGACGGTCTCATCAAGAAGGTTTTGGAGGACTACCAAGACTCGAAGGTCTTCTGGGAAATGCTCAGGAACGAGAAGAGCGACATGGCGTAAAAAGGTTGTGTCAAACTTCGTAAACTTCGAGAGGAGTTCATAGGTATTGCTACATCTGGGCTGAAAGAGGGCTCTCCATTTTCCAGGAACTGTTTGCTCACTCCCTAAGCTTGACCTCGCTACCATCGAATACCACAAGTGCTTTCCTCCATTGTGGGAGTAAACAGAGGCAAATAGACAAGGAAGAAGCTGCAGACGTCGCGAACGATTGCACCTCATAAGGTCCAAAAGGATCTGCTTGGAATAAAGCTGGAGCTGGTGTGACTATAGGATCATCGGCCAACAGTCCCCAATTTTAAGTTTCTTTTATTTTCTGTTTTCTTTTATCAGTGTAAACCACTTTAGAAGTTACTAATAGAAATGAACTCTTTCTTAGTTACTTGCATACTAGTTAGCAATTGCCTTAGCTTTCTAGCTCTCTTATACAATCTGCCCTTGGTTTGGCATGGTTGATAGAGCCCAGATGTTGGTCGACGCCATATTCGTGTATTTTTGAGATACTCCTCAAGGCGAGATTACGACCTAGGGTGTCATCATACTTGGCGAACTCGGTTGGCTCTCTTGAGTTCTTATGCTTGGGTTCCTAAGGAGGGAAATTTAAGAGGAGGTTCAGGTTGCCATACCCTGAAGAGGGTACTCCGAAAAAAGCTATTTAGTCGAGCCCTGAAAATGATGCCGTGACGAAAGGGCCATTTGGTCAATGTTACTAAGGCTCAAGCAACTATGCTTGGTCTCCAAAGGGATTTTTATGCGAGCAGTTGCGCTCAACCTATGGCAGGAATTTGATAAGAGCAGCCCATGGAAGGACTTTTATATGAGCGGTTGTGCTCAGCCCGCCAAGGGACTTTGATACAAGTAGCTATGCTTGGCCTATGGAGGGACTTTGATGCAAGCAACTGCGCTCAGCCCTCCAAGGGACTTTGATACGAGCAGCAATGCTTGGCGCATAGAGGGAATTTGATGCGAGTTGCTACACTCGGTCCATGGAGGGACTTTAATACGATAAGCTATGATTGTGATATGAGAAACTATGTTTGGCCCATAGAGGGACTTTGATGCAACAAGCTGTACTCAGCCTGCCGAGACGCCTTGATAATAGCAGCTATGCTCGACCCATGGAGGGATTTTGATACGAGCAGTTGTGCTCGGTCCGCCAAGGGACTTTGATTACAAAACAAAAGATTATAGGTAACCTAAAAGGGCATGAGATTTTGTCAAACAATGGAAGATTAAATTCATTAGTAGTAACATTTGAGGTGTTCAGCATGAAATGGTCATTTGAGTCCTTGACATTTTAGGTCAGTAAGTAGATTTGCTCTGAGTCAGATGACCTCTTTCACAATGTAGGGTCCTTCCTAGTTTGGAATTAGTTTTATGGTCGGCTATTGTTTCCATAGAAAATGCTCTTTCGCAACAATATGTCTCCAGGCTGAAAAGTAACCTCTTTCACCTTAGAGTTGTAGAAAAACCAAACCCTTTGTCAATATACTACAACTCTGATATAGGTGGCATCTCTTTTTTCCTCTAAGAGGTCAAGCTCGACCCATAGTCCTTCATTATTAGACTCCTGAGAAAATGCCTGATTCTTGTGTGTTGGCATCCCAATCTCAACTGGAATTACCTCCTCTGCTCGAAAAGTGAGATTGTGTCTCACATGTTGGGCTTTGACTGATCATTCGATATGCCCACAGGGTGCTGGAAAGCTCGCCAACCTAGTTGGACTTAGCTTGTAGGACTCAGGTCTTGAGGCTATGGGGAATGGTTTTGTTCGTTACCTCTACCTAGC
The DNA here is from genome assembly GCA_026586065.1 of Dioscorea zingiberensis. Classification (NCBI taxonomy): domain Eukaryota; kingdom Viridiplantae; phylum Streptophyta; class Magnoliopsida; order Dioscoreales; family Dioscoreaceae; genus Dioscorea; species Dioscorea zingiberensis. Next base: position 27,634,953 of record CM048821.1, read on the forward strand.
CATTAGCTTGCGAATGGGTCACGAATGTCAATCATGCTTCAATGCCCAACTAAGAACATAATTCTTGAAACGTTGACTACCAAACTGTCACCCATTGTCAGCAACAAAGGCAATAGGGATGTCAAATATGGAAAGGATTAATCTTCTAGATAAAGTCATGGCATGCCTTCTTTGAAACCTTCGGGTCGGCTGACAAAGATCCATCTTGAAGATAGCTCTCGATTTGGTTGATCCAGCTCGGCTTCTCCTAGATCTCCTGCACTTCTTCCTTTGGTCGGCCTTCGACACTTGTAGCAGTTAGGTATTTGAGATTAATGGGGTGATTGAGATCGGCATGCAATGAGGATACAAGTTTTGATAGAAAGTATCCCTCTTCGTTCGTTGTTTGAGGAACCTTGTTGACCTGGAAGTATTGAAATCCTGAAGTGAGCTTCTTCACCATGTCCTTATATTTAACCATGTTTTCATATCTGGCCTCGAACTCCTCACTCATGTAGCCGACAACCAGGTGAGAATAGGCGTACAGGCTCTGGACTCTGAGACCATGAGCCAGCTACATCCCGACAACCAATAACTCATATTTTGCCTCATTGTTCTTTGTCTTGAAACCAAACTTAAGTGTGGTAGAGGTCTTCCGTCCTTAAGGAGACCACAGTATCAAGCCGGGCTCGATCCATTCTAGGTAGCCAACCTGTCTACATATAGAGTCCATCGGTCAGAGGATGTGAATCTGTCCTTATTCTTCTTCTCACAACCTGTCTTCAGAGGAATGACTAATTCCACAATGAAAACAACCAAAGATTTGGCCTTGATTGCGATGCGAGACTTGCAGCTGATGTCGAACTCTCCGAGCTATATCGTCCACTTTGTTAGCCTTCAAGAGGTGTCAAGTCATTGAAGAATTTGCTTCAAAGGTTGGTTGGTAAGGATTGTGATCTTCTGCGCGTAGAAATATGGCCTTAGTCGGCGAGTTGAGGTAAGGAGTGCATAGGCCAACTTCTCTAAAGGAAGGTACTGGGACTTGGTGTCCGTTAGAACCTTACTGGTAAGGTAGATCGGCCTTTAGGCCCCTTTCTCCTCTTTTTAGGAGCACCGAGCTGATCGTCAGAGCGGTTGAGGCTAGATACATGCAAAGCTCATCCCTGTACCAAGGTTTAGATAACAGTAATGATCAGCTGTGGTATTCCTTTTGAAGCTAGAATGCCTTCTCATACTACTTGGTCCACTCCACCTTAGGTGCCTTCTGAAGAGATCAAAAAAATAGGAGGTTCTTCTCTCCGGACCTTGAAATGAAGTTCCCAAGGTCTACCAATCGCTTTTTCAGCCTCTAAATCTCCCTGATAGTCTTTAAGGGTCTCATTTCGAGGATAGCCATGATCTTCTCATTGTTTGCTTCTATGCCTCGCTAAGTAACCATGAAACCCAAGGAACCTCCACGACCAAACTCCGAAAGCACATTTTGCTCCGGTTGAGGCGCATTCTGTGTGCTTGGAGCTCCTGCAAGGTCTCTGTAGGTTAGTTGTATGCTGACTAGCCTTCTTACTCTTCACCAATATGTCATCAATATAAGTTTCAACAGCTCTCTCGATCTACATTTCGAAGACCTTAGTCACCAGCCTTATCAGTGATAAAGGGTCCTGTGTTCTTCAATTCAAAAGGCATCACCCTATAAGAGTCGGTTCTCTTCTCAGTGATGAAGGGTCTTCTCCATATCATATTTGGCCCTCTAGATTTATGTATCCTGAGAAGATATTCAAGAAACGCAACATCTCATATCTTGAGGTGGAGTTGACCAGCTTGTCGATCATTAGGAGAGGAAACAGTCTTTTGGGCAAGCTTTGTTGAGGTTGGTGATATCTATGCACATCCTCCATTTTCCTGAGGCCTTCTACACCAACAGCACGTTTACCAACCACTCAAGGTAGTGGACTTCCCTGATATATTTTGCCTTGAAGAGCTTCTCGACCTCTTCTTCTATGGCCCACTACCGCTCAGGGGCAAAACATCACCGCTTTTGAACCACTGGCTTGCGCGCAGGATCCACATTAATGTGGAACTTGATGACTTTCCTGCTAATATCCGGCATGTCCTCGGTGACCATTCAAAAAGATTGTATTGCTCCATAGAAAGTTTATTATGTCTTTCTTTGTTCAACCTACAACTCAGCCCTGACCTGTACTGTGCAATTAGGTTTGTCTTCTACTAACGACAACGTATCCAACTTCTTGACTAACGTTGCTCTTTGGGTGGCCTTTCTTCAGTTTATTCCTGTGCCTCTACCACTAGTCTCTTGTGCCTTACATTTGTGGAGGGCAACATGCACTAGTGAGCAACTAGTTGATCTACCCTAAGCTCTCTACACCCATCCTTAATTAGGAACGTCATCAATAGGTTGTATGTGGATACAGTCGCCTTTAATGCGTACAACTTTGGCCTTTTGAGCATGATATTGTAGCTAGATGGACACCGGACGACAAGGAAATTTTCCATGATGGTCGATTGTCGAGCGTAACTTCCTGCCGTGATAGGGAGCATAACTATACCTTTAGGTTGCATGACTCCTCCCAAAAATCCTACCATTGGGGACTTAACTGGTTACAGCCTCTCTCGCCTAAGGTTCATCTTCTCATAGGTATCCTAAAAGCTGACGTCCATCGAGCTTCTACTATCGACGAGGACTCTTCTAACCACGTAGGTGTCGATAGTAACCTTGAAGACCAGAGCATCATCATGTGGGTAATGGAACTCCCCTCAAGCCGTCATCAGAGAAAATGATGGGTTACTCAGCTTGGGGCCGTTTCTTCGGTTGATTTGCTTGGCTGGACATTCGAGCATAGCACTTGCAAGACTTGGTGTTGTCGCCTCCGCACCCCGGCCCTTCGATGATGTAGTGGATGATCCTTGTAAGAGGTTGGTTTTACTTTGGGAAGGACAAACTTACTCCCTGGTGGTCCCATCTAAGATACTGCCCAAGGTGACCTCATCAAATTAAATCTTCAATCTCATCACTCAACTGAATGTACTCCTTGGTATTATTACCTCGGTCATAGTGGAAACAACATTAATTTTTATTATCTTTCCAAGCTGTAGGGTTCTTCATCCTGGCTAGGCACCTCAAGATCCTCTAGTCTTGGACTTGCATCAGGATTTTAGCATGGCTAGCATTTAAGGGAGCTTAGCTCTGGTACTTCATCGGTTCTTCAACTCTACAGATCACTTGAGGCTAAAGCCTTAGATTCCTCATTTACCTTGAAGGTCTCAACTCGGCTTTTGCTCCTTCTTGGGCCTCTCACATCTGAACTCCCCCTTCAAGCCGACCTGAATCTACTTGGCGTTGATATACTACTCAGGAGGGGCGAGTATATCGAGCAAGTCCTTTGGTTTCATTTTGCACAAGGAAAACCTAAAGTCTGACCTGTGGAGTCCCTCAATTATGATGAAAGGGTTGTTGAGGTCTGGTATGTCCATCGTTTCCATGTTGAAGCGGTATATAATCACGCAGGCTCTCCCTGTCTTGTTGCTTTATCCTTATCAGAGTTCCCAAGGTCTTCTTCTGCCTCTTGATGCTAACAAAATGGTTGACAATGTGGGCAAAAATTTCTTCAAAGGGCGCGAATGACTTCAGAGGAAGATTGTTCAACCAAACGTATGCCGCTTCGTATAGGGTCATCAGGAAAACTCGGCACATAATCACATTTGGGGTAGCGTGGATTAGCATCATCATTCTGATCACTCCAACATGATCAAATGGCTCCGAGGAGCCCTCATAAGCCTCCATGGACGGCGCCCAAGAACTGGTTGGGAGGAGTGCTTCCAAGATCTCGGGGACATAAGGGAAGATCGTCCGAGGGATGTATCTCATCTACTTCCTTCTCTCCTTTATGGCGACTCTACGCATGAGGTTTTGGAGCTGTCTTGCACTTCTACCAAGGCTTGGGTGATCCCGAGCTACTCAATGGCAGGGTCACCATCTCCTTACCCGTTCTTGCACTTTTTTCAATCCCCGAGGTGTGGGCATCCGACCTCTACCTTGTGTGCCCAGTAGGATGCTCCGTGGTTGTGGGGCCTGTAAAATTTGCTGCTCTATCCTCTGAAGAGCTCGAGTGAGGGCTTCAATCTTCTGCTCCAAGGCTCGGTAGTGTGCTCCCTTGATATATCCATCGAAGTATTGGTCCTAGCAGACTTCTTCAATCTCCTAGATGTCGTTGCACCAAGTTATGTCATCGCCCGCCTGGTCTTGCACCTGACTCTGCTTCGCTCTTGCTATTGTTCACACAACTTCTTGATCTTTTCCCATAGAAAGTACCAAACTGCTGATGCAGTAATTAGTGCTCTGCGGGAATCAACCCCAATTACGATCAACGGTTGAGATGTGTTTCCTTGGGTTGGATGATGGATTGGGAGATAACTGCAGTGTTTGCTTGTGTGATCACTCAGATGGGAGTTTTCTCAGGATGGGTGTTTACCAATTAACTGGTCCTCGTGCAACTAAGACTTGTCTAGAGGGAAACAACAAGAGAGGCTGGCATCATGGCCCTGGGTAGCTCTAATGTCCATATCAATGAGGGGTCTCGCTTGAGGAGAGAAAGAGAGAGTTCTCTTTTTCCTCTATGGAATTCTTTACCTTCTCGATAAAACCCTTCCCCCGACCCCGCCCCCCACTTTTGTTTGTGGTCCCAGGGATCAGTTTAAGCAGATCCCGGCCTCCATCCTATCACGGTGAGGATTATCCTTTGTCATACCTCTTATCCTCTACCATATATACCATTGTCCTCCCTTTTGACAAGGATCGTCACTGCCATGTCCAAGGGGGATGCTTGCTTTGAGTATCTATGTCACTTACCCAAACGTCTTAGATGGAGTTACGTATGTAATAGGATATGGTTTTATTAATTATTTGACTCATTAATAATTAGTGATTTGTCAAAATAAAACCATATCCGTTCCCCACATCCAAACAAATCACTAAGATTTACATTGTTTTAGATCTTTTATAAATAAATTAGTGTAGATTATATGAATGATTTATAAAATAATAACAATCAGTTTTTTTCTTTTATAATTAGACTTTTGAGAATAACATAGTTTAAAATGTGCATAAAGAATAAAAATTTTAAAATCACCTGTTCAAATATAGTCGAATACAACAAAAGTTTTTTTTTTTGAAAATACATATTAGATATTTTTTTCAAATTAATCATTGTGAGTTAGATTAATTTATATAATTTTATAATAAGATGTATCATATATATACAAATTTGCACAGTTACACATTTGATAATTACATAAGCTTAGATACAATATCCTCTAAATTACAATTGGAAAAAAAATGAAGGTCAAAAACTAATATTTATGCCCTCAAGATTTAAAATTAACAATAGTTTTGGATGATTCAATGATTGGATATTTTAAATAAGTTTTTCTAATCATGAAGGTGTCAGAGAATCAATTTGGCTTTATGCTAATTGGTAGATCTGCTACAAAATCTATTCATTTCTTAAGGAGTTTGATGGAGATCTATAGAGACAAGAAGAAAGATCTTCATATGATTTTCATTGACCTAGAGAAAGCATATGATAGGGTACCAAGACAAGTCCTTTGGTGGGCATTGGAGAAGAAAGACATACATGTTAAATATATAAATGTGATTAAAGATATGTACAAAGGAGGACTTACGAGTGTGAGAACAATTGGAGGAGATACAAAGGAGTTTCCTATAACAGTGGGTCTACATTAGGGATTTGGCCTTGATCCCATACTTGTTTACTCTAGTAATGGACAAGTTAACTAATTGTATCCAAGATGACATCCCATGGTGTATGTTATTCGCAGATAATATTGCGCTAGTTGATGAGACTAGAGATGGAATTAATGAGAAGTTAGAATTGTGGAGGAACACCCTTGAGAGTAGAGGCTTTAGGCTTAGTAGAAGTAAAACAGAATATATGCATTATAATTTTAGTCAAAGTAGGAGGGACGAAGGGGAAGTAACACTAGGTGGGGTTTTAGTGCCTAAGTGTAACCAGTTTAAATATCTAGGTTCTATTTTCCAGGAGGATAGGATGATCAATGAAGATGTATCCCATAGAATCAGAACAGGGTTGTTGAAATGGAGAAGTGCTACTGGTGTATTATGTGATAAGAAGATGCCTAATAAAGTGAAGAAAAAGTTTTATGAAACGGAAGTTAGACCGGCCATGTTATATGGGAATAAGCATTGTGCAACTAAAGTTCAACATATTCATAAGATGAATGTGGCAGAAATGAGGATGTTAAGGTGAATGTGTGGTCATATAAGATCGGAAAAGATTAGAAATGAACACATCCGACAGAAGGCGCATGTTGCACCAATTGAAGATAACATAAGAGAAGGACGTTTAAGATGGTTTAGACATGTGTGTCGTAGACCCCATGGTTCCCTTGTTCGAAAATGTGACAGTTTGGTAATAAAATGTAAAAAGAGGGGTAGAGGTAGACTCAGGATTATATAGAAAGAGGTAGTGTCTAAGGACTTACGATTATTAGATGTTGATTCGGATCTTGTCTTTGAGAGCTACATGGAGACAGAGAATTCATATACCTTGTCTAGTATGGGATTAAGGCTTAGTTGTTGTTGTTGTTGTTGTTATGCATTTAAATAATTAAACTTTGAGATTGCATAATAAATTTTGAAGTTTTCTTATGCCAACATATTTATTTAATATATTTAAAAATTTAAATATTAAAATTCTTAATATCAATTTAAATAATTAAACTTTCAAATGTAAAATTTTATAGTGTTTATTAATGTATAAAATAGTTTTGAGACACGAAACTTAACATCAAGTGGGTTTGTAATGCATGTTTACTATATATTTTCAAATTTTTATTTTTATATAAACCAATTTAATTATTTTTAGATTTAGCAATTTTTTATTTAAAATATTTATGAAATATAAGATTTATAAAATTGTCTTTATAAATTTCATAAAATTTTTAAATCTAAATTCAATTAATATATTTTTAAAATTTAAATTTTCAACCGTTAGATTAAATGATTCAAAAGCTAAGAAACTCTTATTGGAATCCATATATATTACAAGCCCCTCTCTCCCCTAACCCTAACCCCTCTCCCTCCTAGAACAACCACCTTTTCTTATTGATCCCAGCTCTGACTTTTAAGCATCCCAGCCCCGACTTTCGAGCACCCTGGCTAGCCCTCAAGCACCCCTGCGCCAACTCCCGAGCACCCCAACCAACCCTCGAGCTCCAGCCCCAAGAATCAAAGTTCTGTTGTGATTGTTAATTTATCTTTTTTTCATATATAAATTCAAGTATTCATTGGAAAGTTTCATTTTTCATTGTTTCAAAATATTAGCAATTGAAATAGTGAAGTAATTGACTGTTTTTTTTAATTAAGAATTTAAGGTGAATTTTATTATAATTTTATAAAGTTTCTTGTTAATTTTGAGTTTTAAAAAAAAATTGATAAATAATATCGAGCAGAACTCATTTTAAAATTTCAAATTATTGGAACTTGAGCCGATCTAGAACTGAACAATTAGAACTTAGTTGGAGATGGTTCAACTTGTTCAGGTTTGGCTCATTGCCAGCCTATGACACCATATTCTATTATTCAACATGGGATGCATTGGAAATCCTGGAGCTATTAGGGGTCTTTTTTTTTATTATTATTACTTTTAAGTGGATGAGAGTTTCTCTAGGGATGGGATGTGCCCATGAAAAAAAATTTTACTTTTTTTGTTTGGCTCCCTATCCCTGAATAAGAATGTTGTCATCCATAATTTTACTATCCAATCTATTTTAACTCCTCATCCATTTTAAATCTCTTCATGCAACATCTTCTCATTTACAATTACCTCATTCTCATTTTAATAATTTAAATTCTGTATTTTAAATTATTTTAAATTTTCTATTTTAATAATTGATTCCTTGGAGTTTCCATTACTTAATGAATTCCACGGCTTTATGTTCATCATTACAATCAAATTATTTAATTAAATATTATTATAATTAATTGATTAATGAAAATTAGTAATTTTTTCATAAAATTACCAAACACTCTTTCTAATAAATTATTTAAATAATGATTTTTTCTACTTAAACAAATAAAAATATCAAATATCAAAAAAATTTCTTTCTTACTCAAATAAAATTTTGAACTTTATTAATGAATGGAGAGTAACCTCACCACTTATAAGTGAGGATAGTCATATCCTCATATCTAATAAAATTATTTTACAAACAAACACAAAAAGTGCATATCCACAACCATCTATTTTTAAACAACAAAATATAAAAAGAGTACATTCAACCCTTTTTTCACAATCCAACGAAGTATATAACTGTAATTTTTTATTTTGTATTTGCACATCTTTATATATGAAGGGTTACAAACAACCAAACATTACCTAAATTCCGTCCTTCACTGACATATCCTTATTATGTCTCCAGTTTGTTTCATCAACCCATTATTAGACTTACTTTTGTGTGCTTCCTTTGCACGTCGCAGTCAGGCTTTGAAAACTATATAACCTGCTTAAATAGTTGTTTATGCTGCAACATATTGCAAATTAATATATTCAAATCAGAGGGACAAAATTTTGATTTGAGAAAAAACCAACTAATATATATTTTGTAATTACTTGCGACACTTGGCAGGTTGTTCCTGTGTTCCTCTCAGAGATTGCTCCAATGAGAAGCCGAGGTGGTCTAAACATTTTGTTTCAGCTCAATGTCACCATCGGTATACTGTTCGCCAACCTGGTCAACTATGGAACCAACAAGTAAGCAAAATCACTTGCTCACTAACTCAAAGTTTAATACATATGACTGGAATTAAATTGTGGCTAACTAGATATATAGTCTGAATGAATTTGTAATAAGGGAATTGTTAATTGAAAAAAGGTTAAGTTAGTAAACAAGTAAATGAATTCCGGTATTGCATGCAGGATACAGCTATGGGGATGGAGGTTGTCGTTGGGTCTGGCTGGAATCCCGGCCCTCCTTTTGACAATATGTTCGTTGCTGGTGGTGGACACTCCCAATAGCCTCATAGAGCGGGGCCACCTCAACGAAGGCAAGGCCGTGCTCAAGCAAATCCGTGGCACCCATGACGTGGAGCTCGAGTTCAATGAGATCCTTGAGGCCAGCCGCATTGCCCAACAGGTCAAGCATCCCTTCTACAACCTCCTCAGGCGTCACAACCGCCCCCAGCTCATCATCGCGATCCTCCTCCAAGTATGGACACATGAGAAAACACACACACACACATATACACACACACACATAGGGCTTGATTGATTTTTATTGATTGATTGCTTACCTCTATTACCCTGGAAATACGAAATACATACATATGCACGCAGATCTTCCAGCAGCTCACTGGCATCAACGCCGTGATGTTCTACACCCCGGTCCTCTTTAACACACTTGGATTTAGGAGCGACGCATCACTATACTCGGCTGTGATCACCGGTACTGTGAACATGTTGTCGACCGCCGTGTCCATCTACTGTGTTGATAGAGTGGGGCGGCGTGCACTACTACTAGAGGGCGGCGTGCAGATGTTCATCTCCCAGGTGATCATCGCTGTCATCTTTTCAATCAAAGTGATGGATCACTCCGACAACCTGAGCCATGGGTACGCCATACTAGTTGTGGTCATGGTCTGCACCTTCGTCTCGTCCTTCGCATGGTCGTGGGGTTCGTTGGGTTGGCTCATCCCCAGCGAGACCTTCCCACTGGAGGTACGTTCCGCAGGCCAGAGCATTGCCGTCTGCGTCAACCTCCTCTTCACCTTCATCATCGCTCAGGTTTTCCTCTCCATGCTCTGCCACCTCAAGTATGCCATCTTCGTCTTCTTCTCTGCTTGGGTCGTCGTCATGTCCCTCGTCATGCTTTTCTTCCTCCCAGAGACCAAAAACATACCCGTCGAGGAGACGACCAACAGGGTTTGGAAGAATCACTGGTATTGGAAGCGCTACATGGACGACGACGAGACTATTGGACTGTTAAGTTTTTAATAGTTTGTTATTTCTTGTTTGTTAAGTTTCATTTAACTGTTTTGTTAATAAATCCTATTTGTCAGGGATTAGATGTTATAACACTTGACTGTTTCTTTGCAATTAGTTACCATGTTCTACTTCTTATTAAACGTGGGTTGTTATGGGTTTGCTTTCATCTTCTTGTAAGCCTATATTAGCCGGTAGTATGTTATGAATTCAATAAGAAAACATTCTCTCAAAACTGTGTTTGCAAATCTACTGTGTTCTTGACATGGTATCAGAGCTCCATACAGGGGCTTGATTGTGAGTGTGTGCGAAAAGAAACAGTGAGATTGTGTTAGAGAAACAGTGAGTGTGTGTTCCAAGAAACTACAACTTCTTTTGAAGTAAGGGATTCAAGGGGAATGATGGAGAGCGACAATTTCATGTAGCCTGCAGTTCCCAAATTTGATGTTCACTATGACCACTAGGCGATGTTGATGGTGAACTTTCACTGATCTAAAGAATATTGGACTCTTGTAGACAATGGAATCCTTGTGGTGGCAGATGGGGCAGAGCCTTTAAAAGCACAGTGAAAGTGATCAAGGACCAGAAGTTGAAAGACTAAAAGATAAAGAATTACCTTTTCCAATCGATTGATCATAACATCATGGATACAATCCTAAATAGGGATACTACAAAAGCTATTTAGTATTAGATGAAGCTCAAATGTCAAGGATCAACCAAAGTGAAGCGTGCACGCTTGAAAGCTCTTCGAAGGTACTTTGAAGTACTTCACATAAAGGAAGGAGAAAGTGTTGGTTATTTTGCTCGTACTCTTACTACAGCCAACAAAATGAAGGCTCATGGTGAGATGATGAGTCAGACTTTCATTAATGAGAAAATTTTGAGGGCCATGACTTCTAAATTTGACTATGTGATTTGTTCCATCGAAGAGCCCAATAACATGGATACAGTAACCATATACAATGTAAAACCCAAGAATTTTTAGGGATTAAATTTTCTTTTGGGTTTTGTTTTTTTTATTTAATTGGAAAAAATGAGGAAAAACCCCCAAGGTATAATCAAAATGAAATTGTATTTGGAGAAACAAAAGTTCTAAATTTGTTAAAAGATTCCCCAAACTTTGAATACTTGGATTTATATTAATTCCTTTATTTAGCTTGGGAATTAAACCAAGAAACAAGTTAAAAGCCCTAGTTGGGTATAATTAGGGCTACCAAGGGTATTTTCGTAATTATAAGTTGATTGGAGATATTAAAAAGGAATGAATGAATTCTATGGATGAATTCATGTTGATCAATTAGTAACTGAGTTAAGAGGGGAAAATGGAAGTCTAAAAGGGCTAAAACCCTACTTAGGGTTAATGGGTGTCAAAAGGACCTTCTGGTAATTATTAAGAGTTATGAGGACCAGACGGAAATTATTCTCTCTCACAAAGGTGGACTAAATTGTAACCTAAAAAGAGAAAGAGGACCCCAAGAAAATTTTCCGAGGGAAAACCTTATTAGTAATGGATGAGCGGCTGAGATTAAAGGATCTCAGATCGTAGCAGATCTTGAGGCATTATTACGGCCTCAGTGGAGCCACGTGGCAAGTGTGAGTTCAATCTATCTGATCATAGACCAGATACGAGGCAAGGGGGATGGTTAATATGGGATGATCTCCACGGTGCGGGTGTGCGTGGAGCCGTTCATCTAGTGATCACGTTTGGATTCGAGGCAAAAGTTTTGGGATCGGGCCAGTTAGTTGTTGATCAAATCCGGGATCTCCATCCGAGGTTTGCTCGATACAAGGCATCAAAAATTAAATCCTCGCCAGATTAGAATAGATCAAGAAATCCTTACGTTTGTTTGTGAGATCAAATCTGAGGCATCCCCATCATTCGCGCCACCGCCAAGCAGGCGTGCCGTCGCCCCCTACCTCCACGGTAGCGAGGCCGCTGGACGTCGTTCAACCGCTCCGAAGTTTGAAGCCCGTCTCCCTCGCCTATATAAGATGAAGGCCCTGGGACCTGGGAGAGGGAGAGGAGAACGAACAAGAGAAGTTGTCTTTCCGTGAGGTGGCAGACCGGGTGAGAGAGGATTCTCTGCGCTAGTGACCGCCAATTCGCGTCCATCGTTGAACTTCGCGTGGTCGCCGTTGATGTTTTTCGTGAGGAGCCGGACCGGAAGCCCGAAAGAGGCCGGCTCGAGCTTCGCCGGAAAGTCGTGAAACTTTCGCCGACGCCGGAGACCCTGCGGTGGTGGGTTATCTTCCTCGGTCTTCGAGGTAAGTCCTCACTTCCTTCTACGAGACACTTAGTTACCGCGCCATGCATTCGTGATGTTAGAAGCGGGATCCATTTGGAGTGGTGTAGCTTCGAGGGCCGAGGGTTTGGGGTAGATCAACGGAGGTGGTGGGGAGGAGATCAGCTTGGCTTGTGAGCATAGGAAAAGGGGCGACCTCGCCCGAGTTTTTCCAAAGTGTGGAGGGGAGTTCTGTAGGCCTCCGTGACCCCAATAGGCTGTCATGCAAGAGAAGGAGAGGGAGAGAGGTGGAAGATGAATTGAAATAAAATAAAATAATAATTATTTTATTTGATTAATTCGTTTTTTTTTTTAAACTATACTAGTGTGACAAAATAAAAGTTTAATCAGTATGACTAAGTTTATAAAGTGTGACAATATTTGTTGATTAATCAGTAAATAATCCTATGGAACTTTATGGTTGTGACAATTATTTTGATTAATTGGTAGTATAGTTTTAAACATTTTTGAAGCATTGGTAGTGTGACAAAATCAAGTTGATTATTTAGTATAATCAAGTTAGTTATGAAAGGAAATATTGGTTATGGTGATGATGAATAATTGATCATTTGAAACCTTATAAAATGTCAAAATGAAATTGATTTAATTAACTAATGTAGTGGGAATGCTTGATTGGTTAATTAAGCTAACCTAGTTAATTAGATCTGTGTGGACATTGGAGTTAGTAAATGGACTCGGGTTAGACTAAACACTTTGGGCTTGGGTCTAACCTAACTATCAAGTTGGTTTAATCATCGTGATTAAAGGAAAAGTGTGGAGTTAGTTTACTTAGTCTAATTATGTTGGTTTAAGGTGACTTGGGTCAATTTGGAGTTAGCTCAATCGTTTGGTGAAATATTAGTCATCTTGATCAATTTAATGTGTGGACTTGATTTGTAAACTAATCAAAAGATTTTAACTAAGAGGGTTAATTAAGCTTGAAGGGCTAATTAACCAAATGGATTAATTAAATTAACTTGTATAGTTAGGATGTTGAATGAAAGTTAAAAGTTATTTAACTAAACTTAATAGTATGAGACAAGATTAAGTTTAGTATGATTAAAAATTATTTAGTAAGGATACTAAATATTTTAATGAGATTTGTTTAAGGACCAATAATTAAGGAATGGGAAGGGTCCCATGGGGTTATGAATTTGAAAGGTTGGAATTATTTGGGTGTTATCTTGGGATTTATGGGGAGGTTAAGAATGTGAAGAGTTGTAGAGGTTACACTTGTGAGGCCTATATAAAAGCATGTAATCTTGAAGCTTGGCATAGAAGCAATAGCAAGTTTGAGAAAGTTTATGGGCCATTGGGAATCAAGAAGAGAGATGGGAGGAAGGAAGAAAAGAGAAGAAAGCTTGAGAGACTAGGATCTTCTGTTCAAAGGAGTGTTGAGCATGCTCTATTTTTCATTTCCATTTCCATCATTTTCACCGTTGGATCGTGCTGATTTTTGGGTGAGATTGTTCTTGACTCCTTATTCTTCAATGTGAACGGTTAAGATTGTTTTGGTGTCCGGTAGAGTAGGTTTCTGGGGTGTGAAACAGAGCCTATCACTGCTGATTTCCTGCACCGACCAGTTCCATCATATGCTTCAATCGGATGATCATTTCTAGTCTGATCGAGCTGATTTTTGGTGAGCATAGTGAAGACTTGTCTTGACCCAATCTGAACGGTGGAGATCTAGTTTGGACGGTCAGTTTGTTTTCAGTGTCTGTCGACATTTATACTCGGTGAGTTTCTCTAAATTCCTGCATCTTAGCTATGAGTAGTGATAAATATGAGGATTCATATATGCATGTATGCATTGGTTATAAGGATAGATGGGGGAATGAATGAGTAAAGAATTGGTCCAAGGGTTGGAGTTTGATCTCCATGGGTGGTTTCATGAATTGAATTTATATACATGATCATGAGAAGTGTAAATCCAATCTATGAAGTTAATTAAACTAAAATGACTTGGTTGAAAGTTAAAAGATTGGTTTCAATTGGATTTAATCGTTTGGAAATTGAACTTGGGTTGGTCTAACCAAATAGGCCTTAATGTAAATTATTAACTTAAATGAGTAGGTTAGTTTGTTAGTCGACAAAAATGGGTTAAGATAAGGTGAACCCAATTAGTCTAATCAAAATGACTAACATGACCTAGCTCAAATGTCGATTATATTTGATTAATCGAATAAGCATATTGAATAAGACTAGGTGAAACAAGTTGGTTTTGGTCAAGTGGATCAAATGGGTTGGAGGTTCAATCCGATAATTGAACCAACCGAAAGGGGTGAAAAAAATGGTTAGGTCAAGGGACTAACCAAACTAAGAAGATTAATTATATTAATTAATCAAGATCCCTAAGTCAAATTATGGACCAATCAAAGTAGGAATTGGGTCCAATATTGTAAAGGCCCAATGGGCTGGGCTCAATTGGTTTAATCAAACCAGTTTTGTTATTAGACAATAACAAAGAAATAAAAGGTAAGATAAAGGGATGTTGGTAGGGAGGAACTGAGCCCTTAGTCACTCAAGTAGTAGGGCAGGACCTTAAACCCTTGGATCATAGCCACTCAAATGATGTAAATGCCCTTTCTTAGTTAAAAAGGGCTAAAGTCAAGCTAGATTGTGTAGTGGGCTTCAAATGGGCCGAATTCAACTAAAATGACAAGAGGTGACCAAGTAGGGTCTAGACTCGGCAAGTAGAGTAAGGTTGACTAGGTTTGACCAAGATAGGGACTTGGTCAACTAAAGAACGTGGAATAAGGATTAGTAACCCGAGAGATGGTGCTTGGGACCGTTAGTGGGCCTAGGCCCAACAAGAGCGAGAGTAGATGCATGTGAAGCTAGAGACTTAGGGTTTTATTAGAATTTTAACTCTAATAGAAACTCTATTTGTTAGATACTCTCGGGGAGTCCAAGAGGCGTTTCAAGAGGTGACTAGAAGGACATCTAGTTTCAACGAACCGGAGGTAAGTTCACTTGCCTAGTTTCCACCCGATAACGGGATTTCTTGGATTTGCTATGAATTCTTAATACATGCACTGTTGTTGACATACATCTTTGTTCTTATCACATTCTTGAATCTTGTTAAGCATGTATGCTTGTTTACGGACGTTGGTGTCCCTATTTGCTATGTTCCCATCGCTCGACTCGGTGGAGCTAGGGAAGCTCCAATTTTGGGAGCGTTGGGGGATAGGACCCCCGACTTTCTGGCGACCCTCTGGGAGAAACAAATCTGCGGAGGTCTCACCGCTTTGTCGATGGGCATGGTACTGGCTGGCAGGTGTTAACAGCGTAGGAGAGGTAGTTCTACCGGCACAGTGGCCCAGGAGGGTCAAGCGACCAACTAGGTGGTATTTACATCAAAAATTTGGACATCTTTGCCGTGGGAGTGAACCTTGAGTTCTCTTGAAACTCATTCTGAGCCCAAGGGTTTTACGTATCGAGAGTCGTACCTTTGATTTGTGTTACGGTAGACTCCTAGGGTTATATTCTTTGCTATTGTGACCTCATTGGATGACATATTTCCTATTTATGTCTTTTTGTGACCGCAGGGTACTTTACTGGCTTTCCTTTCTCGAAAAGCTCATGCACTTGCTTTCCCATCTTTCTTTTCGGGTCCCGAGGAGTAGGTGGCTCGGACTCGGAAGTTGAGCGAGGGGTTGGGCTGATTTTGTAGAGGTTCGAGAACCTCATGTCATACTGTTCTTGAGGTGGTGTTATTGTAGGACCCTTATAGGGCCTTGCCCATGTGTAGGGTATGTAAACCCTTATTGATTTAGATTTTTCGTTTATACTTGTGATATTGTTCTTTATTATTAATGAACATTTGATTATTATTGTTATCCGCTTATCATTTTAGGCCTTGTATTCGAGTGGGGCTGCGTCTCCACTTGGATCTGGCCGATCTGATGGCGATGTCCAGGGTCGAGGATCAGGGTCAGGCGTGACATACAAGTTGCATAGAAGCTTGCTTGTTCATGGGCAAAGAATGAATGGTCATGTAGAGGAAGAGCAAGATCTGAGGTTGCGTTTGGGTGAGGGGAATGGAAAGGAAAGGAGTGGACAAGGGAATGGAAAGGAGAAGGGAATGGAAAGGAAAGGAATAGGAAGGGTAATGATTACCTTGTTTGGATGGGAGGTAATAGGAAGGTAATGTATTGGGAATGAGAAAAGTAAAGAAAAATATTGTGATATAATTACTTTTATACCCTTGATATAAAAATAGATTTATTTCTTTATAAAATACTTTGATTAGCATACTTCGATTTAATCCTTATAATTAATTTTTTAATTAAATATAAATATCCCAATTTAATAATTTTTTTATTTAATTAATATAATTAAGAACAATTTGTTATCCAAAAACGATTATAATTCACATAATTGTTTAATTAAGAACATTTTTTAATTTAATTATTAAATTAACAATTTATTTTAATAATCAATTATTATATTTAAATTGTTAATTATAAATATTAATTATAATAATTAATATTTACTTATAATAATCAATTATTATATTTAAATTGTTAATTATAATAATTTATTATTTTATTATTTTTATTTACTTATAATAATTAATTATTATAATTAGTTGTTAATTATAATAATTAATTATTATAGTAAATTGAGAACAAATGGGTCATTTGTCCATTTCCCTCCTCGATTTAATTATTATAATTAAATAAATCATTATAATTAAATATAAATATTTATATTTAATCATTTTTATTTAATTAATATAATTAAGGACAATTTGTTATGCAAAAATGATTATAATTCACCTAATTATTTAATTAAGAACAATTTTTTAATTTAATTATTAAATTAACAATTAATTTTAATAATCAATTATTATATTTAAATTGTAAATAATAATAATAATTAATTAATTATTATAATTAATATTTAATTATAATAATTAATTGTTATAATTATTTGTTAATTATAATAATTAATTATTAGAATTAATTAAGGGGCAAATATGTAATTTGTCCAATCCCCTCATGGGGGGAATGGCCAATCCCCCCAATTTGGGTGGAATGGCCAATACCCTCATGAGGGGATTCTCAATCCCTTATAAAAGGGATTCATTCCCCTCAATAAATACCCAAACATGGGTATCAATCTTTGGGGGGATTCATTCCCCTATGTAAAGGAATGAATCCCCCATCCAAACGCACCCTAAAGGTTATGTATGAATTAGGAGGAGGAAGAGGAAGAGGATAAGGAATGGTTAGAGGCAAAGGAAGAGGAAGGGGAAGAGAACCCTACAACAAAGCCATTATGAAGTGTTCTAAATGTCACAAGTTAGGGCACTTTCAGTATGAGTGCCCTAATTGGAAGAAAGGGGCCAACTACACTGAATTAGATGAACAAGAAGAATTATTGTTGATGTCCTATATGGAGCTTCATCGAGGCCGAAGAAGGGAAGAGGTTTGGATTCTTGATTTCAGGTTGTAGCAATCACATGAGGAGGAATAAGGAGTGGTTTTGATTTTGATGAAGGCTTTAAAGCGACTATGAAACTTGCTAACAATTCTAAAATGGCGGTTGTGGGAAGAGGTAATGTTTGTTTGCAAGTAAATGGCTTCACTCAGGTAATCCCAGAGGTTTATTTTATTCCTGAACTTAAGAATAATTTGTTGAGCATAGGACAGCTTCAAGAAAGGGTTTAGCCGTTTTAATTCAGCATGGGAAGTGTCGAGTTTTTCATCAAAGGATTAATCATGCAGAAAGAATTAAGTGCAAATAGCATGTTTATCGTACAAGTACGCCATGGTACCAAAAGCTCCTACATGCTTCCAAATTATTACAGAGAATGAATCCCACTTATGGCATTGCACGATTTGGTCACTTGAGCTTCAAAGGTCACGAGAATCCTTTAGGTATAAGAAGATGGTGAATGGACTACCCTCACTTAAGACTCCAACAAAGCTATGCTCGAATTGTTTAACCGGCAAGCAACACAAAAACTCCATACAAAAGAAAAGCATTTGGAGAGCATCACACAAGCTACAGCTCGTGCATGCAAACATATGTTGTTGAATCAAGCCTAAATCAAATAACAACAAGAGGTACTTGTTAATTTTATTAATAATTTTAGTCATAAAACTTGGATTTACTTCTTGCATGAAAAGTCAGAGGCATTTGCTATGTTTAGAAACTATAAAGCTTGTGTTGAAAAATAATTTGGTGCATATATTACATGTTTGAGAATTTACAGGGGTGGGGAGTTCACTTCGAATGAGTTTAGTGATTATTGCAAAGTAAATGGCATAAGTAGGCAATTAACTGCATCCTATACCCCTCAGCAAAATAGAGTTACTGAGAGGAAAAATATGATCGTGATGAATATGGTACATTTCTAAAAATCAAGTACCTAAAGCTTTCTAGAAAGAAGCAGTGAGATGGAGCGTGCATGTCCTTAAATGATGTCATACTCTAGCACTACAAGATGCAACTCCAGGAGAAGCATGGAGTGGTGTGAAGCCTACACTGGATAATTGTAGAGCTTTTGGTTGCTTAGCTCACGTACATGTACCAGATTAGAAGAAGAGTAAGCTTGATGATGAATGCCTCAAGTGTGTGCTATTGGGAGTGAGTGACGAATCAAAAGCTTATAGGTTATTTGATGCGGTTTCTAAGAAGATTCTTGTTAGTAAGGATGAGGTCTTTGAAGAGAACGAATGTTAGAATTGGGGTAGAAGGAAAGAAGTAAGCTTGGATGTTCTAGAGTGGGGTGATAATTAAAATGAAGAAAATGAAAGTGAGAATGAGAATGAAGATCAATAGCTAATAAAGATGAAGTAAATGGCCTAGTTCAAATACAAGTGGTTCAAATGGCATCAACTCAAACTCAAGCTCAAATGGAACAGGTTCACCTTCCAGTGAGTTACATGAAGAAGCTTTACCAAGTCCAGATGAAGGGAGGGTAAGGAGAGCTCCTTTATGGATACAATACTATGAGACCGGTGAAAGCTTGTCAGAAGACGAAGGTATAAATGCAATGATTATGCTCAATTGAAGATGATCCAATCACATTTGATGAAGTTGTCAAAAGCAAAAAGTGGAGGGATGCAATGAATGCGGAGATTTAGTCAATTGAGAAAAACAAGACTTGGGAGCTAACTAATTTACCAGATGGAGTGGAGTCAATTGGAGTTAAGTGGGTTTTTAAAACTAAGCTCAATGAGATTGAAGAAATAGATAAGTACAAAGTAAGGCTTGTACCTAAGGGGTATGCTTTCGATGAGTACAAGGTTGATTACATCGAAGTTTTTGCTGCGATTGGGAGGCTTGACACTATTCGATTAATACTTGCTCTAGTTGCTCAACAAAGTTGGGATGTTTTTGAGCTGGATGTAAAGAGCACTTTCCTTCATGGTGAGCTTAGTAAAGAAGTCTTTTTGCGACAACCTCAAGGATACAAGAAGAAGGGTAAAGAAGACAAAGTTTATAAGCCGAGAAAGGTACTATATTGGCTCAAACAAGCGCCACTAGCGTGGTATAGCAAGATTGAAGCTTATTTTGTTAGAGAAGGCTTTGAAAGGAGTTACTATGAACATACATTATTCACGAAGTCAAAGGAGGAAGGTAAACTCTTGATTGTGATATTCTTTATGTATTGGCAATGATAAGAATATGTGTGATATTTTAAGAAGTTAATGTTGTTAGAATTTGATATGCCTGACTTGGGGAGGATGAGGTATTTTCTCGAGATTGAGGTATTAAAGACTTCAGATGGAATTTTTGTTTGTCAAATGAAATATGCTCATAAGATTTTGGCAAGGCTTGGTATGGATAGAAGTAACTCAGAGAAGAATCCAATAGTTCCAGGGACTAAGTTGTTGACGCCAAAGGCCAGAACTAAAGTTGATGCAACCTTGTTTAAGTAAGTGGTTGGTAGTCTCATGTATTTAGTTGGAGATGATCGGAGGTCCAAATGAGCAGGCCTTCAACCGGCGGCTCTCTCCTCTATATTATCAATCTCAAAAGAAAACCCTAACTTATACATGTGTATATATACAATAATCTAAATGGATTCGGGTAAAACATAACCCGACCCGTTACCCGTTAAGGTTTACAACACTCCCCCTCAAGTTGGTGCATATATATCACACATGCCCAACTTGGATACAAGACCCCGAGAACACATGTCCATCTTGCCTTGGTGAGTATGTCCGCTAATTGGTCCTCCTCGATTACGATTGGTGGGCGCAATGACTTTCCCATCGATCTTTTCTTTGATGAAGAATCGGTCAACTTCAACATGTTTTGTCCGATCATGTTGAACAGGATTATGTGTAATGTTGCGAGCAGCTTGATTGTCACAAAACACCTTCATTGATTCGGTGTTCTCGAAACCTAGATCCTTCAACAGATTTTTGATCCATAATACTTCACATATTCCCAGCGCCATACCACGATACACGGCCTCCGCACTAGAGCGAGCAACCACATTTTGCTTCTTGCTCCTCCATGTGTCTAAATTACCTCCCACGAAAGTAAAGTAGCCCGATGTAGAACGCCGATCATCAATCGCTCCTGCCCAATCTGCATCTGTATATCCCTCGACTCTGAGATGGTTATTCTTCTTGAATAGTATTCCTTTTCCTGGACTCCCTTTGAGATATCGCAGTATTCTCATCACTGCATTCATGTGTTGTTCTCCAGGATTATGTATGAACTGGCTAACCACTCCCAAGGCATGTCCTAGGTCAGGTCTAGTATGCGCCAAGTACATTAGCCTGCCAACCAACCTCTGATATCTCCCTTTGTCCACTGGTACCTGTTTTGGATCCACTCCAAGCTTCAAGCCTTCCTCCAATGGCGTATCAACTGGTTGACAACCCGACATGCCTGTCTTCTGTAACAAATCTAATGTGTATTTTCTTTGGGACAAGAAAATTTCAGAGTTACGTTTGGAGACTTCAATTCCCAAGAAATACTTCAGAGTGCCTAGATTCTTCATCTCAAACTCTGTCGACAAATATTTTTGAAGTGCCAAATGTTCTTCCGCATCATTCCCGGTAACCACCATATCATCAACATATACGATGAGAGCTGTGATTTTGCTCCCTTTTCGTTTTATAAACAGAGTATGGTCTGAATTGCTCTGTATGTATCCAAACTTTCTCATAGCATCTGTGAATCTACTAAACCAGGCTCTTGGAGATTGTTTGAGTCCATACAAGGACTTGTGTAGTCTGCAAACCTTCTTGCTCTGAGAAGCCGGGACATTGTATCCCGGTGGTAAGTCCATGTACACTTCCTCCGCCAGGTCTCCATGTAGGAAGGCATTCTTTACATCTAGTTGATGCAAGGGCCAATCCAGGTTGGCTGCTAGAGACAGCAGTACACGTATTGTATTGATCTTGGCTACGGGCGCAAACGTCTCTGTATAGTCTATCCCATATGTTTGTGAGTACCCCTTGGCCACCAGCCTCGCTTTATAGCGATCAATAGTACCATCTGCTTTATACTTCACAGAGTAAACCCATCTACACCCCACAGGTTTCTTATCAGCCGGCAAATCAACAATCCTCCAGGTGGCATTCTTCTTCAGTGAACTCAGCTCCTCATTCATTGCTTCCTGCCACTTGGGGTCAGCCAAAGCTTCCTGCAAACTGTTAGGAATAGATACAGTGGATAATTGATGGGTAAATGACTTGTTTGATTCCGACAGGTGATCAGTAGATACATAATTACTCATAGGATATTTCACTTTATTTTTGGGATCAGGCTCATAATTGGGTTTGGGTATACCTCGATTATGACGTGGAGGAAGACGTTGTGGTGGTGGGATGTCCAGGCCTGAAGACGATTGGTTATCATTAGCACAGCTTGTTGGCAGCTCTGATGATTCTTCAATTTGTAGGTCTGTATCCGTTGTCGGCTCCTGTGTCACTGGCCCCTCTGGTTCGATGTCATTCTGTGTGGCATCACCATTAGTCTCATTCGATATATCAACAAGATCTATAGTGACTGTGTCGGGGACTTCACTGTAGTCTAAAGCCTGAACTTCTTGCCTCCTCTCCCCCTGAAGTGAAGGCTCGGGTGGTGAATAATACATATCACACTCATGGAATGTCACATCCATAGTAACAATCATCTTTCTAGAAGGCGGGTGATAACAACGGTACCCTTTCTGGTGTAAGGTATACCCAACAAACATGCACTTCAGAGCACGAGGTTCTAACTTGCTCCGTTAGTGGGGATGAAGATGAACAAAGGCAGCACATCCGAAGACACGAGGAGGAAGATTGGAACTAGGTGGTGAAGCAATAAGGACAGATAGTGCATCTCGTGGCGTCTTAAAATTCACCGTACGGGAGGGTACACGGTTGATCAAGTAAGCTGCAGAGACAAGAGCCTCACCCCAAAAGGATAGTGGTGCATGCGCCTCAATTAAGGAGGCACGAACCACATTGAGAAGGTGACGATTCTTCCGCTCAGCAACACCATTTTGTTGGGGGGTATATGGACAAGATGTTTGATGAGTAATCCCATGATGATCGAGAAACCGAAGAAGATCAGAATTCACATACTCACGCCCGTTATCACTACGGAGAACCTGGATCGGCATGTTATATTGAACAGCAACCATTTTATGAAATTTCTGGAAGGCAGAATTCACTTCATTCTTCGATTTCAGAAGGGACACCCAAGTCATACCAGTACAATCATCAATAAAAGTCACAAACCAATGGGCACCACCGAGGGTAGCAATTTTAGATGGACCCCACACATCGGAATGCACCACCATAAAAGGAACAGAACTTTTACTGAAAGTTGGAGAAAAAGTACTACGATGACTGTGGGCCAGTTCACAAACATCACACTTAAATTGAGAAACATTACACTTGGAAAATAAACCAGGAAAGAGTTTCAACAAGTATCCAAAAGAGGCATGTCCTAGTCGACGATGCCATAACCAAATATCTGAAACAGAACCAGTCTGGGGCTTCTCCCCATGCGGACTTCCAACTGAAAGGGCTTGCATCAACCGCTGATTACTGTCTGCTTGCAAGTCCAAGTAGTAGAGCTGATCTCGTTTAGTGCCATAACCAATCGTCTTCCGAGTCTGGATATCCTTAAACACACAGGAAGAAGGCCAAAAAATGACAACACAATTGAGAGCAGCAGTTATTTTAGAAATAGATAACAAGTTATAGTCAAGAGAAGGAACAACAAGGACAGTATCAAGATGGAGGTTGTTAGTAAGAGAAATGGTGCCTTCCCCAATAACAGGAACGGAGCTACCATCGGCAGTAGTCACAATAGTTTGAGTAGAAGGATTTAAGGATTTAACCAGGTTAGAATCAAACGTCATATGTGTTGTAGCACCCGAATCAATTAACCATGTACTATTCAGAACAGAAGCAGAAACCTTTAAAGCCTTACCCGTGTTACCTGCAATGGAAACGAGGCGCCGCATCTCGGCTCAAGTTACGGATCATCCGGGCGCCAAAGAATGAAGCTCGGTTCTTGTTGGAGCGCGAATTACGACCCTTGTCCCAGCCTTCAGGGTACCCAATAAGTTCAAAGCACCTCTGCTTGGGGTGCCCAGTTTTTCCGCAATGCTCACACTTGCCCAGATATCGTGAGGAGCGATCGCCACCAGACGAACTAGGCCGAGTAGATGAGCCAGTGCGACCCTGTGGAGGACGGTTGCGAGCCACCATTGCTTCAGTCTTGTCTCCCTCAGTCTTCATAGCTTCCTTCCTATCAGACTCCCGACGGACATAAGCATAGGAGGACTGTAGACCAAGTGGGGGATCCTTGCGGAGAATTTCACCACGGACTTGTTCATACTCATCATCAAGACCACCCAAAAACAAATAGACTCTCTGTCGTTCCTTGGATTCCAGGTAGATCTTGAGGTCTTTGTCACAAGACATGGTAATCTTGTTATAGTGAACCAGCTCTTGAAAAAATTCAGTCAACTCGCCAAAGTAAATAGATACCGGCCTGCCATGTTGTCTTAGACGATAAGCCTTCTGATTTAGTGTATACACCCGCACTTCATCATTCTTATCAAAGAAGGCTGTCTTTAAGGCGTCCCAAATCTCCTTTGCAGTCGGTAAGCGGAGGTAGCGCTTCATGATTTTAGGCTTCATGGAAGAGAGGAGCCAACTCTTAACTCGCTGATCCTCAGAAAACCAATCCTCATAGCTTGGATCGTCTTCAGGTGGGGCTTTAATCGTACCCCGAAGATATCCCATCTTCCTCCGCCCAGCAATATGCATCTCCATGAGTGGAGCCCATAAATCATAGTTTCTTTCATCCAACACTAATCCAATATTAAAATTGGAACTCTCCGATTGAAGAACAACGCGAGGAGCATCACTAGAGTCCATTTTTCTTTGATCTAATAAGCCACAAGAATGAGAGACAGAATGTGTGTGGTGTTTGCTTTGCTTTTTTTTTTTTTTTTTTTTACTTCTGTTTTTTTTCCAAATTCAGGAATGATATATAAATATATTTTTTTTCCTTTTTTTTTCACACACAAAGTCGTCTCTCTCTGTAAAGTTGATGCTCCTTTTGAAAGTGATGGGATGACAACTTAAATGCTGAGGGGATTGAGGTGACAGCTTCAAAGGAAAAATTTGAAAAACACAACTTTACAGTTGAATTTTTCAATACAACAGGCACAGTGATGTGACTGAAGGAGCTTTAGTAGCTCAAATGATCACCACCACCGACGGTGGGCTTCAACAGCTCCTTCACCGGAGCTCAGCACACCAGAAGCAGCGTGAGTTGGAAGCCTCGTCACCGGAGACGCCGGAGCTCTGAACAAGAACTCCACCGCCACGCCACAGGGGTACTCCACCTATCTTCTTTACCGGTCCGATGGCCGAGATCTTGCTACTTTCTGATGCGCAAATGGCGGAAAGATAGCCGTACAACCACCTGCGTCTCCGGCGCTCGTGGCGTAATGCGGTTTGGATCTGCTTTCGATTCTTGTCAGCCATCGCTGGCAAGCGATTTTAGTGCGGTACGAGATGGGCCGGAGAAGATCGTCGGAGGAGGAACACCGCGTTCAGCCCACGCGACTGCAGACTCACATGCAGCCGGAGAAGAAGCACACGGTGGTCTTCTCTTCACGTCGTCTAGCAACAAGTTCCCGAGGTCCCCGGCGTCTCCCGGAGCTCTAGCTCTGATACCAAGTTGGAGATGATCGGAGGTCCAAATGAGCAGGCCTTCAACCGGCGGCTCTCTCCTCTATATTATCAATCTCAAAAGAAAACCCTAACTTATACATGTGTATATATACAATAATCTAAATGGATTCGGGTAAAACATAACCCGACCCGTTACCCGTTAAGGTTTACAACATATTTGACTACAACCAGACCTGATTTGATGTTTGGTGCGAGTCTTATTAGTAGTTCATGTCTTTTCCTATTGAGCTCCGTTGGAGTGCAACAAAGAGAATACTAAGGTAATTGAAAGGTACAATTGAGTTGGGGATTTTTTACAAGAAAGGAGGTTGCAAGGATCTTATGGCTTATACTAATAGTGACTTTTTCGTGGACTTGGATGATAGGAAAAGTACCTCAAGGTACGTATTTTTGCTTAGGTCTGGAGCAATATAGTAGTCGTCCAAAAAAAAGACTGTCGTGGACTTTGTGTCTCGAGGCCGAAATTTGAGTACATCGTTCTTTGCCACTTGTGCTTGTCAGTGTGTGTGAGAAAGGAGGGTGCTAGAAAAGCTTGGCCATAAGCAGGAGTAATGCACCACGATTTTGTGTAATAATAGTTCTACTATAAAGCTTTCCAAGAATCCTATTTTGCATGGTCGAAGCAAACATATTGATATTCATTTTCACTTTCTACATGATTGGCAAGAGATGGAGTTGTGGAACTGAGCCATTGCAACACTCAAGAACAGATAGCTGATATAATGATGAAGCCTCTCATATTGGAGTTGTTTGTGAAGTTTTGCAGCTTGTAGGAATTTGTGAAGTTACAAAGATAAACAGAATGTTTTTTGCATATAGTTTAAGGGAGGGAATGTTGGATTGTTAAGTTTTAACAATTTTTTATTTTCGTTAAGTTTCATTTAATTGTTTTTTAATAAATCCTATTTGTTAGGGATTAGCAGTTATGACTATTGACTATATATTTCTTTACTATTAATTACCACATTCTAGGGAATGTTAGACATGGGTTTTTATTGGTTTTCTTTCATCTTCTTGTAAGGCTATATTGTAGTAGGTAGTATGTTATGAATTCAATAAGAAAACATTCTCTCAAAACTGTGTGTTTGCAAATCTACTGTGTTTCTAAAAAAGAATGACCACTACCACGACACAAAGAAGGACAACATCAATGGTGTTGCTAAAGAGATACAACCCTTTGCTGTTTAATTAGTCTTTTTACTTTAAAAAACACTATCAGTGGGAGAAAAAAACCAAGATTAACTCACTAGATGATCCTATGACTACGAGGATTGATGGATGAATTGGGTCATGCCTTTCTCACGATCCGCACGAGGAATCCAATCCATGTCGGCATTACAAACATATATATATATATATATATATATATATATATATATATATATATATATATATATATATACATGTTAGTATTATATAGTTTAGTACCACATCATTTGTGGTGATATATGGAGGGGTTATGTCATGCCCCGAACCCGGGACCCGGGCCTCGGCGCACGCGACAGACGCCGCGTACTCATGGGATGGCCCCCACAAGCACGCAAGGCTGAACATTGTCCTAGTACTAAGCATAATACAAAGATACACCGGAATTAAATAAATAAAATGAAACTGAGTTTACACAACCCTGCACAATACACAAGTCACCTCTAGTGTCTCACAACTAATATAGAATAATAACCCTCTTACATCAAAGAAAACACACATACCCTATGAGCATCACCAACCTCGCCGGGATGTCAACAAAAGCCCCAAGCCATTACGCGAATCCCTCATAGTACTCGTCCGATACTCCCCTACTCGTCATCACCTGTAAGGAAAAATCAGAAAGGGGGTATTGAGCCATCGAACTAGGCTCAGTGGGCACCAAATACCAATCATATGCATAAATGAAAACATAAATGTAATAGACACAAATATTAGACCCACGGTCCAAAACACCAACCTGTATAACCTCACGGGCCAGCGGCCCAAATCGTCCCCCTGAATGAGTACTGGGCCCACAGCCCAAAACATGCACAAATAAACACCGGGCCCGTGGTCCAAAACGTCTACAAGTATGAACACCGGACCAACGACCCAAAAGATTATCAATATAGATATGTATATATCTGCGGGGTCCGTGGCCCAAAATATCTATAAGCACTAAGCCAGTAGCCCAAAACAAAAAACACTGCCGATCCCCGAGTGGCCACTCGGTTCATGGCCCTTTCCGACCCCCGCGAAGCCTGCTCAACCCCATGCGGCCCCTTGTCAATCACCCCATCGGATAGAGCATTCAGGCTCGTGTCGCATACGTCCTAACTCAAATCCCGTAGTAGGCCGAGTCTACTCGACTACCGGCTCTCACTACGGATCGAGTCCGACTCCAATCCCTATGGATCGAGTCTACCCTCGAATCCCGATCCCGAGTGGACCAAGTCTACACAACAACCAATCCACTCCCTGTATTGATTCGAGCCTCAAACCACAAATATGCACATAAAATCCTGAACTCAACATTGGTATTAAAAGGTGTCCTCCTAACACCTCCTAACAGAATCCAGTGGAGTTTTAATAAAATCCCAGAACATAGACACGTGTCAACCAGGCCAACGTCCATCTCATGGGGCACCACGGCAAGGCCAACTCTAGGCGGACAGAACCAATTTATGCGGCACAGTACGGAAAAGCTTGCTTGCGTGGTCCCACTACTATGGCCGACTCACGGAGAGACAGTCAAATCAAGAATAATGTGCACAAGATATATGATCTACCAGAGACTCCATGTGTGCAAGTAAAACATATATAATACGGTAATCAATACGTAACTCACGAATCAAGCATATTATAACAAAAAGCAATATGCTGAAACCATGCACGCGCATAAACCTCGAAAGGACTCACATCGAAGTCAAAACAATCCAACAAGCCCTTAATTTCACTTTAACAGGCTTGTTCCTCAAATCTGTCAACTAAATAGAGCAAACGCAATTTAAAAACCTAGCATACCTCTCTTTGAAAATCTACACATGCATGTGTTTTAGAAATTGCGTACTGTGCATGTTTGGTGTATGGTTACCCAACTTATATTGAAGCCCTGCACTAGTCCTCGGCACAACTCAAGACTCCGTATCGAGATCTAAATAACATAGTACATACTCATCACTACCCATACATTCACAACAATCGAAGTACACTACATGTATTAATTGAAATCCCAAACACAATGTAGAATTTCTGTCAGTTTTGCACAGTTGGAAAGGATTGTCCATATCTTCCAATTCGCCAGTCGAATTTCATTGATCTAGGATCCGTTAGAAGTTCTTTTCATAACCTTTCTAATGATATATTATACACTATGATCAGGGAAATACAGAGGGCCTAAAATACCCCCCGAAATCAATGTTCTATAGGTGCTTTCTGATGAATTCCTGTACTTTTACTTAAGCTTCTAATTAAGATCAGCAGTCCACATTGTTCAATTAAAATTCATCCCTTAATATTTCCAGCATAAAGCCAAACGTAATTCATTGATAATCCTTCATACAGTTCAGCCCATACACAACATACCTCCACTCAAAGCATATAAAATACAACACAATTCTTTCTCAAATGTTAAGCTTGGTTTTAACTGAAACCCAACCTGTACCTATAAAAGAACCAGATCCCCAGAATGAACACCATAAATCTTCTTCTCCCAATGTCTATACAGCAGCATCTTTACTTGTAGGTTCTACATGTATACACTTCTAATTACTCACAGATTTAACCATTATAGTTTCCAGCACTTGATACTTTAGTTGGTATTCACAACTGACAACAGTCAGCTCCTATTATCAAAACATCAGGACAAAAATGCATGGGAGAAATGTCATTAGTCTCAACCATTAGAGTTCATATAAACCACTACACAAATCTATCTAATTCTAAGAATTAGCAATCAGCATGTTTTTTGAAGCAATAACAACCACTACTCTTCAACCAAATAAGGCATAAAACCACAAATTTATTTCCAAAATCTTTGAGCAATGCACATGCTTCTATAGAGGCATTTCATCAAGCAACTTTAGTGCGGCTTCAATGTCGGGGAACTTGCATAGCAAGACATGATAGAACTACTCAATCATACAATTTCATCCATAATATGAAGAATCATAATTCAAGGACCCATCCATCCTCCAAACCATACCAACACCCATAGCAACAAAATACCTCCAAAACCCTAGAAACCAAATCAAGAACTCAATTAATTCAAACAGAAATCAATTGATCATTCCAACACCCCAACTACACCTTAAAGCAAAAATTCAAGCCATGAACAACCAAGACTAAACGAAACCCAAGCGAAACACAAGAATACCAAGAATTAGACCTTCTTCTTCCAACCATCGAGGTCGGGAGATAGAGGATGACAACATCAGCATCCTACACGCTTTTCTCCACTGGTGACCTGCTCTCGATCTCACCGGCGCTCGCCCTGGTTCCATGCTCGAGGGTTCGTTCAACTTTTCACACTTTCCACTCTTCGGACATGAATCGAATAAAAAATGTTTGAAGGCTTTAGAAGCTTCCCCAAGCTAGAGAAAGATAAGAGTGAGAGATAATGAAGCTAGGTTTTCAAAAAAAAATAAATAAATAAAACAAAAAAAACACACACACACAACAAAACAACAAAAAAAAAAAATCAAATCAAGAGCTCTCATTGAAGTTTCAAAATTCAAGGGAAATGGCTCGTTCTCCCAAAGCACCCATGAGAGTCACGTGGTGGAAGCCACATGATAGGAGACAAAAATAAAATATAAGTGGAGGGAAATAGGTGTTGAAAAATTTTCAATTCAATCCCTAATTTGTTGCATAATTACAAAGAAGTCCTCATAATATAAGTCTTCACATGTAAGTCTCAAATTTTATCGAAATTTCCGGAGTCTTTATTACATGTTATGAGATCATATATATTAGTATTATATAGTTTAGTATCACATTGCTTGTGGTGATATATGGAGGTATTATAAGACCCTATATGTAGACCCTTTCAGGTCAGTCTTTTCCTTATGCAATAGATGTTGTCTTCACCCCAAACCTTTTCTCTTTTCTCTGCTTCCTCTAACATGGTATCAGAGATAGGCTTTCTAGAGCTAGGATTTCTCTACTTTGGTGTTCCTTGTGGCTCCTCTTCCTTCCTCTGGCGATCCTAATCATCTCCTCTCTTCCCGGTATAATCCGTACACCCCGTGATATTACTCATTGAACAATGGCATCCCTCAGCGGCCAACCAGCAGACCCGATACACCCTCGTGGTTTCCTTTGTGGCTCCTCGACTATCTCCTGTTTCTACAACTTGGTCTGTGTCTCAGATAGTTCAGTCATACACTAGTACCTTCTCTATTGACACTTGAGGATCAACAACCTTTTGCATTATTTAGATGATTTCAACAGTTCCAGTTGTTGGACTGCGCTTATGGTAATGCCAGTTCTACACAGTGCGATCTTTCTGCCTTAGTTATGTGTACTTCAAGTCCTCTCTGGCTTCTTTATTCTGGTGCTTCCTTACATATGACTCCTGATGCTACTCAACTTACCCACTGCAGCTCTACTCCACCCATCACCCGTGTCCGCATCGTTGATGGTGCCCCACTTCCTGTTACTTCTATAGGCCATCTCACCACTAACTCTTTTTCTGTCCCCAATGTCTCCCATATTCCTAAACTATCCATGCATCTTATGTTTGTTAGTGTAACACATGTCTCCAAAATAGAGATCACAAGTGCCACACCAGCCAGGTCAGGGGGTGAACCTTGGGACTAAGGCTGTATAACTTGATAAATTAAAAGCATGCGTAAGCTAAAGATGCAAATAAACTAGTGTCACAACCAAAAATCAAATTCTTGTTTAATACAACACCAATTAAAAGAGTACTGACATAATAACATATGTCCTAAATATAACAAGAGTTCTACTCTCTCCTAACATCATTATAATAGGAATACAACACTAGTGGTCAGAGCCAACAACTAATAAGTCCTCAACTCTCATACGCAGACACAAGTCTCTACCTGAACTCCTGTCTATCGCCTGCATAAAAATAATGTGAAAGAGGCCTGAGCTACTCGAACTCAGTAAATGGAAACAATACTTTCAGGTATCACTATACCTATGCATAATCAATAAGAATAATCTCAAAATATGAAAACTGTACATATAAAAGAAATTTGAAGATAAGTGCTCAACAAATGAAATGTTGGTCAATGCATTATCTTCAATCTAGATAAATCATGTCAACAGAAATACAACTCTCGAGTAAAGATACACATAGGTTTCCCCAACAATATGCTTATCGGCAATGTGAACGATACCACAATGTCTTGGCACCAAATAATATAAATATAGATAGTCTCCTCGGTCAGCAAAATCAACGGCCGAGGGATAGCCAAGTGTGGAAATCAGTTCATCAATTATAATATAGTGTCACCTACACCTCTACTTCGATACTGCGGAACCAATCAACACCCGAGCATCACAATTGGCAACCAATCAACAATCGTTGGGCTAATGCATATATGCATATACTAGGCACCCTACAGGTACTAGTAGGGGGTTTTATTTCATGAAAGCTGATGGTTTTGAAAACAGATAGTTTGGATTGAAAATGTCACGCCCTGACCCGAATTCCGGGAC
Source organism: Dioscorea zingiberensis (assembly GCA_026586065.1). Taxonomy (NCBI): domain Eukaryota; kingdom Viridiplantae; phylum Streptophyta; class Magnoliopsida; order Dioscoreales; family Dioscoreaceae; genus Dioscorea; species Dioscorea zingiberensis. The sequence goes on from CM048821.1 coordinate 27,667,089, forward strand.
CTCTAGTACGCGCACAGATCGGTCGTACCCAAAGTAAAGGCTCTCCCCTCTTGGATACAAGGCCTAAAAATGTCACAGATAACAACAAATCCAAATATGATAACAAATTGTAGAGTAGCATAAATGTTAAGGCCCTACAAGGGTCCTACATAACAAACTCTCTTTCTCTCTCATAAAAGTAATAAATGGGTTCTCGAACCTCAGCAACAAAATCCCAATCTCTTAACCGGCTCCTGCTGCGAGTCTACTCCTTAAGATCTGAAAAGAAAGTCAAGTGTATGAGCTTTCAAAAGGAAAGCCCAGTAAGTACCCCACAGGGAAACAAACAGGCATGTAATATCAACACCAATAATCATGACAAGTAAGAGAAGGTAAAAAAAAAAATGTCTATAGTCAAGAAAACAAACACAAGCAATTATCTCCCGGCCAGCTCCAACACCCTTGGTTGGAAACGACCCTCCGGTCATGAATCGGCAGCACCACCTCTCGTGCACATCGACATGGTCAGCAAATCAACCCCACTAACAGGTTAGACAACCAGAGTATTACAACCCCTCTAGCAAGGAATGCCAAAACGTTAGAGTGTACTCGGTCCTGAACGTTTTGCTAAGGAATCCTCACACTCCACTGAACCGGGCAGACGAAAGAACTTAGTTGGCACATACCTCTCGGCTAGCACACAAGATCATGTGCCCATGACCAAGTGTCAGCCCACGGGTGGGCATGTCCAAAGAGCATACCAACAAACAGATAGTGGCAACACTATCTCTATCATAGCAATCACATACACATAAGAAAAGGTGACAACAACCAGCAACTATGTGTATGTATCCAATCAACATGAAAGTAAGCATGCCAAATAGAATAGCATTTATTTAAGCAAGAAACCCATCAACAGGTGCAATTTAGGCAAGGTATCTTACCTTAGTCGAAAGCTTGAAACTTCTCTAACTTCTTCCTGATGTGTCACTAGTCCTCCATGTCGATATCTGGTACTAAGGCTACTATTAGTGTCAACAGTAGTAGTAAGACTCTACTTATTTATATGCATATGACTAACTCTTTCTTTTCAAAACTAGTACTATAAGTTGACTCTCTTTTATCCTGGTCAACCTAGAGTCAACCGACCAACCTTGACATATCATCATTGTGTTTATAATTCTATTTGGTCGAATCCAACTACTTAGAGTTATTTGGGCCCATTTTTATGGGTTAAACAAGTCCATTGGACTCGGACTGGCCCATCTCTATTTAAATAAGAGGGCCAACCACTATCACAGCAGCCTCGCATGGCCTAGCGGTTAAGGCCTTACTATGAGGGTTGGGGGGTCATGGGTTCGAAACCCACCCCTTACAACCTCTTACTATTTTATTTATTCTACTTCTTTCTTTTTTTTTGTTATTTTAAAAATCTGGTTGGCCCATATCAACTCAATTTGAATCAAACCCAACACATCCTTTTGATGCGGCTAACCAAACCATCTAGTCCAACGATGGATTGGACCCAATCAATATATTAGACAAGTTAATATAATATTTTAATTAAATTAATCCCCACAACTGATTATGTTAATATAATCATTTAATTAACTTAATCCACCCAATTAACCTGATTAAGTTATTATAATCTTTAATTATTAAATTAATCCATTAATTTCCCCCTTTTTTTTATCACACGTCTTCTTCTTTAGCTGCACTCTGGTGGAGCTCTCGGAGTTCTCCGGCGAGTCTGCGAATGATTGGAGCTTCACCGTCGTCAAGCTCCTCTCGACCGGGAGCATTCTCGGCGCATCACGTTCGCCAGTGGGAGGTTGCATTCCCCGTTTCCCTCCTCTTCATTGGGTTTTATTCTAGGCCGGTCATCTCTCCTCCGGCGAGCCCGGACCAACGCCTGAAAGCTTACTATTCTACTTTTTAAAAAACTTCTACACGAGGAAGAGAACTTACCGAGGCCTGTCGACGGCTCACAGTACCTCCAGGGACTCTCTGGCGACGACGAGGGTGCACTGTCCTTTCTGGTGAGTTTGATTGCACCGGTAACGAGCAACAACTTCACTGCCTCTCCTTCTCGGCCTTCTCTCTTGCCAGAGATGAAGACGGTGGTTGCGAGCTCGTCAGACACCTGTGGACAGCTCTCCCTCCCTCCTTTGATCGCCGGCGCCGAAAAAGCTCTTCTCGGTGGCTCCTCTCCTCTCTATGTGTCTTTAGACCGGGCTGAGGTAGCTACTTATATAACAACGGGAAGGCGAGGGGGTGGCTACCATCTAATGAATACAGTCATTGGCGACGGTCGGCCTCCACGGGGTAACGGGCGGGGAAGAAGGCGGGATAGGAGCGACGGTTTCGGTGACTGAGGGAGGAGACGGCCGTGCCTCGGGATTAGTACCCCTCAAATGGACGGTGGAGATCTCCGGATACGATCCAACAGTTCTAACTAATTCACAAAGTCTTGTATCTAACAATCACTCAGATTGTCGACTGAGATCATTTGGATATCAACGGCTAGATCTCCAGGGCTTGCCTCGCATCAAGCACCAGCTAGATGATCGCCTCTCAGCTCGCCACGTAGCTTCATAGATAGCTCAATAACTCATCGCGATCAGCACACATCTTGAACGATTTAATCTCAGTCGTTGAACCAATTCTATGAGGTTTTCTCTGGACAATTATCGAGAGGTCCCTGAACTTTCCTAGGTGACAGTTTGGTCCTTCCTCTAAGAAAGGAAAACAATTTCCCTTAGGTCCTCTAAACCTTGGAAATTACCTAAAGGTCCTTACGATCCCTAACTAACCCTAATTAGGATTATGATTAATTTAATTCCTTAATTAATCAATTAATTAAAGAACATTTAAACTCATTTTAATTTCATTAAAAAAATATCTTGGATTTTACAAAAAATATAGATTTATAAATCACCACTACTCTACCAACTATAGTACTCTCTGGCTCTATCACGGAGCCACCACTGGCGCAGGCATGTATGTAAGTATGGTGTAAAACATCAATATCTATCAAATTCTCTTTTCTCTATTCCAACATATTTTACTTTTTTTTCGTATGTATTTTTTGAAATACATTTTCAAATCTAGCAATCAAATCAAATAAAACAATGCCTTGTAATACCCAAAACATTTCACAAGGAAAACAATACAGAAATATGTCATCCAATCTAAATCAATCAATACGATAAATCCGATAAAAATATAAGCATGTACAGTTATGTTTCCCTCAGTGAGTCATTAAACTTCTAGATTTTGGTCCTTGGCTGACTCACGCCTTGCCTTTCCCTTTTCCTAACATTTATAAACACTTAATAAGTCTCTAGGGTTCCATATCTAGGTACCAAAAGAATCATACAAGAATAGAATGACTCTAGAATGATAATTCTAAGGCATGCCCTTAGATGGCTCATCGAGGCCTTAACACAAGTACTTAATAAGCATTCCCAATTCCTTCTAATTTAACAAGGCAATTCTTTATACATGCTTTTATACACATTTAAAACACGTCCTCTAGCATGATTACCTCCTATAGCATACATGCATGGAGACATGAAAGCATGAAGGTGATAAGGAATTAATACGTATAATTTACTCAAAATTTCGATAGCACCTCCTCTATTTCTACGCTCCCAAAAATTATACAAACATGCTTCGTAACTTTCATAACAACACAATACAGACATTCATACAACTCATGACTGCTAATTAACCCATTTCATATCCCTAAAACTCCATTCATCAATTAATCAATTAATTAGTGTGATCATTCCCCCAAGTTAGGGTTGAGGGATGAAGAAGGGGCGGCATCCCAGGATGGCGGAAGTGCACGGGGCTGCAGGTCAGCGTAGGAGGCTTGTGGAGGTGGTTGCAGGGCGGCGGAGGTGCGCAGGTGCACTTGCAGCGAACGTCGGGCGGAGGGCTGGCCGGCTCACGGGCGCTGCCGACAGGGGGTTGCACGCATGCTTTCGGGGGAGGCGGCCTAGCCCGGACGCGAGGTCCCGCCAGTGGGAAATTTGTCGGCCTGAGGCGTGGTCGGGCGGTGAGGCTGGCGTGGCGATCGGCGGCTTGGGCGAGAGAAGGGTCGTGGAGCTCGAGAGAGAGAAGGAGATAGGAGGGGCACAATTTGATTCTTGATTTCAATTGAATCGGTTGCCCAAAGTCCCTCCATACATATATATATATATCTGATCATGTCTGATCCAACCTACCTTATCACTATTCATTCTGATCGCTTCTCATTTTTAGACATTTGAAGAGTATTTTTTCAAATTCAACCATATGGATGGAAAGAACATTGAAAAATAAGATAATATGTCGATTTTCATACAATTTAGGTGGTCATCATTCATCTTAAAGGGTGAAATTCTGATTCGATAAGATTTCTTTAAAATTTCACCCTTTAAGATGAATACTCATCACCTCACCAAATTGTATGAAAATCGACATTACATGGAACTTCAAACCTTTGCAATAATAATGATTATGCAACTATTTTTAAAAATAGTAAACTTATTAACTGATAATACTACTACCAAACACATTTATTTTTCCAATAATAATATTATAAACAAGAGAATTCTCCTAATAAATCTAAACTATCAAAAATATTTCAACAAAAATGATTGGACAAATAGTTCAACTGAAACCTAGGATCAATAGCTTGACAAAGATACAAGAGGCCATACTCATTATTCAGTGAGGATGGGACAAATGTCGATGGGGCAACGAAGATACCGCCGGAATTGAATGCAGTGGTGAAGGTTGACGTCTCAATGATGGTTTCATTACAGGACTGAGAGCCCTCATCTGTTTGCCATGATTCACTTTTACTGCATTTCTGGTGGCTTGCATCTGCAGTTTCGCAGCATCCTTAGGATCTTCCAATTGTTCCAGGGTTGACAAAACCTCTGACATAGGAGGCCGGAGTTTAGCTTCACGGCGGACACAATGGAAGGCAAGCTTGGCAACAGCGAATGCACTTTTCTTAGGATACTGGCCCTCCAATTTGGTGTCCATGATGCGGAACAACTTGCGCCTGTCACAAATGTAGGGTCTTGACCAATCTACCAGATTCTGCTCCACTTGTAATTTACTATGGTCAACAGCTGTACGTCCAGATAAGAGCTCCAGCAACACGACCCCAAAGCTGTAGACATCAGCCTTTGCGGAAAGCCTACCTGGTAATATCAAAACAATGAATCATAAAATGCTACAATGGCAAACATGGAAAGGAACCTTGCTACCAAAGATTTGGTGAAAGCATTTTTGACATGCATAAGGTGGTATTTTTTGAGAATTTAACAGTGATATACACTAGATTTAAATAAGATGGAATCATATAAGTAATAGGACTGGCTAAAAATCAGATACTTCTTCATCCTGTGATTGTAGACTGTTTTCTAAGGAATAGATTAGAGACAGAATGTGCATCAGAACACTAAGAGTTGAAATATAAAAGGGGCAGTCCGGTGGCGGAGTCCGGGGAAAGGTCGGAACACTTAGGTAGCCTTATCCTATTTTTTTTGCAAGATGTTGTTTCCATGACTCGAGGTCACAGGGCGACAACTTTACCGTTGCGCCAAGGCTCCCCTAGTTGAAATATAACTGGATATTATTTTGCTATAGTCAAGTATATATATTGAGTTATCATCTTGAAGGATGGACGATGATCCATCACTTCATGGTCTACAAAGGTACCTTAGAGCATAGGATCCATACATCCACACCGTGTTTAAAATTTCATCAATCAGACAAAACAGATTGGCAGGTGTTACGAGAATGTATGTTCTGTGATTTGCCAGGAGTAGTGTTTGTTGTCTATGGATCTATAAGAACAAGTTTAATACAGATAGATTTGTATAATACAAACCTGATATAACATACTCTGGAGCTGCGTATCCCTCGGTTCCCAGGACTCGAGTGGATACATGAGTCTTGTCTCCAGTGGGTCCGGCTTTAAGCTAACCCAAAATCCATAAGCTTGCTATTAAACTCCTGCATTTGTTAGCTCAGTAAACAATTTCAGAAACAAAGTTACTTCTAGATACAATCAACACCCTCCTCAGCTGCATACCGAATCAAGAAGAATATTTGAGGACTTAACATCTCGGTATATAACTTGCGGCTCCGTGCCATGCAAAAATGAGAGCCCCCTAGCAGCCAATAGCAACTTTGATCCTTATTGCCCAAGAAAGCGGTTGAGCACCTGAGGTAGACAAGTAATTCGCATCAATTCCGACAGTCAAGACATACAGCAAAAGTACAATAAAATTACTTGTCACTTCAAGGACAGGTAGCTCACTTCTAAATAAATGATTATCCAAACTGCCTTTTGGCATGAATTCATAAACCAGAAGTCGATTATCACCCTCTGAACAGTAACCAATGAGCTTAACAAGATTTGGATGGCGAAGCTGACCAAGATAGTGGACTTCAGTCTGCAATCATTCACAAAAACAAGTGATAAAAATTTTGAGCTCAGAAAGTTATTAATAAGTGAAAAAATAAGTACTATGTATGATAATTGTCGAACCTACCAACCATTCCCTGTGTCCCTGGTAACCCTCTGGTTTAAGCCTCTTGACAGCAACAGCCAGACCATATCCAGGCTTTGAGGGAGCCAAAGTTTGCTCGTCTATCCAACCTTTGAAGACAGGACCAAATCCTCCTTCGCCAAGAAGACTCTCTGGGCGAAAGTTTCTTGTGGCATTCTTCAGTTCATTGAACGTGAATGCCTTCAAGTTTGATGATGATAAGACCTCACCTTCAGTTTTTTGAGTAGAAATTCTATCCCATCTCCCCGTTGCACTACATTGCGTGGAAAGAGTAGAACATCCTGTCGAAGTGGAAGACACTGAAGTAGTGTCTGTTTTGGCTGTGAATTTCGAAGGTGCTGTTTGTTGAAGAGAAAAGACATAGATTAAATACAATTAATGTTAACCTATCAAAAACCAAACAAGAAGGGGAAAAAAAACAGCAATCTGCTTTCACTAAGTTGCCATCTTTAATAGCATCATATGAAAAAAATCAAAACATGAATAGCACCCAAGCCCAACTCAAACTTCCACCTTGTTAAGAGTTAGCACATTCAAGCCAAACAATCAAACTAGTTTCAGAAACTAAAACATATCAAGCTCCCACTGATAGAAAAAAAATGAGAATTAATCATGCCCTATCAAAAGCTTCATTCATTAGAAGAAACAGAGTCACAGGAAAAAAAAAAAGTACATGCAGAAATACAATTTGGTTTTTCCGAAGTTTGACAAAGGATTTTTCCAAGTTGAAAACCAGAGCCCGGAAAAGAAAATCAGAAAACTGAAATATTATGCATTGTGATAATAAAAATAAATTTCAAAGGAAAAACAATACAGTCCGAAAATGATTAACCAATAAAAAAAAAACCCCCCATTGTTTCGCCCATTAGCAACAATAGCTGATCAAATGAAGCAGTAAAAGAGATCCTCACCAGAAGGCTTGTGAGAGATGTGATCATTCTCCACCCTTGAATGAGCGCCCAAACAGTTCCCCATGGCTTTCCTCTATCAATAACTACAAATCAAAGAGAACCCCAACTCCTTTCTATTTTCTTATGTAACTAATTCAAATTCCGAAAATCCAGGATCAAAATAGATAATGAAAAACTACTTTTTTAACTAAATTTCAAAAGGGGAGCTAAAAAAAATTAAGATTTTTCGGGATTAGGTGGACACCAAATCCAAAAGAGATGAACAAACCAAGAAAAAAAAGGGAGAGAGAGAGAGAATTTTCTTAGAAAAAAAACAACCTTTTCTTCTGATCAATAATCAAAGTACAAGACATGAACTCTAACACTCCTCCAAAGAGAGACACGGAGGAAGGCAGTGAGAAGGCGGTGAGGCGCTCTGAAGAAAAGGAGGAGGGAGTGTCCAAGTAGCAAACGAATGAGCGAGAGGAAAGAGAGGACTTTCTGCATTTGGGCCGTGTGGAAAAAGACAACGCTTTCACTTGGAACCCAAGCATTTACATTACATATACGTATTCACATATTTTCATATAAATTAGAAATTTTTTCTTGAATTCTCCATCTGATCATTCATGTAAATTTTATATTTTTGTTATGCTTCTCTTGTTTCTTGTAACAATTAGAATTTATTTTTAATATGAAGGAAATTTTTCATAGTGATAAAATTGGATTTTTTTTCTATAATATTATTTATTATTATATTTTTCTTGTTTCTTGTGGATTTAAACTTGTTTGTATATCTCTAAAGATATTATTAATCACATATTTATATCATGATAAAATTGGAATTAGGTCAACCCTAAAAACATTTAATCTTTTAGGTATATATATATATATATAGTCGTGATACTATGCGACCGGCCTTAATGCTGTACAAGTGTGGTCACCCCATTTTAACCCACTTGCATAATATTTTAAGGCAATCCAACGGTACAGATAGAAAGAACAATCAAAGGGTGAAATTCTGAACCGGTAAGATTTCTATAATTTTTCACCCGTTAAGATGAAGATCCTACACTTTCCCAAATTGTATGAAAATTGACATGCTAGCTTATTTTTCAATGTTCTTTACATTCATACGGTTTGAAATCTTTAAAACATTGTGCAAGTGGCCAAATGGGAGGCGAACTTAAATGAATAGTGTTCCGACCGGCCTTATCTTTTATATATATATATATATATATATATATATATATATATATATATATATATAACGTGATAGAGAGTTTCGTTGCAAGATGTTTTATGCTCTACTTGGTACTTACTTTTCGTTTGTGTGGATATGGCCAATTTTTTTTTCCCTCGGCTGCTAAAGCTACAGTGATTTTATCATTCGTTTTTATCAAGAAAGAGTAAGACAAGCTCATAACCAACTAGATTATTAAGGAACCAGTTCATTCAAGAAAGAAGAATAAACAAGAGCAAAATCACATATATATATATATATATATATATATATATATATATATATATATATATATGACTTTGCACTTGTTCATTATAAGGTAAGGTCAGCTGGAAACACTGTTCATTTGCAGTTGCCTCCCATTTGGTTACCTAGAGCATGTTTGAAAGATTTTCAACCATATGGATGGAAAGAACATCGAAAAATAAGCTAGCATGTCAATTTTCATACAATTTGGGAACTTGTAGGGTCTTCATCTTAACGGGTGAAAATTTATAGAAATCTTACTGGTTCAAAATTTTACTCGTTAAGATGAAGGCAATACAAGTTCCCAAATTGTATGAAAATTGACATGTTAGCTTATTTTTCGATGTTCTTTCCATCGATACGGTTGGATTTCCTCAAAACACTGTGCAAGTAGGCCAAAAAGATGTGACCACACTTGCACAATGATAAGGCCGACCGCACCATATCATGACCCATATATATATATATATATATATATATATATATATATATATATATATGGATAAACCACATTTTATTTTATATGGGTCTCTTGTTAGTTGTTGTTAGGCCTCTTTATGTGTGATGTCCCCCTTGTTGTAGCTGTGGCGCCCTCCCTTTAACTAGCCAAATATTTCATAAGATTGTCATTGTCGTAAACTCTCATCCTCTCTTCAAAATATTGTACACTTTGTTTGTGAGTGATTTGGGGCCCATGTGTAGTGAGTTGGGGGAGGGGGAGTCCAGGCCATATATGCTTTGGTAATGTCCCTAAATGCTTTGTGCCAATGGACAGTTGAGGAAGAGGTTTGAGATGGTCTTCTCTACTACCACACACGGGAAGCAATCTATTTTGGTTCCTTTCAAGTTTCGTTTATGTAGATTATGAGTATGAGAATTCGGTCCTCTTGACCGATTGGTATTGGGTCCCTTGTGTATGGGTTCGTTGGTTGGGATAAACTCAGGTTCGAACCTCCACGACCGCAAGATGAGAGCACGCGTGCATGGGTGCCGCATTGTCTACCCCTAACTTTCCTCCGAGGGTTGCTTGTTGCCTTTGTTCAAAAAAGAAAAAGAGAGAGCGAGAGAGAATTCAGTCCTCCCATGCTAGCTAAGCAAATAGTTTGACTTTTAAAAGATATTGTACTTTCCAAAATCTTGTTTTCAAGTCACTCCTGAGCCTTCAGTAGATTGTGTTCGATGGTTTTCTCTTGTAATAGTGGGTCAGGAATTAGGCTAGGGATTCCTCTGTTGGGAGATTAAAGCATTTTGGATTGAGGTTGATTTCTTTTAGATCAAGGGTCGTAGAGTGAGGACTGTTCTTTATCCAGGATCGCTTGACCTACTCCTGGATAAGATATGATTTTATGCAGGGTGGGTGCCTTTTCTACATATTCGGCTTGTGTAAGAACATTTTTATAGGGGTTAAAAAAATGTTTTCTTGAACTAGTCCTATTCAATAATTGAGGTAGAACCCGGCTTAAGGTATACACCTTTTCACTTATCAAATGTTGATTTCTATAATATAAAAATAATTTTTATTTTTTATCTTTTTATTTTTTACTAAGGTGTGTTTGCATGTTGCTTTTTGTAAAGCACCAAGCATTGTAATAGATTATTTTGTTATTAAGTTATAATATGTATTGATGCATAAAATTAGCTTCTCCCTGGGATCAGAGCCAATCTAGATCAACTAGTAAGATTTGATGAAGATGGTAGCTTCTTCAACTGGAAACGAGAAAGACGATCAAAAGTCGATGATGGCTCCTATGAGAAGAACTCCTTCAGCTACAGCCGAAGTCTGGTGATGAAGATGGTCTGTAAGAGAAGTCTGGGGTCTTTCCCCGGACTTTCTGACGATCAAGTCAGCTAAACAAGGTCAAAGAGAGGAAGAGAGAAATTAAAGATCTCACAAAGAAATTTCAGTGAAGAAATTGGACCAAAGAGTGAAAGGATAGTGAGAAAGAAAGTGCGTGAAAGATCTTTGAGAGAGCTAGAGCTTGTGGGGTGGTTGAAGATCTGAAAAGAAGGTTCCCCTGCTCTACCATCATTGGTGGAGCCTTCTACCATCTTAGAAAAGCTTGATCGAGCTCTATTTACAGTTATTCTGTTATAGGGTTGTTAGGCATATCTCAATCTCCCGGTCTCTAAAATCATGCCAGTAAAATTTTCCCTCATAACATATTATAAATAACCTAAAAGATTAAGGGTGATTTAAAAGAAGTTGATTTTTTTTTAAATGCCAAAGTTTGAAAGAGCTTTCAATGATTAGAAAGTTGTTTTTAGCTTATCAAAGACATCCTAAATTTTTAAAACGCTCCCTTATGAAATACCATCTTCGTATAGATAGATTAGGGTATAAATGGGTTAAGTAATAGTTTAGGGCATACCTGTAAAAGTTGTTAGGCCATTTCATATTTTTAAATTTTCTTTTTCATTATTTTAGGTAATTGGTTGGTTTGGATGTGCTTATTTTTTATACTTCTAAGTGGTGTTTATAAGATGGATATCCAAAATTCCATTTCCTCTATCTTTTCAAACACTATTACAAGATACATTGGAATATCATTAAAGGGTACTAATGTTTTGAACATTTCGGTTCCACTGAAACTGATTGTCATATCAATTGTACTGATGAGATATGAAAAAACAGCAATATCCTTATTAACTTGGGTTGCATTCCAATCATTAATTTCTGTTTAAATTGGTTTCAAATCTTTGTCAAAAAAAAAAACCTTCAGAGGATAAAATTAATTAGGATATCCCTTTCCAAACACAACCCAAGCACATCCTATGTTTTTCATAAAAATACTTCTGGGAAAAAAACACTTGGTAAATTTATTTTTTCACTAAAATATTTTTTATAAAATTACATAATCTCTCCTTTATGTCCATGCATATCAAAACCCTCCCAACAGCCATTGATAAAAATCTAAGGGCTATTTGGTTTGTTTTATGTTTTCTATTTTTTAAAAAAATGGAAATCATAATAAAAAAAGAATTCTGTTGCATTTTAGAAACTAAAAAAGAAAAAAACTGTTTGGTTTGGTTTATTGAAAACTGTTTCAGAGAAAGAAAATGGAAACTGTTTGTAGAAATAAAAAACGAAAAAAATACAAATAAGATATTTTTATATATAATTATAATAACAAAATTTCAATAAAATATATTTTAAGAAATAAAAAAATATGACAAACATAATATTTTTATATATTTTTATAGTACCAAAAGTTAAAAAAAAAATAAAAAATAAAAAATGTAAAACATGATATTTTTATAAATTTCAAAATATAAAAAAATAACAAACATGATATTTTATGTATTTTTATAATAACAAAGTTCAAAATATATTTTAATAAATAAAAAAATGACAAACATGATATTAAGTTTAAAATATAAAAAATATGATATTTTATATATTTTTATAATAACAAATTTTTTAAAAAATATATTTTAAGAAATAAAAAAAATGACAAACATGATATTTTATATATTTTTATAATAAACTTTGGAGTTTGGTTTACTTATAACTATGCCATTGTCGTTTTCCAAGAGTAGAAAACAATTTTTTTTCCATTTTCCACCTTGTTTCCCTTTCCCATCTTCTCGCGAAAATGATCAAACGAAACGCGTTTTTCGCGTTTTCATGAAAAACGAAAAACGCAGAAAAAGGCGAAAACACGGAAAAGAGCCAAACCAAACAGGCCCTAAGTGATGAACTCTCAATGAACAAACAAGCACACACACACACAACTACAAACTAAAGCATTTAGAGAGGAGACATGCCAATTCGTAACCTTTCGGTTACTGCCAAGCCTATGTCTGGGGAGTCAAGCCAATAGATAAACAATCCACTAAAAGAACTTCCAAGCCTACGTCTGGGGTTAAGCCAGGAGATAACAATCCACTAAAAGACGGGTAAAAACATGAGTACAAACACTTGTCACTTACACTCACAACAATATAAGCACCCTCTCAAGATTGACCGATACTCTAACCTACACACTTAGGTGTCACTTCGATGGCTCATCCTAAATCCTTAAAGTCGAGTCTTATATAGACGCTCCACGAGCCTAAAATATCACCTATCTCTTTTAGAATCTCCGGAATCTTCGTGACAACTAATTCGGATACCTTCCAAAATTAGTTGTTGCAACTCCTGTTGTAACCAAGCTCGAAACGTGGTCCGACTGCTGAACTGACTACTTCTGTTGCAACGGGACCTCAAGACGCCTCCAACGCTCCCGGTTGTGTGTGAGTCGAATATCGTTAGATCCTCTCAATCACGACCACCGACAACCAGAATATTAAATATAACCAGAGTATATTGAAGATCAGGAGGATATTAAATATAGCAAGAGTATATTGAAGACTAAATATATCAAATCATACCATTATTAGTCCTCACCATATTTATGTTGCCTTTGGTAGTCGGATCCTCACTACTCATTGAAGAAACAACATCATTTAACTTGAACTTGTTCCCTATTGTATTCGCCACGGTAGTAACAAGAGTATGCCAACTTGGAGGCAAAGAGCTCAAAAGTAGCAAGCATAAGACCTCTTTATCAAGATTCTGTCAACGTGAGTCATGTATAATTATCGGATCCGGGTTATTATCGGATCCGGGTCATGTATATATATATGGGTTGTATATATATATAGTAGAAAAACTAGGGTTTGTATGAAAGAGTTGATTTTATAATACAAAGTGTAGCCGCCAGGTTCTCTTCACCTCTAATCTCCACCTCCGATCAACATTCTTAACTGATTCAACTTATTTACATGCTTCCGAACCATGACACCATCCTTCATCTTCAAGAGAAATAACCTCTTCATGGCATGCATCTTATTGATACCCGATGGTTGCTCAAAAAAGATTGCTCCAAAGTGCTCCAAAGTTCATAAGTGGTCTTACATTAATAAACAACAAACAATATAGATGGTGAAATACACGGCCTTATCATCGACAAGCATTTCCGATCAAGAGACTTCCATTCTTCATCACTCATGGATGAAAGTTTAGCATCCTCCCCCAATAGTGGTAGATCCAACTCCTTATAGACAAGATGGTCCTCCATCATGATCTTCCATATTGGCCAATTGTCCTCCTTGAGCTTTTCAATTTCCATTGCCTTGTCCATAGCTATGAGACCAAATCACCCCCAATACAAGCTCTAATTCTCTCAATTGCAAGCTTAGACAACCACCACACTCCTAGAACCAATCTTTGATACCAATTGTTGTGAGTGAGGAAGCGCGGAACGAGTGCGGCAATTCGTCGAACACTTGACGTGCAACTTCACCAACACCTAGCAATAGCACAATGGATGGGCACATTCAACCATTCACACAAGATCAAAAGAAGACACCAAATTTAACGTGGTTCAGCCAAGAAAAGCCTACATCCATGGGAGGACAATGCTTCACTATATCTTGGGGAATTACACGAACAACAAGGAGAAAACAATGGCTTAAACCAAACCACAAGAGATTAACAAGAGACACCACTTTTCTCTCACCTCCAAATACCAAGGAATGCACCTTAACAAGATGAGATTTAGGGTTTCTTCACCTCTTGTTCACCTTCTTCTTTCTCTTTTCACACACTCTCTAATTCAAAACCGAACAAACATAACCCTATATAAACCATAGAGAAATATGGAGCGTTGGATTAAAAGTGATGAAGATTTGGATTCATCCCAATGATTAAATCACATCCCAAGGAAAGACACTATTTAACAATTTAGTCATCAATCAAATCTTCAATCAAATCTATGACATGCACTATATTTGGCCTCCACTATATTTAGTCTCCACTCTTCACTAAATAAGCCTTCAAGATCTCTTCTCTTTAATTTGATTTGGTTGTCAAATAAAAAAGTAACCGCCTACCAAATTTAGTTGCACCAAGCTTCCTCCTCAGGTAAATAAATTCATTTCCAAATATAACACCTTGCCAAAGATATCTCCACACCTAAAGATAGTCCATTTTCAAAGATTGTTCCAAAATATTTGCTTCATTAGCTTAATCATCATGCCTCATCATCATGCTTGCCACATCACCTTCTTTGCCATGTCATCTTAGGCAATTGTTGGATTATTCGGTGTTCAAAACACCCAGCGGAAGACGAAATAATCCAATGGAAGATCTATTTGCATTTAAAATTTATCTAACATATTAAAGATCAGATCTAAAACATACCTTGGAAGTGAATTCCCTTTATGATATTCTTCGATAATGCGAAGACTCTATGCGTATTCACACCAAGACCAACATTTGCTATCAACCCTTTGACAAAATGGAATCGATGAACAAATTGAACCAAATGTTTTTGACTCTCAAAACTCACTTGTTGGATTTTTTTTTTTTCATTAACCTTCAAACCCATATGCAAGCCTTCTTATATAAGCATATGTATGAGGCTTTTAGGGTTTCCAAAACCTTTAAGTTTCCAAAAAAACCTTTTGGTTTTTCCCAAAACCCTTTGGTCTTCCCAAAACCAAAACCATCAAGTGCATGTGGCTTTTGGTTTTCCCAAAACCTTTTAGTTTTCCCAAAACCAAAATCATAACCCATTTGCCTGTGGCTTTTGGGTTTCCCAAACAAAAACCACCTTGAGACCTTTGGCTTCCCTAAACCATCACATGCAATCATCATTCAATTTGTACATTAATATTAACTATATTCTCTATGCTAGTAAAGAATATAATAATATTCCATTTGGACTAATTATTTTGTTTATTTGATTAATCAAATAATCTAATTTAATTATCAATTAATAAAATAATTAATCCTTTAGCAAAGATTAGAACACTTGTTAGTATGTGACCCCATAGGTTCAATACTTTCTAAGCCGGTAGCAAATTCGTTATACTAATTTACTAATCAAGGTTGGCGTCTAACAACACTCCTTAACGACCGGATAGCATGAAGTATACAATTACACTCAAGAACCCGTTGAAGAATAATGTAATATTTTCCTTCTGTCTATAAAGCTCCGGGTCAACCCTAGGATATGGTTGGACTGTCAAATCCCAATAGGTTGTCAACTATGTTTCATGTCAATTATAACTGACCAACGAATGACTTAAGAAACTCTTTTCTTCATCATCCAATTGCCCTGGCCAAGGTCTTAATTTAGTCGTTATAAATAATGACAACATAGAGCTCAAACTCATTACCAAGAGTTGACGGATTCCATTCTGATCAATCATTAATTCTACAAGTATTTAATCATACCCAATATCCTTTCAACTATCGTCCTAGGACAATAGGTGTCCGGAATCAAAGTATGATAAATAGCTTGTTAATTACTATGATGATCTCAGGTCAAAGGAAACTATTATATCTCATTCTTCAAGAGAATATCCTATTGACAGTTTATGGTAATATTAAACATTAGGAATTCTAATTGAGTCGGTTCAATGATCATATCTCCATATGCATCATCTATATATGTGATTTAGTTAATGAGATTAACTAATCTTTTATCTTATAAAGACTATCACACATATATTGATCTAACCGGATCACTAATATCTTATTCTTAATGATCCTGTGATCAAGAACAATTTTAGATTAAATCATGTTAGACTTGACTCTCATTATTATGATCCCCATCATAATGTCAAGTCTCTAAATTTAATCAAAGACATTATCATATTAAACACTAAATATGATAATAAAAGAAAGACAATGCCCTATGTTAATTAAACTACATTGTTTGAAATGTGTTCAAATTATTACATAAAAGGTTAGGTATAGGGCATATCAACTATATCCCTAACAGCCACAACATTACATTGTCCAACCTAAGTGGCCTTTGCACTAACACCACCGAACAAACATAACAAAGCTACAAGTATTTAAATAAATATGCAGAGCCATTATCTAATAATTCCAATTTTTGCAATTAAATGGGTTTCTCCAAACTGACGAGAAAAACAAAATTTTCCGTCAGTTGATTTAATTATTTAAAATATTTAATCAACACGTGTAAGTGCTGGAACAAGCCAAGTCAAAGTTTAATTTATAGGTGATCGTTAACTGATGGAACAAGCCAAGCCATGCCAAGCCAAGTCAGTTTATTTAATTATTTAAAATATTTGATCGTATTGGCAAGTCAAAGTTTTGGTTTAAATTGGATTAATTTATTAATAATAAATGGAAAGATCAATTAAACCCATCTTCATGTTCTTTCTAAATATTATTTCCGTTGATATTGTTTTAGTCTCACGCATTTGGCTTGACTTTAAAAGTCCTCAGTCTTTAATAAAACCTTTATTATATGTTTTAAATTTTATATTAGGGATTTAAAGGTAACTTGCGGTATGATGTTATCCAATTATCCAACAAATGGTTTGTCAGCAAAACCCAATCAAGATTAAAAGCCTTTCCTTGTAAAATGTATTGATGCTAAAACTGATCACGAGAAAAAGTAAAGTCAAATATAAAGTGTTATGTGTAAAAATGATCATGAATATACGAGTATATGACATAATTCAAACCGTTAAATATAAGCTCAACTGCCTAGTCATCTTCTTATGTGGAGGATTAATTTCTAAACATGTTAAGATTTAATGAATCAGGTCAACAAACTATAAAAGAAGAGCATCAACCATTGGTAAAAGAATCTTTTTTTTTGGGACCTTTTTCAGATGATAATTCTTCACTCAAATCTCTTTTCTCGAACTTGAGTCTTGAGTGCTTGGAAATGAAGACCAATCTTCAAAGTCATTATCTACTGGAATGAAAAGAATAAGAAGAAACACCAATAGTAGTGTCTCTTTTAAAGAATTTTCATCATCTTTCAAAATCTGTCCAAAATGATCTTATCATTGCACCAAGATAAATGAAGAAAAAAAAAAAAAAAACGTGTCACTATCCATTGTCATCCAAGAAAAGCTGGGTCAAAAGCTGTTCTTCTCTTTCTCTTTCTCGGTTATTGTTTTCATGATGACTTTAGCTGGTCGGATTCACACCTTCCTCAAAACTTAGGTCCCTAGCATCTCTCTCTTCCTAATTAAAATAACTAAATTTCCATATTATATAAAACTTCCTAATTAATTATTTATATTTTTATTAATAATATTGATAAAATGCTAATAATAACTTAGATGATAAAATAGTTTAGGGCCTGTTTGGATTGGCTTTTTTTTAGGTCAGAAGTGCTTTTTTATAAGTTAAGCTGACTTACGAGAACGAAACAATTGTTTGGATTAAACTTTTTAAAAAAGCGTAAGTTAAAAAAAATTAAACGAGTTTTTAAGAAACTGCATGAGGTCTTACAAAAACGATTTAGTAGAAGCGATTTTGAAAAGTCTTTTAATAGGATTAAGCGTTTTTTAAAAAGCCAATCCAAAGCATGAGCCATTCTTTAATCATCGTAATAATATATTAAATAATGTTAATTCTAAATATTTAAAATTTTAAAATATATATTATTCATTTAATAAAGAGAGGTTAGAATGGATAGCCACTTTCCTTAAAAAAAAAAATCAATCATAAAAATAAAAATAAAAATAATAAAAATCGATATAAGGACTTCCCCGTCACCTCTTTGTATTTGTGATTGATGGAAAGTATTGGTTGTTGACTAACAAAGTGCGTGAAAAATCAAAGTCATGCCAAACCGAACTTTTCAGTAATTAAATGCAACGCATGCCTGAGAAATTAGATTCATAGCGAATGAATACTTTTACATTGATTCCATGTTTATCTTGATCAAAGCATTTGGGTTCAAGCCTGTAATAATTAATGCTAGTGATATGGATGAAATGAGATGATGTAGATAGCTTTTAATGAAAGCTCAAGGCCTAATTAACCACCAGATCTAGATGCCTGAGCATGTGGACAATAGAGATTGCATCAGAGGACTTTGATTTCTCTTCTTCATGTGGTCTTTGAATGGTGGTGTTATTGATTCTAGACTTTCTAGTGCTTGTCTGAGGGGGCAGTGGGGCATATCCTGTCCCCTGGAAAAACCACTGAACCAAAAGACAAATTGAGTCAATTTGATCATATCATTCAAGAATCATCAGAAAAATAAAAACCTGGAGGATGTTGGCTCAAATGGAAGTCTGAATTGAGTCTAATTAGAAAAAAAACAAGAAGATTTGGAAGTCTGATCAGTACTTAATCGTTTCTTGTCAGTTGTCACAAACAAGTTGTAGCACTGCCAAGTCCACAGCTGCAGATTGATAGGATAAAATGAGTTCTATAATTCCAGATGATGAGATTCATTAGATATATATCTGAAGAAGAAAAAGCATTGAAGTATGTATAAAGTCATCTATGAAAGAGCATTCAAAATTGATCAATGACTGAGATAATCATAGTAACATATGAAGGGATAACAACAATTAAGCCTTAATCACATACTAGATAGGGTCGGCTATATGAATTCTCTGTCTCCATGTAGCTATGTCAAAGACAAGATCCGGATCAACATCTAATAAACGTAGGTCCTTAGACACTACTATTCTTCACGTAATCTTGTCAATGTGAGTCATATCGGATCCATATCGGATCCGGGTTAACGGATCTATGTTATAAAAGTTGTATATATACATACACTTAGGGTTTGTAATTTTTTAAGCTTGTGAATATCATAGAAGGTGAGCATCTGCCTCTTTGTTCAAACTTTAATTTGGTATCAGAGAAGGTAGTAGTCTTCTCCACCAGTCGGCTTCGTCTCTGTCCGCTTCTCTCGGCTTCATCTCCGTCCAAGACCGCCGTTCGTCTCCGTCTAAGACCCTCGGCTTCATCTTTGTCCAAGACCATCAGTTCTCCGTTTCTCCGGCTGTGCGTACTTCACCGGTGATGAACGATCCGGCTGTGCGTACTTCTCCAGTGAAGCGCTCGGGATCTCTGGCGACCCGTACTTCTCCAATGACGGTTGACGAGCTTCTCCGACTGCACGAGCTTCTTCGGCGACGAGTGATGAGCGGCTGCGCGTGCTTCTCTGGTGACGGGTGAGGAGCCTTTCTAGTTGTGTGTGTGCCTCTCTAGCTGTGCGTGTTTCTACGAGCTTCTTCGGTTGCACATGATTCATCGGCAAGACGAGCCTCTCCGGCTACAAGGGCTTCTCTAGCGAGATGAGCCTCTTCGGCTGCACGCGCTTCTTCAGTGAAGCGCTCGGGATTACTTCAGTGTTGGACGAGCACTAAGCTCTCCTTCAATTGCACTTGATCTCCGGCAGTGTTGGACGAGCACTAAGCTCTCCTCCGACTGTCACATAGTTGAGGTTGTGTTCTTTCCTTTTCCTTCAGTGTATAGTTACATCAAATATTTTAGTGTGTTGTCACATCAATATTTGGCTCCATACTAACTACATCTGCAAATCACTTTAGTTTGCAAGTGTGTTGTCCGGCGCTTTGTAACAAGCTATCTCATTGACTCCACATGAGATAACTTGTTGTCACATCAAGCTCTCTCATCTCTTTAGCTTCATTAAAGACACTTGAACTACTGCTGAGTTCTTCACCACTAAGAAAGGAACTGTGAACAAAGCTATCAATCTTATAGTGTTTCAACTTAAGCTTGATCTTGTTCAAACTCGAAGCGGTGGTGTAATGGCTTGGCGATATTTGTTTGTGGGTCTATTGGAGTGTTGTCATGATGGGAGACAATTCCAAGTTGGTTGAGACCTTAAAGTATAAGATTTCTGTCAAGGATGGTGGATCTGTTGGAGCTCCCAAACTCAATGGGGAAAATTATCGAACATGGAAGAATGTTATATCGGCTACCCTCCATGGGATGCATCTGCTAGGGCATGTGACAGGAACCACCAAGGCTCCTAGTGCAAAAGAAGCAAAAGCCTATGCTAAAAGGGGCGATAGTGATGGACTCGTCATGGGAATCCTATTCAGAGCAGTGGCTGATGAAGTATTGCAGCTAGTGGACTAATGTGCAACTGCTGAGGCAATATGGATGACACTAGAAGATCTTTATGCAAATGAGTCTGATTTTATACAGGTTGATGAGTTAATTTGCAAAGCTGTTGAACTGAAACAGAATGGGCAACCAATGTCCGTGTTCTACACCAAACTAAAGAATATATGGGCTGAGATTGACCAGAAGCGCTCGTGCATGATTGAGGATCAGAAGGCACTCACATTGTATCAGAAAGAGAAAGAGCTTGAGCGCGTTTATATATTCTTGAGGGGGCTTGATACAAAGCATAATAGTGCTAAAGGTGAGTTGCTTCGCATGCCTAAACCTCCTAGCTTAGCTATGGCCTTTACCTATATTCATCAAGATTAGTCACAACAAGAAAGTATGAATCAAGCAAAAGTTGAAGTTTCATGCCTGGAGATCCAAGCAAAGATAGTCGCACCTCCTCTTCAACTACACCGGCCTTCACTTGGTGTTCCCCGCCGTCCTCGTCCTGAGTGTTCTCATTGCTATAATGTTGGGCATACTAGAGAGACATGTTGGACATTGCATCCACATCTCAAGTCCAAGAAGCAGGGGTATCGTCATAAGGCGAAAGCAGCAGCGGTTCTGCTAGTCCAAGAACCAGTTTCTTCTGTGTTAGTGCACAAGATCATTCTACACCAGGTGGGACTATTCCTATAGCCTCTGTTGCTGGTCGCGGTAAAATTGGTATAGCCTTAAAAGTTTCAAATTTTGTTGGTTCTGACAGTTGGATCAGTGATTCAGGTGCATCTGATCATATGACTTATGATAAAACCTTTTTACTAAACTATCTCCTCCACCTGTGTCTTATGTTACAAATGTCAATGGTGAAGTTTTCCCTGTGTTAGGAATAGGGTCAATTCGTATTACTCCATCTTTAGAACTCCATAACGTGTTATATGTGCCTGACCTGTCTCACCACTTGATATCTATCCCACAACTGAATACTGAGTCTAAGTATTCTGTAAGCTTTTTCTTTGTATATCTAATTTTTCAGGATCTTCTAACCAGGGATATAATTGGTCGAGGGTATATGAGGAGCTGACTGTTCCATCTGGACCTGACATACGCAGGCGAGAAACCAGGAGCACCATCCTGAGCTACTTTGACTTCGAGTTCTGATCAGCTAAGTGATATTTGGTTATAGCATCGTCGTTTAGGACATCCAGCCTTTAGTCTATGAAAAAAACATGCCTACCTTGTTCATTGGGGTGGATGAGTCTACTTTACATTGTGAAACTTGTGTTTTGGCCAAAAGCCATCGTGCTACTTATTCTCTAAGTATTTCAAATAGAAGTAGCATTCCTTTTGAACTTATTCATTATGATGTTTGGGGTCCTTCTGAGCCCATTGTATCGGGTATGAGATATTTTGCCTTATTCATTGATGATTGTATAAGATTGTCATGGATAGCGCTTCTTAAAACTAAAGATGAAGTTTTCCTGGCTTTTCAAGCATTTCATACTCTTGTTCAAACACAATATAATAGCCCCATTAGGGTTTTGCGCTCTGACAATGGGGGAGAATATGTTAGTCATGTTTTTCAGGAGTTTTTCACAATACATGGGATCATTCACCAAACTACGTGTCTACAGACACCTGAACAGAATGGTGTATCCGAAAGGAAAAATCGTCACCTACTTGATATGCCTTACTCCATTCTCTTTAGTGCTCATATGCCTAAGTCTCTTTGGGGTGATACGGTAGAAGCTTCCTCTCACCTTATCAATCATCTCCCATCTAGTGTCCTTCAAGGCAAAATTCCCTTTGAGGTTCTTGCATCTCATGTCTCCATCCCGTCATTTCATAATCTTCTTGCATGTGTTTTTGGGTGTTGCTTTTTTTTTTATGTTCCCAAGAACCAAAGGACTAAGTTGGATGCCCGGGCTATTAAGTGTGTGTTTGTTGGCTATGGAGGATCTCAGAAAGGGTACAAGTGCTTCCATCTCCCTACTGGGAAATACTATGTTACTATGGACGTTACCTTCTTTGAAGATATGAGCTATTTCATCTCCCCCGTTACTGCTCGTCAGGGGGAGAATACTTATTTTGAAGATTTGTATCGTGGTCAGGAAGAGATAGATTAAGTTGAGATTCTCAGTCCTCCCATATCACCAAGTCCATTTGGAGAACCTGAAGCTATAGTAGGTGAAGATGCAATTGAAGGAACAAAAGATCCATATGCTCCTCCCTAAGTTATAACTCCTACCCCCAACTTACAGCTCCCTAGTACTGAAGAAGATCACTCGTCCGAGGTATGTCCACCTACTAGTACTAGTAGTAATGATCAATATATTTTGCCAAATAGGTCTACTCATGGTCAATCCCCCAAAAGGTATGAACCATTTGTTCATGCAAAGTCAAAGTACCCCGTAGCCAATTAGATGTTTACTAGGAGGTTATCTAAGTCATATGCATATTTTGTGAATCATATATCTGGTGTATTAGTACCTAACAAAGTATATGATGCATTAGGAGATCCAAAGTGGAGGAGGGCAATGGAGGAAGAAATGGGGCCTTGCAGAAGAATGGTACTTGGCAGCTGGTACCTCTACCTCAGGGCAAGAAAGCTATAGGTTGTCGCTGGGTGTTTTCAATGAAATGCAATGTTGATGGTTCAGTGAATCGGTATAAGGCATGACTTGTTGCAAAAGGTTTTAACCAGACTTATGGTGTTTATTATGATGAAACTTTTGCACCTGTGGCTAAGATGAACACCATTAGAGTACTGCTCTCGTTTGCCACGAGTCTGAACTGGCCACTCCGATAGTTTGAAATCAAGAATGCATTCTTTCATGTAGAATTAGCTGAGGAGGTGTACATGAGTCTTCCACCTGGGTAGGTAGCTGCTTCTCCTGGTGAATTTGTATGCAGATTGAGGAAATCCTTATATGGTCTCAAACAGTCGCCACGTGTGTGGTTTGGGAGGTCTCCTTGTTTATGCACTAGTTTGGTTAAGACAGAGAAACTCAGATCATACTTTGTTTCTCTAGCACCAATAAGGAAAGGTCACAACTCTAATCATCAATGTAGATGATATGGTAATCACTAGGAATGATCATATTGAGATAGATAGACTACATAGACAACTAGCCTCAGAGTTTAAGATGAAGGACTTGGGTAAACTCAAGTACTTCCTAGGAATTGAGGTAGCCAAGGGGAGAGAAGGGATCTGCCTTTGCCAAAGAAAATATGTTCTTGACTTGCTTATTGAAACAAGCATGTTGGATTGCAAACCTATTGATACTTTTATTGAGCAAAATCATTGTTTGGCTGAGTATCCGGATCAAGTACCTACTAACTGAGCTTGCTATCAGCGGTTAGTTGGACACTTGATTTATTTGGCTCATACTAGACCCGATATTGCATATGTAGTAAGTGCAGTAAGTCAGTTAGTGCATAACCCAAGTACGAGTCACATATGTTGTTGTACGATTTTAAGATACTTGAAGTCAGCCCCAGGAAGAGGAATCTTATTTTCTAAACATAACAGAATTCTTGAAGTTTGTGGCTTCACAGATGAAGATTGGGCTGGAAGTATTACCGGCAGGAGGTCGATATCAGGTTACTTTACTTTTGTGGGAGGTAACTTGGCTACATAGAAGAGCAAGAAATAGAAGGTTGTTGCATAATCAAGTGCTGAGGCTGAGTATAGAGGTATGTCTCATGGAGTGTGTGAATTGTTGTAGATGAGGAATTTGTTATGTGATTTGGGTTTTGAACTCAAAGATACTATTGAATTGTATTGTGACAATAAAGCCACTATTGATATATCACAAAATCTAGTTCAACATGACCGTACTAAGCATGTGGAAGTTGATCATCATTTTATAAAAGAGAAGTTAGACACCAAGATTATCAGCTTTCCCTTTGTTCTTACTGAAGAGCAACTTGCAGACGTACTTACAAAGGGAGTCTCCAAGAAGGCATTTTATGACTCACTAAGCAAGTTGGGCATGGTCGATATGTATGCTCCAACTTGAGGGGGAGTGTTAGTGTGAGTCATATCGGATCCATGTTATAAGAGTTGTATATATACATACACTTAGGGTTTGTAATTTTTTTAAGCTTGTGAATATCATAAAAGGTGAGCAGCCGCCTCTTTGTTCAAGCTACTTTAACTAATCCTTGGTCTATCTCTACCTCAGATGGTGCCTTGAACCAATGTCATGAATTAGCAACCATTGCCTTTTCTTCTCCTTAGTAGTTCATTGTCTAAATTTTTCTCAACTTTTAATTGTAGTTCATTATTCCATGTAGCAAAATCTATTGCGAAGGAGAGAGATATTAATGTCAATCAACCAATAAGAACAACTAATCACAATAAACAATGGCAAGAAGATTCCAAAGAGAGAAAAACCACATGGCACAAATGGACCAATTATGAAAAGAGAAAATTAGGAGTGCAAGGGAAACACAACAATAATGTATGTCATCCAACAATACAAGCCTCCTCTGTAAGAAATAATAGGAAGCTCTAACCAAGGTTGAGAAATCAAAGAAACCCAAACATCCTAGAAGCTTCAAGTGCCTTGTAGAAGAAAGCATAGAAGAATTTCTTAATCTTCAACTCCAAGATGATCCTTTCAATTGAAAGTTTGAAACCCAACTTGTGTTGAATAAAACCATCTCCTTCTTCTAATCCTTTGTTGAGTTTTCTCCGACTCTTTTCACTTATTTTGAGTGATATCTAGGTTATGTTCTTGCTAAAACCAATCAAACAAATTATCAAATGGAAAGTGTATTCATCTTGCTAAGGTCTGATACTTGCAAAATTCCCATCAATCATATTGTACCCTTACAAGCATCCAAAGACGCAATATACTAGCTTTGGTAAAACAAAAGGCAACACACTTTCAGAACATTGATTACCATGACACAACTCCCTCTCAAAAAGTGAATACATGGCTCAAAGGAGATCTTCTTAAGCCAATGTTACTAATCATATTCAAACCCATGTAACCAACCAAATGAGGATTACCACCTCCAAAGCATAAACATAAAGGACATGTTTAGTTGCCTTATGTAGAGGTTGAAGTGAAGGAAGTGGAGCACTTCAGCATAGTTTCTTGTGTTTGGATCCCTATAGTTAGGGCCGAAGTTCTAAGTCAGACTTCCAAAAGGAGTCACTTTATTTATTGCACTTAGGAAAAAAAAAAGATGAGGTGAGACTTCGCCACAATTTGCCTACGCGGTTGAAGTCCCACTTTGGTCACGTAACAGCATGTGTCTCTCCATTCATTTGTCCCTCTCCACCGTTCTAGGGTTTCCTTCGCGAGCCATCCTTTGGCCAAGTCATACCTTATCGACTCCTTCTCTTGTCGTCATCTTCTCGGTCCTTGTAAGGTTTCCTTCAAATCCTGCACGATAATGCCATCCTCCTCTTTTTATACGCCCCCTTGGTCGAGCTATGCTTTTGATCTAAGGCTTTCACTATCCTTCTACACTCATCTTTTCTTCTCTCAGGCTCCCTACTTAAAAGGTGAAACCGTGAAAGATTGCCGACGACTACACCCTCCTCCTTCATCTATGCATCACATTTATTCTCTTGTTGGTGGTTGAAACTATTAGAAGTAATTCATATTAGTGTGTTAATGACATGTTTGTAATATTGTAGAACATTAAGAGTTATGTTGTAAATGGTCAAGTATGCCCTAATGTTATGTTTGGGGAATGAGTGGTGGCTACTCATCTCCCTTCTTTTGAATGAGGAAAAACCCTTTGAGATCTCCACAATATATCCACAAATTTCCTCTTGAATCTCCACACAAAATACTCTTCCTACAAGTGGTATCAAAGCAAGTTGTAGCAAACCTCAAGATGGAGAACAAGAGAAGTTTTCCTATTACCTTCCAATATACAAAGGATGTGGCTTTGAAGGTGGATGTTGTGGATAACTCATGGCTTTGGCATAGAAGGTTTGGGCACTTGAACTTTCAAAGCTTGAAGAATATGCAACAAAAGAACATGGTTTATGGCTTGCCAATAATTGAAGACTTGAAGGAAGTTTGTGAAGGTTAAGCTCTAGGCAAGCATCACCGGGAGTCATTTCCAAAGGAGAAGGCATGGCAAGCAAGAGCACCATTGGAGCTTGTTCATACTGATGTTTGTGGGCCAATGGTCACTCCAACTAATGGATGTAAAAAATATTTTATCACATTCATTGATGACTATTCTAGAATGACATTGGTTTATTTTATGAGGCAAACATTGGATGTGTTTGCTATATTTCAGAAGTTTCAAATGCTTGTGGAAAGGCAAAGTGGTTATTTTTTAAAGGTGCTAAGAAGTGATACAGGGGGAGAATACAACTCTCATGAGTTTGAAAAGTTTTGTGATTCTATTGGCTCCAGAAGACAATTGAGTGTTGCACACACACCTCAACAAAATGGGGTGGCGGAAAGGAAGAATAGAACAATTGTGGAGATGGCCAAGTTTATGATTCATGAGAAGGAAATGCCTCAATCCTTTTGGGGAGAAGCGGTATACACGGCGGTGTACTTTTTGAATAGATACCCAATAAAAGCGGTGGAAAACAAAACACCATTTGAAGCTTGGAGTAGAAGGAAACCATCAGTGAATCATTTGAAGATATTTGGGTGTGTTTGCTATGCTCAGGTTCCAAAACAAGTGAGACACAAGCTTGATGAGGCTAGTGTAAAATGCATCTTTGTTGGTTATAGCTCAAAATCAAAAGGCTATAGACTTAACTTGAAGAGGAATAAAGTGATTGTTTGTAGAGATATTATCTTTGATGAGAAGGCTTCATGGGATTGGAAATGGAAGAAGATAGAAAATCAAGTTTTTACTTCTCAAGAAGGGTTGCAAAATCAAGAACATGAAGATTTTCATGAAGCTCCACAAGTTTCTCCAAATGCTAGTCCTCAAAGATCACCAACCTCTCCATCAAGTCCAAGTTCCTCATCTTCAAGCTCACCACCAAGGAGAATGAGACATATCAATGAGGTGTATGCAAGTTGCAATTTTTTGTGATGGAACCAAGAAACTTTGAAGAAGCAATTAACAAAAAGGCATGGGTGAAAGCCATGGAAGAACAAATAGATGTGATTGAGAAAAAAAAAACACTTGGGAGTTGATGGAGAGACCAAAAGAAAAAGATGTTATTGGTGTGAAATGGGTCTTCAAAACAAAGCTCAACTCGGATGGCTCATTTCAAAAAAGAAAGGCAAGATTGGTTGCAAAAGGTTATTCTCAACAACCAGGAATTGATTTTCAAGAATCTTATGCTCCGGTGGCAAAACTTGAGAAACAATTAGAGCTATCATTAGCTTGGCCGCTCAAAAGGGATGACATTTGCATCAACTTGATGTGAAATAGCATTCTTGATTAATGGTGAAGTGAAAGAAGAGGTATTTGTAGAGCAACCTCAAGGCTTCATTGTTGAAGGTTAAGAAGAAAAGTATACAAGTTGAAAAAGGCATCGTATGGCATAAAGCAAGCACCAAGGGTTTGGTATATGAAATTTAAAGCAAATGATTTTCAAAGAAGCAAGAGTGAGCCAACATTATATATGAAGACTCAAGGTAAATCCAATGCTCTCATTGTTTCTCTTTATGTTGATGATTTGGTGTTCACCGGTAGTGATGAGAAGATGATTGAAGATTTCAAAAGAGATATGATGAACAAGTATGAAATGAATGATTTGGGTCTTCTACATTATTTCTTGGGAATTGAAGTTAGCCAAAATGAAGATGGTATATTCATTTCTCAAAAGAAATATGCTAGAAGTCTTCTTGAAAAATTTAACATGAAGGATTGGAAGTCGGTTGATAATCCCATGATTGCAAATGAAAAATATTCCGAGGATAATGGCTCCAAGGAGGTTGATGGTACACTCTATAGAAGTTTGATTGGAAGTTTGTCATATTTGGGATCAACAAGACTGGATATTATGTTTGCTACAAATTTATTGACAAGGTTCATAGCCAAGCCAAGTCAAAATCACCTTGGGGCTGCAAAGATGATATTGAGATACATCCAAGGTACGGTTGATTATGGCATCTTTAATGAGAGACATGTTTCTATCAAATTAGTTGGATTTTGTAATAGTAATTATGCCGGAAGCATTGATGACATGAAAAACACTTCTGGTTATGCATTCTCTCTTGGATCGGGTGTATTTTCATGGATTTCTAAGAAGCAAGAGAAGGCTACACTCTCATCCACCGAAGCCGAATATGTGTCCTCTTCATTGGCTCCCTCACAAGCAATATGGTTGAGAAGAATTTTGGAAGATATTGGTGAACCACAAAAGGAAGCAAGTCCACTTATGTGTGACAACAAATCGGCGATTGACATGGCAAAGAATCCGGTATATCATAGCCGGACAAAGCATATTGCAATCAAGCATCACTTTATTAGAGATGCAATTGAAAGAAGTTGAAATTTAATATCTAAAGACCGAAAATCAAGTTGCTGACATTTTCACTAAAGCTCTTCCAAGGAGCAAATTTCAATACTTTAGATAATTGTTGGGAATACAAAATATGAATTAAGGGGGAGTGTTAGAAGTAATTCATATTAGTGTGTTAATGGCATGTTTGTAATATTGTAGAACTTCAAGAGTTATGTTGTAAAGGGTCAAATATGCCCTAATGTTATGTTTGGTAAAAGAGTGGTGGCTACTAATCTCCCCTCTTTTGAATGAGAAAAACCCTTTGAGATCTCCACAATATATCCACAAATTTCCTCTTGAATCTCCATACAAAATACTCTTCCTCATCTCCTACAGAAACATATATTGGTCAGTGCTCCTTCGAAACTATTTAATAATAGTTGTGTACTATTTTCACTTAATT
Organism: Dioscorea zingiberensis; assembly: GCA_026586065.1. NCBI lineage: Eukaryota > Viridiplantae > Streptophyta > Magnoliopsida > Dioscoreales > Dioscoreaceae > Dioscorea > Dioscorea zingiberensis. Next base: position 27,696,746 of record CM048821.1, read on the forward strand.
AAATAGATTTCTATCTTAGATCTGTCAATTTTTTATCTCACAATAATTGTTTGGTTGGGTGCTTGTTAATACTCAGGTTTTGGTGGAAAAACTCTAGTTTTCACTGGTCGGTTTGATCAAAGGTATTTGAACTCCCTTTAAACAGGTTATTTGAGGTTTAATTTCATTAATTGGTTCTAATTGATGGTTACTACTTGTTTTTGAATTGAATTGTTTAGTTGTAATTTTGAGTTAGCTACAAATGTAGTTGGAAATAATACTTATTGTCAGAGTATATTGAATTAACTTGGATTATTGTTAGGAAAATTATTGAAGTATATGATTGTGAATTGAAGAATTTAGTGTATAGTTCATGGTCCCTAACAATGTCATCCTTTGTTTTTTTTAATATATCTAGTGAGTATATAGTCCATCTGATAAGTATTATACCCAAATGTTTAATTTTATTTTTCCAGGATTCAATTTACTTGTTGATATAACTATCCATTAACGTGTATCATGGTAACCTTAATTTCATTTGTAAATTAATACTCAGTAAGTCCAATAAGTGTAGGCATTATATGTTTCCTAGGTTAGAGGATAAGTCTTTTTACTCTTTCAATTGTTTTAGTTAATGAATATAATTGTGTTGATTTGAAGGTTGATTGTTGAAGTAATAACTGCAACTCTAATCACTTTTAGTTGTCAAAGTATTAAGTTAAAGTGAAGTTTTTAAACATAAATGGTCATTTGTTATGTTAAAGTTTTTAGTTATTAAATCTAATAGCTCTTGAATATTAATGTGTCTGTGGATCTATAATAGTTGGTTTGACTTTGATATATGAATGTTAACTGCCTAAGTATATTTTTGTTCACATTTTAAGCTTAGCTTTTCAAGTACTAAGTTAAAGCGTAATTGTTCATTTGTTATGCCCTTGCATTTGCTTGTTAAATCCATTAGTTAATATACATTAATATGTTTAAAGATGACTAGTGTATGGTAGTTAGTTTAATTTTTTATATCGGAATATTAATTGTTTAAGTATTATATATAATTCATATTTGAAACTTAACATTTCAAGTTGTATATATATATATATATAGATATATTTTAGATTTGAATTTTAAATGGGCATACATTAAGTGTGGCTCTAATTGGTTTTTAAATGGCTAATTATGAAGTGCAATTGTTTATTAGTTATGCTTCTATTTGGATGTCAAATCCAAATCTTGGATATTGATTGTAATAATGTGTAAGCATTTAGGTTCTCAAAATAATTTTTAATGTTTTAAACTTAACTATGAAGGAGAGCCTGGCAACGGTAAAGTTGTCGCCATGTGACTTGGAGGTTACGAGTTCGAGTCGTAGAAACACCTCTTGCAAAAAAACCAGGTAAGGTTGCGTACAATAGAGCCAAGTGGTCCAACCCTTCCCTTGACCCCGCACATGCGGGAGTTTTGTAGCACCGGGCTGCCCTTTTTAAGCTTAACTATCTTTCTAATCAATTCAAATATCCACTTGGTTTAAACTCCTTATATGCCATGTTAATTGCCACTTGTGCTTGCCATGCTAGAGAATTTGATAAATAGTTTTGGTAAAACTTAATTTAAATGCTTAATATATTGTTGTTTTGTTTAATTTCCTTTGGTGCTCTTCACTTGATAGTGTCATGTAATTTACTAGTGGACCTTTTCATGCTAGACTAAACTGATCAATGCCTTAGTTGATCTTAATTTTTGTCTTATATACTTTTCTTTTTCTTGCTCTAAACTTAGGTTATACGTGTATTTGACACTGTACTTAAAATATATACACATAGCACGCGCACACATGCATAATCACGTGTTTTTTCCTATTTTTTGATCTTACTATTATATTCGTGCATTATATAACCATGCCTCCTTCTTTAATTGTAACTCATGTCTTGTACCTTAATACTTATTCCTTTTATGGTACGATGTATGTACTCATTTTAAACTCATGTCTCAAGTTCCTTACTAGTTGTAGCTTCCATATTAGTTTGATGTATGTTGTCATCATCTTTAGGGTGAACTATTTTAGGTGTTCTTGGAAGTACTTGAGTTTTAATTTGATTATGATAAAGGTTATTGTTTTTCCCTAGTTCAAAGTTAAGATAATGACCCAACCAACCATCCATTTATCATATTACATTATGTACACATATATGATAGTACAAGTTAAGTTAATTTACAATTAGTAGACCTAAAGCAGTAAGTACACCACTTATGTAGATGTATAATTGCATAACAAATGAGAGAGCGACGGCCTGGCTATTGCCTTTAATATAGTTACCAACATTGTCAACTTCTTCTTAGAAAAAATAGATATGAGTAGGGCATTAAGGTATGCCAAGCCCTCACTTTTTTGAGAGCTAACCAGGAAGAGACACATGCGTCGTATCCTGAGTGTGAGAGACTACCATGTGAAATACCTTAGGATGAATGTAGGCCCTTTCATGCATCTTTCCTCAATCATGCATGATAGACATCTACTACTGACACAAAACATGTATCAATAGAGTAACAATTGGCCATTTTCTTACACGTCGTGGGCATAAGACAAAGAACATGACCATGCAAGTAAAGTTTCTCCGATCTAATGAAACCGTTAAAAGGTATTTCAGTGTTGTTTGCTTTATCCTTGACGACTTTGTGTAGTCTCCTGGACCTACTTGTCATCATAAAATTGAGAATAACCCTAATTAGTATCATTTCTTTAAAGTAAGTCACTATCTAGAATGAAGATTTCGAGGGTTAAATGTAAAGTAAAAAAACATTTACTTGTTTGTTGAACATGTACAATTGTATTGGTTTGTTAGATGGCACACATATAGCTGCACTTGTCCTCTGTCCCCCTACAAGAAATGCAATACTTCCATGGTTAGAAAGGTCCAACTCAAAATGTGCTACCTATGGTAAACTACAACCTCAAATTCACTTATGTATTGGTCGGGTGAGAAAGATCAGCAGATGATTTCATTGTCTTAAGAGATGCCTTATCACAACCCAACTGAAAGGCCTAAAAGTTATAGAAGATAACCTTAGATTTATTACTATTACAAAATTGCGCAATAAGAATTTGGATGACTATAAAGTTATTTATAGGTAAATATTACCTGGTAGATGTTGGTTACACAATGATGAATGATTTTACCGCTCAATAGTTGTCACGCCCCGGCCCCAAAAGTCCCCGGCCTCGGGCGCGTGAGCAGACCGGCCGTACCTAAGCGGAGGTGAGCCCCGCTCGGGCACAAGGCCTAAGTGATCACAAAGCAACAACACAAAAGCAGCGGAATAGTAATAATAAGTCAGATGACATAAATCAGAGTATAGTATCAGCGGAAGATAAGAGCCTAGGGTACATGCACCCTAATAGTTAATACAAGTCCGATCCTATACGGATCCAAATAAGATGTCCTCACACATAAACAAAATGCCTAAGAGGTCGCCAACCTCGGCTACCACCCTGCCCCACGTACGATCCTGGCGGCTCACGTCGTCTACTCCGCTGGATCTGAAAAGGGATGAGAACAAATGTATGAGCTTTCGGAGAGAAAGCCCAGTAAGCACCTCGCAAGGTGGGTGAGCAAGTCATGAACAACAAAAGATAAGCAAAAGAGCAAATCAAGAAACATGACCAAATAAGCACATGGGGCTACACCCCGCACAACCAAACATCTAGGAGTCCCAGAGACGAGCAACGAAGTGGACTCCTAATCTCAACTACGGCCTCAAAGCCAGAAAGTTCATCCAATAGAAGAATTCTCAAAGTATCCCCCGGTCAGCCATCAGCCTCAGCTGGAGTCGTCCCGTGGTCGGGAATTTGGCAGCGCTACCCTTCTACATGTCGACACGGCCAGTGTATCGTCCCACTAGCAAGGCTGGACGGACAGAGTATCGTCCCCCTGTCAGGGATAACAGAACGCCAGGGTGTCCTCGGCCCTAGACGCTCCAAGTTGGAGCACCCACACTCCACTGATCCGGGCGGAAGGTAGTACAGAACACGCACCCAACAGATGTCAACAACCAACATACCAATGCACATAAATATGGAAACAATAATCCAATGAAGTCATAAAGCAAGAATGTGCATATCATCAAGCGGTAATAGAAGGATATCAACCAGATAGTCACATCATCGATAGTAAGGAAACATGGTAAGCAATAGCACGTGTGTGCGCAAATATGGGTATCGAAAGAATATCGAGTAACGTCAATAAAGCCCATGTTCGGGCGGGAACTAGGCAAAGGCACTTACCTCAACTTGCTCCCGATTGACTGTTCCGTAACCGTTCCAATGTAGTTCAATGTCTCCCGTCGATATCTGGTACCGCAAGGTCAATCTTAGTACACATTCGAGGAATTTACGAGTTACTATTAAATAATGAAATCCTAACTCCAATGGCCCAATCCCTTAACCACCTATCTCCCTACCCTCTTCACTTAGCCCAAATCCAACTCGGCTGATTTCTAGTTCGGTTTATTTTATTTATTGGTGTCAAGCTCACTCGACACACACCCGACCTTGTATTAGGCTTATTTGCCAATGGGGCTTCCCAATTAATCATGTATTAACATTCACTTTACTCTCTACTCTTATATATATATATATATATATATATATATATATATATATATATATATACTTGCATGTTCACTCTCTGTCTTTATTTATGTGCAAGTCATGCTCATCAAGGCTTCTAGATCCCAGAGGACCTCACCTACACCTTTTCATCACCATCTAACTATCCCCCATAACTATGCACTTCACTGCCATCAACCACCTGCAACAAGCTTTTGTGAAGGTCGTTCACCTCCACTACTAGGAACCCAGCTATGGAACAAACACCTCACACCCAAGTTTCATTATCAGTTCTACTTAGATATATCAACCCAACCTCTTGAAGCATATGTTCCCATTTCTAAAGCCTAAATTCCAACTAATAGCCAAGTCATGGCATGCATGCACTCTCAACTTGTCTCTATTATCACATGTGCAAACTATTTGTGTAATGGCTTATTTGCAAGCCTTCTGGCAGAGGCTCACCATGCTCAAGTTGGGGTTAATCTCCATGCTATTTCCCATCCCCTAATATACTGATAATAGCCTTCTAAACTTCATGGTCATCCTCTCTATATACCCATAACTCAACAGGCCCACCTCTCTTTCTCCTTATCATTTTATGTGCAGGAATATGAAGGCACTCTCCCTATGATTCTATGTGTAGGGGATGGAGACACTCTCCTGTGGACCTGCAAACTGTCCGGGTGTCATGGTTGGCCGACCACCTCATGAACAAGACCGGACTTCCCCCCCCCTTATCCCACTCAAGCATGCACCCTAGATGAGACTGACTCGATGTGTATGCAGGTGGTTACTTGGACCAGGAGGTCCTCTAAGCAGGTAGCATGGGTGCACAGTTGCTCACCTGAGAACTCTGCCCGGCTGAGGTGATGTTCTGGAGGTGCGTCGCCACGAAGAACCCCCACGCCGTCTCGTCCTCCGCTTCACAGTTACGGCTAGCGAGAGGTGACGGTGCGTGTTACTTGAGGAAGGGCTCACTTTGGAAATCCCCTACCGGTTGTCTTTGACCGGCCCAACTCCGAGCTCTCGAGGGGTATGTTCATCGCTGGAGGCCATGGTCCCTCCTTATGCTGCTCGAGAATACACGGTGGGAGGCTCGAGGGGAGGTGACGGATGTGACCTCTTCTTTGCCCACGCCCCTTTACCTATGCATGCGATAAATCCGGAGAACTCCGCCGTCACGACGCATATATCGGGCCGAGATCGCGTTCAGAGATTTGGAGTAATAGTATGAGGGACGCTTTCCCGCCCACGCTGCTCATATCTCCCTGACTTGCATGGCTTCATCCACCATTCTTGACCGTTCTTTAATTCATATGCACAGGTGGTCTATTACAAGCCACGTCCCACCACTTTAACCACTTAGCATCCTCCTCCATTAAGACCATGAACATTAACGTAATTGTAGTTGTCATCCCCTTAGTTCATGTTAATAACCTGGCCATTGAATTATTTAAGTTAAGAATTTGCCCATGGTTTGTCCCATCATGATAAAGCCCTTTGTAAATATATATTCTAGCACAATATAATATATCTATATTATATTATATAGTATGATATATTATGTTATATAACATGATATACCCCTATGCATTATTTATTTATTTATTATTATTATTATTATTATTTTTTTGAAACCGTATATATATATATATATATATATATATATATATATATATATATATATATATATATATAACCATCCACTTAATTCTCAATTAGGCCCTTAATTAATTTAAAATAATTAGGACCATAATCAAGAGTTTAATCACTCCATAAATTGTGTGGATTTTACAATAGTGATAAGTTAGATATCATTTAAGGAAACATGGTTGTGCACTGACAAACCCTTAGAAACTATTCAACTTTCAGTGCTCAATGTTGCACTCTAGGGTTGAATGTGCTTTTACCATTTTTAAGGATCATCTAAAGATTCTTGTGTCGCATATGTTCTTCCCATAACCAACAAAACACTCTCAATATAAGTTCTATATGGAGCTTAGGGTTTTGTGGAAATGACATTTCCACACTTTCACCACTTCGGTAGAGTTCCAAAAACCAAAGACACCTAAACTAAAAATACCTTTTAAGTATCTTATTATCTACTTCACCACTAATCATTATACCCTTCCTGAATTTGCAAAAAAACTATAACATGACCAACCGTATATATGATGTCGGGTCTTCTACAAACCATGACATAAATTAAACTCTCCATGATAGATAAATAAGGAGTCATTTTCATCTCATTTTTTTTTATTTTCTATAGCAATGGAAGGATTGTGAAAGGGGGCCTTGGCACAACGGTAAAGTTGTCACCATGTGACCTGAAGGTTATGGGTTTGAGTTGTAGAAACAATTTCTTACAAACATGTAGGGTAAGGTTGTGTACAATAGACCTAAGTGGTCTAACCCTTCTCCGGACCTCGGATATAGCAGAAGCTTTGTAGCATCGGACTGCCCTTATTAACAGAAGGACTGGCCACAAGCGGTGTTCCAACTTATTTGAAATCTTTCATTTCAGCAATTAATCACACATTCAATATATATTTTCTTGTCAGTGTAACAATTTCCATACTTTCCAATCATGCTTGATTTCTCTGTCTAATACTTTCTTTGTCGATTCTAAGTCTTACATGTCAAAAGACTTGTTTGAAATCTTTTTTCAACTTACCAATTTTTCAAACATTTAGAAATATGTCATTAACATGAAGCAAAAGAATAATAGATCCATCATCCACAAACTTCTTTGTGTAAAATTGGTTCATATTTGTTCTTTTATTAACATGGTTCACCATATGTACCATTATAAAAGAGCTTCAAACCATACAACCTTTTCTTAAGTTTGCATACCAAGTTCTCATTGCCCTTTTATCACAAAGCATTGTGATTGCTCCATGTAATTATCTTATGTCAAATCTCTATGAGAAAAGGATATCTTCATATCTAATTACTCAAATTCTAAGTCTTGGCATACAACAAAACAAAGAATAATTTGGATGAAGAACATTTTGACAATTAGTAATATAATCTCGAATCAACACATTTTTCTTGCTAAAGCCTTGTCTTTGTCATACTTATCATCATCGTTCTTTAATTAAAACCTCCATTTGTTCTTTAAAACTTTCCACCCTTTGGTAGCTACACCAAATCATAATTGTTATTCTTGTGAAAATATCTACCTCATATGAAATAGTTCATTGCCAGTTATCTTCAGTTCATCCACATACTCATTAGAGTTAGTGTTTTCTTTGATAGTCGATGAGCCATGTTTCTTCTTTTTAGTTGTAGTTCTAGAGATCGTTGTTCTTAAGGAACATGCTCTTCTTGCACATCACCAAGGTCTGAAAATTTTCATCAAATACCACAAATTGACCTCAGACATCTCCCCCTTCATCAAACATCATTATATGAGAAATAATCCTCAAAGCAACTTCATATTCTTTACCTTTTAGACACTCCACCTTCTTGGAATTTTTAATAGTTTGATCTTAAAAAATAGTACATCTCTGCTTTTCACCAACTTGTTGGATATTAGGATCCTGAAGCTAATAGTCAAACTAATCATCTTCATATCCCAAGAAGATAGAAAAGCTTTACTTATCATCGAGCTTAGATTTTTTATCTTTTGGTACATTAATAAAAGAATTACACCCAAACACCTTCAAGTGCTTGAAAAGCCCTTTTTCTTATCCATAACTTTTATAGATAATCACCTTCCAAAGGTTTTGAAGAAAATCGATTAATCAAAAATCAAGTCATTCACAAAACTTTAACCCAAAATAATCTTGGCAATTTAGCATGTGATGACATCCAACAAACTTTCACAAATTGAGCAATTTCCTTCCGTTGTTGGAAATAATCAAGACTTGTATGCTTAAGTTGTCCGAGTCCTGCGGGCACGTTGAGCTGTGGAGTCTGAGTCGTGTGCGTTGTCCGGGTTTTGTTGATTCTGTTGTATGTATCCAGGCACCTAGTTATGGAGTCAGTTAGTCTCTATTTAAAACACTAGCATTTTGAATGAATAATAATCAGCCCAAGAAAGTGTTCTTCTTCCATTTTGTCCTTCTCTTCTTCTCAGCTTTTACCTTTGGGTGTGCGATTCTGAGTTCTCATCTACACGTGATATCAGAGCCCGTGCATGCCCAAGTACTTGAGGTTCAAATCAATGGCAATCACCAACCAGCAGGCGGCGAAAGAAAGCGGAGGCGTGTCCTTTCACTACCCAATGCTGATGACGTCCAACTATGACACGTGGGTGATTAAGATAGAGACAATCATGGATTCTCAAGGGTTTGGGAATCCATCGAACCGGCGGCCGGGATGACTGTGGATCCAAAGAAGGACAAGACGGCGCGAGCATGCTTACTCCAGTCTATTCCCGAAGACGTGCTTCTGCAGGTTGCAACAAAGAAGACTGCCAAAGAGGTTTGGGACAGCCTCAAGACGAGGTATCTTGGAGCAGATCGAGTGAAGAAGGCGCGATTGCAAACTCTGAAGGTCGAGTTCGACACTTTGCGCATGAAAAAAGGAGAAGTGATCGATGAATTTGTCGGCAAGCTGAGCGGGATGGCGACACATTACAGTAATCTCGGCACCACAATGGAGAACGACGTCCTCGTCAAAAAGTTGCTTAATTCCGTCCCCAACAAGTTCTTTCCTGTGATTGCTGGAATCGAGCAATTTTATGACGTCGACACCATGTCATTCGAGGAGGCAATCGGTCGTCTAAAGACCTATAAGGAACGTGTTCATCTCTGCGGCGGTCACGGCAACAATGATGGGCAGCTTCTGCTAACTCATGCAGAGTGGCAGGTGCAGCAGAAAAGTGGCGGCGGAGACCTGTCGTCTTCTTCCAAGGGGCAAGGAGCAAGTATCGGCAGCAGTGATGGCCGCGGGCGCGGCAAGGGACGTGGTCGTGGCCACGGTCGAGGCAGGGGAAGTCGCGGCGGCTCAAACGCAACGCGCCAGGATGGCGTGACCGGTCGTGGATCCGGGACGGGTCGTGATAAAAGTCACATAAAATATTTTAACTGTGATTTCTATGGCCACTTTGCTTCGGAATGCAGGAACAAGCAACGCAAGGAGGAGGCACACCTTGCATGCGTACAGGAGGAGGAACCAACACTGTTGTTAGCGATGAACGTGGAGTCGCGTAAGTTGGTGTTGCTGAATGAAGATAGGCATGGAGCCAGCTACTGGCCAGACGGCGAGGCACATTACGTCGGCCCGACGCGTGTGGTACTTCGACAACGGGGCAAGCAATCACATGTCAGGCAAACAGAACAAGTTCCACGACTTGGACGACTCCATCCAGGGCCATGTGAGGTTCGGCGACGGCTCCACCGTGCAAATCAAAGGGAGGGGAATAGTATTGTTCCAGTTCAAGAATGGGGAGCAACGACTCCTCACAGAGGTATACTACATACCTGCCCTGTCCAGTAACATCATAAGTATCGGCCAACTAATTGAAGGAGGTAGCAAAGTTGTTATGGTCCATACCTTCTTGTGTTTGTATGATTCAAGTGGCAGGCTTCTCATGAGAATCAGGCGCTCCCCTAATCGTCTTTACAAGGTGTTGATGGAGACGTGTGAGCCGGTGTGCTTGCATGCAAGCATATCGGACCCAGCTTGGCTATGGCATGCGAGATTGGGACACGTGAATTTTCAGTCCTTCAAGATGATGGTGGACAGAGGAATAGTGTGTGGAGTGCCCAAGATTAATCACCCCATGAAAGTATGTGTCGGCTGCATGGTTGCCAAACAGGCACGTCTTCTGTTCCCCGCCGTGGTGACGTACCGAGCTAAGGAGCACCTTGAGCTAGTACATACAGACTTGTGCGGCCCCATCACTCCACAGACACCAGCCGGGAACAAATACTTCTTACTCTTCGTCGACGACTACAGCCGGATGATGTGGGTGTATATGCTCAAGGCAAAGAGTGATACATTAGAGGAGTTCAAGAAGTACAAGACGCTCGTAGAGAACGAGACCGGCTGCAAGATGAAGGTACTAAGGACAGATCGAGGGGGGGAGTTCCTTTCCAAAACCTTCAGCGCATTTTGTGAAAATGAAGGTATTAAACAAAACCTCACCGCACCTTACACACCACAGCAAAACGGTGTTGTGGAACGAAGAAACAGAACCGTGGTGGCCATGGCGAGAAGCTTGTTAAAAGGCATGCAAATGCCTGGAAGACTTTGGGGTGAAGCAGTCCGGCACGCGGTGTACCTACTAAACTGTGTAGCCACAAAGGCACTACCTGATTACACCCCCCATGAAGCGTGGACTGGAAAGAAGCCGCACCTGGACCATCTGAGGGTGTTCGGCTGCACTGCTCACATGAAGGTTCAAACGACACACATCAGGAAGCTTGACGATCGCAGTACTCCTATGGTCTACCTCGGCGTCGAAGCAGGGAGCAAGGCGCACAGACTCTTTGACCCACGTTACGGCAAGGTTTGCATCAGCCGTGACGTGATCTTTGAGGAGAACAGAAGCTGGAACTGGACTGAGGTTGCGACAAGTGATCAAGACACTTGGGTCACGTTCTCTATCGAGGAACCAGATGTCGAGGACAACACGGTGGACAGCGAGGTCCCTGTGACTCCTGCATCACCATGGTTGTAGAGGCGGACCATCTTCCCCATGTAGAAGCGGCTTGCGGGAACGTGGGCTCGGTCCGTCCGGGGATGTCGGGGGCTTGGCGACGAACCCGACCTGACCCGCAGTACTGACAGCGGCAAGATCACCTCTGTCACACGGTATCCATCACCGGTGCGATGCACCGACATCACCAGCCAATATGGCAAGCTGGAGTACCCCAAGTTCATTCACATATGATGATACACCACGCAGGTTTCAGTCCCTTGCAGAAATCTATGAAGAAACAGAAGAAATACACTCACTTCATGAGGAGCTATTGTAGGTTGCAATGCAGGAGCCAGTAACCTTCTCCGAAGCAGTCAAATAGAGGAAATGGGTTGAAGCAATGAACCAAGAGATTGCCTCAATTGAGAAGAACAAGACATGGTTACTGACTAATCTGCCGGTGGGACATAAACCCATCAGTTTGAAATGGGTTTACAAGCTGAAAGGGATTCAGAAGGGAAGGTGACTAAACACAAAGCTAGACTTGTTACAAAGGGGTATGTGCAGCGGCAAGAAATTGACTACAATGAAGTTTTTGCTCCCGTAGCGACAATTGAAACAGTAAGGTTACTGCTCGCACTTGCAGCTCAATACAAGTGGCAAGTGCGTCACATGGATGTCAAGATGGCATTCTTAAACGGAGAGCTGCAGGAAGAAGTTTATGTTGCCCGGCCAGGAGGATATGTAGTGAAGCAGCAAGAGCACAAGGTGTATCGGTTATTCAAGGCACTATATGGACTTCGCCAAGCACCCCGAGCCTGGAACCTTCGGCTGGACAGAAAGTTGAAGAGCCTAGACTTTGTTAAATGCCCCCAAGAACATGCTGTCTATATGAGGGCAAAAGGAGCTAATGTTCTGATAGTTGGAGTTTATGTCGATGATCTTATTGTAACTGGGACAGAAGTTACCGACATCCAAGAATTCAAGTATCAGATGATGAACGAGTTTGAGATGGCTGATCTCGGATTTCTCTCCTACTACCTTGGTATTGAAGTGGAGCAAGGAGAAGGGAGAATTTCTCTCAAGCAGACGGGGTACGCGAGAAAGATCCTGCAGCAATTTGGCATGGAGGAATGTAACCCATGCAAGTGTCCCATGGAACCAAAACTACAACTGGGAAAAGACACTGAAGGAGAGTCTGTGGATCCAACTGAATATCCGCACGTCATTGGAAGCCTAATGTACATGCTGCACACTCGGCCTGACCTTGCATATTGAGTCGGGATGGTCTGTAGGTACATGGAGAAGCCTACAACAATGCATCAAAAAGCTGTCAAGCAAATCTTAAGATATCTTAAAGGTACAATTGAGTTTGGGTTGGAATACACTAGCGGAGGCGATGGTAGACTTGCCGGGTTTAGTGATAGTAGTTTAGCCAGCAACATTGATGACAGAAGAAGCACTAGTGGGACGGTGTTCTATGTCAACAAAAGTGTGATCTCATGGGGGTCACAAAAGCAAAAGAACGTCGCACTGTCGTCTTGTGAAGCGGAGTTCATGGCAGCAACAACAGCCTTATGTCAGGCGATATGGCTAAGGGGATTGATGAGCGCATTGATAGGGCGTCCTCCAGAAGCAGTCAAGCTGTATGTCGACAACAAATCAGCGATTGCATTAATGAAGAATCCAGTGTTCCAAGCTAGAAGCAAGCACATCAATACCCGGTTTCATTTTATCCGAGAATGTGTCGAAAGAGGAGAAATTATTGTTGAGCATGTAAGTGGAGAAGAACAACGTGCAGACATTCTCACCAAGTCACTTACCAAGATGAAGTTTTCAGAGATGCGCGAGTTAATCGGTGTTAAAGATCTCACACAATCAAGTATAGATTAGGGGGGAGTTTGTTGGAAATAATCAAGACTTGTATGCTTAAGTTGTCTGAGTCCTGCGGGCACGTTGAGTTGTGAAGTCTGAGTCGTGTGCGTTGTCCGGGTTTTGTTGATTCTGTTGCTTGTATCCATGCACCTAGTTATGGAGTCAGTTAGTCTCTATTTAAAGCACTAGCATTTTGAATGAATAATAATCAGCCCTAGGAAGTGTTCTTCTTCCATTTTTGTCCTTCTCTTCTTCTTAGCTTTTACCTTTGGGTGTGCAATTCTGAGTTCTCATCTACATCCGTCACACCATTATGATGAGTGTGGGATACCATTTTCTCACATTTAATATCATACTCCTTAAAATATGCTTCAAATAACCCTCTATATTATGCAAAGTACCAAGAAGTTAATCTTTATACTTCATCAAATAATCCCACACTTTTCTAGAAACATCATTATCTATAAAATTCACAAAGTAGTACCACCAATGGATTTTAATTACATGTGTCTACAAATATTGGAATGAACCAAGTTCCAATAAACCATGCTTTCTACAAAAAAAAGTACTTTTGAAAAAAATCCTATGTTGCTTATCAAAGAAATATCTTCCTCCACCAACATAACAATTTTTTTTGCAACAACTGAAAGCTTTTCTTAATCATGTGACCAAGATGCTTGTGGCATAAATCCATACCTTTATATTTCTCCATGGTATTGAATTAATCCTTGCACAAATTCCCATGTGTTTAAAAGAAGAAACATTTCCTCCCTCTTGCTATACAAGGAGCTTCCTTGATAAGCTTCTAACACCAACTACCATAACAATTTTCAAACTTTTTTTCATCCAACTTTCCACAAGAGTTTAACTTTATATAAAGATTTGAAATATATTTCACAACTTTTAAATGTCAACTTGTTGCCCACACCTGCTTCAAGGCAAATATTTCCAACACCAACTCTCATAATACCACAATTACACATAGGGATGGCAAAACCCGAGCTGATCCATGGTTTCCAACCCGATCCGTCCTGAATGGGGTGATTTTTTTTTTTGTAGGAGAGCAGGACATGGGGCATGGGACTGGGCGGGAGGAAAAAACATGGTAACGGTGGTGGTATTCAAAATTCCACTATTGGGCGGGGCGGGACGAGGCGTGGGATAGGGGATGGTTTAGACAGGGTAGTGGTGGTAGAGGCCTGCCCTGCCCCTGCCCCGCCCCACCTGGCCCCATTGCCATCCCTAATTACACATGATGATGTCCTTATGCTCTTACAAAACGAAAATCATTGGTTTTGTAAAAATTAAAGAAATCCAACCATGATGTAGCATGACATAAAATACCACTATCAATCACTCGACCAAAGTCTCAATTAGGAAATGATACAAGACGAGTTGAATCTCAAGGGATAAAACCATGTACTCTTCATCAAAAGAAACCATGATGATGTCCTTATGCTCTTTGTTTTTATTCATTCCTTTTCCTTGAGATACTTGCCATTTTTCTTTATATAGTTGAGTTACCACAATTATAATAATATATGCCTATCCTTGACTTAAATCTTCCTTGAGATTTATCATAGTTGTGAGGTACCCAACTCTTGCTCCTTTTATTATCTGAAATAAGAATATGTGATTTAGTAGAATCAACACGCTTCATTCTTATTTCATTTGTACGTAAAGCTTAGTTATACTCAGGGTGCATTTGGATGGGGGGATTCATTCCCCTTTGTAAAGGAATGATTTCCCCCCAGGATGGATACCCACGTTTGGGTATCCATTAGGGGTATTCAATCCCCTACAGATGTTATTTGGATTCCCCACTGAGGGGGAATCGCCATTCCTCCCGAATCGGTTGGACTGACCCATTCCCCCCAGAGGGGGAATCACCATTCCTCGCGAATCGGTTGGACTGACCCATTCCCCCCAGAGGAAATTACTCCATTGCCCTTGTATTAACCTCACCCCACGATCTCCTCTTCCGCGATCGACTCCTCAGCCCGCGCGTGAACGCCACTCCAGTCTCTACGATATCTTTTCTGTCGTCTCTTTCGGCCACCTTCTTCGATAGCAAGCTTCCTCCGGTCGTCTCCTCCGCCGCCGTTTACCTCCTCCGGTCAGCCACCTTAAAGTCGTTCCAGCAAAACCCTAATCCGCCGCCGTTCACCTCCTTCGATTGCAGGTGAGTCCTTGTTTTTCATGGGATTCAACATCTTCTTTGTGATTTCAATTCTATTGCACCAGTTAAAGAGTATCTTGTTTGCACACATAGCTAGGATTATTTGATTGTATGGCTGCTAGGGTTAGGTTTTGTCTCTTGAATAAAGATTGGTAATTTAGTTGGGTTTTCATGCTGTAATTGTGAGAACTCTTGAATAAAGCTATTTGTGTGGATCTGTGTGTAAGATTTAGTGATAATTTGGTGTTGGTTTTTGGTTCAATGTGTGCAATCTGAGTTTGTGATTTTGAGATCCAATATCGTGAATGATGTTGTCTGTTTTTTTTTTCACTATCATCATTTTTTGAAGAATTGTTTCACAGGTTTGAAAATATGTTCTCAAAACAGTTTATTTATGGTCTAAATGTTTGATCTGAAGGTCTAACAAGGAAAAGTTGCAAGGTTGTTTAGGTCTTTGGTGGTTTGTTTTATGATAAGTGATGTGTGTGTGTGTGTTTGTTGATTGATTATTGTATGTTAGTTTACAGATTTGTGTATGAATCTACATTGTTGATTGATTGATTATCCTGTTACTCTGATGCAAATCTTCTATTCAAATTTGATTGTTGAGAGAGCCTATACTAAATTTGTGTATGAATCTACTATTTGGTGTTCTTATCTCTATCTTGGAAGCTGGTAAAAGAATTTGGCTCTCTGTTATCTTTTATTTTGTCGTTCTTTTGATTTTAGAATGTTTATTTTGCTTCTGAACCATTTTGGTAGATGACAATTGGTTTTCTTTGTTGATTTATGCTTATTATTAATGCTACAACATGCAATATATGGTAACTTTCGTGATCTAATATTTTCTTCTATTCTTAATAATGTTACCTACTATTTTCCATTTCCCTATAAATTGCTGCCTTTTTTAAGATTGCATTTGGCTTTAGTTATACTTTTAAACCACTCTGATGAGTAATACAAACGTGTGTTAAGAACATTGCAGAAGTTTTGAACTACTAATTTTGAGATTTTGAACCTTATGAATCCCCTTATTGTTCTTGTTTAATATTCTCTGTGGGTTGTAAGTGTTGCTCATTGGTCAATTCATTGGTAATTGCACTTGGCAATTTCCATGTATATATGTCTATTCCTTTTAAACATCTATACTCATTGTTTTGGTTTTCGGAAATCTTGAGAAGTTTGGATTAAGAGCTTCAATTACCATTAATTGCGTCCCCACATGAACAATACTATCTAGGATCTAATGTGTGTAATTGTTTTTTTAGATATGGACAACATTGACAAACTTCAGCTATATTTTGTAATATACATGACCTACTTTTATGTACTAAACTTCATGGTCGTTGCATGTGTGAAAAAATAACATAACAACAAAATAGACTGATTCGATGTGAGATTGAGTCAATGTCTACTAGGCGTAGCAAACAAGTTGAATTTTTGAACCGGGTGGTATACGAAAGCGACGTTAAATGCATTGATAGACTACGCATGGATCGTCACTGTTTTCGCAATTTGTGCTAGTTGCTAACAACCTCCGGCGGATTAAGAGGCATGAGAAATGTGATGGTTGAGGAGATGGTTGCAATGTTTTTGAACATTGCTAGCAACCTTGAAGTCAATTATTTATTGTCACGGTTTAATACTGAAAAAACCATAACCCGTCCCAAAGGATTCAAATGACCCAAAATGGAAGTGGTTTAAGATAAGACCTCAATTTTGTAAGTTTCCATTTTTTTTTTCCCAACATAATTGACCAAGTCTTTTTTTTTTTTTGTTTTTTTTGCATATCATAGAATTGTCTTGGAGTATTAGATGGGACACATATTAAAGTAAATGTGCCTAAAGCTGATTGACCAAGATATAGAACAAGAAAAGCCAAAATCACAACCAATATACTTGGCATATGTAGTCAAGACATGCAATTTATATATGTCTTGTCAGGCTAGGAGGGGTTAGCACATGATGGACGGGTTCTTAGGGATGCTGTTATGAAGCCTAATGGATTAAAGATTCCAGCTGGTAAAAATAATAATCTTGGCCTTCTTTTGAAATTTTTCTTTACAATGAAATAGTACCTAACACTTAACAAATGTGTGCCTACTAGGTTTTTATTATTTGGTCGATTCAGGATATATGAATTGTCCCGACTTTCTTGCACCATTTCGAGGTCAACGATATCACTTGAATTCATGGCTTGATGGACATCGACCAGTAACACCTGAAGAGTGGTTTAACATGAAACATGCTAGTGCTAGAAACGTGATTGAGAGGACATTTGGTCTTTTAAAAATTCATTGGAAAATCTTATCAAGTTCATGTTTCTACAACCTAACCACACAATGGTGTATTATTAATGCTTGTTGCTTGTTACACAATTTCATCCTAATGGAGATGGTAGAAGATCCTGCAGGACGAGGTTGATAGTTTGCCTTTGGAGGAAAACACACAAGATGAGATTGATAACATCATAGCCGTTGAACCAACTAACGTGTGGACTCAGTTTAGGCAAGACACGGCCGTAGACATATTTAACATATGGCAAGCACATTGACTTTTATTTTTAAACATCCATGTACGAGATGGTTTTTTCTATTTGGGGGTTGAAATATGTACTTTGACTATTTTTGAATTGCGGTACGAATGTTGAATGTTTGTTTTTGTGAAAACTTTATGTGGTTTCTTGTTAATTTATTTGAAGAATGTTTAGTTTTTTGGTGTCTGTACAATTGCTTGGTTTTTTTGTTTAGGGATCCTAATCTGTTTAACTCTCTTAAATTTGCATCCTCATTGTCAATGCTTCAATTGGATATGTTAATTTTCTTATATTTCTCATGCAAACATGATCATTTTAATCATAATCAACCATACCATCCAGTTGAATAAAGTGAAATATTTTACAGATCAATGATCTGTCGCATGGTGGAATGCAAAAGAAGTTTAGTTAAAGAAAAAGAGATGGAATATTTCATATCAATGTTCTTAGAGACATTAGCAAAGAGAATTCAGTAAAACAAGCCTTAAAATGATTAGTAAAAAGTGAGCATTTTTTCTGCAACTAAACAGGATGAGAAACATCATCATCAGATTATTTCTTACTAAATTTCACGATGAACTTCTCAAGTGCATCTTAGAAATAGAGATGTTAAATATTCCTACATTAAGAATTAATTAATCAATCCAATGGATGAAAGACTTTCACAGTTTAATTGTTCAGAAGACAAGAGATGGAAAATATAATATTGATGTTCTTTTAGTTATCTTGATACATTGCCCCATCATCGGCTAGCAAAGGATTTTTTTTCTGCAACTAAGGTTATGAACTATAATCATCAAGCACTATAAATTTCTCAGGTGTATTTTAAGATTAGAGATACTGAATATTCATACAAGGATTAATTAATCAATCTCTCTTGTTTGCCTACGTGATCTTCTATATATATATATATATATATATATATATATATATATATACTTGAAGATCAAACATCAATCCCTTTTCATTTTCTTTCAGAGGACAGGAACGAATCATGAACAACATGAGTAAAGATCAGGCCAATGATCATGCATCAATGCCCAATATAATTAAATAGTCAGAAATAAAGACCATGCATTACTGATGATCATTAGAAAAGACTTGTCCTGCAAATAAAGGAAACATCTGCAGATAAGTTCTTTGTGTTGAACAACAAATTAAGAATGATAAGAAAGAAACAAAGGAATTTATACCTGGAACCATGACTATAATATTCAAACATATTGTTAAGTTGGTATTCTTGTATGTTTTCCCTGTCAATTTCTTGTTCTGTAAGTTTAATTATGTACATATTTTGTAAGTTTAATCCTGTACATGACAGGAAATACATGTGAAAGAGCTGCACAATCTATACAAATACAGTTTTAATCATTGTATACTTATATAATTCATTTCTTGTTGTTTTTATCTTCTAGAGTTGGTACTTCTTGCTGATTGGTCTTAATGAGAATACTGCTCTCAGAGAGCTGTTATTTTTTTTTGTGTGTTATATGTTTTTCTCTATTTGTTATTATTTTCACCATTATTGTTTTTGTTCGTTATATCCTTCAGTATGGACTCAAACTCACAGAGGACAGAACAAATGTTTTTGGATGCCCAAAGAAGATAAAGCCCTAGTTGATACCCTGTTTAAGCTGTGACCCTATGTGGTTGGCTGAAAATGGTTTTAGAGGTGGATTTCTTATTCAGTTGGAACGAATGATAAAAGCGAAGATTCCACAAACCCAAATCAAGGCCACTCTTAATATCGAATCACGTGTGAAGCATTTGAGGCAGAAAACCAATGCTATAGGAGATATGCTGCACTTGAGTGGGTTCGATTGGAATTATGAAACCAATACTATCATGTGTGAGAAAAGCGCGTATGATGAGTATGTCAAGGTATACATAATTTCATTTGGTAATTTGTTAATTAAGCAAACAAGTTGTTTTAATTTTGTTAATTTTTTCCCGTGCAATGCAGACTCATAAGGAAGCAACTGGCTTATATGGCAAATCATGGCCATTCTATAATTTTCTTGCCCAAGTGTTCACTAAGGACAGGGCATTGGGTAATAATAAGGTGATATCGAGGATGATACAGACCAATTAGAACAAGATGCTAACGTTGCAATGGAGGAGGACGCGGGCTTGTCTCAAATACCCGTGGAAGATTTCTTTACGTCAACACAAGAACCAAATGAATCCCTATCACCCATGCCATCTAACAGCAGTGCCTCTAAAACATCAGTCCGCCGAAAGAGAAAAGTAGGTGATAAGGACCCGATTATGGAACAAATGTCGGAGAATTTTCGGAGTTTTATAGATATGGTCGGTCCAGAGTTTAAAGCACTATCCGAAGCTGCAGCTCGCAATGCCGAGTCGACGGCGTGTAATGCCGAATCTACTGCCCAACATGTTGAAATTGCTACCCGAAATGAAGCAGCCCATTCAGAAGTTGAAGAAAAGAAAAGATTACTGAGCCAAGTACTTTTTTCTATGGATGGATTGACTGATGATGAAGCAATATTCATGTTGCATGTCTTGGCAAAAGATGAAGATCAACTCAAAGTTTTTTGGGATCTTCCAAATGATAAAAAGCTCTGATTTTGCCAGGTTCTATTAAGGAGAATGTCATATTGCCCACCTAGTGTGTAAATCACTTTCGTAAGAATTTGCATAGAATGATGTTATATATATGGTTCAACTATTAACTTGCATAAAACTATTGACTTACAAGGTTCTTATTTACCAGGTTGTAGGTCCTGCTCTTCGCCATCTTCTTCGTGCATTATTGTGTGAGACTTCTGCCAAGAGCTGGATCTTTTGATTCAAGAATGTTATTTGGGTGTTGAATTATGAACTTTTAATTTGATTTTGCAAATGCGAATTTAGTTCTGCTGTAAACTTATACTCACTCAGAGGCTGTACTTTGATGAATTATTCTTGTTAATTGCTTTCAATTTGTGGAATTGGACCATGAACTATAGATGTTTCTCTTTTGCTATTTAACAATGTGTCTGGAGAGTGGTGTTAGTCTCCATTTGTAATGTTTTTTTACTTTTCAAAGATGTCAAAATTGGAACTGTTGTTTGTTGTGCTAATATTCTAGTAATCTTCTAGTGTTTATGGCTTTCAGCTTTCAATTTGTGGAATTAGACCATGAACTGTTTGTTTGCTGTACTTTGATGAAGTTTCCAAGCCACCGTTAAATAAATTTATTTTTTATGTCAAATGTATTTAGAAATAAAGCAAAATAATTATAACTCTATAATGCATAATTTTTTAATAATTAGATGAAATAATTACATTGGAAAAAGGTTAAATCACATAATTTATATTTAATTATATATCTTAATCATAATAAGTAAATCAGAATATAATCAAAATATTATATAAATACAAAAATTCTATGTTTTTATATAAGGGTATGAAAGTAATTATATTACAACCTTTTTTTTTTACTTTTCCCATTCTCAATACATTACGTTTCTATTACCTATCATCCAAACAAAACAATGTAATCATTGCCCTCCTCATTCCTTTCCTATTCATTCAATACTGGGTATCATAGGATCCACTTTTTGGTCCTTAAAAGTTCCAATCTAGAATATTTATGATATAGGAACTATTTGCTCCAATTTTCTTTCTATAATAGGCTCCAAATCTCGTCTTCAAATTGATGGGTTCGGATACTAACTCCAATTCTTGGTCCAGTATTCTCTATTCTTTTGAATTATAATTAACTTGTATGAGGCTATATTTAAGAAGTGGTTTCATCTAAACTCTTAAAGAGCAAAAATCCTCAAAAGCACAGAAGTCGATTTTAATGAAGTCAATATATTATATCATTCCAGCATTTGGCATCAAATGACAAATTGCATACTCAATAATTCCATCTCTCAGCCAACATAAACCAAAAAACAGATTAAGAAAACCTAAAGTTCGCTGCAAGATTGACTTACCTACACATTCTCAAAATGGTGAAATCTCTACGCATCCTGTGCAATGAGTTTCCGACCAACAATTTTGATATAATCTTCATAGCATTATAATAGTTGCCACATACTCACAGATTTTAATTATTCACAAATCTTGGCGAGCAGCCAAGCAGGGCTAGTCATCACTCTGTATGCAACAACCAGTCTCTCACTGTGATAAAGCAAAGCTTCTTCCTTGGATTCCTGATCAATGTCCTGCAATACAAACCCTGTATCTACAACATAACCAACCTCCATTTGTGGAGCCAAAACTCTTATCTGGTATCTTATCAAAATCAAGATGAGACCTGTCCCCTGTTCGGTACTCATGTACCCAGCTTTTGACCTTGAGTGGATTAAGCTTTTTTCTTTGCATTCTCCTTTGCCACGTTTGAAGCTTTCACAGGCAAAAGACCCTTCTTACACTCCTCAGTTAACCTGGAAGAATCCATATGTTCAACAATCTCAGCACAATGAAAACCGAGCTCTATGTCTCTATTGGCTCTACACAGGTTCATCAAAGTTTCCCAAACAAGCACACTTGGTTCAATACGCATTTCTTCTATGAATTCAAAAGCTTCATCTAGATAACCACTTCTCCCAAGCATATCTATAATATCTACATAATGTTCCATGCCAGGTGTATTAATGCCGAAGTCACTTTCCATAGATTCTAAGTGTAGAATTCCTTCATAAACTGCACCTAGGACACCACAGGCTGTAAAAACAGTGACAAAAAGATGCCCATGTAGTCTCAGATGTAAAAACTATTCATCTCTCTGCTGGTTTTCTCCTTGGTATATGCTTCCAGTGCAACTCCAAACAAGGTGGTGGGGAGATATGAGCTCAAGAGGAGAGATTTCTCGGTGGAAGTTACCAACAAGAAAGCATCATCTCTGTTGTTCTCCCAGATTCAAAAGGTGTGTCTCTCTTCATATCTTCTTCATGAAAAATCCAATGGTTGTAAATATTTACTCTCAGTTTTGTCTCAGAAATGTTGCTCTTTTCTTGCAGGATTTGGCTGACATTATTCTTGTATATGATACAATTGCTCAATATGGTTGAAGATTCGTACCTCCCTGAACATTGCTTTGCTTCTACGTTTCACCATCTCCCTCTTCCTGCTTGTCATGATGCCTGAAAAATGCATATTAAAAATAATCAAGATAGAAATCCTGAAATGCACATTTGATGTAAGAAAATTGCTAGCAGAGTTTGCTGGTTCAATCCTAACAATGACAATGAGGCACCTAAGTAATGATATTATCTAATTTGGCATTGTTCTTCCTTATGCCAAGGCATACAAATCCAACAGGTTAAGGAATAATCACAAGTCTCCAGCAAGGAAGATATAAGTTAGGATTTCGGTAATAGATTTCTTATAATCAATTGCCATTTACGAATTGCTTGACCTTTGGCCCTAGTGAAAAGAATGGATGGGTGACCTCAAATAATCCCATTAGTCATATAGATGATCATGATGATTAGCTGTGCTACAAAACAAAGATTCTGGTGTTTCAATGAACTTTGTCTATTGAGTTTTAACTTTTAACTAGAAATTGACTATGAATCAGCAATTCAGCAGTTGATTTTCTGCTTTTCCAAGTGAAATTACTGAAAGTTATTAGCCCTACTCAAACATAGAATGCACAAGTAATCTTGGATCATTGGCGGGGCATGTTGCTAATAGAATTGCATGAGCATGATTCATCTTGAATAGAACTGCATACAGATTTTATGCTAATGATGGAAATAACACAGTCCATGGTACTTCTCTTATGGATTATTTCAGTCAATCTGAGGAAAATTGTTTGATTTGAGAGTGTTCAAGTAAATTCCTCTATTTCATTAAGGTGGACATGGAGGACACAGTCAGGTCATTTGGGCTGTCAGAGAGAAAGCAGATGGTGATTTCCATTTCATTACCTTCCACTATCACCACTTTGATGGGGAACAAGGTTTTTTCCCCCCTTTCCAATTCATTTTCATCTAAATTTCTTCATTTGATGTTACCTACTTGCATCCATGAATCTTATCACATCAAATGAGAATTTACCATATACTTACAAAAATTTGGCGAAATTGGAAAACAATCAAACAAATACTTTTAGTTATTCTCAATACTATCACCCACTTTATTTTTCTAGACAAAACAACAGTGTAACTTCCAATCCATGCAAACACTCCACAACTCAATATATGCCAAATATAAGCATCAATGAATACATGATCATTTCACAATACATCAAGTCAGGTATTTTCCTCCAAAAACCCAGTCCCAAAAGGGCCATTTTGCTTCATAGAGATAGAGACCTGGTCTATAGAGCAGATCAATTTGATTTAAAAAAAAAAAAAAAATCAAAGTTCAAGAGCTTTCTTCTTCTTGGTCTTTATCATTGCATGTTGGCTGAGAAGATCCAATAGAAGCATTTTGAAAAAGCGTTGCAGGATTTAACATCTTAGTAATTTGAAAAAGACATGCCTTGATTTCATCTAAAGCTTGCACTAAACTTTGTAGTTTATCCTTCACAATCATCACTTCTTCTCGTAGATGATCAACTTCAGTGGAAGATGGTTGATATTCAGTTATCGGACTACAAGCTGAGTAGGATGCTTCTCCAGTACAAACGGAAGAAGATGGTGGATATTCATACCTAAAATGGTCATCATCAAATAAATGATAAATAATATCTACATTTAAAAGTATATATAAATAAAAATTCAAATACGCACCTGAAATTTCGCCCACATGTCCTTTTTTTCTTCTTCTTCTTCTTCTTCTTCTTCTTCATAACTAGCAAGTACTGATGTATAATTAACTTCCACAGGCTCATGTTGAGGATCCACAAAAACTCCTTTATCTGTATCAATCCAGTGGCAATTAGAAAGTACAATGCGATTTCTAGTCCCAAAAGATTACATGTATGCAAATTTTTTCGACAACTTGCGCAGTCCAAGAAGACAGTAAACATCTCTCGATCTAGAAGTCCGATTCTACTGATCTAGGATTCATTAGAAAATTATTTTCATAAGCTTTCTAACAATATATTGTTCACCCAATCAGGAGTGAATCGAGGGCTAAACTGTCCCTCGAAAGGGACAGCCAGACTGCAAATCTGCAGACATACAAGTTCAATCGGGTATCTAATTGTATACTTAGTTCTGTGTGGCATTGTGTCGAATGCTTGATAAGAATCCATGCATTTAGACAACAGAATAGTTTGGAAATTCTCCCTTACTTATCTTCCTTCTTAATTAGATAATACCAACACAAAGGAAGGATTAACATAGTTTCTGGTCTATTTATAATCCATTGAGGCATTACATCGAACAGTTGGTGTGCATTCCAAATTATGACAAGAGGTCATCCTCTTAGTCAGGGAACACTTGGAATTTTACAATCATCCAAACATTATGCATATAAACACATTCACAGTTGAATTAGCATCCAAACTAAATCCAAATTACCAGTCTCTACTCCCATTAATTCATTTGTCTCCACATTTAACACATCGCCAATTGGTTTCTCTAAACATTCAAACAACACTCGCATGAACAGAGGTGTTTTCAATTTCTTAACTTACAAAAGTTGTCCGATCGTTCAGTAGGCACGAAGCGAGGTCGGGAAATAGAAGAGCGGTTGGGTGTTGTCGGAGGGTGGAGGTTGGCCGCCGGCTTCGTCACTCCTCCGAGATGCCGAAGTTATCACCGGAGAGGAGGGGAGAAGGAAGGAAGCACGATGCTCGGCAGATCGGCCTGCGAAGAGGGTGATGTCTAAAATAGAAAGTAGGGCTTTCTTTCTCTCTCCTTTTCATTTAAAGTTTAAACCACGGGTTTTTTTTTATTTTTTGGAAAAATGGATAAACCACGTTCATTAATGTGAATAAGCTTGTTATATTGTTACATTATTATTAAGGTTCTAAAAAACGTTGGGCGCTCCCTAGATGAATAGCCATCGCCCAGCGCCCAGACGATTAATCAGACGCCTAGACAGTTTTTATTTTTTAATATATTTTTATTATTTGTAATAAAAAAATAAATATATATTAGACTTATAAAAAGCATTTTAATGTTCCAAAATAGCAAAAATTACTTCAAAAATAAATAAAATGTTCAACAACAATGTTCTTGGAAATTTAGAAATAAAAAAGCAATATGTAGATTCTTGGAAGCCTATGGGGCTATGCCTCAAACTCTTCTTCTCCACATCCCTCTAAAGACTTCTTCCGTGTAATGGGACTCGAACTCAAAGTCCATTGCATCCTCTTCATCTTCATCCGATATAAAATCATCCTCATGAAGTTCTCTAATTTCTTGAAATCTAGAACATCTCCTAGAAACTTGGCTACTATCCACTCCCATATCATCTCCATCACTCATAAGATCCGACTCATCTTCATCACCACCATCAACAATCCATCCTTGTGCCCAGCCCAAGCGCCCAGCCCGGCCTCGAAGGCCTGGGCGGCCGCCAGCCGCCTAGGGCGATTAACCGGGCGCCTTAGAGTCACGGATTTGGCGAAAATCGGGACGCTCGCCCTCCGCCAGCGCGCTTAAAGCGGCCTGGGCGGCCGTTTTTTAGAACAATGATTGTTATGTTATTAGTTGTGGTCGTTTGGTGGCTCAAGTGACTACAAGAGGGTCGACTGCTGCAGCCTGGCCAGGTGGCCTCATGGGTGGAAAGTTCTCGTTAGTCTCCTCATCCTCGAAATCCGCTCCCGAGGGTCTCGGGGCCGCATCCTCTCTTGTGAGTGTGAGGTTGTATCTGACGAGATACTGAATTGCTCGTAGTTGTTCTCTCTTGGTGACATGAGCACTCGCAAACCAGGAGAGGAAGAGGAAGTTGGAGTGGCGAATTAGTTTCTGGCAAACACGGTGTTTGTTATTGGAAAATTCTTATGTTTCGCTCTAACCAAAGGCTCCAGGTTACTGCCAACACGAGAAGATTCCATCCCGTCCGTAGATCTTTTTCTAGTTGCTGAGAGAACTAGGATCGTCCCCATAGATCTTGTATCTTAGTGGGGACCAAGGTTCCTTTTGATTTATGTTAAACGACCAGCTTAATAACTTAAAGGTTAATTATATACTAACACCCATAGATTTATTTATTTTTGTTATTTATTTATTTACTTGTTAATAACTCCTGATTTATTATTTAAAAATTAATTAGTAATTCCCATGGGAAAGAGGGGTATCAGTTTCTTGGCAAAGGATGAAGGATGAGAGTGAGAGGGTTTCTCATCCATTGATGAGATGATGAAAAATGGATGAAAGAATCTCAGCCATCCATGATTAATGGGTCAACTTAAGACCAAAAAAAAAGATAATGTGAAAATATTACTAGTAAAACCTTTTAAAATAAAACTAAATCTTTTAAGATAATTTTTTAAAATGTCCTTTTAAATTCTCTAATTTCAAAATGTCATATTTAATTTTTTTAAAAAAAAATTATTTATATAAATCAAAAATCAAATAAAAAAAATCTTTATAACTTATTTTAAAATTAATTGTAGCATATCATAGAAGATTATGAAAAGAGTATCCATAAATTTGATTCTAACTCCCATAATTTCAAATATTGAAATTTGACATGTACACTACATACAAATTAATTGTGTAACGTCATCAATTTAACTCCTACAAATTTTTTTATATATTACTTTTCAATTAATTATGCAAAATTATATTTTAAAAATATATTAATTTTTTAATTAATTATACAAAAATTACAAGAAATTTAGAACCTGATGATCAAAGAACCGGTATTCCATAAAGATCAGGCCGGAGAAGAGATCGGAGTGTTGGGCTTTAGGGATGTCAACAGGGCGGGGATTCACCGGGGGATGCATTCCCCGGCCCCAGCCCCGATTTTCAACCCCCATCCCCGACCCCGGCCCCGACCCCGAGTATGGGGAAAAATTTTTCCCCATCCCCGTCCCCGCGGGGATTATCTGGGTTCGAGGATTCCCCGTCCTCAAATTTACTTATTTACTAATACATATTTTGTTTAATACAAAGTAGAATCAAGTCGACCTAACTTATTAATTGATTAATACTTAATTGATTAATTAGAGTTTAAATTATTTTTAAATTTATAATTATAAAACTATAATTATAACAATTATTAGTATATTTATAATAACTTTTTATTTAAATACTTATAATATAAAATATACTATATATATTTTTTTATTTAAATTAATATTTCGGGGCCGGGGCCGGGGCGGGGAGGGTATTCCCGCCCCCGACGCCAACCCTGACGGGGAATTCCATCTTGGCCCCGACCCTGACTCCGATTCCGAAAAATCGGCCCCGGCCACGGCCCTGTTGGGGCTGGGAATCGGGTTCCCCGTCTGGGCCGGGGCCATTGACATCCCTACTAGGCTTAGATCCACCCAATTACCCAAATCATGAATATTGAAAATAGATAGGGCTGCCACATTGTTCAGTTTTAGGGCATTGTACTGTTTGTGTTTTATTAATAAAAATAATTAAGTTATTGTAAATGATAATAAATTAAAATTAAAATATTAAATTATTAAATTATTAAATATATTTATCCAAAGAACAAAACAGTAATTGAAAAAGATGATGGGACACTAGAATAAATAATATCCATTATTAATCAAGGTGCTAAATGGGCTTGTTCGGCTCGGCATGGGCACGCCGTGTCGAGGGCATTGTGCGTGTCCATGCCGGCACGGCACGCATAGTATCGGCAGCCGGCCCAATTCAGCTGGGCTCATGCAGGGCCAGGTCGCGTGCCAGCCCGCTCTATTTTTTTTAATTTTATAAAAACATTAAAAAGTATTTAAAAATCATAAAAAATCTAAAATTTTTCTAAAAAATAGAAAAATACATAAACTATGGAAAACTTATAAAAATTCTCAAAATTTCAGAAATTCATCAAATTATCAATAATTGTAAATAAACCAATTTTTTTAAAAATCCCAAAAAATAAAAACTTATGAAAACTTTCAAAAACTTATAAAATTAAAAAATATATATTGCACACAAACACAACATTGGAAATTTGGAAGGCAAGAGAAATCTATTCAGTATTGGAAACCGAAGTAATTATTGGAAACTTATAATTAGTGTTAGAGGAGAGAAAGAATATTAGTAATTAATGGAGGTTTTAATTATTGCTTATTGGGTTAGTTAAATTTTAAATTTTAAATTATATTATATTTAGCACGCAGGTTGATTTTACTAGTAATTAATGGAAGTTTTCATTATTGCCTTATTGGTTGGTTTAATTTTAAAATTTAAATTATATTATGTTTAGCACTCATGTTGATTTTATTAGTAATTAATGGAAGTTTTAATTATAGTCTTATTGGTTGGTATAATTTTAAATTTTAAATTACATTATATTTATTTCTAAATGGAAAGTGTCCAATAAAATAGCATGAGAAACATTAAGATTAAGTAGCATGGAAAAAATATTTTTCAAAAAAAAAAAATTAGAGAGAGATGAGTAGGCATCATATTGAAGATGAACTAAAACATCTAAATTTCAAGGTTTTTTTATATGTTAGTTTCTTAATTATTTGAAGTGAAGTTATTTGTTGTTATATTGATGTATTTATATGAAATTAATCCATTTATCCTCAAAAACAGCTTGAAGTTCAGTGGTTTTATTATTATTATTATTATTATTATTATTATTATTATTATTATTATTATTATGGTTGGAAATATTGGTAACTTGGATCAATTAAAATCTTATATCTCAACCTAAATTTAAATATAAAAATTTAGATCGGGAGATCCTTTATTTAACCAAATCAATTAATTTTTTATCCATAAATATCTCTTTTTTAGTTACATTACTTGATGTATGATGTATTTTTATATTTATTGTCTTATGGTTTTAATGTTACTTTGAATAATTAATTTTATATAATTAACAATAATAATACACATCCATTGTAGTTTAGCTGGTTAGGTTACTTGCCTCTTACTTGGGAAACCTGGGTTCAAGCGCCGGCAATGTAATTTTTTAATTAGTAAAAATAATTTAAAAACCATAATCCAGCCGTGCCGGCCACACCTTGAATTATTAATTTAAAAATGAAATTTAGTTAATATTAATATGTTTTTGAAATTGTTTTCCAGCCGTGCCGGCTACTACTAGTAGCTTTTTGTTCTTAATTTTTTAAAAATAGTTAAAAAAAGAATTTCTATATATATGTAAAAGTTGTATATTTTATAATAATAATAATAATAATAATAATACAAAAATATGCACCACGTCTTACAAAATTTGTGGTTGAAAAATTGTGTTATGCATCAAAATATATTATTTTAAAATTATAATAATTCAACATTCCATTGGTGATACCCTGAAATTCTGTTGGTGATATCCCATAATTCCGTTAGTGACAGTCTATTATTTTTGTTGGTGAAAGCCAAAACATCTGTTACTAATAATATATAATTACATTGGTAATAGTACCGAATTTCGTTAGTGATAATCCAAAATTCCTTAAGTGTGTCATGCCCTGTCCCCAAAATCCCTGGCATATGGGCACGCGACAAACCGACCATACCCAAACAAGGACTTACCCTACCAGTCAGAAAACACATATTGTATGCACAACGGAGTACATAAATAAGACAATAGAAAGATCAGAGTCTACATGGTGGAAGGTAAGCCAAAAGGGTGCAAACATCCTATCAAATCAAATTCATGAAGGCCCTACAAGGGTCCTATGAGTCATATCCTCACTCACAACAAAACAAGAGGTTCACAAACCTCAGCAAGTATCCCCGTAACCCGCGCACGGCTCCCGAGTTTGAGTCTGCTACTCTTCAGGATCTGAAAAAGAAGTCAACAAGTGGATGAGCTTTCGAAAGGAAAGCTAGTAAGTACCCCTGCAAGGAATACAAAGAAGTCATGTCATAAACAACAAGATAAGCCAATAAAAGCAAATCAATCAATCAACATGACTCAAACAACCAAAACGGGGACCACACCCCATACCATCCAACAACTAGGAGTCTTAAACCTACCCCAAAAATATATCAATGGTAGGGACTCCTATCCATAACCACAACCTCAAGCTCAGAACTAACGATCCAGAGAAAGCTCTCAAATCATCCCCCGTCAGTTACCAGCCTAAGCCAATATCAACCCTCGATCGAAAGTCAGCAGCGATACCTCTTATACATGTCGACACGTTCCACGTTCACCGTATCGTCCCAGTAACGGGTTGGACGGCTAGAGTATCCTCCCTTTGAAAGGAACTATCAGGCACCAGGGTGTCCTCAACCCTGGATGCCCTACCGGAGCCTCGCTCCACTGCACCGGGTGGAAGATTAATCCACATGAATGGAAACAACTGACACACCTACTTGACCAGCGCACTAGCTCACATGTTTCCACGACCAAGTGCCAGTCAATGGATAGGCATATTCAGTGAGCATGAACACACATCAACGGATGCAAACATCCAACAATCCAATGCATATATACAGTCATAAAAGTAATACTCCAATGAATCAAGAAAACATTTATGCACATGAAATCAATGAAGTAATAACCAAAGGCATCAAGGAAACATGCATAAGCATGGCATCAACAATTCAAAGAACCAATCAGTCAATGAATGGGGAACTAGGTAGAAGTAATTACCCATTTCAAGAGCGTCCAGACTTAATCACTAATCCCTCTAGACGTATCTCTACGTTACTCGTCGATATCTGATTAGTAGAGTCTTTACTCAGTATCCATTACCAAGGTATAATGAATCTTCACCCTTAATTGGGTTTACATGCTTTAGACTTCTCAAACCATTACTAAATTGTGTCCCTATATGGGTCGGGCCTGTTAACATAGTAGTGGATTCATTTGTAATACACAAGTTATATTATCTCTCTTCCATTTACTATACCCATTTATCTAATCTTTTTGTTAAGCAAATGAGTGTAAAACTCCTCATTCACCATTGCATGCACATGGCCTTTTAATGGGTCATTAGTCTCCCTTACGTTCAACCCTGTGTGCATGTGGTCTGTGAACTCTCATCACTTCTTATTATTCTCCACTTCACCTCCAACCCATCACATTATATTCATGCATGTATGTCTCTAGGAACCGACCCAAAATGAGTTATCATAATAATTGGATTAACCCGGTTGACTTACAATCAAGATGGCTCTCAACTGTCACTACAGGGAGGTTAGCTCCGTGATTATCATCCACATGATCCTACACAGGCTCTATGAACTAAGCCAGTGAATAGGTTTACAGAACCTTCTTCAAGCCATCAGGGCTCACCGAGTTTCACCGCTGGCACTAGTTTTTCGATGACTAGGTTTAACCGCAACCCAATGAGATCACCGGCAAGGGGTGGCGAGCAATTAGACTCGGTTCCGTATTGTGAGAGTTTTACTCACTTGCTCAACATGCATGCATGTATACTTAACACTCATGAACTATTCTACAAGAGTTAGAGGCTTATCGGAGAACAGGTGGTAGTAGTGCTCCTGTGGTAAGGTTCCGACGTTGCCCTGAGTTCAGCAATGGCTAGTCTCGGCTCCTCCGTGCCTCCTCGAAGAGTATCACAACTCTACAGATTCTCCGGGCCGGTGAGGCTCATGATGCCCTTTAAGATAAGTGCGCCTTGTTCGGTCGCTCGGCGCGACTTCGGTGAGGTCCAACGATGTTAAGTCCCTCCGATCCTCTCTTTAAACTCGTGTGCAGCCTAACTTCGATTGCACAAGTGACCAGATTTGGTCTCTGTCTTCGAAGCTTTGCCGTGAACCACCGTCACTTTTTAATGAACCGAAGCTCTCTCTCTTCTTTCAACTATGAAAAAGACACTGAAGCTTGGAGGAGGAACTAGCTTGTGCTCCTTATACAACCAAGGAGAACTGGTCAGAGGTTTTCGAGGATACAGGATCTTGACATAATAAGACGCTGTCAAACTTCTCCGCGCTTGACGTCGATCGCGCTCGTTAGCACCACTTTGGCTTCGTATTGGGGTGGGCAGAGAAAATCTCATCGTGTCTTGGATCCCGGTTATGCTCGGAAGGAGGGTGGATAGATATCCCACGTGGCGAAGCTGGTGGAAACGGTCTCCTTCGTGCCTCGGATCTGGCTTCAGTTCTGATGGATGGAAGGTCGTGACGCCATGTGGTGTTTCCTATCCACGAACTCGTGCCCCAGTCTGAGGTCCGCTCCGCGCGGTGACAATTTAATTCCCACCACACGATCATCATCACTAATTAAATCCAGTCATCCCTCTCTATTAAACGTTTTCTCATGCATGGATAATGGCATAATTGCACAAATTTCCAACTTTTCTAATAATATTAATGAGTTTTTTGTAATAAGACCCATTATTCCAGACATATATCTTGGACTCATGCATGAAATAATGGGTTTTTTGTAATAAGACCCTAAAGTTATTTTGAGTTTTCATGCAAGTACACCTCAACCACATTACATGAAATGTCACTTTTGCATTTAAGCCCATTCTCCTTTAAAATATATATGTAAGTCCCTTCTCTCATTCAAACCATGTGAGACTGCAACTTTGTACTTTAGTCCGCCCTTCCAAAATTATGCCTTTAGGTCCTAATCTCCTTGGCTTCTCTTGAGAAATTGATTATGCAATTAAACCCCAACATTTAAATCATATTAATCCAAACAAGGGATTTAATTACTAAACATAATTCATGGAATAATTAGGGATTTAATCAAGCCGTAAACATGGCGACTCTTACATAGTGATATCCAATAACTGCGGTGGTGATACTCTATAATTTCCGTTAGTGATAATCCAAAAATCCGTTGGTGATAACCAAAAATCAATGCTAATAATCTATAATTTCGTTGCTAATGATTCAAAATTCTGTTGGTGATAGTACCAAATTCCGTCGATGATAATCCAAACTTCCGTTGGTGATAATCCAAAATTGCGTCCCTAATATATAACAACGTATTTTTAATCTTAGAAAAAAAATAATACTTTTCACTAATATGTTCTGAGGTGCCAAATCTTTTCAGTTGGAATTCCTTCACAAAATCCGTCAGTGATATTGACTTTCAGCAACGGAAATATTCCATTGGAAAAATTCTGTCTCTGATGCTTTTGTTTTCTTGTAGTGTTCTTGGACTTTATCCTTGCAGGTAGGCTGAGAAGGTCCTATTGAAGCATTTGGAAACATTGTTGCAGGATTTATTATCTGTATCATTTGGTGAAGATATGCCTCATGGGTGAAGATATGCCTCGGTTCATCCATGGAGCTCACTAAATCCTATTGAGACTGCTCTAGGTTTTGTAGTTTGTCCTTCACAAGCGTCACTTTTTCTCATACATGGTCATCTTCACTGGGAGATGGTGCATGTTAAGGAGTCAGACGACTGCAAGCCGAGTATGATGCATCTCCAGCATTGTTGTGAGTGGAGAATAAATTCTTGCCACGTGACGTGGTTCCAAAACCATAGACATGAGTGCGTGTAGTTACTAGCCCTCTAATTGCATCACACAAAGCTTGTGGGTCAAACTCGGGATGACAAGATTCATGAGGACCATACTTTTGACTCATTGAAGAGTATAAGATTCCTACAAGAAATATCAATCGAATTAGTTCCACATACATCACACGGGAGTGTTTACTGATACTGCTAGTTGCATATTAAAACTAAAATCAATGATCCTACATTGATGCATGACAATGATATTCTCTACTACAAACATCAAATTCTTAAGTAGTCAAAGTAGAATCTAAGATTAGCTCAAATTCATTGCAACAATGTACCAAGGAAGCTTAATTCAAGGCATATATAAGACCAGTTATTGAAATAGAAAAATGAACACACAATAAGATGATCCAATAAAAGACCAACAACGTAATCAAATAAATGAAGGAGATATATACTTAGATGAAATCCAAAAATAACTAAAACCATTGAAAAGATCACAGTTAAATTCATATGTTCTGTGAATAATCATGACTAACAGAGTAATAAACAAAGTATACTTACGGACAAAACAAAAATAAGTGTTCTGTGAACATAAAAAAGTGTAACTATTTATGCAAAATCATAGGCATGAATGCTCCAAATGCATGAAACTCCTTCACTCATTCCTTGTTTATCTTGTGAGAATGTCTTGGTCTGGTTTAAAAGTAAATGTATACTCCTTGCTTATATATACATATATATATAATCATATGGTAGTATTGATCATTCTACAAGAAAGAAAGGAGATAATTAAGATGGGATATTATATTATTGAATTCACAGTGTAATGCTCCACTTTAAATGGGCAGTGTCATGACTCTAGCCTTTCTAATCAACTTTATTTTTTATTTAAAGTTTTGGTGCTCATTCAACATTTGAGACTTTGCCATAAACTACATCCAAACAAAAATATACTTGTACTTGTATTGAACCCTATTTGGAGTAAAAAACAATGATATGAAGGAAGCCTTGTTGGAGTTTGCAGAACTAGGAGACAACAAAACAAACAAGGGAGCTAGCAAGAAGAATGAAAGTATATCACTTCAGTAATTGATTTCCTCTATTCCTATCAATATACACAAAGATGGTCCCATGGAACTACACTTTTTTCTTACTTATTCAGCAGTAAAAGCATTCAATTCATTGGGTTTTTTCGATGATCATCTCTTGTAATTCTCAAAGAAAAACAAAATAGTACTCGTCTTCTCATGTTTCTTGATTATCTTCCCTTTGCTTCTTAGATTGTCACTATCTAGAGGAAATACACACACACACACACACACACACACACACACACACACACACACACACACACACACACATATATATATATATATATATATATATATATATATATATATAATTAACTTACTCTCAAGTTCATTAAATAATCTAAATTTGTTGACCTATAGCTCCTAGCTATAGGTAAACAATATACTTCTTATATGTCTTGTAGGGTCAAATCATGCAGACTTGTTTGCATCTTGAAAACTGTTTTTAAAAAAAATGTAGCTATTTATGCAAAATCATAGGCATGAATGCTTTCATAATTAAATCATGATCAAATAAACATCACTTACACTACTGACATTCTTAGACTTGTTATCAACAAAATCACCTCGACCTTTCTCATGTTTGTAGGTGCGATTGAACACTTCTGCATAGGTTGGTTTTCGATTTAGTTATTTTTCCTACATAGAGATATTGAATAAGAGTCTAATGACACATATAAGTAAAATAATAAAAATATATAAAATTATGCTAAAGATTACTTTAAACAATATAAATTATGTACATACCATCATCTCCATATGATCAACTGTTATTTTAGTGGAGTAAAGATCTCGGAAGAAATTGGAAAGCTTAATAATTGCATCCCAAATTGGGGTGGGCAACAAATCAAGAAAAGCAATAGCAAGCAATCGTTGCATAAACACATGGCAATCATAACTTTTCATTGCATAGACCTTGCCTTCTTCCAAGTTAAAACATCTCCCTATATTAGACGCAAAGCCATCAGATAGTCAAAGCTGTTTCACACATTTGAACACTCTATATCGATCCTCCTTCACTAAAACATATGAAGCGGCAGGCTTGAATGTTTTTCCATTCCTTTTAACCAAATGTAAAGTTGGGTGTTTGCAATACTCTGCTATATCTAACCGAGCCTTTACCCTTTAACTTCCATCATGGTGTTGAATAAATTATCAAAAACATTTTTCTCAATGTGCATAACATCCAAATTATGACGAATCAAATTTGTATGCCAGTATGGTAAGCCCTAAAAAATGATCTTCTTTGTCCAATGATGAGTCGACCTATTTTTGTGTGGGACATTTGGTGCCATATGTCAAATCTGCACAACCATCAATATCTCTCAAAATTTCTTCACCTGACAATCTCTCAATAGGAAGATCATGATCAACTCTCCTTCTGAATTTATCTCTTTGCCTTCGAAAAGGATGATCAGGAGGCAAGAACTGTCGGTGACAATAAAAAAACATAATTTTCTTCCATGTTTTAGATTAAATAACTTCAAATTTGCCATATAATAAGGGCAATACAATTTTTCATGAGTGCTCCATCCAGATCCATACCCAGGAAAGTCACTATTTGTCCACATTAATGCTGCCCGAAGTAAAAAATGTTCTTGCCTATAATTATCGAAGGTTCGAACACCAAACCCCACAAAATTAGCAACTCATCTATTAAAGGTCTCAAGAAGGCATCTATGTTCTAAGATGGACTATTTGGCCACAAAATTACCATATTAAAGAATAAATATGGTTGTTTCACACACATCCAAGGAGTTAAATTGTATATCACGAGCATTACAGGCCAACAAGAGTATGGTCTCGTACCTTGCTTAAAAGGAGCAAACCCATCTGTGCATAACCTGAATATTATATTCCTTGCTTCACTAGAAAAAAAACTCATGTGTATGATTGAAGTGTGGCCATGCCTCTCCATCAACAGAATAATGTAGCACTCTTGGAGAACTTGATTATGTGCATGCCAAGTCATATTCTTTGCAATATTCTTTAACATGACAAGCATCTGAAGCTTAAGTATAAGCAGGAAGTATCGCAAAATCTTATAAGGAATTTTTGACACCCTTATTTCACTTGTATTACTTGATTTGTATTGAGGATAACCACATACCGAGCAGTACTCCAATTGTTCAAATTCTTTATTAAACAACGTGTAATTGTTCTCACATACATCAATTTCACACATTGAAGGCCAAATGCTGCCATATTCTTCTTCATTTGATAATAATTCTCTTGCAAATTGTTATTCTCTGGTAGTATACCCTTTATGATAACCATAAGACGATTGAAACAAAATTCTCTAATGTTGAATTCAGATTTGCAATTTAACAATTATGACACTGCCTATAGTGTTGTGTGTTTTGTACAACCAGACCACACTAGTTCATTAGCATCATTCAACAAAGAAAAAAAAGTTGATAGCCTTAAACTAGGTTTATGCTCCATAGACATTGACTCACCATCACAATTCCAATTAGAGTCAAAATTAGAGTAAAAAGCATCCCTAACCATATTAGGATAAGGATTTTCTGCTTCCACATGGAACAATTGCTAACCTTCCTCTCTACTTCTGGATGATAGCCCAACACCAAACAATGGTTCATTACAAAAGCCACTATAGTATAATTGTTTAAGAAATGAATTCTTTTGACAATTCAAACATGGGCATCTAATTCTATCAGCACTAATAAAGCAATGCTCGTTCATTGCAAAAGTTATGTAATCCCCCATATATTGTTCTGTTATATATACATTCTCATTTAAACGAGCATATGCTCGATATCCATCCTTAGCCATTGTACAATCCTAAATGATTTAAAACACCATGAAGCAATGTTTAGATGAATACTATTTGCTTTAATGTTTCTTGCTCTATTAAAAGTCATGGTGAGTTATTTTCATTAATTATCAAATATCAATCATTTTATCAGATTTTATTAAAATTGTAAAATCATGTTGGGTTTTAATTGAAAAAAATAGTTGTTTAGCACATGAAAATGAACAAAAACTGTATCAATCGTAATTTGGTTATTAAATATATAAAATCATGGGGGATTCCCAAATCAAACTCAACATAAATCTAAGGACAAACGCAGCTTATGTTAAGGACAAGACAATTGCTTTAGATATAGACTTCTGTGAATTTTTTTCCTAAAAAAAATTATGAGATTAGACAATATACAATTTCAACTAAAAAAAATTATCAAAAGCAAGTAGCGAACAATAATAAAGATGTATCAAAAGCAAGACAAATAGCAAGGAACTTACAAATCAAAGCTACAACTGTATGGGTTATTAATGCAGGCTTGTCTTGATCACCATAAACATCAGCTGATATGTACCTTTTAAAAGAGAAAATATGAGGTTAATTTTTTTTATTTTTTTTATTTTCTTTTTCAGAATTAGGTAAAAGCATTAAAGT
This sequence comes from Dioscorea zingiberensis, assembly GCA_026586065.1. Taxonomy (NCBI): domain Eukaryota; kingdom Viridiplantae; phylum Streptophyta; class Magnoliopsida; order Dioscoreales; family Dioscoreaceae; genus Dioscorea; species Dioscorea zingiberensis. Next base: position 27,735,423 of record CM048821.1, read on the forward strand.
ATATATATGATACTGTTAATATGTATTCATGGATTGTGGAGAAGCTAAAATTAAATTCTTTGATCTCATGGACTATAAGTCTCTTTGACATTTTAAGCTAGCTAACATATTATAAATGAAAAATTTATGACATCTATTCTTTTATTTTACCTTTTTTAATTAATTAGTTATGATATCATGTCAAGTGAGGTTCATGAAATTTATAAGTTTAAACTCAAAAGGAAAGGACTTGGAATTATCCTCATCCATGCATATCGTTGATATGTAGCTTTGGTAAACCAAAAGGAACCCCATCTCAAGAAGCAAAATCTTTGAATATGATATTGTGCAATCTATGTGAAATTTCATGTTGTTCATTCTATGTCCAAGCTAGTTGGTTTTCTTGTAAAAGTTCAAAAGAGCATATTGAGAAGGCAGGATATATAAAACAGTTAGATGGAAATCATTCACCTCTTGGATCCGAAGTCATGTCGGTACACCCTGCTCAACCTGACCCCGGATCTCCTCTAGATATGGGTCCTGCGTCCAAGTATCACGGATCCTCCCCAATACCATGGGTCGTATGAACAAACTAGCCAGGTGACCCCCAAATCTGGCAATATAATCTCCAGCTCTAATCTCCTCATATCCTCTAACAAGGGCCTCTGAGAAGTCAAAAGTGAGGTGACTCCATAGTTGGACTTCCTGCTCAGTGCATCTGCTACCACGTTAGCCTTGCCCCGGTGGAAATGAATACTCGGCTCCTAATCCTTGATCAACTCCAGCCATCACTGCTGTCTCATGTCCAGCTCCTTCTGAGAGAAGATGTACTTGAAGCTCTTGTGATCGGTGTATATCTCACATGGTACACCGTAGAGGAAATGTTGCCAGATCTTCAATACAAACACGATTGCTGCAAGCTCCAGATCGTGTGTGGGGTAATTCTCCTCATATGGCTTTAGCTGATGTGAAGCATAGGAAATGACCCTCCCGTCCTGCATCAAAACACACCCCAAGCCCGTTGTACAAGCATCACTGTAGACTATGTAATGTTCCACTCCGTGGTAAGGCAAGAACTGGTGCGGATACTAGTCTTCGCTTCAACTCCAGGAAGCTCTTCTTACATTCCTCAGTCCAAAGAAAATGAGCACCCTTCCTGGTCAATCTCTTCAGGGGCGCTGCCAATCGGGAGAAGCCCTCAACAAACCTCCAGTAGTACCCGGCTAATCCCAAGAAGCTTCGTATTTCCCTGACAGTGGTTGGTCTATTCCAGTCGACGATTGCTTCTATCTTCTTGGGGTCTATTGATACTCTAGCACCACTGATGACATGCCACAAGGAAGCCACAGTGTCCAACCAAAACTCGCAATTGGAGAATTTGGTGTATAGTTGATGCTACCTCAAAGTCTCCAATAAGATCCCGATCAAGTAATCCATGTATGCCTCACGAATGTTAGATTAAATCAGAATATCGTCGATGAAGACCACTATGAACCGATCCAGGTACTGTCGAAATACCTAGTTCATCATGTCCATGAATACTGTCGGGGTATTGGTGAGCCCAAACAGCATCACCAGGAACTCATAGTGCCCATATCGAGTCTAAAAGGTACTCTTCGGAATATACTCCTATCTGATCCGTACCTGATGGTACTCGGATCTCAAGTCAATCTTTGAGAACACCAGGGCTCACTGCAACTGATCCATGAGGTCATCGATCCTCGGTAACGAGTACTAATTCTTGAATGTCACCTTGTTCAACTCCCTATAGTCAATTCACAGCCTCATCGACCCATCCTTCTTCTTGATGAACAGTACTGGAGCTTCCCAAGGTGACATGCTCGGTCAAATAAAACCTTTCACCAATAACTCAAGTTGCGTCTTCAATTTCTTCAACTCTACGGGCGCCATCTTGTATGGAGCCCTAGATACGGGAGCCGTACTAGGAACCAAGTTAATAGAGAACTCCAACTCTCTCTCCGAGGGTAGTCCTGGTAGATCCCCAAGGAACACCTCTGGATACTCGTTCACTACTAGAATGTCTGCGACCGCAGGTCCACTCCCCTGTTTAGCCTCTGAGATCGAGGCCAGATATCCCACGCATCCGCTGTCGAGTAATCTCCGGGCCTGAATAGTTGAGATCTCTCGAACCTAAAAGTAGTCCTAGCTGCCACGGAAGGTAAACTCCTCTCCACCTGGCATCCGGAAGTCTACTCTCTACCCCGTGGTAATCCACCACCGTGTATACTGAAGAGAGTCAATCCATCCCAAGGATCACATCGTAATGCTTCAGGCCCATCACATGCAAATCAGTAGGTGACTCTCGACCCTCAATCGATACTGTGCATACTGGTGTCATCCTGCTCACTAATCTAGTAGCTCATATTGCGTATCCGCGCTCAGCTCATATGGTAGCTCCACCACCGGTAGTGAGTGTCTCCGTGCAAATAGTATGGAAACAAAAGAATGCATGGCACCAGGATCAAATAAAGTACAGGCATAAAATGAGCTAACTACAATAGTACATACGATGATGTCGATTAATGCCTGTGCCTCCTCAGTAATAAGATGATAGACCCGTCCATGAGTCATCAGCCTCTGCTGTGGCGGTGGCTGACTAGAGGAAGATGGCTGACCTGTCCCGGTTGCCTTCCCTTTCTTGTCACCACCCTACTGTCTCTGTGTTAGTGCACCTGATTGTCGAGAGACAACGGAGGACTTCTGAGAGCTCTGTTCTCCTCCATCTGCACCATGCCCTGACTAGATCTGAGGACACTGAGCCTTCTTGTATTCTAAGCTGCCACAGACAAAACAACCTCCTATAATATTCACCCACTAAGCCTTCTTGTGTGGCCCTCCACACTCATAGCATCGGACAGGCTGCGAAACACTACCGGACGAACCTCTGCCCTCAGATGGAGCTAATGATCCAATTGATCTACTGTATGGCCGAGACTTGCACTCAAATCGTGAGCATCCAGAACTCTTCCTGGAAGACTGACTCTGACTGGTGCCATGTCGCTTGTCCTTCTTGTCCTTTTGGGTAGCCCTTGTGAATCTCCCTAGCTGGAGGCGTCAATTTACTTAGCTCTAACCACCACCTCAGAATAACTACTGCACATAAACCCAACCACAATCTTCTTAAGTGATGGCCGTTGGCCAGCCTTAAATCTCTGTACTCTACTAGCATCTGTCGGCACTAGATCTGGAACAAATCGGGCTAGTCGGTCAAACTCAGCCTCATACTGCTGGATCATCATCCTACCCTAAGTGAGATGAATAAGCTGCTACTCTAGCTGAAGAAGTCACCCCTGAGAGAAGTATTTTGCATAGAAAGCTTTCTTAAATTTTTCCCAAGTGTTGAAGAGTACTCCCTTCCTGAGCCGTACTTCCCCGAGGTACCAGTCCGCTGCACTGCCCTATAGTAAATAGGCAGTTGTCCTCACTCTGTCAGCATCTCCTACCTAGAAGACCTCAAAGGCCTTCTCTAACTCTCTAACCCATAGCTCTGCCGCCTGAGGGTGGCATCTCCCTCAAACAGTTAGGGGGATGGCCTCTTAATCTCCCTAAGTAAACCCTTATTGGGGGTTGGCGCGGCAGGTGGGGGTGGTGCCTACTGCTGGTACTATCTCTAATCCTGGATGAGGCCCACATCTTTCTCAACAGCTCTATCATTGTAATAGAGCTGCTTCCCCCTCAAGTTCGGGCCCTCTGCCTGTGGTCCCGCAGCATCAGACTAAGCTGGCAGCTCGAGCTCTACCTCCATATCCTCTGGTGATGGGGGTACCTTCTCCACCGAAGGTTGAGGTATCTCCACTCGGCGAAGGCATCCCCATCGGCCTCTACCTCTCATCGTGATAGCTGCCAGACATCAGTAGGGATTAGTTCAAAGACAGTATGCATGAAGATAATAGGCAAACTAATTATTATTATTCAAAGCATAATTCAACATAGAATAAGTAGTTAGTACAACTCAACTGGCTTGTAAGACTACTACATTATTCTAGATAAATGCTAACATGGCGTAATGACACAACTCAATCTAGCCCCTATGGTGACGTTGGGTTGTACATGTCATGTGCGTCGTATTCTGATGGTAGAAATCCCCACAAGCCGGAGGGTCCTTCGTATCCATCCTGCCTAGCGCAGTACATATTGAGGTGATACTCACTCCCACATCTCAAGCATCTGCTGGATGAGCGTTGGCAAACCATCCACTGGTGTCCATATCCTCCACAACAAAGGCACCTCACTCCTCTAATACTCCTGGTTGACGAGCCTCCAACTCTAACTCCAAGTCGATCAACGAGACTCCTACGATAGTCCCGAGCCCTACTCACCCTCCGTGGACTCCTCAAGTCTGCCTTCATTTGTCTCTGGAACATTAGCTCTATGATGGCATGTATCTTGTCTATGCGCCGATTGATTGCTTCAATGGCCATCCGCACCTTAGATCGAAAATCCTCCTCAGGTACTGGGTGGTCCTCAGCCCTCGGCGGTGTAGAGTTCTCTTGCACAAACTCCACCTCCTCAGAGATTACAGGTTGGAAATATTAGCAATGTCGGTACCTGTCTCCAGACATGTTTGCTGGCGAATTGCAAAACGCCAGTCCATTATTCTAGAGACCTTGCCTACCCAACCAACACTTAGTTCTATCCCATTTGAATAAGTCACTAGGGCAACTAAGGTGTCCTTTATCTGAGTGCTCTGATACCACTTTAATCTATCACGCCAGTCCATTATTCCTAGATCTCGGGCCTCGAGCATGTAAATAGATCAACCATACCCAAGTAGAGGTGCACCCCACTTGGATACAAGACCTAAGTAATCATTACAACCAATTTGATGTGTCGCATTATGGGCAACAATCATAGTGAAACGACCTTGAGAGAGTTTAAGGAGATTGAAGAATTTGATTTGGAGGAAGAGGTGTATAAGTTTAATGTAAATTCAGACTTATTCATGCACTCATTCTTGAAAGAAACACCTCCCGTCTGGCTTTTGGTGGTATTATTGGCGCATACCACGGTGGGGTCTTCAACTGGGGTGAAGTCGTAACAAGGTAGCCGTAGGGGAACCTGTGATGAATTTGTTTCCGGATTGAAATGCAATTTACGCGGGAAAGAATAATGAGTCTTCTTTTTCCCAGACTTTTTTTTAGAAAAGATAAATTCTCATTTCAAAGAAAGGGTGGGCCATTCACCATGAAGGCTAAAAACAAGCGATATAGGCTTTACTGGACCACGCCCAACAAACGGAGGCTGAAAAGCTAGAATCACCGTGAAGAGCATGCAGGTTCTCCCGCTAGTAGTTTTTGAGGTACCCCCCGTCAAGCAAGTCATGTATAATTCTATGAGCACAAATGATGTAGTTGGTTGGAATGTGGAAAATCAAGAATCCCAACAAGGCATTGAGACAGACTTGAAACAAAGCGTGGATGTAGAAGAAAGGGAGTGTTTTGAGGAGGTATTCGAGCAAGCCTTTGGAGAAACCAACCCAAGTGAAGATCTCGACAAGGAGACACTATCTGGTGGGGACAATGAAGACACCCATCCTACTCCTTTTCTCAATAGGTACTATTACAAGAGTTGAATGAGAAAATCCAGTCCATTTTCCAAGTAAAGGGAGAAAGTATGGAACTTTGCTCTATGAACCCTAGCAAGGAGGAAGAGTGTTATATCAACCCCAGCATCAATGTCACTTGGTTTTATGAACCCTTGGACCAACAGTTTCGCATTGAGGAAGTTGATATATGGCAGAAAAATTTAGTTTCAAGAAGAAAATCTCAATGAAGATATCACATAGTTACATTGAAACAATTGTTGGGAGTAACGAAAAACATATGGTTAAAATCTTCCATGCATGTTCATTGGACGGTTATCTCTACACAATGTTGAGCCATATATATGTCGATCCAATCAAGACCTGTAGAAAGCGGCTAAGACTCTACAAACATTGAGAAGGATATAGTGGCTCTTATTATCAAAGAGCCCAAATAACATGAAAAATACATTAAGCTAGTGATGTAAAATAAGGGCTTCTTGGGAGGCAAGCCAAGTTTTCTAGTTACTTTTATATTTTTTGTTTTTTTTTTAATTTTAAGATCTTGGGCATGAACTCCCCCACCAAGAATAGCCACATCACTCCCATGTATTCAAGAAAGTCCCAAAAATCTGTTCCCCTCTTTGTTTAGCATGCCATATTCTTTTATTTACATATATTGTGTACATTGGGGACAATATACAATTCAAGTGTGGGGAAGGGTTTAGTATTAATTATATTGTCTATGATGAGTGTTGGTCTATGATGATCTATGATAGTTGTTGTTTGGGAGTCTTCTTTGAGATTAGGTAGACATTAGTGTTAAGTGTTATTTTTCAAAAGTATACAACGTAGTTTTGCCTTTACTCGATATCTCACAAATCTTTGAGAACAAACCCTAACTTTGTTGTCACTTGTCTACTTGGGTTTGGATTCTATCTAGGTTGATCATTAGTTCCCAAAAAAAGAGCAGCAGAATGTTGGATCCATTAGGGATGCCCTACTGGGAGAATGTACATAGAAAAGATATGTAGAATTTCAAAAAAAAAACCTGGAAAGCTGGATCTATTTGGGATGTCCTACCGGGAGAATGTGAATAGAAAAGATGGTAGAAAGAGATATCACCTTTGAAGAGTGAAAGTCGCTCTTGAGTAGTCGGATGGTGTGCATCACAAATGTGCACTTGATGACCCACCGGGAAAAATGGCTACCTTATTGGTGTCTGAAGCTACTACCTAAATAAGAGAGTTGACAGAGTTTAGTTTTAGTGAATAAGGTTCAGACTAGCTTGGCCAGACTTGAGTCGATTAGGGGCACTATAGGAGAGGTTACACACACACACATATGAGAAGTATGAGTATAAGGCGAAACTTATTTTTCTTACAAACTTCATGTTACTTAGCACTTGTTTTTTCCAGACACAAGGGATTCCCAATTATTTTTGAGATTGAAGATCATACACTCATCTACTTTTCCATATTTCGTATTTTCTTTTCTTAAGAACAAGCAAAATCTTAAGTGTAGGGGTATTTGATAAGTGCATGATTACACAAATTTTTATACTATATTTACATATACTTTTTGTCTTTTTGTATATATTTCTCTATTTTTGTACTCTGTTGGGTATTTTGTTGTCATTGAACAGGTAAATAGGTTTCTGAGATAGAAGAAGCAAAAATCGAATCAATTTAGAGCAAAAAAAAGCTGAAAAGACATATTCCAGAAAAGAGTGTTAGCTTTTAAAGGAGACCTATTTAGAGAGCTTAATATGTAGATGATAAACAAGTTGGGGTTGATCAAGTGGCAATTGGAAGGGGTGTTCTATGACAAAGGACCAAAAATAAGAGAGAAGGAGATAGGGCCGACTGTGGGTATTATGGATGAGTTGTAGAAGTCAAGAATTTATTACATGAATTACAGGACTCTAAAGCCAATCTCCACCTTTCAGATTGAAGAAAAAGAAGTTAGAAACACCAGTTAAAATTTCAAGTCAATCCGAGATAAAATGGTCATTTGATCTAACTTTTTATGAGGACTGTGCAGACTTGAAAATAAGCACAGCCCAACCACAAGCATGCTCAAGGCTTGCTGATTCCAAAACTTAGGTTTTTGATGATCTATTTAGAGCATAACTCGAGCAACCCTTGTCTTCTAAGATCACAGTCGTGCTTCTGAAGAGCACAGGAATACTATGCCTATATTGCAGTCGTACTGATATTGGAAATTCTGAAACTTATCAGGGGAATTCTCATACATGCCCGTGCTTCGTAATTTTCTAGTGTATAAAAGCCCTTTAGATGAAACTTATCAGGGGAATTTTGGTGATTCTTCCATTGATGGCTAAAATTTTTCAGAAGAGATAGAAGGCTGCCGCTCGAGGATGCCTCGAGGCAAGGAGACCAGCCCTTTGGGGTACTAGATTGAAGGCCAAGGAGATGTCAATCTGGGGAGTCCATCGTCCACGAGAAGAAAAGCATCGAGGAAGACTTGTTTTTATTAGTTTTATTATTAATGTATTTTTCTTTGGATTTTGGGATGGATTTCTATAATATGAGAGGCTAAAACTTCATTTGTATCTCAGATTCTAGAAACCTGGGATAAACTTGTAACTATTTCCCTTTTTAATATAGGCTTTAATAGCTTTTACGAATCGTCTATGTTTGTTTAATGCTTGCAATTGCTAGTGCAAGAGCCTTAATTTGCATATCTGATTTGCTTGATTTGTAGTGAGAAATCGGTTATGCTAGATCTGGGCATAGATAGTAGTGGGTGAGTGCATGCCTAGAGATAAGGTGTATGCTATCACCCTCTACGAATTAGGGTAAAACCTAATAGTGGGAATTACAGAACCTAATGCAGTCATAGAAGGATTGGTGTCCTCATATGGGATTAGAGTTTGGCCACCTAGAGATAAAGGCTGAACTAATTAGGGTTCCTCACGGTCCAAGAAGTATCAATTAGATAGCCAATATTAGGAAATTAGTTGCAAGGGAATTCCAAGGGATAGAGATCTGGGATACCATATTCTCTTGATTGATTTACCCTAGAATTAAGTAATTGCTCACCTTAGTTCTTATTTAGATTTCTTAGTTAGTATTAAACCATCACCCATATTTTTAAGCTAGATGATAGAAGACAAATTAGTACTAGGAGCGTCGGTCCCTGTGGATTCGACTACCCTATCCTTGGGGTACTATATTACTTGATCAAGCACGTACACATATATTGAGGTGTATGGATAGAATCGTAGGAGGTGTTGCACTGATTCAGCTTCTGTTTTGTACAGGATTACAAGTATTAACTTAAATATGAATGCAACTCAAAGCTAGCACCTTACAATTCATTTTGGAAATTTCATAATAAGACGCAACACATACCTTATTTTTCATTTAGTTTCATTACTTTTATGACGGTGTTGGCAGACATGATGACACACATGGCATCAGGGGTGGAGGGAGGGGGGCCAAGGGGGTGCTCAAGCACCCCCTTGGCTCCTGGAGGGCTAGGATATACATATGATTTATTCTAAAAATTACCAAGTGAGCACATGGTAAAAATTACTGACTTGCTACAGAGTAACAACCTAAGCCCATATTGAGAAATAAACTTTGATTTTGATCAACGATTCAACGGTCAGGATTTGTTCTTAGATCACATAGATTATGTTTTTTTATTTCACTCTCTTCTTTCTCTCTTTTCTCGCTTGCCGGAGCTAGGGTTTCGCCGAGCCGATGTATGGGAGTATAGTGGGCGAGTGGAAGTTGTAGGCTCATGATCTATTCCCATTTGTGAGGTATCCGTTCTTCAATTTCGATTTTCTAGGTTGTTAAATTATGATATTTGTTTATTTGTTTCAATGCTATATGGTGCTTCTGAATTAGAGATCCTTCTTTGTTTTTTTTTCTCCAAAGTTTGAGAATTCTATGTAGCAACAAGTGATAAATTTGTTCATTATTTTTTTATGTTAATCAATGCGCTCTTTTGAATAATATTGCTAATAGGCCATGCCACTATTACTTTAGTTTTATTAAAATTAAAAATGCTGGCCACAACCCATCTTAACAAAACTAGTAATTACTGTATTACTTTAGTTTTTAATATCAACAATAATCTAATACAATTTAAAATTAAAGTAGCAAGTGATAGATTTGTTCATCAGAATAATTTATTTTAGATAATCAGAATGTGAATATTTGAATTAGATTATTTTTTAATTGTATTACTTGTTACTTTAGTTTTTAGTTGTTACTTATATAGATATGGAGACGTTTTTTAAACCTAAATAAAAAAGTTGTGAATCAAGAACACATGTTTCTTCTGAAGTGAGCACTGTAGCACAAAAGAGAAATAGTGTTGAGTTCAGTCCAATTTGTCCAGATGATATCATTGTTGATCCTGGACTTTGAAAACCAAATGAAGAGTAAAATAGTTGATTGTAATCGCCATGAAGGGCATCCTTTTGATCAATAAATTTTCCTTTGAATTTCTGGACTCAATTTTCTGGAGGATTCCAACCCCCTTTTTTTTTTCTTCGTCCATTCAAGCTTTATAGAGAAAACACTCATTTGTGTGTTTTACGTACAAGATCTTTTTCCTTTGCTTTCGTCATGTTTCATTTATTTATTATTTTTCCAAAGCATTTATATTATTTTGCTTGAGCTATGTTTTTTTGGAGCGTTTATTCTTTTGCTTAGGCGCTTACTTTTTTTGTTAAAGCATTTATTATCTTGCGCAAGCGCTTATTTTGGTAAACTATTCATTATTTTTCTTAAGCACTTATTGTTTTGATAAAATGCTTATTATTTTGCATAAGCATTTATTATTCCTGTAAAGCGTTTGTTATTCCATAAAACACTTATTTTTTTGCAAAAACATTTATTATTCCAGTAAAGTGTTTATTTTTTGCGTAAGCGTTTATTATTCCGGTAAAGTGTTTATTTATTTGAGAAAATGTTTATTATTCCAGCAAAGTGTTTATTATTTTTCGCAAGCATTTATTATTCCAGTAAAGTGTCTATTACTTTGGCGTGAGCGTTTATTATTTTGTTTAAACCCTTATCGGTTTACTGAAGTGTTTATTTACTATTGTTATACATGTATTCTTTCACTTTGGGATGACATAATTGGGTTGAGGCTAAAACAATCACTTTAGGAGATATAGTTGCTGGAGTTTGCCACATTTAGTAAGAAGAATAAACGACATCTCATTACTAAGAAAAACCCCCAAAAAATAAACACTTCACCCAATTTACTAAGTGAAAACCCAAAAAATAAAATAAAATAAAATAAACAATTCAACCATTTAATAAGCGAGAACTGCTAAAATAAACCTTTCAGTTGTTTACTAAGAGGAAACTTCAAAAAATAAACGCTTCAACCGTTTACTAAGCGAGAACTCCAAAAAAAATAAACGCTTTGGTTGTTTACTAAGAGAAAACACCAAAAAAAAAATAAAGAAATGCTTTAGTAATTTTTTAAATAGAATTCAACCTCAAAAAAATAAATGTTTCAGCCGTTTACTAAGAGGAAACTTCAAAAAACATAAATAAACCCTCGGCAATTTACTAAGCAAAAACTCCAAAAACATAAACGCTTCAACCATTTACTAATCGAATAAATACCTAAAAACCCCTGAAACAATGGAATTTGCCACCTAAATGTCTCACCTGGCCCATTAGACTGGTCAATATTTATGGGAAATCGAAAAACCTTTCCAAGAAGCTCTCACTTGCCCGAATCAGATAACCGAACAAAAAGTTATGGTCGTTTGCACACACCCTTCTTATTACTCCTCTTGTCTAGCACCCTATAAATCTTTCCACTAATTGCTCTGCATCCTTAAGCCACTTAAACCCCCCAAAAAAATAAACGATTCATTCGTTTACTAAGCGCAAACCCCAAAAGTAAATGCTTCAGTCATTTACTAAGCGAGAACTCAAAAAAATAAACACTTCCGCCAATTATTAAGGGGACACTCCAAGAAATAAGCACTTCAGTCGTTTAGTAAGCCAAACCCCCAAAACTAAATGCTTAAGCCGTTTATAAGCAGAAACCTTAAAAAAACTCTTCAGTCATTTAATAAGAGAAAATCCCAAACAAAATAAACGCTTCAGCCGTTTAATAAGAAAAAACCCCCAAAAATAAATGTTTTGGCCGTTTACTAAGCCGAAACTCCAAAAAAAAAAATGAGCGTAAACTCTGAAAAATAAACAGAAACCCCATGAAATAACTGGAAACCGCAAACAATACACACGGAAAGGAAAACAAACAAACACCCCAATAATCATGCATAAATGTATGTGGAAGGTACTTTCATTCTAAAAAAAGCGCAGTTGTTTGAAACAAAGAACATACAAAATCCCAACAAAGACAAATAAAAATGTAGTCTTAATTACGGGGCATGGGATGATTCTGCTCGGTCCTCCACTGTCACACCCTTGCCCTCAACGATCATGTCCACCACGATCTCCTTGAATATATGATACACGCTGCACATCCGCAAGAAATCCCCATCTAACTCAATGGGACATACAGTCTTGTCATCATTTGGGACGACATACTTCACTCTCACGCGATAGGCTTCCAAGCTCCAACGTTTGCATTATCCTTTAACACAAACTGTTACTTTGACAATATGCTAAACTTAACAACATGATCTTCTTCTTTGTACCTTGTAACAATAAAGAAGCTCTCCGTTGGTAACCTGCTGAATGAATGGGCAGCTATTCAGCTGAAGATGCTCTCACTAGGCAGAGGAGCAAGATGAATGGAATGATGAAGCTTGTTCGGCAAACAAATGGAAGGAATGACTCCGGGATATGACTGGGCTTAAGATCTCTCACCAAAGCACCCGGGGGTGAAGTTGGTATTTTTCAAAAAAAAAAAAACTTTACAACTCTCTGATGGGAGGGACCAACCGAGAAAATCTCAAAAAAGAAGGACTGGCAAGGATTATCAAATATCAAAGGGGTTGTCCGGTTAGATGGAAATATGTTGGGAACTAAAAAATATTTTCCCAATAAGTAAGATATAAAGGATAGATAACATAGTTTGACAACAAATATGATTACAAACCAATAGAACTTTTGTATATCTTGAAAATACTCAATCTATAATTTTTAACAACTTTTGTTTTTTGATATTTGTTGAGATTGTGACCCGATCTATTCGACCAGATCCAAAAAATTGTAGTTCAACATTTTATGATGAAATAGTTTGGGAAAATATGGGGCTCTATGGTGGTACGTAGTGGAGTGATCAGAACGATATCATTTTGTGCATGATATAATTGCTCGTGGGGATATTGCTGTGCGCATGATTATTGCCCATAATAATCATGTTGATATGATGACCAAGTCTCTCCCTATAGCCAAGTTTGAGCATTGCTTGAACTTGGTTGGTGTTCATTGCTGAGTTAGCCCTTGGGGCTTTGTGGAAAAGATGGAGAATTTCTTTGTTAGTATTTTGGAGATTATTTTTCATTTCTTGTATTAGAATCATGTCAAGATGGAATTTTGTTGAGATTATGATCATTTGATCAAACTCGAAAGCTCACGATGCGACAATTTGTGGTGAACAGAATTATGGGAAATTTTGAGGCTCTGTGGTGGTAGCGGGGAGATCGGGCTGATCATAAGCCTGATCTTGGAGCCTACTACTGATCGAGCCTGCTAGGGTTGCATGGGAGGAGCCCTACATAGTATGGACTTATAAATCGGTTTCTTCTTTATGTTGAGAGGTTATTTTGTATGGTTGTTGCATAGAGAAAACTCTCTCCCATTATACTCATCTTTTTGACATTGTGGATTTTCTCTTCTCTGCCCGTGGTTTTTTACCGTCAAAAGATTTTTCATGTAAATCTGTGTCTTTTTGTCTACAGTTTTCATTGCCAATTTTGTCTGTTTTTTTAAGAACATTTTAATTATTATAGCATTAAACCAATTTAGAAAGAAGAGATGATAAGAAGACAATTGTGGTCACGCTAATAGTAAACCATGCTACACTAGTATACATGTACTTCCTCACGAATATTAATGTATATACATTATTGACGACCATATGACCTAAGAATAATATATATTTCTCACTCTTGTTCATCCAAAATAATAGAGCGCCTCTCATTGTTATACGGAAACTTAGCTTTTCCCCCTTTTCCCTTTATTATGATTGAGAGTTCAGATCATAGAGATGGACTTCTCCCTATTTGAATTTGTCTCAATAAGTTAACTAGCTATACACTTGTTCAAAGAATAATGGTATATATTTCATGCATTGTATAGTACCATACACTCAGTTGAGATCGAGAGAGAGAGAAGAGAAGAGAAAACTATAGAATTCCTTCTATTATATCAAGGAATCCAAAGCACAGATAAGGTTAAACTGATACCTCCCTCCATGTTTAAGATATGAAGATTAGATCATGCTTAAAAGTTAAATCTTTGAGTTTATTTCTTCATAATATGCCATTTAGAGGTTGAAGTACAAAGCTCTTTCATCTCTACTAATTAACTAAAATCCATTACATCTAAGAGACATGGCGGCGGCGCCACAATGGTTGTAGCTAGGACAAGAATATTGCATCAAATGCTGAGGCATATTTTCTTTCTATTTATGTTCTATCTCATTGAGTTTCTACAATGTGGTCAAGCACTTGCTCTTTATCTCTTATAAATCAGAAAGACAAGAAGATATAGTATATTTAGGAAGACATGGATCCTTATTTAATTCTCTCCACATTGAGCACAATACATGCATTATATATATCGATCCTTCTAAAAGTGATTCTCAGGCCATGGCCAGAAGGCAGAATTATAAATTGAAGCCGGAGAAAATGTTGGCGAAGCTCTGGTGATCAGGGACTCCGCCGTCTTCTATCTTGGAGCAAAGCACAAGTTCATGAGCCACATCTCCTGCTGGTTTGTATGAAGTGAAGAATGAGATGCTTTTGTTGGCATCCAAAGAGGTCTCAATGTTTGGTGTCCTTGATATGTCCAAGAGGTGGATGTCAGAGTTGTTATCACTTGTATTGCTGCAAGATCCCTCAGTGTCTTTATTGAGATTGATTGGCTCTGGTGTCTCCATGCCTTTCAGAGCCAAGATCTGCAACAATTAATTCAGAAATCACATTGATTGAAATTAAGTTGAAACACTAATTACCAGAATTCACTAGTAAATTAAACTCTAGCTATGATCACATGTGATCAGTAATTAAGATAATATCAGTGATACAATTGAGGTACCTCAGTTTGAAGCTTGTAGTTCTTGGCCAGCAATGCTTCATTCTCCGACTTGACTGCCTCGAACCTGTGCTTGAGGCTGTCATAGTCCTTCTCTAGTTGTTTCGTCTTCCACCGAGCTCGTCGGTTCTGAAACCAAATGGCAATTTGCCTTGGCTGAAGACCGAGGTCCCGGGCAAGCTGCATTTTCCTCTCAGGCTCTAACTTGTTCCCAATTTCAAAGTTTCTCTCCAATGTTCTAACCTGCTCAACATTCAGCTTCCTCTTCTTCTCAGCTCCGGCCGAGCAATCATCAGAGAGATCATCATCTCCGTTGAGCTCTTGGCCGACTTCCATCCTCGGAAACAACATGGATCTTCTCCCGACCATTGCTCCTACACCTTAAAACAAACAAGAAATCAAATCACTTAGCAAAGAAATCAAGAAATTGAAGGCAATTCACCTAGAGCTAATTATTTATATATATAACCTCCCAAGTCTTGAGAATTGGAGGAGAAAAGGGGAGAGTTGTAGCTGCCTTCATTGGCAACCTCATTGCCCAAGATGAAGCTGGATGGGAAGAAGGGAGGATGCATGCCATTGAAGGCCATTTGAGCTTCAAACATGGGGGGGTCACAAGATGGAGATCCAATGAAAACTAGCTATTGTGAAAGGGAAAGAGAGCTAGTTATTATATCATATGACCTTGGGAATAGAAAGAAGAAAAACATGCATGGGATGGGAGTTGAAAGAGAAACAAGAGAATCCAATTGGTTTTGTGGATAAAAAGATGTCCACACGCATGTAAGTACTTATAACTCGATCTTGTATTACACTGTTACAGCAAGGAATTGTGATTCTCTATCTCTCTCTCTCTCTTTTTTCCCTCTATGTATGTATGCATGGATGAAAATGATGTCATCAAGGAGCATGTGTGGGATTTGTGCCTAGTGATTGACAAATAATGATAGATTCCATGATGTGATATAAATACTAAGGTGTGTCTATCTTCTTGAGAATGGTTAATTACTTCCCATGAAGGTTATTGAGCATTGCCATTAATTATGTTTCAATGTTTTGTTCATTATTTTTTTAGATTAGCCTATAATTAATTTGAATCTAGTTCAATCTTAGTTTAATTATTAAGTTCTTTGTGAATTGGATTTAAATTATTAGTGATAATTCGATTTGTTTTAGTTCTTAATTGAATCCGCTTCCAAACAAAAAGAATTTGACAAATTTTTCGTATTGTATGTTTTAATTGTTTATATTCTAAAGGAAGCACCCAAATAGAGTGAAAAAAAATATATAAAAGAAATTGTTCCTTTTGATGAAATGAAACATTAATTTTCATTAATTTTAGGTTCAATTTGGATTAGACCCAACCCAAAATATCTATCTCGAAAACTTGTAATTACTTTTTAAATAATATAATTGTTTTTGAAAAAAATTATCGTCTGACTTTAGCATAATTCTTTTTATTTTTCTCCTTTAAATAATTGAATTATAAATTGTGTTTAGGAGATCCTTCTGAACAAACAACTCGTTTTTACTTTTTATACTTAAGAAAAATCCGTAAAATAGGGAATAAATGGAGAACAGAAAACATTCCATGAATGTTGAATGATGGGCAATTAATTAGAATAAAAGAGAACTTAATTTATGGTTCCCCACTAGATTAAAAAAACTTGGACCAAACAAGCATTAATTAATTTCTTATGTTTGGAGTGGGTAGCAAAAGAAATATTAATTAATTAATTAATTTTAGTAGGAACTAAGATTAGAAAAACCAAAAAATATTAAGACGGCACAAGGCTCTATGTCACCTTAACATTTAATCAAATTCAAGCTTCTCAAGATGATAACAAGTAACAAGCTATATATCACAATTATCAATATCTTTTTTTTACTTTGCTTTATGTATACTTATTTTTTTGAGTTAAGTAAGATATAGTCCCCCTAAACTTTTGAAATTCCTATATCGTCCCCATAACTTTTGGTATCCCTATATAATCCCTTCTTTTTCAAAGACTTATTTTTCAGTCCATTCTCACACAAACAGAGTTACTTTTTATAGAAAAAGACCTTGTTGCCCTCTCTTTTCTCTCTTTTCTCTCTCTATCTCATCTCTATCTCATGTTCTCTCTCTCTAAATTAGAATTTCTTTTTTTTCTCTCTCTAATCCGATTTAATTCCCTCTTCTCTCTCAAAGCCTTTGTCTCTCTCTAATTCTATCTTGTCCCTGTTGCCCTCTCTCTTCTCTCTTCCCCATTTTCTCTTCTCTCCCTATCCCATGTTCTCTCTTGTTTTTCATATCTTCTCTCTCTATCCCTTGTTCTCTCTCTTTTTGAGTCTCTATTTATTCTCATTTTTTCTCTCTAACACTCGGTTTATTTCTCTCTTCCTCTCTAAGCCTGCGAGCAAGGTATTTCATAGACTTTCCAACTTCTGCAAGAGCATGTCCTTGTCGCAAATCGACCGCGTAGCTGCACTGTTCAATAACTTCGAATTGCTCACCGTCCGAACGGCTTACGCGGAGCAAGTGGCTTGACTCGATAGTTTTAGCGAGCTTTCGATGTATTGCTGGGCAAAGATGTGTTCCCCAACGCCGGACATGCTCGCGCCGGGCATACATCATATTTATGAGCTTGTACCTGCGAACAGTAAGCGTTTGTAAGAGATAATCAAGCTTCCAACAAAGAGTAAAGCTTTAAGCAAGATAGTAAAGAGTTGTGCTGGATAATAAAGCTTTCCATTCAATAGTAAAGACTTAAGCTAGATAGTAAAGTTTTAGGCCTGATAGTAAAGAGTTATACGGGATACTAAAGAGTTACACTCGATAATAAAGTTTTAGATCTAATAGTAAAGAGTTATACCGGATACTAAAGAGTTACACGGGATACAACAACGCTATCGGGATTTGTCGCCAACACCTTTTCTGCATACCATAACAACAAATCGTAGCTCTGTACCTCACTCCCATGGAGAGCGCTTCGGGCAACCTCTTTTCCCATCCATGCTTGCCTTTACGGAAGATACACGTCATGCTCTCGCAAAATATCCCGTTGAATGCCAACAACCCGATACAAGGGACGATCCTTGAGCTTCAGGATCACACGACCACAAACTCATTTTTTGGATGCTTTCGGGTGGGAACTTGTCCCTATACCACCACCACACACATGTGTGAGCTGCAATGTCTTTATTCGAAAGGTTTGCAGATTTCCCTCTCGAGAAGCATAGACCCTCCAATTGCAGTCTGTCTTGGCACATCTGGCCGTCACCCTTTCTCTGTCATTTTTAATGAACGTAAAGTCAAATTTCCTTTTGATAGCAAAGTCACAGAGGGCATCCCTGAAGTGTTCCACGTTTTCAAATCGTTCGTCAACTCTGAGCACTACAATCTCGGGATATTGAGAAGAACCCACAATGTTCAAGGACATGCTCTCAGCTAGAGGGTCCCTGATGATTGAAAAAAGATTCTTTTAAGTAAGACAATACTAAACAGAATGACGTAATACTAAGCGGATATGACTCATGATGTTAAACACTTACTGTAAATAATAAAGAGATAAGATAAATACTAAAGCTTTATGGTCGCGCGATAATAAAGAGATAAAACAAATACTAAAAACATTTGATCGATAGTAAAGTGATAAGAGTAATTCTAAAGACTTAAAGAAAATCGTAAATGCTTACATGTTTATAATACACGGTTGCAGGAAATAACAAACACATACTAAAGGCTTACATTGTCAGATAACAAAGATAGTAAACTATGTTAGAATCGAAGACCCACACTCGTCGCCAACGGTCGCTTCACATGTGTCCACAATAAGGTCAACCATATTCTTCTCGAATGATTGCAAAATGTTGCACATACGCACAAAGTCTGTAGAATTGTCAATGGGACAAGTTGTTCTTTGTTCGTCTTGTGCAATATAACTCACTCTTATGCCAGAGGGGTCAAGGTCCCACCGTTCATATATGTCATCCATTACTGACTCCCAACAAGTGAGCACTGTGAGCTCCAAGGCTGGACCTTCTCTCCTATATCATGCGATGGCGAAAATGGTTTCCATAGAACTCCTGCAACAAGAACGCCTTTTGCAAAAATAACATAATTATACGATGCAAGCCATAAAAAAAAAATGGGAAAATGGATCTACCTTGGTTGTTTATCTTTGCAAGACTCTCCCACCTAGTCTGTTGCCTCCTCGGACTCAGTTACGTCGTAACTTCTCTACAAGACTAAAAACACAACATAATCGCTTTGCAAAAGAAGAAAGGAAGGAGAAGAAATGAAGGAGAAGAAGGGAAGGAGAAGACAGGAAGGAGGATAAGAGGCTTCGCTTCTTTTGCAAGACTGGAAGTACAAAAGCTGGCTGCATGCTTCTTGTCCTTTCAGCCAAAAAAGTGAATTTTGGGCGGGAGGAGGAAGAGGGTATTTTGGGGTTTAAATAAAAAAGTAACGGGTTAAGGTTACGGCAGGGACCTAAAAATAATTCATTTTAAAAGGAAGGACTGAAAAGTTTAATGTTTTGTCAGAGAGGCTGAAAAGTCAGAAAGTAAACAGTCAGGGATTGTAAAATAATTTTCTCTATTTTTTTGGGAGAATTATTTATAGGTCCCTGCAAACAGTGCATAGGAACCTCCCCCACACTATAGCTACACCCCCCAACATTCACTTACCCGAGGGATCAAATGGGAAGTTGGACAATGTAGCAAGGACATATAGTTAATTACCTTTTTTTTTAATGTTCTAGTATAAATAAAACACATTAATTTTAACTATTATAATATTAGGAAAATGGAATTGTAAAAATAAAAACTTTTGGCCATTCAAATGAACCTTTTTGAACATCTTGAAACAAGGACAAAAATTAAAAAGAACATTAAATTGTGTCCATCTTTATACATTGATATTCCATTCGTTCATATCTTGATGGAATGCCAGCTAAAATTGCGCCATTCTTTATGGCATGAATCTTTGTAGCCACTTCTACATTAAACACAAATATGACTTCAAACTTGGAACAATGCCAAGATTTGCCTGCTTGCACAACATAAAAAAGTATGGAACAAAAGATTTAATTTGTTGTACAATTGACTTACAAGTTACAACTGCACAAACACTTTTTGGCCTTACAAAAACTCAAAAGAATTTCACTGAAAATGGCCTCACACCAAAAAAAAAAAAACACTTCATCTTAGAAATGAAGAAATACCAAATCCAAAGAACGGCAGAAAAGGACCCGTGATTTGTGACTATGCTTACGTGGCAATTTCCTACTGGTTCAGAATTTATCAAATTTTTTCACGGACTCCGAGAACTCACCCACAAAAGTCACCCACCGTGACAGAGTTAGTTAACTAACCTGGCACGTCATCATCCCTCCCCTTAAAACCCGCCTTCCGAATCCCTCGACTCCATCCACCCCAACTAACCATAGCCCCTGTCCTTCCCCCAAATCCCCTGCTCCATCCCAAACACCAAACTCCTCTATGTCTCCAATCATCATTTTCCACGTCACCCCATCGCTTCCACTAAATATATCTAATTTGAGAGGCTATTTTAATTTCGGTGGATTATTTATTATTATTTATGGAAAATGAATCCAAAGCTGTAGAATTTTCCAAATAGAGAGAGATAGAGAGGGAAAGCAGGGTCGGTGGGAAACAAGTTAACCAAAGTCTTCTCTTTTTTCTTTTTCTATTCTTTGAATCTTTCCCTCTCTCTCTCTCTCTCTCTCTCTTTGACTCCTTAGTTAGTGCGTCTCAGCAACTCTTGTTCTTCTCTGTTTTTCTTTTTGATTGATTTCCATGTCTTCATGGCCTCCCAAATCATTCTTCTCTTATGACCCTTGTAAAGGTGTCATCATCTTTATTGACGTTTTATAGATTTTGGGAGAATTGATCCGATTGAAATCGTTCAATCTCGTCGTTGATTCGAAAAAAACCGCAACTTGGAGGAGTTTATATACTTTATAGAGAGAAAGTTTGGATCTTGATGGGTTGCACGAGCTCGAAGCAGGCGCGGCGGGACCGGCGGCGCAGCCCGTCCCCGCTGGCGCGCAGCTACTCGCTGCCCGGGCGGCAGCATGTCGTGGCGCTGACATCGTCGACGCTGGGCTCCATCAAGCTTGACCCCAACGGCGCCGATGAGGAGATGATGAAGACCTCCAACGACCGCCGTGGAGTCTCGCCGGACCTCGCCACCGCCAAGGCATGGTCGGAGATGATTGAGAAAAGGATCCCGAAGACCCCCACAGTGACGCCTCCTAACGAGCCTGAGACTATCAACGCTTGGGAGCTCATGGCCGGACTCGAGGACTCCACTCCGCCTCGCGGCTGCGGCCCCGCGGTCTCAGACCGCTCCTTCTCTTTCCATGTCTCATCGCCGAAGCCAATGTGGATGGTGCTCGGCGGCGAGGAGGACTCCATTGTCGCCGACTTTGACCCAGAGATGATCTCTGCCTTCCGAAAAGCCTTTGAGGACCTTTCGCCGGAGCCAGAGACAATAAGGCAAGCCCCCAAATTCTCTGGCATTGTCAGAGCTCGCATCACTGCTTTTCAAGAGAGGATTGATGCAAAGAGAGCCGCGAAGAAGGTGCCCGGAGGTAAAGAGAAGGTGGTTTTCTACTTCACTAGTCTCCGGGGAGTGAGGAAGACTTATGAGGATTGTGCCAACGTGAGAATGATATTGAGAGGCTATGGAGTTGTTGTTGATGAGAGGGATGTGTCAATGCATGGAGGATTCAAGGAGGAGTTGAATAAGATTCTTGGTCCTGGATTTGAGGGGAGCCAGCTTCCAAGAGTGTTTGCTAATGGGAGCTACATTGGTGGTGTTGAGGAAGTGAGGCATTTGCATGATGCCGGAGAGCTCGGGGAGGCTCTCCGGGGATGCCGGAGGTTGGCAGAGGAGAAGCAGGGCAATGCCGGGCCATGCCAGGGCTGCGCTGATGTTCGGTTTGTGCCATGCGAGACTTGTTCAGGGAGCTGCAAGGTGTATGTTGAGGATGAGGAATTGGAGGATGATGTGGAGGTGGTTCCGGGCTTCCGGCGATGTCCCGATTGTAATGAGAATGGCCTCGTCCGGTGCCCGGTTTGCTGCTGAGCCTTAGGGTTGCTGCTGTGAGCTGTTGAGCTTTGGAGGAACATAGAATTTCAAGTTTTGAAGGTACTTTAAAGTTCAGATTGATTTAATTCTGTTTCTTCTTTGCAAGCTTTCTACAGTGTGGTGATGATAGTTTGATTGTCATAATTACTTATTATGTGTAAAGAAATTGGAGGTTTTCAATTTATGTACTCTTTTTGTTATTTTAGATTATGGGTGTAGAGTGTGTAATGAATACATTGTTTTCGAATTAATTCAACATGAACTATGAATTAGATTCATGCACCAGTCTTTTTCTGAAGAATTGTATGTCATTCATTAGAATCTAACTGGATTTTGTAGATTGATTGATTGGTTGGTTGAAAAACATTTGATATCTCAGTGTTCATTGCATGGATAAAAAAAGAAGTGGCCCTCCTTAAATGAGATCAAATATCCAAACAGAAGGAAAACAAAAGACAAGACAAACACTAGACTACACAAGAAACACAGCAACATCCCAAACTCCATCTATTTGGTTGATACCATGAATCCAATTCCTTTGAGCAAATGCCAAAGCCATAAAACAGTCTATAAACGGCGAATTTGTCGTTTATAATTAACAAAGAGTTCTTCATAATCCTCATTCTCCGCAAACGTTCTGCTTCCATGGTTGGCCAAATCTGCGGTTAGCTTAGAAGCCATACTAAGAGCATCGGACAGTAACAGAACCCCTGCAGCAAAGTAACTGCTGCTAATTACATTCTCAGCAGTCTTTGACACGCAAAGTGTTTCATCAACAGACCGAACAGCATCAATGCCAGTGGTTATCTTATCGGTCAGTCCAATGCGCTTGCTCAATTCAGCAACCTTGGAGGTGGCAGTGGCCGAGACTTGGTGTGACTCATCAAATTCCTTCGCCTTGCTCAATATGTCTTTGCTTATAGCATATCCTTTCGACATAAAGGTTTTTACCTCGTCCACCATTTTTACTGCTTCTTTAGGAGTGTTCCTGAATTCCCTTGCTTCAATATCCTATGAAGGTTTATAAAATACAAGTAAGAGAGATCTCTATAATTAATTCTGAATAACGATGAACCAGTATATACATACCATTGAATCATAGTAGTAATTTTCTTTGCTTTTTCCCCGGCGTGTTATGGACACATGTTGATCTACAATAACACCTCCCTGGAAAAATTAATTTGAGTAGAAACAAGTCACTATGCAAGTTCTCAAATCATCATCAGAAACTAGAAAAGAAAATCCACAAATCATACAGTGAGAAGAACAGCAGTTTCCAATGCATAATGTTCATTGAATGTAACGTAAGCAGTAGAAGAAAATTCTTCAGATCTGTGAATGAATGCAAACAAGAGAATGAATGTCAGACATGAAAATGCCTATCAAGCCAACAAACAACTCATGTGCACCTAATGATCTCAATGTGTTCAATGGCCCCAGAGAATGAGAAAAAATCATAAACATCTCTTTCAGTTGCACTTGGAGAAAGATTAGTGATTTCTGCAACATGAACACTTGAATTCATCGTTATCCTGCAACTCATCAAACCAAAAAAACAGAGAATCACAAAATCAAAAGCAAAGTGGAAATGTTGTTTTGTGGAGATGAAAGCCAAGCATGTTAAACTCCATTATAAGGAGAAGCATCAGAATAGAACCAACACAAACAATCAACATGATTCTGCTTGGAAAGATCATGGTTAGAGTTGCTTTCCTTGTGTTGGTTGTTTGTTTGTTTGCAAAGAAGATGCAAGGAAATTGGCTCAATTGGTTTGGTTTGCATTGAAGTTGTTATGAAAGGAACACTTGCATCTTGAAGAGTGAAGCTTTGAGATTTGTGTTCTCCTATGATCGTGAGCAAGATTGCTGATATAATGGTCAACAGAGGAGACAAAAGTGTCTGGTTTAAGGCCATGAACAAATATGGACCAGATATGGGTTTGTTCATGTTTAAAATTTGGTCTCATTGCATGTAATGGTCCAGAGTCCAGACTCAACTCATATAAAAAACTGACACATAAATACATAAATATTTATCTAGACTTCTTTCACCAAATGGGAAGTCCAATATATTAGAAGAGTTTAATCACTAATATTATTTTTGACCTGATAAATTATATAAAAAGAAATTCTGTTTTTCCAACACCTAAAAAATATTAATTAACTGTAAATACAATACTACCAACAT
Source organism: Dioscorea zingiberensis (assembly GCA_026586065.1). Classification (NCBI taxonomy): domain Eukaryota; kingdom Viridiplantae; phylum Streptophyta; class Magnoliopsida; order Dioscoreales; family Dioscoreaceae; genus Dioscorea; species Dioscorea zingiberensis. The sequence continues at coordinate 27,759,466 of CM048821.1, forward strand.
TAATAAGGAAAGTTGGTAACTCGCTTCAAATAAAAAAAAAAAACTGTAATTGCTATACTTTTATTTTCTACAAATCATTATTATTTGTTTATATATCTCCCCAACTAAAAATCAAACTACTCTCATTTATCATCCATATCAAGAGTTCTCTTCCAATCTCTCTCTCTCTCCCGTTATCCCCACTTGAGTTCCTCTCTTTCACTCAAGTTATATGTTTTTTTCTCTCCTCTCCTCCTCAATATTAATCATCTCAACTGTTGAAAGTGAGGTTTTGAGCAATAAGATAGGATAAGAAAAAAATTATGGAGGGAGAATGGAGAGTCAAAGATGGAGAAAGGTGATAGAGAGAGAGAGAGAGGCATGATGAGAAGGGGACAGTGAGAAGAGAAGACAACAGTAAGGGAAATTTTATCTTTTTCTAAGTTAATTTTTTTTATATAAATAAACATTAATTTTTTTTTTATAAAAACATAAATAATCATTCACTCTTATGTTATAGGCAAGATCATTTTTTTATTAAAAAAAAAAACTGCATCCAATGGGTTGATTTCCAAATCATAATATATAATATATATGAACTATTTATTTTATTTCTGGGATACATTAATCTATAAAGATCACAATTAATAAAGTAATAAAGATAAGAGATAACTAAATGAGAAGAGTAAATAAATAAATAGTACTAGCTATATAAGAAGAAGAGTCCGAATAAGAGCAGCTTGAGCACTGTTAGTCTCCTCTGTCTCAGCGAGAAACTCCGCGAGCTTTTCACTCAAATCATGAACCTCATTCTGCAAGTTCCGAATGTAACTGCATGTCTCTTGCAATACCTTCGCTGCTGATGATACCTTCATTAACAAACAAGAGTAGTACAATATTATAATCAGTTAATCACTATATATATATATATATATATAGATGCAAACAAAGAATATAATATTACTCTATCAGTAGTGCTTGGAGTTTGGGGTTGGGGAAGTAGAGCTTGCAACTTGGAGATGAGATCTATGACTTGTTCTTCAGTGATCCTTGAAGAGGACGAGGATTCACTGGAGCGAGATCTCCTGCTAGACATGCTCTCCTAGCTAATTCTTCACTTTAATTTTTAGTATATGCGTGACCCTGTGCTTTTTCTTAGCTAGAGATTGAGCTGTATATATATATATATGATTTTTATATCTAGAATATTATATATTTGGTTCTGAGGAATGGAGCATAGATCTCGCAACGTGAGCCAAGACTCTCATCTCATGTGGATTGGTCAAAGGTGATGACACCATTCTCATATTGAAACTTGGTGTATTGCCATAGGCGGCTCAACCATGTAATTTCCTGCAGGGACCGAGAGAGACAGTGATGTGGTCTGGACTCTATATATATATATATACGTATATAGTTCACTAAGACCGTTTGAATTAGTTTATGAAAAAAATAAAGTGGTTTTTGTCGGTTTGATAGAAAGACTTTGAAAAAAAAAAGGACTTTTAGAACAAGTTAACGATTTCTGGATATTTTGTATTTAAATATGTTAATTCTGAAATACTTTTATAGTTTGGAAGTTTTAATAATTATATGATCATAAGAGTGTTTTTGTAATTATATGATCCCAAAATCTTAAGGACTTGTTTGTTTCATGGTTTCTCATAGTTTCATAATGAATAGTATGGTTTACTTTCATATTTGTTTTCACTTCCATTCATATAGTATTGTTTTTTATGGTTTTTTTATGGATTTTTTAAATCACCGATTTGATTATTTCTCATGGTTTTTAATAATTTTTGTAAATACTAAATACCATGTTTACTTCATTCCCCTCTTCTCTCCAGCAATCAAAGAACCCAAACCTAATCTCATCAATCCAACAAAAGTCACAACTGCCTTTATCTTTTCTTATTTTTGTGTATTAATTTTATTATAATTTTATCAATTTTTTTAAAAAAAATTGATATATATTTTGTAAGATTTTAATCAAAAAAATTTATACTTTAATTAAAATTCATTTTTAGATCTTAAATCATTGAATTTAATATAATTTCTCATTAATTTGTATTTTTGGGTATTTTGGTCATTTTATTATTTCTGTAATCATATCATACCATCAAAACAAACACAAATAATTTATTAACCATATCATATCATACCATACTATTTTTTTCAAACAAAATAAACAATAATTATCATACCATATCATACTATACCATATCATACATTACTAAACAATGACCGCCAGTCATCTAAACAATGCTAAACGTTTGTCTTTCTTTCTTTGTTCTTATAAGAGTATTAATACACAAACAGTTATATTTTTCAAAACTACTTCTCCAGAATAGTTTTTTTTAAAAGCTACAAACCATTAGGTTTTGGTATAAAAAAAAGAATTGTTTTTCAACTTTTATTTATTTATTTATGGTTTCTGCTTTTCCAAAAAAAAAAATCAATACAAGCTATTTTTTTTAACCCAGAAGCACTTAATTTATTAGAAAAAAAAAACACTTCTACAAAAAAATATACATCCACACGGATACTTGCTTGAGATAAAACGAGAGGGATCCTAGAGCAACGAATATTAAGATTAAAGAACAAGAAAGGTGACAAAAAGGACTGATGAGCACATGACTATGCGTGCACATCAATAGGAATTTACACATGTGAAGCACTAATTTAACTTGTTCATCTCTATATATAATATGTGTGTGTGTTCGTGGAAGTTGGTGATCTTAAGATACATTTTAATGTCTTTTTTTTTGTCATGAAGTTGTACCACTTGAACACTTGGTTGGATAGGTATGGATCACCGAACAATGGAGTTCATTTGAGGCAGTATTTATTAAGATGATCATGTAACACCGACCATCTTCAGAAGATACATTCAATTAACACCCACCAATAAGGATCTCTCCCTCTCCCTCTCCCTCTCCCTCTCCCTCTCTCAAAACTATGTGCGATCTAAACTATGTGCGGCCTACTGGTGAGATGTGAGAATTATAGATTAGTTTGTATTTTTATTTATTTATTTATTTATTTATTTATTTGATAATACGAAGCGTAAGTCATTAAGAACCAAGTGGCGATGCGTATAAACCTTCATGGAGCAAAACATAAAGCGCAGGCCCCGCATTAATGTGGGAGTTGGACCACCTGCCACAACCAATGCTAATGTGTCCTCTATTAGAAGCCCATATAACTTTTGGGCCTTCTTATGAGTTTCAAAACATTTATATTCATATAGTAGCTTATTTAGTACCACAATAGATAGTCACAAACCATGCACCCTCCTTTTATATGATCCACTCTAATAGCCTCTTGCACTTCTTTAGTGGACATGCTCTCTTACGCGTATGCACAAGGGGTGCAAATCCTGGTTCATTTGGCTTGAAATTTCCATACTCATGTAGGCGCATGGTGCGCACACGAATGCACCGATTCCATGGTTCCCCTTGGGCATGACTTGGTTTTGTTTTAATTTCTTTTTTATTTTTATTCGTGACTTTTTGGCTCCCAACTATTTAGCCGATCGTTCCCTCTTTCCAACGGTTATTGCTTTACCCCAACAGCCAACAGTCATGTTTGAACTGATGCTTCTCTTCAACTGTTTGATGCTTCTTTTCACTGTTCTGTTTTGAATGAACTGATACTTCCCAAGTGTTGTGTCCCTTTTGGATTTCACTCTATAAAAAGACCCTCATACTTCCTTTCTAGAGTACAGAAATTCTATTCTTCTCTCCTCCCTCTCCTCCTGTATCCATCTTCCTTCTTTTCTCTATCGAAGCAAATCGAAGAGCACTCACTATTCTCAATTCGGGTGCATGAATCTGAGAACAAAGACTGTTGTATCTTGGGAGAACATCGCCAATATTGTCCCATCAGACCGAAGTTAATCACTCAGAGGAGGCGAAATTGTTCTTAAGGTAAGTGCCCTTGCACGCCTTAGTCACCATGTTCCTGTTCATAGCACCATCTCCATCAAACAATTTCCAACATTCTTACCTGTGAATCGAACCTAAGACCTCTTGGTCGTTGGAATTCTTAGGAAGAAGGAGAAAGAAGAGATCAACGTGTAGTGGCATTGAAAGCCCAACTCCATCACCCATGTATGTGTTGGAAAATTATAGTTAATTAACAAGTTAACAGTTCAATTTCAGCAAACTAATTAAATTAAAGCACAAAATCATGCAACCAATTATGAAATACATTACCTTAAAAGTCGATTTTGGTGAAAAAGAAATGGAGATTTCTCTCTCATTTTGTTGGGGGGGCATAAATGTGTGCCGCCACTCGTGAGGAAAGCGGTCTAATCCACTGATCGGCTTGATCAAATGGGTTTGTCAGAGGTAGTTCTCAAGGAAAGCAAGACGGGCCCACAAGCGTTTGTAGAACCGACGTCCGTCTGGGTTTTTAAAAATCATCTTTTATGCTCTAAATCGTTCCAAATGGCTTCAAAAATTCAATTCTCTCTTGGAACACCCCCGATGTGTCATGTTAAACAAAATTAACACAAATTAAGTATCAGTGGGCTAAATTTCCTCCATATAACATGCTAAGTGTATAGAAATATGGTATAAAAATATGGTCAATTAAACACTTATCAAATATCTTCACACTTAAATGTTTGTTTGTCCTCAAGCAAATAGAAATAAAAATAAAGAATTGATAAGCGTTTAACCTCTGGCCAACGAATAAGCAATTCTAGTCTACTCAAAGTTCACCATCCATATGTGTATTCTCCTATTTCAACCCAAGACCCAGATTAATCCCCTGACATGTTTCAATACCGCTCTAGATAAAAATTTCCACTCCATATGCCATGCTCTCAAGTCCTAAAGTGACAAGCATACCCTAAGTGGACTCCGGAGGCTATTTGTCACTCCAAGTGCCAAACAACTAGCTCATTAAGAAAAATAAACTCTCAATTTATATATTGTTGTGGTGCGGAAATCGGTTCCTCCTCGAGATTCGGTCCGATCTCTCACCAACGGTTAAATTTGTTTAGTTTTTAGGGACTAGATCGCAAAAGAGTGAGCAAACATCCAAGCATAAAATAAAAAACACCCAATGTACGTGGAAACCCCCATAAATTCAGGGAAAAATTAACCACAGTACCCCTCCAAGAGAGCAAATTCACTAAATATCGGTTGATTACAAGAATCTCTCTCTCAAGTAATAGGACCTATATAGGTATCAATAATCTCCAAGCAATAAAGATGAACGTGGAGGAGAAAGGGGGCTTTGATCATCTTGGTGGTGGTAGCCAGAGAGAGATGCTCGTCATCTTGAGGGTGGTGGATGGTCATTGAAAGGAGCCTCTTAGTGGTGGTGGTGGCAGCCGGTCTCTTTTATGGGTTAGTAGATTCTCCCCTCTTCATGAGGAGATGCCCCCACATTTCAAAGTCCTCCCTCTCGCTTTGATTGTTCACCCATTTTCTCCCTGGTCAGGCTCCATCACCCCAAAATTTGCCCCAAATTCCCTCATGTGATCTGCTTTACAATTTTTTCAATTTTTTTAGATTTTTTCATAAATTTTAATTTTTTTTAAATTTGTATAATTTTTTAGAATTTTTAATATTTTTTTAATATTTTTTTAAAATTTTTAAATTTTTTTTAGATTTTTTTAAGATTTTTTAAAAAATTTTCAAAATTTTTAGAATTTTTTAGAAATTTTTTGACACGTGACATGCTGATGTGACGTGCTATGTCATTATTAAGTTATTAATATTTCGGGATTTTAAATATTTTGTCATGTCAGCATACCATGTAGGATGCCACATCATATTAAAAAAATTCATGTATTCGGCCAGGTATGTCGATTGACTACCACGCGTCGATCTAGGACCGTAATTTCCACAAGTCTAAAGATACAAGGGCCGTATTTAACATTTTCATAGTATAGGGACCAAAATGAACTATATACAATAGTACAGGGACCAAAAATATTTTTTTTTCCTAAATTAAAATATAGTTTCCCAAATAAGGCTTGATTGTAGTAATGCACAGTTTATTCTCATTCTCATGTAGTAGTAGTTTATGAGAAAACAAGAGGCTTAAGCCGGATGTTCATAATATAAAGCTGATTTAGAGAATCATTAGCCTCTGTCGGAGAGCAAGATTAGGGGATTAATTAATTAATTAAGAATCCCTTAAGCAAGGCTGGCAAATTTCATGCTCTTTAAAGTGGTTGATTAAACTAATGCTAAAACAGTATAAAATTAACCAAATGACACTATTATCAAAAGGTGTAATATAACCCCTGGAGACATAATGATTCTCAAATTAAAATTCACTGTGAGCTAATCTAGGCTTCCTTATAAATATATTGCCAAGAGTGCTTTATTTACTTGAAAAATTAAGAGCCTTATTTGGCATTGTAGTGATAGATAACTAAAGATAAACAGTTTACTTGCTAAAACTATTGTCATGCATGAAAGAGAAGTTTCAGTTAGACAGGACACCTTGTCATTTGAACTTGATTAGACATAACATTAACAGTAAAAGGCAACCATTTGATCATTTGGTGTATAAAGCATAAATCAAGATACCAATCTAATTAGGCCAGACAGGCACGCCTTAAGTACTGGTTAAATGTACTTAAACATAGACATATTATAGTAGTGATCCTCCAACTTCCTCCTCTTTCTGTCCATGCTTTTCCTTTGAAATTTCATGAGATGTCGATCTCTGCAATAAGATATTATGCATTACAACATGCATGGTAGCTTAATTCAATCCTGAATCTTAAGGTAATTAGTGAGGATGAGCTTTTGTGCTCACCATGGCCTGATTAAAAGCTTGCTTTGCTCTCTAATCATGTAACCTGAAAACTTTCCAATTAAAACCATCTGTTCTTGGATCTCAATTGCATCACCTTTTATATTATGTTTTATCATTTCCATGATTAATTATGTAGTTCTTAAGTATAATTGGATTTGCATTCTTTTTTTTCTTTTTTTTTTCTTTCTAAACATCAAAACCAGACTAGCAGGAAGCTTTAATGATTCTTCTTTTTCTAAATCATCCATGAAACAACATGTATATTTGCATATATTTAAACACTTGTATTGTCAATCCTGCTTCTTTCTATCCATGCAAGCATGCATTTGTTAGTAAAAATAATGAAAGAAGGAAGCATGATATTACCATACATGAAAAAAAAAACTATAAAGCTCTGAATATCATCAGACCAGCAAGGAAAAAAAAAAAGGAACAAAAAAGAGTGGTGGTCCTAGGTTGCCATGAGTGGTTAAATTGCAGTCCTATGTGCTATAAAGCTCCTACTATTCATGGAGTTTGGAGAAGGATCAGACTATTTTGGTCTATTATACACAATCTTATTTTATATGTTTGAGTTAGTTATCATAGGTTTGAGTTAGGGTAGCTCGATACTACAAAACTTTTGCTGTACGCAGAGTCTAGAGAAGGATCGGACCATTTGGATCTATTATATATAATCTTCTTTTTTTTTTCCACAACTCAAATTCAAGAATTTTATAGTTCATGTGTCGACAATTTTACCATTGCGCCCAAACTTTCCTTCATATATATATATAATCTTCTTCTCATCTAGCTTTTATTTTTAGGCATGTGAGGTGAAAGCGTTAAGGGCCCTCTAATTAATCCGATGACAAGTGATTAGGTGAGAACGGAGGCATGTGAGGAGGATCAGATGAATTGATTGATAGTGGTCAGGTCAGGGGCTCAAATCAAATGGGGTGAGGGAAACTGAAAGTAAAAAAAGGTGGAAAGGGTAAAAGGAATGGAGTAGTACTACTACTACTAATGGTCCAAGTGGGGGGCACGGGCCGGGTTTCAGCCCAGCCCGGCCTGGTCCAGCGAAAACCGCCGAGTCAACCAACCCGGCGGGCGGTCGAAATCAGAATCGACCTCAAGCATCTAGTAGCGGGTTCTGGAATAAAATCCAACCCGTCGAATGGGTTGACCCGGGTCAACGCGTCTGATTGGGGTTTTTAAAATTTTTTCCGTCAAATTATTTTCAATTTTTAACTCATCTATACATATAAAGACCAATCAATTTCATTCTTTGATATAACATTATATATTTTTTAATTGATTCTATTAATAGTTAAATAATTATGGTAGGATAATTACTTTTACATATATGAGTGTTTTTCAATTGAAAAGAGATTTTTGCATATTTGTATGGTTATTTCCTTATTTTAAATAACTTACCATTTATACTGTTTTGTGATTTTATAATTTTTTTAGTTTTCATAATGTTTGAATAATTAGTGTAGGATAACTAATTTGATAAATTGAGTTTTTTTTTCTTCAAGAAAGAGTTTTCCATTTTTTGATTATCAATAATAAAAGTTTTTTATGGTTATTTCTTTATTTTTAAATAGCTTACCATTTATATGCTCTTTTGTGATTTATAATTTTTTTGGTTTTCTTAATATTTGAATAATTAATGTAGGCTAGTGAATTTTATAGATTGATTTTTTTTTCTTTCATGAGAGATTTTTGCATTCTCTTATTGTCAATAATGAAGGCTTGTTATAGTTATTTCCTTATTTTTAAGTAGTTTATCATTTATATGCTCTTTTGTGATTTTATAGATTTTTTTTATTTTCTTAATTTATGAATAATTAGTGTAGGATAATGAATTTTATAGATTGATTTTTTTCCCTTCGATAGAGATTTTTGAATTTTCTAATGGTCAATAATGAAGGTTTTTATGGTTATTTCTTTATTTTTAAGTATCTTACCATTTATATGTTTTTTTTATTTTATAATTTTTTTTGATTTTTTTAATATTTAAATAATTAGTGTAGGATAATGAATTTTATAGTTTTCAATTTTTAAAATTTTTCTCATTTTATTTTTATATCAAAATATCATACTTGAAAAAAAAACCTTTTTTGTTATTTTTTAATATATATTTTATATATTTAAAAATAATTAAAAAATTTAAAACCGGCGTGTTTGATCCGATCCGACGGTTCTCAAAAGTGGCCCGTGCTGGTTATGGGTCACCTTCGGGTGACCAGTGACCCGCCGAGTCCGGCAGGCTACTTGTGTAGCCGGGTCAGTTTCGAGTCGGCCTTTGGTCCACCAGGAACCGATGGATCTGGCCCTCTTGACCCGGTTAACCGGCCCGTGCCCACCATGAGTCCTGGACATGGACATGCAATCCCAGCCAGTAGTATCACTCAGTGATGAGTCCGTTTGTGTGTCACTTGTCACTTCACTATCCACACGTCCCAAGTCCTCTCACAACACAACCCCACTACTTGTCTACCTACTGCAACCTCCTCATTATTTATTTATTTATTTATTTTGGGAAATGTTTGAAGTTTTCTTTCTTTCCACATGAACCTGTTGCCATCATAGAGGAAAATGTTTTCCTTTTGTCAATTTAACCGAGGCCCATTCCTTAGCCCAAGTCCAATTTGATGTGCAGAGTGGACCGGGTCCACAACTCGGCTTGAAATTAGCTATATTGAGCTCAAAATTAGTTTGATTAGGTTTGTTCTAGTTTTGCTCAATTTTAATTTCAAAAGCTCGAGAATTTAGCTTAATTTAACTTGAAATTAAAAGTAAATCGATATAATTTCAAACTCGAGTCAAGCACGGTTTTATTTAAAATTAAAAATTAATTTATAACTTGATAGTCTTTCTATATTTCTATACAATAAAAAATATAAATTATACAATATCTCAATAAATAAAATTTATATTTTTTAATTTTTTTAAAAAATAATTTTTAAAGTTAGGCTATGTGCGGTTGGGATTAAACCTTATTCATTTCTCTCTCTCGACTAACTTTTCATTTCTTTATCTTAATTAATTTAATTAATTTTCAAAATTTTAATATAAATATTAAATAATAATAATTATTTAATTTATTTAACTAATTTTAAATTAAAATAAAAAATTTTCCTTCCACAAACACTTAAACCAAATAGTGTTTACTTACCTTTTTTTCCCCCACAAAGAGAGTTTATCACACTCTAATTAGGGATGGCAATGGGCTGAAGTGAGTGTGCCTCTACCATCATCACCGCCTCCACCTAAATAGTGTATGCGCAAGTGACGAAATAAGACACCAATACGTATTACACCTCTAATAAAATATTACATTTAAAACCATAGAATGAAAGAGAAATTTACCGATTAAACTCAATAAAATAAACTTAACAAAGAATGTAAAAGCACTTTGATATACAAGCTCTAGAGAAGAGTGGGAAGAAGCCAAAGTCCAAAACTCCAAACAAAGCTTCATCAGAAACCCTAAAACTATATAATTTAATATATATAAGGTATTTTTTGTATGTTTTTAGCGTAATGTATGTCGATTTTAAAGGATCTTTACTCATACCCGGCCCGCCTTTGCATTTCTTCTGAGGCGGATCGAGAACTACTGGATCGGCTCGACGCTTATCCCTAACTCTAATAGCAAGATAATGTATGTATATAGTTTATTAATAGAGGATGTTAGGGCATAGTTATATAAAGTAACCATTTAATATAAAGTACTAGCCTACTATTGTCTATATATATATATATATATATATATATATATATATATATATATATATATATAACACATTTAATAAATTGAGTTATTTAATATTTAATAAAAAAAATAATTCTTCTTGACTAAGAATAGAGATGGGCCTCTTTAATAGATAGAAAATGGGCTAGTCCGAAGTTTTTCATTGTGTCAGTGATTTAGTGTTTGATTGTTTTAAATATAGTTTCGTTTCTAAACTAAGATAACTTCAGTTGGATTTGTCTGAGTACATGGTAAGCTTGATGATAATGGTTTTTTTTTTATTGAATTTGTATAAAATTTAATTAATTAGTTAGAGTGTTATCTGGATATATTATTACCATTCTTCTATTTCAATATGTATCACAAAAATGTCCATATTAGTTTTGTTAGAGGGAAAATCAAACCTTACATATGGCATGATCATCAATCCTTGTAGTAATGGAGTGCCCATAACCAACAAGTCATGACCATCCATTGGTGCACATGAGAGGGGGTGCGCGAGCGCCTATCGATGTCAACCATGACTAATACCACAACCAATGGCTTGATAGCAACCCGAGAGGTTTAAAAGGGAGGAAGAAAGAGAGAAGGAGGCGGTTTTTTTGGTTCATTTTCAACCTCGAGACTCCAGACCCTCTTCTACCCTGTTCTCAGTCCCTCTCTTCTTTTTTTCCTTTCCCCCTCCGATCACTCACACTAATTTGATCGTTGGAGGGTCAGAGAAAGAAGCCTCCTGACTTTCTTATAGGGAATGGAAGCAGTCGGCCAAAGATTCATCGCCTCTCGATATTGTGGTTAACCTGGGGTTTCCATCTAGCTCAAGCCATTTCCTCGATTTCACAATCAGAACCTGTCATCTCCACGTGTCTTTGTCAGTTGATCTCTCGAAGCTAGCCCCGATCCCGAGGGTCCTTCAATTGAGAACATCAACAAGTTTGAACCCTTAAGATTTTGATAACCGACTTTCTTATAGACCCCACTAATAATCCTTAACCTTTAACCTTTGCATTTAAACTTATTGATGGAACCTACTCACATTTATCAATATGATGTTTTTATGAAAGGTGACTCCACTTATCCATTTACATGAAACAACAACCCAATACTGTAAAAACAGTTGGGAGGCATGCTCAATTGAATAATAGAACCTACAAACTTAAAGCCTGCCCTATAGTTTTCAACTAATCAAAAGGGTTCATGATAAGTCCTAATTGATGACCCCCACACCTCCAAATGCCCTTCATTTATGCACCACCCTCTTCTCTCTCCCTCTCTCTCCCTCTCTCTCATGTAGACCCTAGTAAGAATCCTCCCAATAATTCAATTAAAGTGAATGTGTTTTGAGACTTGAGCCAAAAATCAGGACATTCTCATCATCATCATAGGAGTTTGTTCTTCTCAACTTCTTTTGACCTATTGCATGTCCCCTACGCTTAACTATAGCTTGTATGGTGTGTGCTTGGATTGGGAGTAATAAGCAAAGCAAGAGAAAAGAATGAGAAATTGTTCTCTTGGCCTCATGAGAAGCCATAGAAAGCCATAAAGATTCTCATCTTTATTCCATTCTAAATGATCTTTTAATCTTACTAATTAAGTTCTAATTTATAATCCATTTCGCCACCGTCTCTATCGATCAATGTCGATGCACCACTTGGCTTCATATATAGTTTTATTTATGAATAAATTATCAACAAAGTTTTGTTGATTTATCCTCATGTTTTGTTGATTTCTATAGTTAAACCATTGTTGTTTGCTTAATTGTTTAATGCCATACATGTGATCACACACTACACTAGAACATATAAAATAGTAATTATATTTTTCTTAACAAATTAATGCTAAAAAAAACCATATATGTTTTTTTAAAATGATTTTGTAGATCTAAAGTGTTCAAAAACTTCATGATTGTCTCAAAATTATTAGAATTGGATGATAAGACCAAGTATGAATGTTTTGTTGCCATGTGTTTTTGTTAGATAGTGAAAAAAATTGGTCCACAATTATATGGAGTTTAGGTGATTGCTTTTAAATATCACGGCATAGCTTCAGACTTAAATTTGTCCGTCTTGCTCAGATTTGAAGTCGAGCCTATTTATTTTGATACCACCATGAAAATATTTACATAACATTTTTACCAACTTTCATTAAAAAAAAAAAATGTACTAGTCCATTTCTTTTTATAGGGAGAGGTTGAGAATTCAAATCATGTCAATGACATGTTTCCAGTGACTTTGTTCGCATGATAATTATTTTTAGAAAAAATTACACTAAGCTACTTGGATTTGCATATCAATTCAGGATGTATTTTAAGTTGCCAGAATAATTTAAGTTCACTTGACTTTACTCCGTGAGCAAAAATGTACCAAAAACTTAACCTCGTTAATAATTACTGATGTGGCATTAAAAAAATAAAAAAAAATTTAAAAGAAATCAAAAAAAAAATTAAAAAAAAGAAAAACATAGAAAAATTTCTAAAAAATTCCGAACAACAGAAAATCTGATATACTAAAAACTTCATAAATAAAATAAGAAAATTATCAAAAAAACACAAAATCTTTAAAACTTCAAAAAATAGAAAAACTTATAAAACCGCCAGAAAATCGTTTAAATTAAAAAATAAATAAATAAATAAATAAAATCTTTAAACCCCCAAAAAATTAGAAAAACTTCTAAAAAAATCCATAATCCAAGAAATTCTAAAAAATAAAAATAAAATAAGCTTAGAAAGTTCACAAAAAAACCCACAAAACTATTTTTAAAAAAGAAAAAATTGTAAAAATTTTAAGACGTGTAGAAAATCCGAAAAAATAGCCACAAAATCCCCTAAAAAACTAAACGAACCTAGAAAAATTTGTAAAATTCCATAAATTTCCCAAAATCCCAAAATACTGAAAAATAAATATATAATTAGAACCCAAAATCTGTATATAAACTTCAAATTTTTCGATATTATGGGATTTTTTTGGAATTTTTGGCAAATATTTTTAGATTTTTCATGAATTTTTTCGCTAGTTTAAAAAAAATTCTAGGTTGTTTTAATTTTTTAGGGTATTTTGTATTTTTTTGTGGATTTTTTTTTTGCATTTTTTTTCAAAGTTTTTCATATTTTTCTTTTTTTTTTAAAGAGTTTTTTGGGTTTTTTGTGGAAATCTATAAGATTATTTAATTTTTAGGAATTTCTTGGATTACGGATTTTTTTTAGAAATTTTTTCTAATTTTTTGGGGGCTTAAAGATTTTATTTTATTTATTTTTGAATTTAAGAGATTTTTTGGGGGTTTTATAAGTTCTTCTATTTTTTTGGATTTTTAAAGATTTTATATTTTTTTTGATAATTTTCTAATTTTATTTATGAAACTTTTAGTATATGGGATTTTTTGCTGTTCAAATTTTTTTGGAAATTTTCCTATGTTTCCTTTTTTTAGTATTTTTTTAATTGTTTTTAATTTTTTTAATTTTTTTAAATGCCACATCATCAATTATTAATGTGATTAAGTTTTTGGCACCTTTTTGCTCACAGAGTAAAGTACAGGGTACTAAATTGTTAAAACTTAAACCATAGACTCTGAATTGATATAGAGGCAAACCACATAGTAGTGTAGTGTAACTTCCCCTTATTTTTATTATGATTTAAAAATTTTAATTTACATATATGTAATGGTGATGCTTAGAGACAAAACACATCTCTCAGGTCTCAACCACCTTTCCCACCACCCAATAATGCATCACATGCCTAAATGACTACCTTTAACTATACAACCAACACGTGTTGTGAGCTGATTCGTTGGTATAAGTCAAAAATCAATGGTGCATGTGATTCTTAATTAAGATAATAGTGTAGATTACAACATTACATAGATTGTGTGGCATTTCCAAGAGCTAGCTCAATGGATTTTTTTTTGGCTTAATTTAACTTGATTTTTTAAATTGTAAAAAAAAAGTTCAATAAATTGTTTCTCAATGAATGCTTAGTGTAACATCAAAGTGAAATAAAAAAGAATAAAATAGAAAGCTAGTTATACAAACAAGGTTGGAGCACATATAGTAGAGAGTCAATCCTTTTCAACCAAGCTAGCACTCCCTTTGTCACTTATATGATAGTTTATAACTTTATTGGGGTATTAACTTATCCAAACTTATGGTGCAAAATATATAATATTCATGGCCTTGTAGATGGTGTAAAATAGATAAATAAATAAAATATAATGTTTGGTAGACTTTTATTTTGATGTTTAAGTAGTAGTGGATGCAAATTTCTTTTTTTATGTTTTAAAATAAAATTTCTAAAAATTAAAATCATTATTTCATCTCGTCTCGCACTTATATTTTTAGATGTTTAATATGATAAAAAAATAAACTAAATCTATATTGTACTACTAAGGGACCATTGGTCTAGCGGTATCTCATGTCCGGAAAAAACTTATATAGAGCCTGCTCCACCTATATTTAGGTGGAGACGGCTCCATACAAATATTTAGAAAATTTTTTAAATATTTTTAATCATATGGATGGAAAGATCATCAAAAAATAAGCTAGCATGTCCATTTTCATATAATTTGATGACCATTTGGTCCTCCCATTTAATGGTTGAAATTTTATAAAAATTTCAACGGTGCAGAATTTCAGAATTTAAACCGTTAAGTGGGAAGACCAAATGGTCACCAAATTATATGAAAATGGACATACTAGCTTATTTTTCGATGATCTTCCCATCCGTACAGTTGAAAATATTTAAAATATTTTCTAAATAACAAAATAGAGCCGGCTCCACCTAAAGATAGGTGGAGCCGGCTTCATGCAAGTTTTTCTCCTCATGTCCCATGTGTTGGGTAAGTCTCCCAGATGATCCAGGGATCGAGTCTCCAGTCCTATAAATGAGATGTCCCAAAAAAAAAAAAAAAAAAAATCTATATTGTACTGAGTTTGAAAGGGAGTTCTGTTTGATAAATAAAATCTAAAGCATCGTCAAGGGGAATTTGAAAAATTTTGCTCACTATTTTTTTTGTGCAAGTCTGAGATGCGGGGGGGTCAGATGGAACGTATTTAATTGATTACTTCTCAATCAACCATAACCACGTCTCGAACTAAAATCCGCAAGAAATCTTTGTGGCCCAAAAAAAAAATAAAAATAAAATCTATATTGTACTGAGTTTGAAAGGGAGCTCTGTTTGATAAATAAAATCAAAAGCATCGTCAAGGGGAATTTGAAAAATTTTGCTCACTATTTTTTTTGTGCAAGTCTGAGATGCATAATTAATGGCCTTAAGAAAGTACAGAACAAGGACTTCACCATTGCATGATTTACATATAATTAATGGCCGACTGTAATTAATGGCCGATTGTAAGATTGTATATTCCCACTCATCTCCATTTTGACCCTTAAAGTATATTTGAAGGATTTTCAATTATATAAATGAAAAGATCATTCAAAAATAAGCTAGTATGTCCATTTTTATATAATTTAGTAACCATTTGGTCCTCCTATTTAATGATTCTTATTTTATAGAAATCTGAACGATCCAGAATTTCAATCATTAAGTGGGAGGATCAAACAGTAACCAAATTATATGAAAATGTACATACTAACTTATTTTTTGATGATCTTCCCATCCATATAGTTGGAAATCTTTCAAATATGCTCTAGAGGGTTAAATAAGAGGTGACCGAAAATACACAGTATATCGGTCCGACCGCATCTCATCAGCGCCCATATATATATATATATGGTTACTAGTTGTTAATTAGTGAGTATGCAATATGCATGCATGAAATCTAAATCAAACTCAATTGAAGAAATAATATTGATGGATGGATGGATGGATGGGGATCTTAGTGAATCCGTGACAAGTAAATCAATAATGTGTAATTATGCATGATGGTCAAAAATCCCTCCTTTGAATTTGACTCGATCGATCACTTTCAAAGATGGATTCGATTAGATAACCATAAAGTTGTTATCGAGTTAGGCTTGAGCTCCATCAAGTCAAACAAAAAATAGTCTATTTGATCCAATTTGATGAGTTGAATTTTATATATAGTTGGTTGGTATTAAATTTAATTTGATGGGATTTTCAAAAATGAAATCCTAGAATGGTTATGCTTGTGAGATTGGATTTTAAACTCTTGCTAGTGATCTAAAGACCAAGTACTATTTATTTATTTATCTATCTATCTATCTATTATTATTATTATTATAATTTTGATCAAATGGATAAATTATATGCGATTTCAATAGATATGAAAATTAATTAAGAAAGCAAAAGCTTCATAGCCTAGCGGTAAAACCCTTGGGTTCCATGCATTGGAAAATTCTTCCGAGAGATCTCGGGATCGAGTGTCCGACCCTATAAATGGGGTGCGCAGCTTGAGTTGAGTTTACTCCTCAAATTTGTACATGCATGGCGAGGGGTCAGAGACGATCGAGTGAGTTTACTCATCGAAGTCTATGGCCACATCTCTAACTAATCCGTGAGTGGGGGCCTTTATGGCCTAAGTCAAAATAATAATAATAATAATAATTAATTAATTAAGAACATAGTTGTGGGTCTCCTATTTGTGTGATCAGCTCTTCAAGTCATTTTTGGGTTATTGTCTTCAAAGGCCTCAATATCACTTTTATTGACTAGTTGTGGGGTCCTCCTTGAGAATTCTAGGCTTCATTTCACCAGACTTTGGGCCGCCTCCAACCTTGGTCGTTTGGCTATAAGTGCTACATCAAACTAAGATAATGTAAATAAAGAGATATCACGAATAATTTAAAAATATAAAAAAACGCGTCGTTTGTCTTGAAAACATTTTATGTTTCGTTCTCCCCATATACTCCAGATGACAACAAAGATTGCAAGGTCCAATCCTCTCCATTTTGTCCACCCTTGGGAGGAAGAGGGTGGTCAAGATGGAAGTGTTGTCAGATACTGATAGCATATGGATAGGAAAAAAGGAGGTAAGCCAGCGGTTCAATTTTTTTGTTTCGCATAGATAACATAGGATATGGGTCCCTCCCCACTTTCTCCTATGTAAATTATCCAGGATGAGAATTTTGTTTTCTCTAGCTAGCCATACGAAGAGTTTGACTTTTAGCATGCATGGATTTTACTAGAAGTTCTTTTGTAGGTCGCTTTAAATTCCATCGTCCACTCTGAAGTAATAGAGGATTTTAACTGAAAACCTATGTGTTGGTGCCAATTTCCATGTTCTCTCATAAGGTATAGGGTTGAATGGGTCCGAGCTCTGGAGGTGTTGTATTAGGAGCTGGAGTTCTACTGAATCCCCTTTTGATAGTAGACCTGGTTTGAGTAGTGGTTTACCTCTTCGTACAATGTTTTAAGCCTCTTGAAAAGATAAGGATTTTTTAAGTATTAGGGGACTACAACTTGGCAGTTTGTCCTATGCGATTATCCAAGTATCCAATTTTCCATCCAAAAATTTAGGGACCCTCCATTTCTTGGTTTGGAGGTGATATTGGATAATAATAATGGACTTTCTCTACAAACTCTTTTCCATAAGTTGGAAGCTTGTCTCGGTGCTTGCTTGTGGGTGTCATAGAATTTTCCTCTAAAATATCTTTCCTTGAAAATTTTTAGGTATATATAGTCCAACATATCCAATAAGGATTCTCTAGCACCATTTTCCAGAAGTGGTGGTTGAATTCACATAAATTGAAGATACCCCATCCCCCCTTGTTGTATTGGCTGACATATTTTATCCCAACTAACAAGATGGTAGGCATGCGAGTTCATTTTAGCCTCTTTCCATAGGAACTGTTTTCTTATGGCGTCAATCTTACAAACAACCCATTCAGGTAATCGATATATTGACATCCAGTAGATGAGCATTGTAGAGAGAACTGAATTGAGTAGGGTGAGCCTTCCCCCTAGTGACATATTTTTTTTTTCCATGATGATAATTTCCTTCTAATTATCTTGATAAGATCTCTCTAATCTTCTTCTTTGGTCTCCCTTAGGAAATTGATACTCCTAGATACTTGATTGGAAAGATTGCCATTGGACAATTGATGATTCATGCTATATCTAGGGCGGTGTATCCCTCTGTTTTAATTGCGAAGATGACACTCTTGTTGAAGCTTATTCTCAGCCTTAAAAGTCCTTCAAAGAGGTAAAAGATATGCTTTAATATTCTCAGTTGGGCGAGGTGCCCGGTACAGAAGACTAAGAGGTCGTATGCATATTGGAGGGATGTCACCATGTCTTCCCTAAGTGGTCCTATTCGGACACCACTATAGATGTTGGCTCTGACTATCTCTGAAAACTTGGTGGCTAACATATATGTAGCTAGTACAAATAATAGAGGTGACAATGAGTCACCTTATCATAGGCCCCTCTTGTTCCTCACATATCCCGAGGGGTTTCCATTGATCAGAAAGCAACTTTTGATGAGCAAAGTAGCATATTTATCCACCTTATCTATTTAGGGTCGAAACCCCTTGCATGTAGAATTTGAAGGAGGAAGTTCCAGTCTACCATGTCAAGGGCTTTTTTTTGAAGTTCACTTTAATCAGGGTGCTGTTGGTGTTGTTTTTTTTCAGCTTGTGGATAAGTTCTTCTGATGCCACTATGTTATCGTGGATCATTCTTCCTTTGATGAGGGAGGAGATGTATCCGGGGATTGATCTCCCTATGGGGTAGGAGGTCTGTGGGGGTATTGAATACCGTGTCGTACTGCCTCAGCAGACACGCCACCAGTGACGGTAGATCCGGAGGGAGTTCCAACTCGGCCTCCTAGGTAGACCAGGGGAGTGGTGGAGTAAGACGTTCATTATAGTCTGAGAGTTGGTGGAATTCGAACAAGCCCGTGAAATCAACATAATGTAGAGGGACTTGAAACTGATGGAAGGTGATTTGCTAGGGTAGCTGTGACACGTCACCAAGGAGGACCACGTTCTTGTTATCCCAACAAAGTACCAATGATATGTTCACTGATACTCCTTCCTTCGAGCCTTTGGCTTGCTCCTCAAGATTCCAGAGAAAAGAAGGGTTTGGGAGAGAGAAACGTTTTGACAATTCTCATTGATAATAAAGTTGGTCCAATACACACCTTTTGTATCATGGCCTTACCTCAATTTGCTACTAACCCCTTAACAAACTCCTCAGGATTTTCAGTAAAAATAAAAATATCAGGATTTCAATTAAAAGAAATTAACAACAATAAGGTTATAACCTACTACCAATTCTTCCAAAAATAACTCATAGTTAATTCCCCATCTGGTGCTCATACCCTTCGAGCCGAGAAATGATCACATAGGACTGGTCTCATATGAGACCGGCAATCACAGACATAGATATGCCTCGAACTTAAAACAAAAAACATATCTTGAGGCAGATCTGTGGCTATGATTGTCGGTCTCATGTGAGATCGATCGGTCTCGTGTGATTATTTCTCCTTCGAGCCACCTTGGTAGCTTAGTTGTGCGCTTGGGCCTGGTGCTCTTCTCCTTGCTGTTGGGCTCTTCTCTTGATCCAAGATCATTCTCTTGTGGCAGCTCTATAGGGAAGACGGTGGTCGTATCACTGGCTTGTAATTTATCTACAATATCTCCAACTTTAAGTAAACCAAGTTATTGTGATGTGAAATGGGATGAGGGCTATTCCATACTTAGATTGTTTTGAAAATAATTTAGCCCTTATTCGGACACTTAGAACTATAGTTTTTATCGATCATGAATATAACTATATCCTGTTTGAGTATGACCATACTTATTTGAACTCGATCCACTTTTTTCTGACTGAATTACATGTGATTTTATAAGTACAATTTATGACTATAAGACCACATCATAAATTATAATTCATGATCTTAGTTCTATTATTCCACGGAGTAATTATATTTGATGTGACAGCAAATGACATATTATTTCTAATTTATTTATATTTATTATACAGTCAACTATATATCAATGACTAAACCCATATATTTCTTTGTATATATCAAGGTTGTCAGACCCGGCTCGGGGCATTGACCCAGCCAAACTCAGGGATCAGAGGTCAAGGGTTCAACCGGGGTCAATAATAAAATATTAAAAAATAATTAATAATAATTAATAATAATGAAATATGATATAAAACAAAATTATAATAATAAAAAATATGATTGATTAACTAAATTTGATATTTATATTTAGTCCATGCTTAAAACAAACACATGCTAAACAAAACAAATTAATCAAAAATATTAAAATATATAATTAAAATATAATCATAGTTACTAAATACTAAGTATACAAATACAACTTTTTGTAAGCCCATCTCATTTTGGGCCTTATTATGGACTTGTTTTCAAAAGTATTGGTTTTAAATATTCAAAAAACTCTAAGTATTTAAATTTACATCATGCTTTGGATAAACCTTTCACTCTCTTTAAATATAGTTTCATTCTACCAACTAATAGACCTTGTTGGTGAAAAGACTCTCTTACGCGCGCACGCAGGGGGGGTGCAAATGTTCGATTTGTGTTGCCTTGGATGCCCGAAACTCATGTGCGGGAGCATGGCGCGCACACGAATCCCGCCTCACTTTGAGGCTCCTCGTGCCCCAAGGTTTTTGGTTTTAATTTTTTTTGCACTTCTATACAAAAAAAAAAAAAAAAATTCCCCGGGCCCGGTTCACTCAGCCGGGCCAGGCCGACCAGGTCCCGGTCCAAACGGTCGGGTCGGTGACGTGGCACCGGGTCTCAAGACCCCGGGTTCTGGGGTCCAACCCGGCCCGGCCCACCTCCCGGTTCCCGATTTTTCCGGTCGAACCAGCCGGGCCGGGCCGGATCTGACAACGTTGGTATATACCCATCGAGTTATGCTATTATGCGCCATTATTAATAACTCCATAATAATATTTACAAGATCAATCCTAGCCGTTGATATATATATATATATATATATATATATATATATATATATATATATATATATTATAGAGCGGTGATATTATCAGGCAATTTGGTGACCGTTCGGTCCTCCCACTTAATAATTAAAACTCTGGACCGTTTAAATTTTTATAAAATAAGAATAGTTAAGTGAGAGAATCAAATCTGCTACCAAAGGTATTTAAAATCGACACGCTAAATTTTATTTTTAGATGATCTTCCCATCCATACGTTTAGAAATCCTTCAAACATGCTCTAGGGGGCTACATGGGAGGTGACCGGGAATACAGTGTTACCGTCGGCCTCACTGTAACTCTCTCTCTCTCTCTCTCTCTCTCTATATATATATATATATATATATATATATATATATATATATATCAGGGAAGGAAGCAGTTGAAAAAGAAAAATCTAACATAAAGTGGCTTGAATTGTCAAACTTATACAAAATTAAAAATCAAAGAAGACAACTCCTCACGACCAACCACAATTTGCCACAAATTGACCAAATCATACAATTTGGACCTAATATATTTAAAAATTATTTTTCATAACAGAAAGAGAGAAAAAAAAACAAAAAACACATTCATGCATGTATTTATTTATTTATATATTTATTTTATCAACTAATATCTTGAATTTCTAATATTGGATTTAGTCTACTAACAGGATTGCATGGATGTATATTTATTTAGAAAAGAGTCAGAATAAAATGGTTTTTTTATACATAATTTTAGAAAATTATGGTGCTTTGAAAATAAATAAAAAAAGAAGAAAAAAAAGGAATCGAAACGCCAGGTTGAAGTGGGCCCAGGAGAGAAATGAGAATCAAAACGAAAACAAGGGGGAAAATGTAATATATATGAAAGTGAGAAAGAGAGGGGGCAAAATATAAAAAGGGCAAAAAGTAGGGGCTGGATATAAATATACTGGAGAGAGAGAGAGAGAGAGAGAGAGAGAGAGAGAGAGAGATTATCTCAGGGCCCGACGCGGAGCTCGCTCTGCGGAGAAGAATCCAAAGGGAGGGGGAGGTCGGAGGAGGAGGAGGAGGAGGAGGTGGAGAAGCATTCGAAATCATAGAGAGAGAGAAAGGAAAAGGAGTACTTTTTGTTTTTTTGGAATTTTTTAGGTGTAGAGAGAGGAACTATATATATTTTTTGGTTTACGGTAAGGACTTCCTCTGGTCTGCTTCCTTCTCCCGAATTTTTGAGTAAGTTTTCTGATTTCTTTTATTTATTACTTTATGGATCTATATTGATTGAGACCTTGGTGTTCGGAGCGGAAAGTTTGGATCTTTGGTGCCATTTTTGTTGTTGCTGCTTGAAATAGTGTATTTGATGAGAATCGCCAAGTAAAATTGGTAAAGTTTTGGGTTTTGGGGGTCGTGGTTGTGAGATCTCTGTTGGTTTCTTTGGTTCCTATGTTGATCTTATTTTGATGTTTGGGTTCTGGCCCTTTGAGGGTTTTGATGTTTTTCTGGTGAATGTTTAATTAGAGCGATGTGATTTGATTGAAAGTTTTCTTTTTGATTCGTATAGGATTTATATTGGTGAGTTTTAATCCGGAAACACCGAAAGATTGTTGTGTTTGTTTGTTTGTTTTTTTCAATTATGTGAGTATCCGAGTTTCATGAGCTATGAGTTTGACTGTGGCTCTTGGATCTGGTTGTGCGTTGATTCTAGAGGTTCTTGTTTGCGTGTTTAGATTTGGATATGATGAGAGAAGGCATGGTTGATGCTGATGCTGATGAGTTTGATCGGGAAATCAATGAGGTCTTCTTATATTGATTATTTATTTATTTATTTTTCTCCCTGATTGCAGATTGCTGAGTTTTGGAGCACAAGGAAGGGATTGTTTGGTTTCTCTGGAGAGTATTAGATCTCTGAATCCAGGAGTTGTGATTGTGTTTGTTTTCTTGAGCTCTGGAATCATGTTGGAAGGCAAGGCCTGCTTGATCTCTAGAGCATTGCCGAGCTCCTGCGAGCAGGAATCCAAGTGGATCTACATGACTTATGAACTCCTTGAGCGGTCAAACAACAAACGCCCGATGAGTGATGAACTGACAGATAATGGAGGCGAAAACCTCAAGAGAAAGAAATCTCTAGAAAATCCTCTTTTGCCAAATAATGAAGAATTGGATCCCTCTACTCATGAGAATGATGGAAATGGATCCGTTGGGGAGTACTCTGACTCGAATTCCCTCATCAGCTCGATTGGCAGGGACAATTCAATCAACTGCCTCCTCCATTGTTCTCGTTCAGATTATGGCTCACTTGCATCCCTCAACCGGAGCTTCCGTTCCCTAATTCGGAGTGGAGAACTATACAGACTAAGGAGGCAGATGGGTATCACCGAGCACTGGGTCTACTTCTCGTGCCATGTCCTTGAGTGGGAGGCATATGATCCATATGCCAGTCGCTGGCTGACACTGCCTAAATTGCCCCATAATGAATGCTTTATGTGTTCAGATAAGGAATCATTGGCTGTGGGCACTGAGCTTCTTGTTTTTGGCAAGGAAGTTACTGCCCACATTGTTCTGAGATATAGTATACTTACAAACTCTTGGACAGATGGTGAGGCTTATGAACTATCCTAGATGCTTATTTGGATCTGCAAGCCTCGGAGAGAAGGCTATTGTAGCCGGTGGAACTGATGCTCATGGAACTATATTGAGTTCTGCTGAGCTTTATAATTCCGAGACACGAACTTGGGTCACCTTGCCTAGCATGAATAAACCAAGAAAGATGTGTTCTGGAGTTTTCATGGATGGAAAGTTTTATGTTATTGGAGGTATGTCCAGCAGCACCCAGTTGTTGACATGCGGTGAAGAGTATGACCTTAAGAAGCAGTCATGGAGAGTCATTCCAAATATGTCTTCAGGGCTCAATGGTGCTAGTGGTGCTCCTCCCCTTGTTGCGGTGGTTAACAATGAATTGTATGCGGCTCATTACTCAGAGAAGGAGATTAGGAAGTATGACAAAGTTAATAACAATTGGATCACTCTGGGGAGATTGCCTGAGAGGCCAGTGTCAATGAATGGTTGGGGCCTTGCATTTAGGGCATGTGGCGAGCGGTTGATAGTGATTGGTGGTCCGAGAGCCTTAGGTGGAGGCATGATCGAGCTTCATTCATGGATACCGAAGGAGGGGCCTCCAGAGTGGAACATGATTGCCAGCAAGCACTCAGGAAGCTTTGTCTTTAATTGTGCTGTGATGGGTTGCTGATTGATTTTTATGATGTCGGATGTACCGTATATCTCCTATCCAGAGGGATGATGCACAAGATTGGCCTGTCGAAAAGCACAGAATACTGGGTTCTGCCTAATGGGTAAACTCTGCCATTTTGAGATTTCAGATTTACTCAAGATTTAATAGAAATCTCTCTTCTATGTAACGCTTGGGCTCCGTTTTTTTTTTTCCCCTTTCTTTCTTTCTTTTGATGGTTCACCTCATTCAATTTGCACTTCAAGAATTTAATTCCATATCATTTTTCTGTTAAAATGGGAGAATAGAATTGGGATCATGCAGTAATTTGATGATATAGTAATAATTTGATGAAGTTGCTGATCTCATTAATTTTGCCTCTATGCCAAGGAAAACAACAAGGATGCTTTGTTTGTGGTTTTGCCTATTTTCCCCTTTTGGTTTTTGTGCTTTGTCGTTTTCCATTAAATTGCAGATCTGCTCTCTGAATTAAATTCTCGATTGCTCTTTGTTTTATCAGTTTGGGTTTTCTGACATATCAAACTGGAATGCATATTATTGGTCAAATTTTCTGTGATGAATCACATTAATTTGATTGTATTGAGATTCAGATAACCTTTGAAGTTGCTACTTCAATTATAAGAACTGTCTGCCCGGAATTAGGGCGATCTAGTTGTACATATAGACATTAGCAAAGTTATACTATCCATAAGTATCAGCTTGCTTCTTCCTGAATTGTTTGACCACCACTGACCTGTTTCCCATGCTAGTGTAGAATGATGAATGTTTCTTATATTCTTAAGAGTTGAGACCACTATACTAAGTGAAATCAGGATATTCATGCTCTTGTGGATTTTGTGAACATCACTGGTATATGTTAGGGATCCAATTGGCCAGAAGGTTGACGAAAAGAAAGGTCTTATCTATTTTCTTTGATATCCAAAAACTACAAAAGAAATGTATGTCAAATGTTCTTGCTTTATCTATATTATAAAGGAATAGCCCTCTTGTCAAGTAAAAGTTCCGTCCAAATTGAATTGCGTATTGGTTCTCTTGGTGTGTTTCTCATTCTCTTTCTTTCTTTGTCTTTTTGATCCGCCTCACATGTTTTAAATATAGAAAGACTTAATGGCCTTTAACTTTACTATATTCATCATGTTATCTGTAACAACAAATGCTTTTTGCCCTTGCGCGAATAGTTTGTGACAGCTATATATTTGTTGCATGAACATGCTTCTAACAAAGCATAAATGACAATGGATGAAGCTGAAACTAATTCTAGTTTGAATGACAATTGAAAGTGATACTTATCTTTGTGGAAATCTGAAATCATTTAATGTTCTCTCTCCTGTTGATAAATTGTGCTTCATGCTTAAAAGTGATGTCGGCAGCTGCATGATGTTGATCTGCTGATCAAAATGTATTTCCTTTTACTATTACGACTCAGGTTTTTTGATCCAATATTGCTCGACAGTTACCATTGTCTACTTCTCATTCTGAGCTTTAGATTCTGCATAATTTTTTGATGGATGTCTCTCCCACATTACATTATCTGCTACACATTTACCTTCAGCATCTATATTTTGTCTATCATACCTATCCTCAAATCAAATGCACCGAACAATGAATTTATATAGATTTGATTTGCATTGAGCTTTAATCTTGGAATGAAAATTATTGTAGAGCTTCTGATGATTTTTTCTCTGTAGCAGGTATGCTTTCTTGTGTTGCAATAACTGCTGCTCAGTCTCTGTGCAAAATTGAATCAGAATTGCCAAGTCAGGCAATCTTTGAATCATGCTTTTTTTTTTTTTCATTTTAGTTTAATTTTGAAAATTGGTGTAATTATGTCCCAAAATATTATGAGAATTAATCCTGAATAAATTGAAAATAAAGATACAGAGGAGAATAAAGAAAGCTGAGGAAAAAGGAAGAAAGCATCCATGCGGGTGTACGAAAGAGGGGGATTCACTGTGACTGAGGTGAACCGTACGCGCGAATCGGGGTCACGCAGGAGGCCGACACGTGTCAGAATAGCGGAGACCGCTTCCGTTTGTCTGGCGTACATGATTGGCTGGAAGGAAAGGACCACTTTAAAAGTACAGCACGCAGCGGTACCACCAGACACGCCTTTCTCTGGCCTTTGATCGTACCTCGATTTCAGGGCTGCATGGACTGGCACGCATTATTGGCCGTCCGATCAACATGCATCTTCATGATGCTGTTCCTCTAGTACGAGACAAAGGTGTACGCCGCTAGTTCTTAGCTACTCCTACTCGTGCTAATACTCTCCACTACTATTTCTTTTAGTTTTTACGGAGAATTAAAATAAATAAATAAAACTAAATTTGAACAGAACTACTATTTTGTTATTTGGCCTTAATTCCTAATCAACCATATTATTTTCCTTTATCCTTTTTATTATATTATTTGATATGAGACATTTTCCACTTTAAAATGGATCCTTTTTTCCTAATAATACCAGATATATTTTTTATTTTTTTTTAAAATTCAACATTCAATTTGTTTTTTTTGTTTTTATTCTCATCCAATGTTTTAAAAATAACTTAAAAATTAAACCTCCTTATATTGAAGGAGATGGATTTGTGTAGTCCTTTTTTTTTGTTTTGTTTTGAAAGGGGTTTATCCTCGAGGTAAGCTCCCCCTTGCCTCGGGCCTTGCTCCTCTCTGGTGGAGTTGAGGCTCTACCGTACAATAGCGTGTATTTCCAGATGTTGTGGCTTCTTGGTGGCGGTTGCTACTTCGAACCAAGATAGGTAAAGGAAATTTACTTGGCGGATCAGTTCCTTGAAAGCACAAAGATTTGTCGCCAAAACATCGTGATGTTCTTTTCCAAATGGATACTCCATATAATCGCCATTGTTAGTAGCTCCCATCCCGAGCGAAGCTCCTTTGCCATTAGTCTCGAGATTGCGGACTCGCCCCATAGATCTTGTATCTTGGTTGGGCGGGTCAATCGGTTCAGGAATTGCCCATAGTGTTCCCATATAGCTATGGAAAATGGGCATTGGGTGAACAGGTGATCTGTGGTTTCCTCTGCCTGGTCGCATAGGAAGCATTGTGTTCTATCCCGCCTCCAGTTTCTTTTTGCCAAGTTGAGTAGTGTGGGGAGCTTGTCTTCCCGTGCTAGCCAGACGAATAGCTTAACTTTGAGGGGGCATGCCTGTTTCCAGAACGACTGGGGTATGTAGCTTCTAACCCCGCCATCCATCCGGAAGCGATAGGTTGATTTGATTGTAAACATTTGGTTTGGAGTGAGGCCCCAATGTTTGCAGTCTTCTCCTTTTGCTCTTCCTTGGGCCAGGTGATCATAGATCCTGGATATCATATCCACCCCACCTTTGGACAAGGGGCCCAGTTGGAGAAGGGCGATGTTTTATCGGCGCTGGATTCTGGCTTCCTAGAGGGTAAGGTCTGCCTTTCCCATAAGTGTTAGAATTTCTGGGAAAGATCTGCTCGGACTATATCCATCAATCCATTTTTCAAACCAAATCCAAACTGTTTATCCCGGGCTTGGCTTGGTTTTCAGGTTTGTCGTTGCTAGGTCCCTTTGTTCCAGGACACCCTTTCAGAAGTAGGAGGCTCTGCTTGGTGCGGTCTTGAACAGGTTGATTTGTGTATCTCGGAAGTATGCCTGTATAATGATCTTCCCGCATACCCCAATATCTCCCCTCAGGAGTGTCCACCACCATTTGCTTAGCATCGCCTCATTGTAGGCTTTCAAGTTGGTGATACCCCATCCTCCAAACTCCTTTGTCCTATATAGTTTTTCCCATTTTACAAGTCTGTAGGCTTTTGAGTCCGGGTTTGCTCCCCGCCATAGGAAATCCCTTCTGATCCCATCGACTCTGCGGATGACCCAGAGTGGTAGTTTGTACATCGACATCCTGTGGTTCGGGATAGTTGAGAGGATCGAGTTGAGCAAGGTAATTCGACCTCCTATCAATAAGAGTTTTCCTTTCCATGCTCCAAGCTTCTTGATCAGTTTCTGGATGAGTTGGGTCCAGTCACCCCTTTTGGGTCTGCAACCCACCAATGGGAGACCGAGGTATTTGATAGGGAGGCCGGATAACCGACATCCCATTATCCTGGCTAGTTCCTTAGGGGGGCTATCCAGATTCTGATGGGGACTATGGCGCTCTTGTTGTAGTTTATTCTCAACCCTGTCAGGCCTTCAAAGAGATAAAAAGATTTGTAACACCCCAGATTTTTTTTAAATAAATATTCAGATAATTTTTGAATATTAAATGAGGTTAATTAGCACAAAAAACAAATTAATTAATTTAAGCTCAAATTAAAATAAAATCCGGAGTTAATGGACCCGAAATCCAGCCTCTCAACTATAGGGCCAAAAGAAGGCCTTATTGGGTCAGGCCACTTTTCTTCAGAATAGTTGGAGGTGGATAGACAGCAAAGCTCGATTAATTAAATGAGAGATTATTTAAGTGTTAATTAATTCGGATTAATTAAGTTGGAGGTATCAGACAAAATTTAGAGTCCCGGTAAAGTAGATCAGGTCAGGTCAAAGGCCAATAATTTCGGATCTGGTCTGGTGAGAGACAGACCCCGTGATGCCACAGTACGCTTGTGACTATAGAATCTTTTGACCTGGGTTTTCCGGATCTGGGTCGGGAATAAAGACGAGCTAGATAATTAACTCGTCGCCCATGTGATAGCATAGCAATAAGCTAAGATCTATAAAGTTATTTGATCTTTAATGGAAGATAATTGGGAAGATAATATAATTTAATTGGGGATATTTAAAGATAAGTTAAATTAATTAAAGTTTAAAGATAAGGTTATTTAATGATTAGAATAATATTTAATTAAAATATTAGTTAATTAAATATCTTTTATAATTATTTATATAAATATATGATAAGGAGAGGGAGAGAGAGAGAGCTCTCTCTCTCTATCAAATCAGAGGAAGTTCATTTCCTCTCCACGTACCCTACTTGTGGCCGCGCTCATGCTTGCTGGCCAACCCCCGCTGGCTACCTCTGCCCCACGCCGGCTGCCGCCCACAAGCACCGCCTACTTTTGAAGCCGGGCCACACCGCGCCCCACCTCCGGCGGCCACCAAGCAGCCTTCGCCTCGCCATTATCCTCATCGGCGTGAGCCGCCTGCCGCAGCTAGCCTCGCCCACGCTGGCCATGAAGTTGTCGTGACGCCGCCTCTAACGCCCCTCGGGCTGTGAGCCCGCCGGGCTGGTGCCCCTCCTCCCGCACTACGCCCACGCTCGAAGAGCCTTGGCAGCCCCCAGATCTGCCTTTGTTGTCGCCGCCCCTTTAATGGTGACTGCTTTCATCCTCAGTGAGCGACAATCACGACCTACCTCTTCACTCTGCCTTCTTAGTTCCTCACAACAGTGAGGCTTACTAAACTTTGATAATTGAATGAGCTAATTTGGGGAAACCTTAAAATGAATTCTTGATTTAGGGCTTGGGATTTGGAGGGGTTGCATGAGACTAACATGATAAGTTTCAAGGGTTAATTGTATGATTATTTAATTGAAGAGTGGAGGTTGTGAAATACACTAACTTGATGTTTTAATTTGATGAAATGGTTGTGCTAAGAAACCATTTATTTCATGAGTTTAATTAAGTGTTTAATGTGTGAATATTTGTATTAATTTCGGGAGCATACAAATAGGGGAGATGTTGCCCAATTTTCTTAGAAATTTCATGCTTAATCCTCCATGTTAAGTATAAAATTTAATCTTATTAAAGAGCATGTTAGGGACTTTCAATTATGCTAAGGTTGTAGATACTTAAATTTCCTATTTTGGGCAATCTCTGTATTTTCTTTTCATGCTCTTTTGAAACATGAAATGCATGTTAAGTGGAAGCATGCTCTAGTTAACTTAACGAATTTCTATACTCTCTTGAGTCCACATTAGAGTATAAGTTAAGAATATGGTCTCCATATTCATGATTTCCCTATTTCAATTACTAGGGGGTAAGGGAAAAACAGGAGCTGCTGAAGGACCAAGCTAGCCTTAGAGCTAACTAGACTTAGGTGAGGGAACTAGCTGTACAGTTCATATTTTTTATCGTATTTTCTTACAGTATTGATTTCAATTTGAAAAGCATGAGTTAGAAATTTTATGAAAATTTCCTGAGTTTTGGAAATCATTTCATGCATAATGATAGATCCCCAGTTGGGATAGATTCCCCTTTCAGAACTCATGCACAGTAAATTAGTAACAGAAAAGAGAAATAGATACAGAACCAGATGGACTACGCTTTATGGATTTACTTGCCTGAACCAGTGGTGGCTCGTAGAGAGCCAGAGAGTACGACATTAGGTAAAGGAAGGGGTGATTTATAACTCTGAGTTTTACTATTTGTTTTAAAACCACCTTCTGTTTCACTAAATTAAAAGCATTTTTCCATATTCTCAGAGTGCCTAGTGTCCGTATATAAGTATAGCCCGACGGTAGCTAGTTAGATACCGACTGGAAGGCTCAGGTATGGGATGAGCTCACCTGTCCCCACTATTGTTCCGCAGTATTGAAGTAGATCTGTAGTT
Source organism: Dioscorea zingiberensis (assembly GCA_026586065.1). NCBI lineage: Eukaryota > Viridiplantae > Streptophyta > Magnoliopsida > Dioscoreales > Dioscoreaceae > Dioscorea > Dioscorea zingiberensis. The sequence goes on from CM048821.1 coordinate 27,790,602, forward strand.
AGTAACTATAGTATTGTGATTATCAGATGATTCCGTATTACCCACCTCCCGGTAGCGATTAGAGATCCACTGTAGAGGCTATTGGTACAAATTACCAAGGGTAATTTCTAAATTCATTCACAGTACAGAGAAATAGATAATGAGATACACATACATGAGATTTCTATGCATATTGGTGTTTGTGTCTAAAAAATGCATTGAAAATACCATGTGCCAATATTTTAAAGGGGGAATGCTGAAATATTTTCAAATCAAGTATATCTTAAAATATCTTGATATTAAAATATTTTGATGTGGTGTGATCCCGAGGCAAGCCAAGGACACATATCCCAAGGCAAGCCAAGGACACGAATGCCAAGATAGCCTGAGAATACAAATCTCAAGGCGACCATAGCCCGAGAATACATATCTCGAGGCAATTTCAAATTTCAAGATAGCCCGAAACATAGATCTTGAGGCAATCTCAAATTCCAAGATATCCCGAGAATATAGATCTTGAAGCAATCTTAAATTCTAAGATAGCCCGAGAATACAAATCTCGAGGCAATCTCAAAAATACAAATCCCAAGATAAGCCGGGAACATAAATCTCTAGAAAAAAATAATTAATTAAAATTAAATCTAAATTTAAATTAAATTCAAAGTTTTGTTCGGTGACGAGATTATCTAGATTATCTAGATCTCCTCCATGCTCTCCTCTCCGTGAAGCAAGAAGCCGTGTGGTTGGTCAGACACGGGCCTGTCTCTAATGGCTTTGCCGAAGGATACAGGCTCGGGTCCGTCGATCGACTGTAATATAGCATAAGGAGATCAAGGTCCCCCTCCTCTCCCATATTTTCATCATCGCCATCAACCTTCAACAAGCTCCCGGCTCCCTTGTGGAGGCCGTCGCCTTCAGCTCTCAACAATCTTTCGGCTCCCTTGTGGAGGCCGTCGACTTCAGCTCTCAACAATCTTTCGGCTCCCTTGTGGAGGCCGTAGCCATCAACCCTCAACAATCTTTCGGCTCCCTTGTGGAGGCCGTCGCTGTCAACCTTCAACAAACTTTCAGCTCCCTTGTGGATGCCGTCGCCGGAGAAAGAACACCACCCTCGGAGCGTGGTGGTGTTGATGTTATCGCCGTCACTAAGATGAAACCCTCTTCTCATGTTTTCTTGCTTTGTGAAGCGAGGAGCCATAAGTGAAAAAAAAAGAACAAAGAGAGAGAGTAGAAAAGAAAAAGATATGAAATAAATAAAAATAAAAATAAAAAAATAAAAAAAAGGAGCAGCAGAGAGGGGCTGCGAAAGAAGAAGAGTTAAAAATAAATAGAGAAACGAGAGATGAAACCGCGGCTGAGTAAAAAAGAAAATAATAAAAAAATAAAATAGATAAAAGGAGAGGGGTGAAGGAGGGGGAGAGAATAAAAAAATAAAAAAATAAAAAAAATTATAAAAGTAAAAAACAGAGAAAGCTCAAACAAAGAAAAGGGCGGCTGATTGAAAAATAAAAATAATAATAAATAAAAGGAGAGATAAGTGAAGGAGGGAGAGAGAATTAAAAAAACAAGAAAAAAAATAAAAAAACAAGAAAAAAAAGGCTGCAGACGTTAAAAAATAAAAAAAATCAGTAAAATAATATCGAAATCTCTCTCTCTCTCTCTCTCTCTCTCTCTCTCTCTCTCTCTATATATATATATATATATATATATATATATATGCAAACGTATATAAATATTTATATCAAGCAGTGAAGTCCTGGCTCCTCCCCACGGGCATCTTGCTCCATAAGCGTGCTGGTTGTGGCAGATAATGATACGAATCTAAAAGTGGTACGCACCCGGATGAAGAACCACGCATCTTGAAGCGGATGATGAAATACAAATCTTAAAACACTATGTGTATCTCGATGCAACCGATGAAGTATAAATCCATAATTGGCACAAATCTCGAAGCAGCGATGAGCATGCATTTTGAGGTGACTAATAAATACAAATTTCAAAGTGACACATATTTCAAGGCGACAATGAAACACTCATCTCGATGACCAATATGAAATAAAATCTTAAAGCGGTGTAAATCTCAAGGCGGCGACAAAGCATACATTTGAGGCGGCCGATGAAACGCAAATTCCAAAGTTGAGTAGCATACGTCCCAAGGCGGGAGGCGGCGTCATTTAAATAAACAGATAAATAATATATATATATATATATATATATATATATATATATATATATATATATCCATATGTTGATATTTACATGTAATGAAAATTTTGTTCTGCAATAAATAAATTCTTTTTCATTGCCTCTACTTGTACTTATGCCCTTAATCCGAGGTTCCCAAGACTCTGTCTGGGGTAATTAATAATAGAGGCTTGCCTCTATTAGGAATGGAAGAACCCATAATATCCAAAATAAATAAAATAAAAACACTCATTTGTGATTCGATATGTCGCATGGTGTCTCTTCGCAGACACAATACTAGGCGGATATTTTCGATCCCACAATTGGCATGATTAAAGCAGATTGAAGATAATGCATTGACCAGCATCTTTAGACACACAATATTTATCTTCAGGTGCAATATTTTTTTATCTTCAGTTATTTTTACATGCCTAGTTTTAATTATTATAATATTATTTTGATATACGGGTACAGTTTTATTCTCGGCAGTATTATTCCCAAATCATTAAGCTTGAGTAGCTCAGCCCCTTTTTCATGATAGTTTTATGAAGGCGATAGACAGGAGTCCAGGTAGAGGATTTTGTCTACTTGCGAGATTATGTGAGGAGTGTCTGTAGCTGGCTCTGGCTTCCAAACGTGCTTTATTATTTTGTTGTTGTGTATTTAGGAGAGAGTGGAACTCCTAATTTTAGAGATATATCTCAATATTTTATTTGAGCATGTATTATGACATGTTATTTCAATATATGACATTATGATCGTCTATCGTATTAGATTTCATATATGTTTGAGTTTCAGTTAAACACCCTTAGGCTCAGGGTTCAACCCTTGACCTAGCTGGTGTGACACGTGTCCCCTGAATTGGAGATAGGTGTTACAAGATTAGTTTGAGGGTTCTAAAGTCATCATCATGTCCTGAGCTAAATTCGAGGAGGTCTCCGCTTAAAAGAGCGTCGATATCTGGTTACCCGTTTTAGGGCTTTGGTTGAATCCTCTGAATAGGCCTTCTTCCATCACTCTATTAATCATGATTGTGAATACCTCAGTGGTGGGGATGAAGAGTAGCGGGGACAGTGGGTACCCTGGCCTGAGGCCCATTCTGTGTTGGATGTACCCTATAGGGTCCCCGTTGACGAGAAAGCGCGATTTTGATGAGTGTAGATCAGGTTAATCCATTTGATCCATCATGGTCTGAATCCCCTCGCTTGTATTATTTCCAGTAGGAAATTCCAATCGAGCATGTCGAAAGCCTTCTCAAAATCCACCTTCATCAAAACCCCACCCTTTCGTTTAATTCCATAGATGATTTCCTCGGCCGCCACTATGTTATCCTGTATGCACCGACCCTTGATGAACGTGGTCTGGTTTTCATTGACCAGCTTCACAATGGTCTCCTGGAGGCGGTATGCCAGAGCCTTCGTTATGATCTTCATTGAACAATTCACTAGGCTTATCTTTCTGAAATCCGAGATCAAGTCATCCGGTCTTGATTTGGGTAACAGTAGGATGTGTGCCCAGTTTAATTGTTCCAGATTTGCTTTACCGTGATATAGGTCCTCGAAAGTTTGTAGGATTTCCTCTTTTATGAAGCTCCAGCCCTGTTGATAAAGGGTCATGAGAAAGCCATCCGGCCCTAGCGCACTTTTTGGGCTGATGTCTTAATGGCTGCAAATATCTCAACCTCGGCGAATGACCTGTCAAGCTAGGAGAGGTCGACCGGTTTGATTCCCTCAAACATCCTTGTCTAGTCAGTGTGATATCGATCTTGTCTCATCTGAACAAAGAGGTTGGTGAAGTGTTCGGTGATTGCTCTTACTATGTTTGTTGGTTCGGTCAGTATTTGGTCTTCTACCATTAGTTGGTGTATCCAGTTTAGGTTTTTTCTTTGGTTGGCAATTGTATGAAAGTACCGAGTGTTGCGGTTGCCCTCTTTTAGCCAAGTGAATCTGGAGCATTGGCGCCAGTCTTCTTCTTCCAAGACGATGATATTGTCGTACTCGCGATGGTGTGCTGTTAATAGTTCCTCCACCGTAGATGATAGCTGTGGTTGTTCATTTTTACTATCAAGTTCCTCAATCTCCTTCATAAGCTCTGTTTTCCATTGTCGTTGAGTCTCTTGGGTTTCGTGGTTCCACTGCCCCAGTTGTCCCCTGAGCTGCGTAATTTTTTTTTGCCCATTTAAAGGTTCCTTCCCCCGCGTGCTCCTCTTCCCGCCACTAGAGTTTCACCATGTCCTAGAATCCCTCGATCTTCCCCCAGCTCCTATTGAAGTGGAAGGGGTGTCCCTTGCGCACCTGTTGCCCGCATTCGAGTGCTATGGGAGTGTGATATGAGTGTATTCGAGGTAGAGTCGTTTGTCGGATTTTAGGGTGTGCCAACATCCATTTGGTGGAGAGGAGCAATCTGTCTAGCCTTATTAGCGTAGGTTGATCACGTCTATTTGTCCAAGTGAAGAGCCTTCCGTTTAGTGGGGGGTCATATAGTTGCAGGTCGCCAATTAATTGGTTGAAATCTTGTTGTTCTTGTGGATTCCTTGCTCCTATGTTCTGATTTGTTGCCCCTCTTATTACGTTGAAGTTGCCTCCTATCACCCATGGTCCGGGCCATCGCCTCGTTATGGATCTCAGCGCCTTTTCGCAGGGTCCATGTCACGCCCCGACTCGATTTCAGTGACCTCGGGCACGTGAATAGACCGACCGTAACCAAATAAGGCGCACCTCACTCGGCTACAAGGCCTCAGTAAGTAACAACAGATAACATAAAATAAGATAAATACCTTAAATAAGTAAATAAAAGAGTCTCAGCGGAAACAAGATAAAACGAATGGGTCCAGATGCCCTACAAAAGCCGGGCCCTAAAAGAGTCTTACGAATAAAATAGTCTCGCACACAAAGAAATAAGAAGAGATCCTCGGACCTCTGTAAGATACCCTGACCCTCGATCGGCTCCTGAGCTCAAATCTCTTGCTCCTCAAGATCTGAAAAAGAAAAAAAAAACAAGTGCATGAGCTTTCGAATGGAAAGTCCAATAAGTACCCCTGCGGGGTTGAAAAATCATGATATCAATAGAAATGATAAACCAAGACAAACAACGGGGACACCCCCCTCAAATCCATCCCTAGGAGTCTACCAGAAACAAGCACAACGGTACGACCCCTAATTGCATCAGCTCTCAAGCTTTGCAACGAGTTCCAAAGAAATCTCATCAAGACGTCTCCCCCGGCCAGCATCATCAGCAACTTGCTGGATCTCGACCCTCCTGGCCGCAAGGCCCTCGTGTCGCGATGCCCAGAAGCGCCACCTCTCGTATGTGTCGACATGGCCAGCGAATCATCCCCACAGATGAGCAGGACAACCAGAGTATCGTCCCTCTGGTATGGCAAGCTAAAACGCCAAGGCGTCCCGTCCCTGAAAGTTTCCCAAACAGAGCCCCCACGCTCCACTGAATCTGGGCGGAAGACCAAACAACAAAGCAGGGATACCAACATCCCGAAACAAATCAAACATGCTCAACAGAATTTCAAGCAAATAAAGGAAGGATGAATGATCACAACAAGGCAACAATATCATCAACATGATAAAAGCAAAGCCAAAGAAACTCTGAAGAATGGGTACGAGGCAAGTGTACTTGCCTCAATAAAATCGACTGGGATTACTCAGCAAAATCCCTCCTCCCTCCTGTCACGGTTCTATGACACAACCTGATAGTAGGACTTATATTAGTGTCGGCAAAACTTAAAAATTCCTAGTTGAACATGCATGATGCCCTAAACAACCCAAGTCAAACCATGCGGGACTTCCCTTGTTTTTCCTATGTCATTTACCTTAAATGACTAAACCTATTTATTTCCATAAATAAAACATGGTGGCCTGGTGGTTAAGGCCCATTACACCCAATGGGAGGTTTCTCTTTTATTTTCTTATTTTCTAGCCTTAATTAAATATTCTAGGTCTATTCAACCACAAAAGCAACAAGGCCTTAGTGCTTAAGGCCCACCAAGCTCATGTGAGAGGTCTCATGTTCAAACCTCCTCTCCAACACCTCTCTTCTTTTTTTCTTTTTATTTTGCACCAGACCCAATCCTTTAAGTTATATTGGATATTTCCATAATCGGCGGAGGAGCTAGGGTTTTCCCCTCGCGGTGGCGTGCGCCGGTGCTGGTGGAGAAGAGAAGCTGTTGCCTCGAGATCACTCGCTCCATCGCAGATGGATGGTTCAGATGGTGTGGTGATGCGCGGCTAGATGGTCTCCCTTTGCCTAGAGCTTAAGCGAAGTCTTAGATAACTGACCCAAATCTGTACGCACAGTAGGTGCTCTCCTACTCCTCTCTTGGAGATAAAACGGATGGACGAATGTCCATCAGCTGCCTAGAATTTATCCTACCTCTTACGATCTACGACGGGGATTAAATCATCCTAACGAATTGATGGAGATCCCAGATTTCATTTCACGCCTCAGACATAAATTCTATCTTACGATCTTATAATCCCAGTCGTCGATTCTTTTAACTATCTCTCTCTATGCATGGTTTCCATGGCATTTTTCATATAACCCCCTGTACTTTCATACTATTCCATGCAGGTCCCTCCCCGTGAGAGAGAGAGGAAATATCATTCTAGTCCTTAGACTCCCCTGATATTACAATCTAGTCCTTCTCTCAGAGAGAAAGCAAATCCCTTTTAAGTCACTAATTTTCTTCTGGTTTGCAAAATAGTCCTCTGGCTGTGAGAAGAGTAAAATTTCATTCTAGTCCCCCAATCTTTATGGAATTACAAATAAATCCCTAACGGCCACAATTAACTCCAAATTTAGGAATTAACCAATTATTCCCTCTTTCTCAATCAAGTCCAAGTAATTCCAAACTTGGGGATTTCCTTTAATTGATTGAATCAATCACCAATCTATTACCGAGAATTTATTCCAAGAATTTATTTGTTTCTCTTTAAGTACTCCAATCACTCTTAATTACCAAATTGTCCTTGGTAGCCATCATTAAAACCAAATTAGGGTTTTAACTTATTAAACTCTCTTTCTTTTCAAATAAATCCTGTTTTTCTTGGGAAAAATAATTCAACTAATAAAAATCCATTTATTCTAAAGAAAAGAAATCTTGGATTTCACAGTCCATATACTGTGGAGATCATCCATTGTGATTTGTTGGTGTTGTCTTCCAGGATTGCTGTAGCGGTGAAGGTGTCTGTGAAGCTGTTGATTAGTTGGAATTTATTTACATTCCAACCAATGCAACATCCTCCTCTTGTGTTTTCGGCTGCTAGTGTTATTTTTCCTTCATAAGTACTTCCCCCAATTGAGCGCCATATTTTGTCGTCAATTATTTGAAGTTTTGTCTCTTGTAGACAAAAAATCTCGACTCTTTGCACCGTTAAGAAATCTCGAACTAGAAAACGTTTCTTACGCCTTCCTAGTCCTCTTACATTCCATGTTATAATTTTCATGGATGCACCTTGTGTTGCCCTATTCGTGAGGGGATTCAGGGGATTAGTTGCCTCCCTAACCCTCAACGTTCCTCTTCGCTTCCAGTAGTCTCATGTTTTAGAGTTTGGTCCACGTTGTCCTCACCATGATCTAGGTTTACACCTACTTTTAGTACTCTTGAGATGAGGTCCTTATCAGGCCAGATAGCAAGGGTGAGGGGAACTTCGGAGAGGATAGGGGGATTCTCCTCATTGTTTTGTTGTCTACATTTGTTTTTGAATCCTCGTGTGGCTATTTTGCTCATTGTTTGTGTGTCATGTGGTTCCTATGTAGTTAGAGGGAGGTTGTATTTCTTGGGTTTGCCTCTTAATTTTGGTACTTCTGTTGTTTGCTTTGTTTGTTTTGTGTGTTTACTTGCACGTTTTGTCTGGGGGTTGTTCTTTTGTGGTTTGTCTGTCTCCGGGTTTGAGTTTAGAGAATGTGGTTCTAGTGATGTGCCGGAGGATATTATATTCCATGCTTCATCAATTATGAGATTCAATGAATTTCCTATCCAATATTGTAGAGATGAATTGCTTAGGTCTATCTCGATGTCATTCTTCATACTTAGATATTTTTTTATCTCTTGGATTTATTGGGGGCCCGAAATAATCAAAAGATTTTCCATTATATAATTGGTCTGGGTCAGCCTGAGCAGTAGCGGGTACAATCTCTAGCAGGCCTGATTCCATTGGATTTTCAATTGGATTTTCTAAACTTGGTGTAGTTGGACCAGTAGCTATGCTGAAGTTGGGTTTGCTGGGGATACTGTTAGGTGTTTGGGTGGGTTTTAGTGGGGCGGTAGCCCGGCCCATCCTTAAGTCAAGTCCATCATCAGAGGGGGTGGGGGGTGGGTGGGGGGGGGGGGGGGCCTTGCTCAAGTGCTATGCACGGTTGTATGCGAGGCCCACTTGTTGGGCTTGGTGTAGCATGCAGCCGGTCTTTGATAGGATTCGGATGACCCAGCTCGTCTGGGTCCCGAATCTGATTGAGCTTGATCTAGTGATCCCGTTGACCACACCACAAGCCCATCATAAAATCGTCTATATCATCCGCTGTGGGGTTCTTTGAATTGTGACTCAAATCCCGACTGTCTTCCTCAGCTTCCATCATGCGGCGTCCCATATCATTGGTGTCTCCACATCAAGAACGATCGGGTGCCATCTCTCGCAGCTAATGCACGCTTCTTGAATGGTCACTTCAGCCACGGCCAGGAGGCGCCTTCCCTGTGCACGGTCCTGTGCTTTTCGATCCTCGGGGCTTACGTATGGGCAAGTGATGGGATGCTTTCGGCGCCTGCGACCGGTCCGGATAGTGTTTTGTCCGACTCGTTCTTTTGATTCAAATTCCTTTTCTCCGGCCATCCTCCATCGTCATCGACAGAGGCTCAATTGACGCCCTAGGGGCCTTGCCCTTATCGATTGGGTCTGCTCTTAGATGCGATGCTTTTCTTGGTTCACTTGCTGGACCTTAGGAGTTGTCCTCTCGGCCGGTGGGTTCCTCGGAGGTTGTTGTTCTGTTTTCCAGCCAGGGCCCCATGGCAATGGGGGTTGGCCGTGGGTCATTTCGACACGGTAGCAATTCCGACGTGAACCAATTTTGTAGTGGACGAAGCTTGGTAACATTCTGGGCTTGCAGATGCGTAGCAGCACTTGGAGGTCATCATCGTAATATCCTCCACTTCAGACCACCGAGATGTGGTCTCCGACTGGCTTCAACATGCGCAACGACGTTGCGTTTCCAACAGAACATCGGAAGCTGGATAATTGTCCCCCAACGAGTTACCCCCTTTGCTCGTTCTAATATCCAAAGGTTCGACATCTAGTATTTGAACTTGAGGAAGAAGCGCTGGAGTTCAATTGTCCCCCCTGTCTCTATCTCTGCTACTGATTCGTGGATCGCCTCTCTCGCACATCTACCGTCAGCTCGTGATGTATCTGCTATCCCTCAGCGGTTTGATGGCCCAGTTCCAAGGCTCCTCCACAATGAGCTTCATTGCCTCCTCTATATCCAGTTTAGTCACCATCTCTTCTTTGACCTTTGTGACGGTGATGATGGTGTAGCTGCGTATTAGTTCCATGCCTTCAAGCATATCCTCCTCGAGAGCCAGTGATATGTAGTGATTGTCTTAAACCTCTTCCTCCTGTACTTTCTCAGCTTTCGTCAGTTTCACCGTTGTATATATCGTTGAAATCTGCTCCGCCGCTTTCTGCTCCACCAGGGGGTTGCGGACCTTGATCGGTTTCCTTATCTTGGCTTGTTTCCGCATCTTAGCTGGCATGGTTGGGTGATCTTCAACTTGGGTAGTGGTGGGCTCGCCTTTGGATCCCTTTGCTCAAATCTATAATTTATGCCCTTGTGTCCGACTTCTCCGCGGCGCCTGCAAGTGGGCGCCCGTCGGCATTCGTTCGCCCGGTGACTTGGGAGCAGACATTGGCCGTAGACCGCTATCATGTCAGTCGGAGTGTAGATGGTCGGAGGTGACCATCCTCTGGTTGGGGTTTGGTCGCTTTGCTCTCTAGCTCCGGTGATCACCAAGTGTCCCCCTGCGCTTCTTGCGATGTACCACCTCCCATCCTTCTCCGTCGTCGTCTTGGCTTGATTTGGCCGCCGGATTGGCCGCGGCGAGACTTCTCTTCTCCGCACCACTTACGGTAGGATCGGACCGCATACGATGCCAAATTGCGTCTTGCTTCAAGTGACTCACGGTTCATGGTGTCTGTTGAAGATTAGAGGTCGTCTGTCCCTGTTGTCTCTCTGTGTGTTTTCCAGGGAGTGTTTCCTTTTCCCACCATGAGTATTCTCCTCTGCTTGCGGTATGCTGGGTGCTCGTCTATAGGTTGCCGAGGTTCGTTCTCTGTTTCGCTCCACCACTTTCCCTCCCACCATTTCGTTTACACACTTAAAGTATTCGTCCATTCCTCCGTGAGTTCTTCGGTAGTCATCATCATGAGGAGATCTTCTCGAATTTCGTGGGTTTGTCAGCGCTAGCCGTGTGTCTGCCGGAATTCGCCCTCCGTCGGACTTCCCCAGGATTGATTGGGAAAAGAATTGTTCATTGAATTGTGTGTAGTCTTGTGCATATTTTTGTGCACGTGCATTTTTTTTAAAAAAAAATTTTCAAATAATTTTAGGTAAAAATTTATAAAGGTTTATTAATAGTTTATTAAGAATAATAATATCTAATATATCAAAATATGAAATTATGAAGGGGCATTACTGGACTGTAAATGTGCAGTTAAGTATGATTTTTTTTATATATTCAAATTAAGCATAAAAATGATCTCATAAATTTGAAACAATAATATAACTAAATATCTTAATTTTTTTCTCATAATTTTGGCGTTTTTAAGTAATGTGGTCATCTTTATTAAAAATTAGACATTGTATATAGGATTTTGAACTAGTAGTGAGTTAATTTTAAAAAATTTGAGAGTTTCTTTGGGAAAAAAAACACAAAATAACATCATATATTCATTATATTTTTATGAGTGTAATAAAATCTCATGGGTATTCGTGTAAATGAAAATTATGAAAGAGGTAAATAGATTATTTTTCTATATAATAATAACTTATTTGCAACACAAGGTTATTTTGGGAATTTGATATTAATATTGAACAAATTTCAAAAGTTTAGTTTCTTTTATAAAATAAGCTCATAATATACACATTTGAAAACTTAAGCAAGATAGTGGAAAAGGAAAAGTTATAAATAGTAAAATGACTTATTTGGTTAGGGATAAATTCGGATGCTTTTGGAGGCAAAAACATGGAAAAAAAAACCCAATATTTTAACAATAAAAACAATCTCTCCCCAATTTTTAAAGATGGCAATGTCTAAAAGGTATTGTTGGTTAACTTTCTCGCATTCCACCACTAACTAACTACAAACAAATCCACATGCTTTTTATGTTTTGGTTGGTCCTATGTTTTAGGAGATGGTTATTGAGTCAAGGCATAATTGTAGGACCATGATCACCATGTTTTCTAATTTCAGTTTTTTGCAAGACTTTTTATATGCTTTTGTTTCAATGAAAGTATATTTCCTCAAAGTACCTCTTGCATTTCTCTTATGTCGGATTGAATTGCTTTTCTATTTCTTAATTTGTTTTTCATAAAAAAAACCTATAATTAGTACATAGCTCTCTTCTTAAGGATCTGTGTGAGTTTTGACGCATCATGGAAGCTAAAGCCAGTTTCTCATCAATTGCTCCGTCGGTGTTTAACGGAGACAACTACCAAATTTGGACTGTGAGAATGGAGACCTACTTGGATGCTTTGGATCTCATGGAAGCAATGGAAGATGATAATGAAGTCCTTCCTTTGCCAAACAATCCCACCATGGCTTAGATCAAATCTCACAAGGAAAGGAAAACCAAGAATTCAAGGCAAAAGCATCTCTATTTGCTGTCTTAAGAAAACAAAGGAAATATGTGATTATCTCAAGGAGGAATATGAAGGTGATGAAAGGATATGAGGTATGCAAGTTTTAAATTTAATTAGGGAATTTGAGTTGCAAAAAAATGAAGGAGTCTGAAACCATACAAGAATACTCAGACAAACTTCTTAGCATTGCTAATAAGGTAAGGTAACCTGGATCCACACTTTGATTCAAAAATTGTGCAAAAAATCCTTGTAATAGTGTCTGAAAAATATGGAGCAACAATTACGACTTTAGAAAATACTAAAGATCTATCCAAGATTACCTTGGCAAAGTTGTTAAATGCCTTACATGCACAGGTATAAAGAAGATTGATGAGGCAAGAAGGTGCTGCTGAGGGAGCTCTGCCAGACAAGCACTAAGATGAGGAAAAAGACAAGAAGGAAAAGAATAATAAGAACCTGCCAACAAAAGGAGAAGGCTCAGCTAGCAATCACCATAGAAGCAAAGCAGTGAGCTTAATTATCCTCCTTGCAAGCATTGTGAAAAGAAAGGTCATCCACCCTTTAAATTTTGGAGAAGGGCTAATGCTAGGTGCAATAAATGCAATAAAATTGGACATGAAGCTGTCATTTGCAAGGTCAAAGGTCAGCATCAAGAAGCAAATGCTCAGATTGTTGATGGAGAGGAGGAGGACCAACTCTTAGTAGCAATCTGTTTTTCAAGCAATGTTTCAAGTGAGTGCTGGTTGATTGAGAGTGGTTTTCAACCACATGACTCATGAAAAGGATCTATTCAAGAAGTTAGAGCCCACCAAAATCACCAAAGTAAGAATTGGGAATGACAAGCATATTGCAGTAAAAGACAAAGGGAACATAGCAATCACATGCTGCTCAGGCTTAAAACAATCTCAAATGTCCTTTTTTGTCCCTGAAATTGACCAAAGCTTATTATGTGTTGGTCAGCTTCTTGAAAAGGGTTCAAGGTAGTTTTTGAAAACAAATATTGTTTGATTAAAGATACTTCTAAGCAGGAACTGTTCAAGGTGTGAATGAGAGGCAAAAATTTCTCATTTGATCCAATGGAGGGGGAGCAAACTATTTTCCTAGCTATGGAAAGTGTCATCGAAGTTTGGCACAAACAGCTTGGTCAATATCATCACTAGGGACTCCTAATGCAAAAGAAGAATATGGCTAGAGACTTACCTACTCTAGATGAAAGTAGGGGCGGTTCAAGAGAATTGGAGGCCTAAAACGAAACTTTAAAATGAGACTTTTAATTATTTAATATAAATTAAATTTATTAATTTTTTTAACACCTATACTTGGGTTTTGATTGGGAAGTAACTCTATAACCACTAAAAAACGAAAAAACTATCTACTATAATCAATTTGTTCTAACATTTCTTTTTCAATTGATAATATGGCTAATCCATTTGATCTTTCTTGTGACATTGTTGATTTTACATAAGATTTTATTAATTTTAATTTTGAAAAACTTATTTCGGCTGAAGCAACAGGATTGTTAACATTATTCTATAAGCAATATATGCATTTGTAAAAGAATCAAGCTTTTTTTATTTGGTTAATTATGTCAATTGGAGGGGTGAGGGGAAGGCCTTCGGGCATCTATGTAACAACATCTTCGACACTTATACCAATCAATAAATAAATGTGGTTTATCCACTTTAATTATATATATATATATATATGTTAATTGGATTATTATCTTCTATTTCTCTTAATACTTTTAATTCTTAAAATAAATCTAAACTATCAATATGAGAGTAACTATTAAAATAGAACATTCAAGGTTAAGACAATGCTTTTTTAAATTCTCATTATCTAATGATTTTAAAATTAGTTTATTATCTTTTATTTTAAAAAGTTAGTTGATAAAACATATATAATTGATTAGATTTTAAATTAAAAATTTAAATATACGTATATTATAATAAATTATTATTATTATTAGCATAATAAAGTTTTAAAAACTTTCAGGTTGAAATGTAGTACAAGACCTCCAATAGATATTAAATTAAATTTTTTTAAAATATTAATTTATCATATAAATAATTATTATAACTACAATGATAAGTTTTTAAAAAAATTTTAAGATTTAAACTTTGTATAAGGCATCCAATAGATATTAAATTTTAAATTAAAATATTTAAATATTAATTTATAATAATCTATTATTATAGTTATGATAATAAGATTTCAAAAAAAAAAAAAACTTAGAGGATAAAAAGTAAATATGAGGCTCTTAAAATTTTGGGGCCTAAAGCAGTTGCTTTACCAGCTTTACCCTTGAGCCGCCCCTGGATGAAAATTCTCCAAACTGCCAAGCATGCTATTGTGGCAAACAAAATAGACAACCATTTCCTAAAGCAACATGGAGGGCATCACAAAAGTTACAGCTCATCCACACTGATTTGGCAAGCCCTCAGAGGATACCTTCTCTAAAAGGTAGTCTCTATTACGTTATTTTCATTGATGATCTAACAAGAATGTGTTGGATTTATTTTTTGAAAAGCAAATCAGAAGTTGCTAGAGTGTTTTGGAACTTTAAGAAAAAGATTGAGAATCAAAGCGAAAGTAAGATCCAAACTTTGAGATCAGATAATGGAAAAGAGTACACCTTTGAGAAATTAAATATGTTCTATGAGGAAATAGGTATCGAGCCCCAGCTTACTGCTCCCTATACTCCACAACCAAATAGAGTAAGTGAAAAAGAAATAGATACATCTTGGACATGACAAGATGCATGCTACATGAGAAGAATTTGCCCAAAAGTTTTTTGGTTGAAGCTGCCAATACCACAGTATTTTTGCAAAACAGACTCCCCATCAAGGCAGTCAAACATAAAACCCCATTTGAAGCATGGTATGGATACAAGCCCTGCTTAAACTTTCTTAAAATATTTGGTTATCTATGATTTACCTTTGTCCCAACGGTCACAGATGACAAACTTGATAAAAGGTTTGATCCTGGCATCTTTGTGGGATACAACACAATATCAAAGGCTTAAAAAAGTTTTCAACCAAAATTTGGTAAAATAATTGTTACTAGAGATGTCTACTTTGTTGAAAATGAACAGTAGAATTGGAAGAATCCAAAACGAATCAATCAAAGTGACTCCAAGTTCATTTTGTCTGACAAAATGCTCAAGGATCAATCTCAAAGCTAATGGCAAAATGAAATTGAAGATGATACTCCAATCAGAGGCACAAGACTGCTCTCGAATATTTACCAAAGATGTAATGTTGCTATGTGTGAGCCTGTAGTGTATGAAGAAGCAAAGGAGGATGAAAAATGGATGGCTAAAATGCAAAAGGCTACTCAAGATCAGAAGAAACAATACATGGGAGTTGGTAAACATACCATAAGATAGAAAAGTAATTGGAGTCAAGTGGGTGTTCAGAACAAAATTAAATGATGATGGTTTTCTGATTTATTTGCACCTGTGGCAAGGCTGGTAGTCAAGGGATATGCTCAACTTTTTGGAGTTGATTACTCTGATTTATTTGCACCTGTGGCAAGGCTCGATACGATTAGACTACTTCTTGCTATTACAACCCAAAAGAATTGGAAATTTTTTCAGCTAGATGCCAAGTCAACATTTCTCAATGGTTTTCTGCAAGAAGAGATTTATGTTGAGCACCCTGAAGGTTTTGTGGAAAAAGGGAAAAAAGACAAAGTTTATCTGCTAAAAAAGGTACTTTAGAGTGTAAAACAAGCACCATGGGCATGGTACATTAGAATAGATGATCACCTAATTATTTTGGGCTTTAAGAAAAGCTTGTCCAAATTTACTCTCTATGTCAAGCATAATAGTACTGACATACTTATCATTTCTCTCTATGTGGATGATCTTTTAGTGATAGGAAGCAATGCAAATCAGATTGATCAATTCAAGTTTGAGATGAAGAAAGCCTTTGAGATGACAGATCTTGGCTTGATGACTTACTTTCTTGGAATGGAAGTCAAGTAGAGTTAGGATGAAGTGTTCATTTGCTAGAAGAAATACGCAAGAGAAATTCCTAAAAAATTTCAAATGGAAAATTGCAAGGCTATAAATACCCCCATGAATCAAAAGGAAATATTGATTAAAGAAGATGGAGCAGCAAAGGTAGATGAAGCTTATTTCAGAGGTTTGATAGGATATCTGATGTACATGACAACAACTAGGCGCGATATTCTATGTGCTGTAAGTATCCTACTCGATTTATGCATTGTGTAAATGAAACACAAGTTGCAAAAAGGATTGTAAGATATATCAAGGGAATAATCAACTTTGGTGTAAAGTTCAAGAAATGTTTAGATTTCAATCTTCTCAGTTTTCAGACAGTGACTTGGCAGGTAGGTCGATGACATGAAAAACACATCTGGCTATTGCTTTAGTATTTGTTCAAGGATTTTTTCATAGAGTTTAAATAAACAGGAAATAGTTGCACAATCAACTGTAGAAGCAGAGTTTGTAGCAACAAATGTAACAGTAAATCTTGCCATATGGCTAAGAAAGATTCTAAGTGACTTGCATTTTGAGCTAGAAGAAAGCACTAATATCTTTGTGGACAATCAAGCAACAATTGTCATTTCTCATAATCCAGTATTTCATGGAAAGACTAAGCACTTCTATATCAAGTTGTTTCTCTTAAGAGAGGCGCAAAAGAGTCGAGTAGTGAACCTCCTCTACTGCAAGACTGAAGCTCAAGTTGCTGACATCTTTATCAAGCCTCTACCAGCCAACAAATTTGAGTTTTTAAGACAAAAACTTGGAGTTTGCAGCTCCTAATGCAAGGGGGAGTATTAGTTGATTGCTTAGGACTGCAAATAGGGGTGGGAAGCTTACCGAAATATTCGGTAACTAACCGAACTAATGCTATCGGTTTAAGGTGGTTTGGTAGATTTTTTAAAAATTGGATTTTTAGATCGGTTCTAGTACCGACCCAATCGACAGCGAATCTACTAAAGATTTATTTGGTTCAGTTATTACAGAACCAAATTAAAGTATATTTTAAAAATAAATATAATATTTGGGATAAAAATTTAAGATAAGTTGTTTTTAAAGAAAAGATTTATCCTTATTATAATTCAATTTAAGGGAGGTTTTAGTTCTCGATATATTTGAGATAAAAATTTAAGATAAATTGTTTAAAAAAAAGGTTTATCCTTAATCTAATTCAATTTAAGGAAGGTTCATGAGTTGTTAGCGATTTTTTATATATATGGCACGATATATTTGGGATAAAAATTCAAGATAAATTGTTTTAAAAAAAGATTTATCCTAAATCTAATTCAATATAAAGAGGTTCATGAGCTGTTAGCTTGATTTTTTTACAGATTTGGTACGATATTTGGGATAAAATTCAAGATAAATTGTTTTAAATTTTTTTTTATCCTTAATCTAATTTAGTTCAATTTATAAGTTTCACAGATTTGGTAAACCCACGATTGAAACTGATTCTGGCCGGATTCTCGATTCAACCGAGCGTCAGTTACCGACACAATTTCAGTTCGGAATTGGTTCAATATTTCTCAAAATCAAGAAAGTTTGGTCTGTAGTGGTTCACTAGGTTCGGTTTAGCAACCGAACCGTTACCTCCACTAACTGCAAAGAAATCAACATGTTTTTGATGTTTTGGTTGTTCCAATGTTTTAGGAGATAGTTATTAAGTCAAGGCATAATTGGGACTATGATCACCATGCTTTCTAATTTTAGTTTTTGCAAGACTTTTAATATTATGCTTTCTTTTTAATGAAAGTATACCCTCAAAGTACCTCTTGCATTTCTCTTATCTCGGATTGAATTCCTTCTTTACTTCTTAATTTGTTTTTATAATAAAAAACAACAGTATCCATGAAAAACACAATTTCCAAAATCGAACTGTTTTAATTTTTTTCTTAAAGTAATGAAAGTATATATATCTAACGGGTAAATTTTTTAGGTGGGTGCCATATTATGACCAAATTTCACTTTGAGAATCAAACTTCAAATTGTATATTTTCGGGAACCTTGAATCAATTTGTTTTCATCAGACGGGTACCTGAATGTTTTCGACAACTAGATGCTGATGTTTATGCCAGAATTGCCATGTAATTGCTGGCGTGACACTTTAGTCCATGTGGATTACACCGGAATATGTCTGATATGCACGTAATCGAATATGTCTGATATGCACGTAATCGCTAGCGTGGCATGTTAGTTCCCGTTGATTACGTGCTGGAGTGGGATGTTTACGCCAAAATATATTTGATACACATCACAATAAAAAGGTGAAATTAGGTTTCCCAGTGGATTACGTCGTAATTCTAGCATAAATATCAGCATCTAATTGCTAGAAACCCTCAAGCACCCGCCCAATGAATGCGAATTGATTCAAGGTACCCGAAAAGATACAAATTGAAGTTTGATGTATAAAGTGAAATTTGATCATAGTACGGTAACCACCTAAAAATTTACCCTATAACTAATAGATAGATATGTATATATGGGTTTGGATTTCGAGTATTCAAGGGTAAATTTCCAAGCACATACCAAACTAGTTCGAGTTTTAATTTTAAATTTCAAATTCATTTCAAACCCTAATAGCATTTTCTCAATGGGTACTATTAGAGTTTTAATTTTATTAGTGTTCTTGCCCGTGCATCTCTCGAGATTCTAGAAGATTGCGTAATACCGCATTGCGGCAAAGATGGATAGACGTACTTAGATCTGTACTGCGTGCATCCGGAGTTTCAAAATCTTTAAAAGGGCACCTAATGCAAATTTTGAATGCAACTTTTGGTGGATTAGCTTTATGCGACCTTCCTACCATCGGCTAGGGTTTTGGATAGGAGATTTAAGGCGGAGGAGACATTGATGGGGGAAGCATCATAGTATCTTATCATATTTTCCTCTCTTGATCTTGTGATAGGTTTTCATAACATGAGAGACTAAACCTCCTGTGATGCCTTGGGTCCTTGAACTTTAAGATGACTTGTGATTATTTTCCTTCTTTTAATATAGGCTTTCTGTTTTTGATTATTCTTGTGGATTATCTATGCGTACTTAATACTTGTGATTTGTTAGTGCAAAAGCACTAGTCACATAATCTGTAGTTGCTTGATGCATGAAGAGAAATCTCGGTCAAGCTAGATCCAGACATAGATAATAGGGGGTGCGCGTACGCCGAGAGATCGAGTGATCGCCGTAATTACACAACATACTTTCTGGATTAGGGTAAAACCTACTACTAGGAATCACACAACCTACACTAATAATTAGTATAATGCAGTCGTAAGTTGAAGTTGCCGTTTAGGACTAGGGTTTGGCCGTCACTAGAGATCGGGTTCAAAATAATGTAGGATTCCTCACTTTCCAAGAATACATTAATAGATAGCCTGTATTAGGAATTGAGTTAACAAGGGATTCCTAGGGGATAATGATCAGGGGAGCCATGTTTTCTGCATTGATTAAACCCTAGATTGCCAACTATTCACCATAGTTCTCTTTAGATTTCTTTAGTAGATCACCCATATATTTTCAGGTTAGGTAATAGAGTTCAAATTAATACTAGTTATGTCGTTCCTTGTGGATTCGACTACCCTATATTTGGGTACTTTACCACTTGAGCGACTCTGTGCACTTGTGGGTAGCAACACATCAAGCACAACTCCAATCCCATCTCCAGAAGTATTAGATTCGATATTGAATGGTTTTTGAAAAGTTTGCATGGTAAGGGTGGGTATGGTACTGATAGCTTTCTTTCGGAGCTTGAAGGAGGTCTCAGTTTCTTAAGTCCTACCAAAATGTCTTTTCTTGAAGAGATTAGTAAGAGGTTGAGCCAAGATTCCATTTGTGAACAAACTTCCGTTTATAACCTGAAAAACCTAGGAAGCCACATAATTTTAAAACATTAGTAGGTTGAGGGCAATCAAGCATATATACCTGTAGGGACGTACATTGATTGGCTCTGTTCCTTCTTTGAGGGAAATACAATGGTCAATCTTGTGAGTTGATGGTAATTGTTGTGGTTTCTCAAAGATGTCAGCAAAGGCCTCAATTAATTGTTAAATGGTATGTTATGGCTCCTCCGGGTGGTTGTAGGTGCATTGCAAAAATAGAGCTATTGTGCCTCATATCCCAAGAGATTGCTTATAGTGATGCTTGTTATGTAGGATTTGAGTGTTTTTTAATCATAACAATTGAGTTTTGTTGGCCCATTGGAACTCTATTGTAATCTTGTTTGAACCGTAAACAACCGATCCTAGTCGCTTCAACATTGTACCCCCAATACCAAGTCCAAACTAGTTAGTGGTAAGGAATATAGAGTAAGGGAAAAGGGAATGCATTGAATAAGGACAAGTACTTGTTCATATCTTCCGTCTATTGTAGTCAATTTTCATTAGCTACTTGGACAGTAAATGATTTTGTGGGAATTACTGGTAAATGCAGCAGATTAGCCACCTTCTCACTTATGAAGTTGTGGGTAGACCCTCCGTCAATAAATATAACAACTTCATGGTGTCCAGTCTTGGCTATGACCCGCATTTTGGAGGTTGACCACCCAGTCAGAGCATCTAGTGATATTTCTGATTCGAACTGGGAGTTTGGTACGATATCCTTTGTTATGTTGCTTGTGATCTCCTCTATTTTAATACTGCTTTCGTTGGAACATCCTTCGAGCAACAAGAGTTGTGTTCCTCGAAATTTATGGCCCTCGGTGAATTTTTCATTGCAGTTGAAGCACAAACATTGAGCACGTCTTTTCTGCATTTCTTCCCAAGCCAATCATATCACTGTAAGTGCTACATTGGATCTAGCTGGAATAGGAGAGTCCAACTACATTCGGATGAATTGAGGTGGTCTTGTGAACTTCCCTTGTCCCAGTAGTTGGTCTTCTCTTATGTGTGCAAGACTAATGGCTTCTTCAATGATTTTGGCTTGAAGATCCTGATGCCTTCTGTAATCTAAGGCTTGAGACCTCCCATGAAGGTCCCCACCAATGCCTTCTGTGACCATTCATGTATTCGATTGCCCAATCTTTCAAACTCTTTCTGGTAATCTCACAAGGAGCCCATTTGTCTAACCTGTGATAATTCCTCATCAAAATCTTCAGATTTCATAAGCCCAAATAGGGCTGATAGTTCTTCCTCAAAAATCAACCATGTCACCGTTCTACCTTTCTCCTTATAAGCTCATCGTAGCCACTACCACCACTGATTGGCAACATCCTCCAAATGGAATGATTCTAGAGATACCTTTTTTGTTTCATTGGTGCCTTGAAACTCAAACAATTGATCAACACTGTTGAACCACTCGGTTGGATCATTACCCTTCGTATCCAACTATTTTAAAACTTGAGCTTAGCCATTTTGGATGAAAAAATTATATATTCCCCTTCGTATCCTCTCTATTTTCCTCCATGTTGACATGAGCGTAACCATCTTAGCTATTGTTGTTTTTGTTGGATCCTTCTTTGTTTGCAAATAAAGCTTCGGACAACCTGTTGATAGTTTCTTCTAGTTGGCGTATCTTGTCAGCAATACCGAGTTCAATTTGGCTCATGCCATCTTGAAGTCCACCAAGCCCCGCTTCTAAACTTTAGATCATTTCCTTGTAAGATGCCATTGTTAACACAACTCTGATACCAATGATAGGTCCTAGTCAAAGCTTAAGAAATAAGGATAATTTCTCTCTTCGGGTGAGAACAGACCACAGAGTTGGGATAATTTTTCTCTCCTCTTTTTATTAAGTGAAAGAGTTTAAATACATATATATTCTAAAAAACTCTTCCTAAACTTACAACCACAATTGACGTACATAAACAGAAACTAAATCATGGAAGCAAAAATAACAAACTTGCATAAGAATAGGACTCAATTGAAAATAAGACTCTAAAAACAAATGGACTTCTTCTCTTAATGTTGCAGCATAGGTCTCAGTCCGAGTACTTCTGATTTGGCTAAGAAAGACACTGAGATCTTCGTGGTTTATCAGACTATCATCAATCTCTGCATGGGGACTTCTTACTCAGCTAATTGTTTGAAGGAAGTTGTAGAGTTGCAACAGATTGGAGTCATACTTTAATGGAAAACCAACACTAACCCGAGTTTCTTCTTACCGCCATTGCTACCTTCATTAGCCAAAGGCATATTTTCATAAGCTTGACCATCATAATGATGCTACAACTCAACAACACATATGTAATAATCCTTCCCGAAATTTTGGGGAAAGTTTTGAACTTGTATGAAAGAATTTTAAACTTGAGGATTATAATATAAATTTGACGGGCATTGTTCTAATTATTTTTAAAATAGTGACTAAATTGGAAATGGGTGGAAACTGATCATAATTATCTATTAGGTCAAGGACCTAGCTGCAATGTCCTTACATACCCGTTTGAGAAACCCTAATCTCTCTCTCTCTCTCTCTCTCTCTCTCTCTCTCTCTCTCTCTCTCGCGCGCGCGCGCCTCTACCTCTTCTTCTATGCCGAAGCCATTTTCCAAAAACTATGCGCTAGGGTTTGAAAAGGAACTCTACTTATCTTGGACGCAGGCCTTTGCGTCGCAGACAGTGGCGACGGTGATCATGTGAAGATCCTTCTCTTCCTGTTCTTTGATGTGATTGAGGTGTTGGAAGTGGTGGTTCGAGTTGTCATTGTGATGGGCACCACTTTCGCTTTTCCTCAACTTCAAAGGCATTTGTTTAGTTTAGTTTAGTTTTTTGTTTTATGGTATCACATCCATTGTGTTTAATGGTTTGGTTACACTGTAGATTGTGACTTTTTGTTGGTCAGGATATATACGGTGACACAAAGGTATATTTTGATATGAACTTTTAGTTTAGGGTTCATAGTATCACAAATAAATCAATTTTGGTTGAAGAGTGATTAGGTTGCATATCTAGTTGGTTACAATATATTTGAGGATTGTGATTATGGTGGGGATATCAATGAAGAGAAGAAAGCTAGAATTTATGATGAATAAGAAGGTTGGTATAATATTCTTGTTATTGTTGAAGTGCATAGAGTAAGAAGCTAATGCAAAGGACAATATGGATTAAATTGACTAAATGAAACTCTTCATAAGAATAAGTTTTATAGAATAACTTCATAACTTTTTTCTTGAATGATATAGCCACTACTTCTACTAATTCAAAGGGAAAGGTATCAACAAGTTATGTATGGTTTATTACTAGAAGTTAAGATGCTTGATGATGCAATAACCGTGTCATTGACTAGTTTCTATTTTTTTTAAGGAATGTTATTTTCAACTTCATTAACTATTATTTAGGACTTATTGGAATTAACAATTAACCATAATATGTAAACCTATTTTTGAATAGTGATATGAGAATACCTTTCTAATTACTTTTTAGTACAAAGGACCTATGTTTTTAACTCATCTACTTAGCTAACCTAGTAATTGCCTACTAATAGTGCACCTGAGTATCTCAAATCATTTCTTTATATGCTAGGTCATCATAGAATATAGTTCATAGGCTATGAATGAGGATTTAGAGGCCGAATAAAGCAGTGTTGCCTCATTAGAGTTATGAACAAGTATGCAATCATAAATGGATCATTAGAGAGTGGGATGATGTTTCTAGATGAGGTAAGATATTCAATTATTTTAAATTTTGTTTAGGATATGGCAGATAGCTAGAAGGCCAGGTAGGAGAATCCAACCAAAGTTAAGCACTAGGTAGATTGCCAGGTGAGTTGACAACAGATGAACTGCAGTATTTTGTATTGATTGCTTGATGTTTTATCGATGTTTGTATTGATGGATTCTGGAAACCATATTTTTAGTATGTACTTGTATTTGCTCATAGTAGAGCCTACTTTGCATATTTCGTATATCAATCTACACCTATGTCACGTACGCACTAGTTAAGATATGCTTATAAGGGCTCGGGTCTGTAAGACCATTCTGTTTTCTATGTACAACTTGCGGGGTGGGTTTTGTGATTTAATTTTGAGATGTGAGCATGGCTAGTACTGTTGAGACTATGTGCAAACAAAACTTGGTATGCTTGATATAGTTGCTTTTGATATACTAGTCATGTTTTTGATATTGTGATTTACTTGAGTTTGTGAATTGATTGTGTTGACTGATGTGACTGTTTACTGTTTAGCTGGCTTTGAGTAGATGTCTTGGTGGATTGTTTAATATCTGAATTGAATACATATGTAACACCCTTTCCCAACATAGGGACAAAATGTCACACCAGCTGGACCGGGAGTGCACCCAGCCCATAAACTGTGTAATGTAAACCTTATAACAATGATAATCAGACTAATAAACATGATAATTAAATAAAGTATTTAAATTTTTTTACAAAGTTTACAAGTCTTGCGGAAGCATTCTAAAATTCTAAATATCAAATGAGAACAAGCTATGCTCATTTGCTAAGTCAGAGCCATCTACAGGAACACTCAATCTCGTCTACCTGCACATTTCACTTAAGTGAGAATCACTATACAAGGAAATACAAAGATAATATCGGATATATGAACATCGAAATAATGCTGAATCATAGACATGATCCTGCCAAAATCCAAAGAAAACAAAATGATATGCACATATTCATTTCTTTAATCATTTATCATCCGAACGGGAGATGATTTTCACATATGTCCTGGCTGACCAACTCAAAGCCAGTAGCCTTCACGGTTGGACCAACTCAACAACCGTGGATGTGATAATCTGTGAAATCAAATCCTCATCATTAATCATATTAGTGTCAAAATTTGCAGGAGATGATTTTCACATATGTCCTGGCTGACCAACTCAAAGCCAGTAGCCTTCACGGTTGGACCAACTCAACAACCGTGGAGGTGACAATCTGTGGAATCAACTCCTTGTCATCAATCATATTAGTGTCATCTACACCTCTACTTCCATACAGCGGAACCAGAGTGGATATGAGTGGACCAACTCAACACTCGATAGCTCTCTGGTTGGACCAACTCAACAACCGTGAGCTATAAATATATATACATATACTAAGCACCCGAAGGGTACAGAAAGAAGGTTTTATTTCTTGAAATCAGGAGGGTTTGAAAACAGATAGTTGGACTAATAAAACAGAGTTATGAAAAACCACCCCTTTCCTACCTAGTATCGTACTCTCTGGCTCTATCGTAGAGCTACCTCTGGCGCAGGCATGTATGTGAATACGGTGCAGTGCACTAATATGTCTATCATTTCTATCATTTCAATTTCTGTAATATTTATGTGCTTTCCACATGCTTTTTCAAAAACAAGATTTCAAATCTCGAATTCTATCAATTAAAATCATACTTGAAATCTCAAAGCATTTCATGAATAGTAATAAACTCATATCATAAATTCTCAAGCAATATGCATGATAAAAATATGGAAGAAATACAGAAATTTCCAGTAGTGTTCGAAAACACCATTCCAAGTATAGTGTAATCACTCACCTTAGGTCCTTGCAAACTTAAGTGTGACTAGGTCTACCCGACGCTCTCGGTACGTCCTTTCCTCTTCCTAGTATTTATATTACAAACAATAGTAAATACTAAAACCATGCTCATATAAAATTACTTCTAAATCTAAGCAATGTAGTCCTAACTTAGAATGCAGGAATTTCTGCCAATTATGCGCGGTCCGACCATTTTGTCCATAACTTTCATTCTAGACATCGGATTTCTCCAATTTAGCGCTTGTTAGAAAGATCACTTCAAGATTTTTCCATTGATATATAACTCACTCCGAACGGAGTAGTATGGAGGGTGCAGCTGTCCCTCGAAGGGGACAGCAATCTGCAGGCTTGGGTATACATACATCTAGTATGAGGCATTAACACCAATGAATAGATATAAACTTGGGCAGCCCCCATTCTTAGCTAAATCATGCCGATTGTTTCTAGCATACCACTTAGATACTAATGAAGATGTTTGAAGCATGAAATCTACCAATTAAAACTCTAAAGGCTCATTGATTTCATTGAGACATTCTATTGAATACATGATGTGTGATTCTTCAAACATTCCAAGATCTACCCTATGACAGCCATAAAATTCTTGAATTTACATTTAAATATATTGGAGATAATTACACACATGTTTCATGCCATTATAGCCTTAGAGTATTAATTCCATATCCAATAATCTTTTAGAGGCATTTCTACAAACACCTTGAGGGCATGTTATTTAACATAGGATACTCATGTCACTTATACAAGCATTTCAGGGCCATTAATCTTACAATGGTCTTGTTAGTCAATTTAATTAGAGTACATTCAATCTAACAGGGCATTATCCAATGACCATTCCTCTTGGGCATTTCATCAACCAACATGTGGGCATGCCCATTCTTAGTCTAGAGACAATCATACTATATTTTCTTGAATTCTAATCATACAAGGATGATCATAGCATACTCTTAAAGTTCATGTCTACAACTACCCATACAATCATACATTTCCCTACATTTCACCACCCCCCTCCTGTACTATAGCATCAACTCTCCCTTAATCCCTCATAATAATCCAATGAACTTGTTCATGCATATTATTGGTTACTTAAAGTAGAGATTTCCCCAAGTTTAAAGCTCACAGTAGTGACGAAGATGGGGCTGCAGGTCAGGGCTACAGGCACTCAGCTGCTCGCGACGGCGGGGCGGAGCAAACGGGAGGACGGTCGTGCGGATCGGCCAGGGAAAGGGTTGTCCACGCGTGGGGAAAGGCGGACGACCAGCGGCGGCTGGGCGTCGGGCGGAGCTCCGGCTCGTGCTGCGCGCGCGTAGAAAAGAGGCATGGTGTCGGGTGTCTCCGGCCTGGGGCTCCGTCGGCGAGGTTCGTCGGTGAGGGGAAGAAGGAGAGGAGAGGAGGCGTCGGTTAGGGCACGAGAGGGGGGAGAGGATGAAGGAGGAGTTAAATGAGTCAATTTTTTTCATTAAACTTTACATCCCTAGCTTTACTTATACATGTTATACTATTATTATTCTTAAATTTAACCATTAAGTGATTTCTTCTCTTATCACTCATGATGATATATATTATTTTTTTTAAAAGAAACCTAATAATTTTAACTTTTCTCCCTAGCTTTTGTCACATGAGCCAATTAATCAAAATTATCTCCTCTATTATCCCTCATTCCACTAAGTTTTAATAAATAAATTATTTGTTTAATTTTATCTTCCCCCGTATGTACTCACATGTGTGTCTTTAATTTATCCTGATTAATTAGGACTTAACATTAATTTCAAATATATTTTACCGGGCTTATATCATCGTTCACCCTCCTACTATTTCCTAGTAAAGCATACAGCCCATTAAAACCTTCTCTTGGCCATCATAGTTAAGAGGTTGGATTATAGGTCCATTAACTCCCGATTGATTTTCACTTAATTGAGATTTAAAATGATGAATTTATTTTTTGTTTTAATTAATTTCATTAATTATTCACAAATTATCAGGCAATCTATTAGGAGAAATTCAAAATGTTACAATTCTCCCAAAAATTTAAATGATAACTACTAGAGAAAATTCGTGGCGTTACATTATGTGTATAATATTAGGATTTCGATTCTCCTTTATTCATTGTGAATTAAGTCATGTCTATAGCAGGTTAAATCTGATTTTGTGCCTTGTGTACTTATGGGGGCAACCCTATAAGTACGCGACATCTGTCGCATGCCGAGACCCTGGTCGGGTTTGGGGCGTGACAACATCAATGTTAAACATCACCTATTATGCAAGATCGTGCCGCAATGTCGGAGGCAGGAATGAGGGTATAAGGATAAGATAAAGTGGAGATAAAGTTCTCTTATCTAGGGTTTGTTCTTCTCTATCCCTGCTTTGGTGTTTAAATCGTTATCCCGGAATAAGTCTAGATCCAAATAGGTCATTGATTCCTTAACATATTGAGTAAGTTGATATATACTGTTGTTTGTGTACTTTTCAAGAGGTCCGTTTAATATGCGAAAGAGAATAGCACAATAGTTGTAATAACCCACGCATAACCTATACATAAATATGTACTAGAATGAAAGTGTGAAGTGATTGTTTGTAATTACCTATTAGTTCGAGGACCTAATTAAAATTTTATAATGGTGATTCAATGTGATTAAACCAACATGGTCCAATTTATCATGCAACCTGACTTGGATTAACCTTGTAGGGATTAACATGAGATAAAATAGAGAATTATAAAATGATTATGATTTATCTTTATCTCAAATATGACTTGTAATTTGAGTAGGATATTATATTTGAGATTAAATTAGACTTATCTCATGAAAATAATTATAATTGATCTTTATCCAAATATGGATTTAATTTAATTATGATTTAATGTTTGAGTTTGAGTTGGATAAAGATTTATCTCATAGAGATAATTATAGTTTGTTTATGATTATGAATTACAATTGGATTATGATTCAATGTTTGAGTTTTGACTAGATAAAGATTTATCTCGTAGAGATAATTATAGATTGTTTTTGATTGATCTCTATCTCAAATATAAGTTTTATTTTGATTAAGATTCGAAGGTTGAATTTGAATTGGATGAAAACTTATCGAATAGAGATAATTATAAAAAATTTGTGATTTATCTTTATCTCGTTAGAGTAAGATTAGAACACTCCCCTCTATATAAGGAGAGGCATAATTAGAGAATCGATATACAATTCAGTGAGAAAAGAGATTGAGTGATCTCTTGTGAGGGATTTACTAAAAGGTATTGGCGTGGAGAAAAGGGTCATGCCAGGAGTAGGTCTCGAATTGAATGTAAGTGACTCTTGCCTAGCTCCCACGCAGAGATGGGTTTCTTTGGCCTTCTTATTATTTGGTTTGGTATGTCCTTTGTTGGTATCGTGATTGTGCTTGTTGTTATGAATTGGATATCTGTTGTTGACTCCCGGCATATATATTGTTGATGTTTCCACATCTGTTGTTTGATTGTTTGGACAAGTTTGTTGTTGGATGCTCGTTGAGCATGCCACCGTGGACCGGGACATTACTGTGAGACTCGTGGTGCTTGTGTTTAGGTTGGGTCGGTATGTGTCTGGATTGGGTATGCATCTACGCAAAGATAGCCACTGGCCGTCCGACACTTGACCATTGAGGCGCGTGGCACTTGTGCTGACCGTGGAGGTATGATTGGATGAGTGTAGGGGGCCCCGTTTGTTTGGTTTCTTGTGCCGATCTGATTGTTTCGTTGATATGATCCATATCTTGACTTTATGGTTGTGCATATAGTGATTTCTCTGTAGAGACTTACTAAGCTTTCCTTTCGAAAGCTCACTTCTTTTTCTTTTCCTCCCTTTCAGGTTCTGAGGAGTAGGTGACACGATCTCAGGTGTCGTGTAGATAGCCGGGAGGGGTTGATTTGCTGAGGTCGGTAGACCTCTATATTTTCTTTTCCGAGTGGGAGTCATCAGTTTAGTACCATTAGAAGACTATTTTGTATAGGGCGTATGAACCCTCGTATTTTTATCTTCCGCATTAGTACTCTGACTTTTAATGGAATTATGAACTTTTGGATTATATTATGTTATCTGCTATTGTTACTTAGGCCTTGTATTCGAGTGTGGCTAGTCTCCACTTGGGTACGGCCGATCTGTTTACGCGCTCGAGGTCCCGGGATTTGGGTCGGGGCGTTACAAGAGTACAACACAGTACAAGTGGTTGTGGGACAACACAACTGTTTGTACTGTTCTTTGTTTGATATTCAATGGACATCACAAAACTTTTTGTGCTGTTCTCCGTTTGTTTTGCACAAATACTAGACAAAAAACTATAAAATTACTATAATACTCTTGTGCTTTCTTATGTTGTTTTGGAGTAAATTTTTTTAGAGTTTTAATATAAGTTGGGGGCAAAATTATTTTTAACTTGAGGCCATTGTTGTAATTTTAATATAAGTTGGGGGCAATGTTGTAATTTTTAATATAGATTGGGAGCAAAATTGTCTTTAAGTTGGGGGCATTGTTGTAATTTTAATATAAGTTGGGGGAAAAATGTCTTTAAGTTGGGGGCATTGTTGTAAATTTAATATAAGTTGGGGGCAAAATTATCTTTAACTTAATGGCAATATTATAATTTTTTAATATAACTTAGGAGCAAAATTGTTCTTAAGTTGGGGGCATTGTTATTATTTTAATATAATTTGGGGGCGAAATTATCTTTAAGTTGGGGGCATTATTGTAATTTTAATATAAGTTGGGGCAAAAATATCTTTAAGTTGGGGGAATTGTTGTAAATTTTAATATAAGTTGGGGGTAAATTTGTCTTTATGTTGGGGGTATTGTTATAATTTTTAATTTAATTTAGGAACAAATTTATCTGTAAGTTGTGTTGTCCCTCACTCAAAAAGTTGTACATCGCGTATCAAACGGACCGAAGATGTTTATTTGACATAATAATTAATCTTTGTACAAATACATTATATTCATATTTTATATGTCATGATACATTTTTTATGTTGATCAAGATTTTCAAAATTGTCATATGGCAATAATTGTTTATATTTCACATTAACTCGTACTGTTTATATTTAATAAATCAATTTTTTTATTTAAGTTCATTTTAAAACATGAGCAATTTAGGATTTTTAAATGAGAAAAATTGTAAATAAAAATAAAATAAGTTATTTTAAAAAAATATTTAGGATTGGCTTTTTTTTGAGGCCAGAAGCGCTTTTTTATAAGTTTAGCGCTTCTGGGCTCAAAAAAGTTTATTTGGATTAGCTTATTAAAAAAGTAGAAGCAGTAAAAAAAGCTCAAACAACTTTTTTTAGAAGCACCACATGAGGTGCTTCTGAAAAAAGCAGTTTGGTAGAAGCAATTTTGAAAAAAAACGTTTTTTTATAAGTTAAGCTCTTTTTTTTGGAAGCCAATCCAAACAAGCCCTTAAGCTGGTGTTTATGTATTTTTTTTTCAAAATTAGTTTTTTTTAAACAAATTATAAGGAAAAGGATATCCATGGACCATTCATATCTCATTTGGTTATAATATAAGGGTTATATAGTTTCCATTGCCCTTTATCTAACACCACAAATGCAAGTGTTTGGATGTGGGTTAGATGGAACAGGGGTAGAAAAATGAGGTAGTTCGGTAGAGTACAAATAAATTTATCCATGGGTTTAATATTATATTGTCTAGGGTTTATACTTTAATCTCCACTTTGGTGTTTGGATTTTAATCCCGAGATAAGTCTAGATCTAAATATAAGTCCTCAATTCTTTAACATATAGAAGAATCTCTTCCGTGTATGTGATAGAGGGTTTATACTTTAATCTCCACTTTTTTATATAATTGTTAGTCTTTACACAAATACATAATTATTCATATATTGTGTGTAAAGGCACCTTTTTTTTATGTTGATCAAGTGTTTAAAAATTGTTTAGATTTCACTTTAACTATATATCTTATCTAATCAATCAAATCTTTATGTATTGTTCATTTTAAAAGGGGAGCAATTTAGGAAATTCATGGTTTTAAATGGAAAAAATAGTAAATAAAAATATAAGTTATTTATAAATTTTTGTTGAAGTTGGAGGGTGTTTTTGTATTTGTTAAAATTTTTATTTTTATTTATTTTTGTTTTTTTTAAGGAAATGAGTATTCATACTTATAACCTATCCCACTTATTAATTAATAATATAAACATCATCATGTTTCTATCCTCAATTAACTTTATGTGTTAGTACTTAGCTTTACCCAACACCCAACATAAAAGCCAATGTGGGATGATGGTATTAGAGGAAGTGTTTGGATCTGAATTAGATGGAATGTGGGTAAATTAATGAAAAGATAAGGATGAAGTTATCTTTGTGTTGTTATTTTGTTTAGGGTTTATTCTCTCTCAGCATTGGTGTTTGAATATTTATCTTCGGATAGGTTTAGATCCAAAGAGGTTTTTGGTTCCTCAACATATTGAACAATCTTTTCTCTGATGTTGAGTAAATTAGTTGATCGATTATTTTTGGTGTTATGTGACCAGAGGTCACGGGTTCGAGTCATAGAAACCGCATCTTGTAAAAAAAAAAAAACCAGGATAAGGCTGCGTATAATAGACCCAAATGGTCTGATCCTTCTCCGGACCCATGTGCATACGAGAGCTTTGTTGCTACCTTTTTTTGGTGTAGTTTCAAGATATTTTCTTTGATATAATAGTTAGTTTTTTTACCACATACATAAAATTTACTATTGATTAAATGTTTATAAATTGCTGAAGAATCATTCACATTTGACATGAATTCAGAACCGTTTATACGATCATTCAATTTTTTTTTTGTACTCTTCATTTTAAAAGAAGAGCAGTTTAGGAAATACATGGTTTTAAAGTGAGAAAAAAATAGTAAATAAAAATAAAATAGGTTATTTAAAGAAACTTTGAAGCTCAAGGGTGTTTTTGTATTATTAAAATAAGTTTTTTTTTATTTTTTATTTAAGGATAAATGTATCCGGGTAAAATCACCATGAGGGGCAGCAGGATTGTGAGCATTGTAGATGTCAATGTAAACACCCATCTCGGGAGAATGTTGCTGTAATGGTTGAAGTCATCTCCCGACCTGGAAGACGCCATCAGTCGAGCTATAAAAGGGACAGAGAGGCAATTAAGCAGGGACCCCAGACCGATCTATCATTCAGTACTCAATTCACTGACCATTTCTTAATCTCCACAACCTCCATCTTCTTCTTCACTTCTTTGACTTGGGCGTTGGAGCCTACCTCTAAAGGGCTTGCTTGGATGGGTTATTTGGAGGTTTTGTAAGGTAAGGTAGAGTAAGGTTTCCTCAAAATCATATTTGGGGAGTGGTTATTTTGGGAGTAAGGTTTTAGGAAGTAAAATTGAGGTTTCAAAACCCCCATTTTACCTCTATTTCTCAACCCTCCAAATCGGGGGTTGAGGAGGTTTTTTTATGGACTAAAATGTCCATTTATATTGTATCAAATTACCAGTGTTACTCACCATCACCTATCACCACCACCCACAACCACTATCAACCCAATGACCGACCGGCCGCCGGATCCGCCGCTGATGACCGGCCGACCATCAGATCTATCGCCGCCGATGATTGGCCGGCCACATATATAAATTTGTTATATTCATCTCAAATTCTCAAAGGACATTTTTGTTATATTGGTATTTAACCTAACCTCCCATTACCTTTAAACCAAACACTACATGGTTTGTTAACCTTCTTTTATCTTACCTTTGCCCCAAACAAGATATGATTTAAAACCTTATTTTTTTCTTTCCTTATCTTACTTTATGAAACCCTCCTTCACCTCATCCAATCAAAGCCTAAGGCACAAGCACCTTGTCTTTTTCTCTGTCTTTGCAGAACCCATTTTTGATGAGGAGTGATCCTCGGAGGTCATGGAGGAGAAGACAACAACAGTGCCATATTATTTCCCAAATACAAGTTCAATCAAAGCATCTCTTTATAAGTTGATGGGGGTGAAACTAGTAGGACACATGGCACTCATCCGAACGGCCACTTGTCCCTATCTTAAATAATTTCCAACCCAGCTAAACCGGGTCATCCTCAACCAATCTTTCGATATGACACTCCTGTTCAACAGCTAAACACGCTTCTTCCACTCATCAATCTCTAGCAACTTAACCACATACCGGTTTCACATGTCAAAAGAGCTCGCTCATCAATTAAGAGTCGCTGATTGACTCACCAACTCAAAACGCCATCAAATCTATAGACCAGAAGAGATCGATGAAGAGAGAAGCGCCCATTCCGCGGTTTCGATCTTCTAGAAACGATATAACGGTAGCCAAGCTGTGCTTCTAGAAGAATGACAGCGATTCACAGCTCAAATGATTACCTGGCGCTTAGCTGGCAGACACGTGCTCAAAATGGAAGCTTGCATCCTAAGAAACCGAAGCCTATAAAAGGCAATGTCTCTAGTTCATGGATCCATCTGAATCAAAGATAGCGAAGCTCTGCCTCACTGGAGACTTTGCATCCTCTTTCCATTCTACCCCCTAAAATTGTAGTTGATCCCTTCCAAATCTGTAAGGATGTTCACAAAAATCTTATTGATAGTGGATTTGATCTATAGATCCGTTGTTTTTCCCTGATTTAGGGTTTTCCACGTAAATTTGGTCTTCCTCTTCTTTCTGTCTTGATTTCTTAATGATTTTCTCTTGAGATGGCCACATAAATCATATAAATTCAATTGTTGTTGAGGAATTAGGGTTTTCTCCCTGATTTAGCTTCAATAGTTTGGCGCCGTCTGTGGGGACTTTGAACTAAAAGTCTATGGCTACTACTTTGAGAAAATCGAAAAGATTTCAAGCTCAAGAAGAGAAAGGCGGAGCTCCAGTCGCCTCCCCAGTTGTTGATGTATCCCTACCCAGAAATATCTCCGTAGCTTCAGAAGGAGTGGAGGTACCCCCAACGAGCAACGAGATCGTTGATGATGATGATCGCATCCGGATTATAAAACAGGAGATTGAAGAACTGAAGCATGCTCTGCACAATGTGCAACAGCGTACCTCTCAAACTACAGTGCCATATGATGCCTAACCTTTAAGGGTAAAAAGGGAGAGGTCAACTACTCGCCCTCCCAGGCATCGAGCAACACATTCTCCAAGGAGAAATAGAAGCGTTGAATCTTCTACTGGGAGCTCCGACCCACCCCATCCACACCAGGATCCCAACTTCCGAGCTGAGAGGAAGGATAAGAGAGAAAGAAGAGTCTCTACATCTCCAGGTCGACACGTTGCTGCCCCACGATCAAGGAGAAGAGCTCATTCACCGATGTACCGTTCAACAAGATATCGATCACCTCTAGATCGATGTCAACTGCCCCCTGATCGGTCACCGTACCGATATTCTCCTAGACACCGTTCTCCTAGGCAACGTTCACCCTACTACCATTATTACTCACCACAACGATATATCTCCGAGAGAGATAGAGTTCTACAGCTGGTACCACAACCTACTCCTCCATTTATCAGGGAAATTTGGGAAGCCCCATTCCTTGAGCAATTCAGACCCCCAAATGCTAAATAATATGATGGTTCATCGGATCCTCTCGAGCACCTTGAGCGATATTCCGATGAGATGATGATAAATAAAACTACGGAGGCGGTTATATGTCAAGCATTTCCTCGAACACTTACGGATATTGCCCGTGATTGATTCCGAAGCATACCCCCTGGGACCATATATAGCATCCAGTAACTCTCTGATCTTTTCCTTCATCGCTTTGCTAGCAATAAGCGATTGAAGAAGAACCCCATTATACTCCTGGGTTACAAACAAAAACCAACAGAGAGCTTATGAGACTACTTTGTCGCTTTAATAAGGATATTACTGGAATGACAGATCTTAGCTCTGTTATAGTTGTGGGAACTGTGATCAGGGGACTGATTGATGGTCCATTCAAAGTTTCTACTTACTCGGGATGTCCCTAGATTCATATATGAATTCCTCGCAATAGCTGAAAAGTATGTAGCCTCAGTGGAGATGAAGGCTAAATGGGAAGAAGAGGATTTTCTGAAAATGGAGAAATTCCGCAATAAGGAACCCTGAGAAAGGAATACAAAGACTCCAAACAAGGAAATCTGAAAGACGACAGGTCCCAAAGAGAAGGCGCTCAGAACCAGGGCAGACCATCCCAGTTTGATGATAGGAGGCCCCTTCATCGGCTGAGGTATGATCCTGAGAGGATGGTGAGGTATCACAATTACTCCATCCTCAACACCTCTCTAGAAGATATCTTGCAGCAAATTCAGGATCAAAAAATTCTGAAACCGCCACAACCAATAAAAGATAATCCGAAGAGGAAGAAGAGTAAGAAATTTTGTAAATTCCATCAAGACAGAGGGCATTCCACTGATGAATTCGTCCATTTGAAAGACGCAATAGAGGGCCTTATTCGAGAAGGAAAGCTTGATCAATACTTGCAAAAGGAGCAGAAAGTTGAGGGCCCCCCTTCTACACTGCCAGTTCCCTTAAGCGACACTCATCTCTCCATGATTACGGACAGTCCAGGATGTGGAGGAGAAAGCTCAACTTCAAGGAAGAACTATGTCAGAATGGTGGGTACTGTGCAGAATGCCACATCATTAAAAAGACCCCGCTTCTCTATGCAGATTTGCTTTTCAGATGAGGACCTGAAAGGAGTCCACCATCCTCATGACGATGCTCTAGTGATCACTGTAAAGATTGGAATCTTCACCGTTGAGCGACTCCTGGTTGATACTGGAAGTTCAGTAGATATCATCTTCTTGTGTGCTTTCGACCGGATGAAGATACCAGTCGAAAACCTGAAGCCGGTGAAATCTCCTTTGATCGGATTCAACTGCAGTCCTTTGCAGTTGGACGGTATGATCTCCCTCCCACTATCTCTTGGCACTCCTCCCCAGACAACCACTGTAACCATTAACTTCCTCATTGTTTGTTGTCCGTCGAGTTATAATATCATCATAGGGAGACCATCTATCAACTTGATGGGAGCCATTCCATCAACATATCACATGATGATGAAGTTCCCAACTCTGAACAGCTGTGGAGAAGTGAAAGGAAATCAACTCGCTTCTCGATAATGTTATACCACCATGCTCAAAAACTTGGGAGAAGGAAGTAATCGAGCAGGGGAAGCACTGATTGTTGAAAGTATGATGGAAGATGGAGAAAGGGAGAAACGCCGACCAACGCCGGTTGAGGAATTGGTAGCATTTCCCTTGAAAGAAGAACAGCCTGAGCGAACTGTCCAACTGGGAGCGAAATTAAATCCCAATCAACAAGATGAAATTCTAAAGCTGTTGAAGGATAATTCCGATGTGTTCGCTTGGACAGCTGAAGAAATGCCTGGAGTCCCATGAGAAGTTTTCGAGCACCATCTCAACGTGGATCCAGAACATAAACCGGTCGTGTAGAAGCGTAGAAGTTTCACCTCAGACCGCTTACAAGCTGCAGAGGAAGAAGTCGACAAATTGATGAAGGAAGATTTCATTAGGGAGGTGTACTATCCCGACTGGTTGTCAAATATTGTACTTGTGAAAAATCCACTAGGAAGTGGCGAATGTGTATCGACTTCACTAATCTTAATAAAGCTAGTCTAAGGATTGCTACCCCTTGCCTTACATTGATAGTTTAGTTTATTCAACATCAAGCTATCAGATGCTTAGTTTCTTGGATGCCTTCTTGGGGTACAATCAAATTCGCATGGTCGAATCCGATGAAGAGAAAATTTCTTTCATCACTAGCAGGGGAATTTATTGCTACAAAGTCATGCCCTTTGGCTTAAAGAATGCAGGTGCTACATTCCAAAGATTGGTGAATAAGGTCTTTAAAAATCGAATTGGCAGAAATGTTGAAGCTTATGTTGATGATATTTTGGTGAAGAGTGACAAAGCCGAGCGGCATGTAGCTGATCTACAGGAAATCTTCACTACTCTTTGGATGTATGGAATGAGCCTTAATCCCAACAAATGTGTATTCGATGTCCGATCAGGGAAGTTCCTCGGGTTCATGCTCACTCAACGGGGTATTGAGGCAAACCCAGAGAAAATCCGAGCTGTCCTTGAAATGAGATCCCCAGGGACTATCAAAGAAATACAGAGACTCAACGGCCAACTAG
The DNA here is from genome assembly GCA_026586065.1 of Dioscorea zingiberensis. Classification (NCBI taxonomy): domain Eukaryota; kingdom Viridiplantae; phylum Streptophyta; class Magnoliopsida; order Dioscoreales; family Dioscoreaceae; genus Dioscorea; species Dioscorea zingiberensis. Next base: position 27,828,196 of record CM048821.1, read on the forward strand.
ATGCTCTTGGAAGGTTCATTTCAAAATCTGGAGAGAAAAAACTTCCATTCTTTCAAACATTAAGAAAGGAACCCAAGGTTGAATAGATCGAGGAATGTGAAAGAGCATTGGCGCAGTTGAAAGAATACTTGCAATTACCTGCTTTACTAGCCAAGCCTCAACCTGGAAAGGAACTTTATATCTACCTGTCTGCCACAAACACGGTTGTCAGTTCGGTGCTGGTGAAAGTAGAGGAGAGCTTACAAATACCTGTTTATTACACAAGCAAGGTCCTTACTGATACCAAATCTAGGTATCTTCCTTTGGAGAAATTGGCTTTTGCCTTGATAGTCTCTACTCGGCGGCTTCGTCCATATTTTCAATCTCATAAAATCAGGGTATTGATCAATCAACTGTTGAGGCAAATCCTTCATCGGCCCGATACATCTGGCCAATTAGCCCGGTGGGTGATTGAGTTGGGGGAGTACGATATCAACTATGAACCTAGAACGGCTATTAAGGCCCAGGTACTCGCTGAGTTCATTGCTGAACTTACTACAACGGATAATAATGAAATTTCAAATACAAAATTATCTGAAGAAGAAGAAGCTCCCTCCACTCAATGGATCTTACACACTGATGGTTCATCGACTAATGACAGTTCAGAGGCAGGACTGGTCTTACGGTCACCATCGGGATGGAGCCCATCTACAGCTTTGAAATTCAACTTCAAAGCGACTAACAATGAGGCTGAATACGAGGCTATAATAGCAGGACTACAATTAGCTCGTGGCCTTGGAGTGCAAAATCTGCAAGCAAATACCAATTCACAGTTATGGTCGAACATCTAACTGAATAATTCGAGGCAAGGGAGGAGAATATGATGAAGTATAAGGCTTCAGTGCAAAAGCTTACCTCCAGTTTCCAAAGGTGTCATATTTCCAAAATCCCCAGAGATGAAAATCAAGATGTCGATTTCCTCTCAAAACTTTCCTTATGAGATGCCGATATTAAGAAACTGATCAATGTTCAATATCTGGCACCAAAAACTATTGAATGCCGTCCAATCGAAGAGCTTATGGACATTGATGATACACCATGCTAGATTGATCCAATTGTGAACTATCTCCAGAACGACGCTCTTCCCCAAGATCCTAAATAAGCCCGAAGAATCACTACCAGATCCTCTCGATATAGCATAGTGGACAGGCAGCTCTATAAGAGGTCCTACACCCTCTCACTTCTGAAATGCCTCCGTCCTTCTGAATCAAGCTATGTTCTTCAAGAAATCCATGAGGGAATCGCCGGAGATTATTTGGGAGGAAAAGCCATTAGCCATAAAGTTCTTCGGCAAGGATATTATTGGCCTACTCTGGTCAAAGATGCAATGGATTTTGTCAAGAAATGTGATGTGTGCCAACGCTATTCGAATAGTCAACGGCGTCCGGCGGCTCCACTAAATAGCCATTGTGAGTACAAGGCCTTTTGCTTTATGGGGAGTAGATATACTTGGCCCTTTCCCAGTGGCTGTTCGGCAATTGAAATTCCTGATTGTAGCAATCGATTACTTTACTAAATGGGTTGAGGCAGAACCACTAGCTTCCATCACAAAAAAGGCTTGTCAAAGTTTCTTATAAAAGTCAGTAGTCTGCCGGTTTGGCATCCAAGTGGCGTTCATTACTGATAATGGCCGCTAATTTGATAACCCAACATTCAAGAAGTTTTGCGCTTATCTCGGTATAGAGTCAAGGCTCACTTTTGTTACTCATCCTCAAGCAAATGGGCAAGTTGAGGTAACTAATAGAACCTTACTCCATAGCCTCAAAACCCGAGTTATTCGAAATGAGTCCAGCTGGGTCGAAGAAATACCGGGAGCTTTATAGTCTTATCGAACTACTGCTCGGACTTCCACCGGAGAAACACCCTTCGCACTTGCTTTTTGAGTTGAAGCTATTCTGCCTGTGAAGATATCATTTCTTACTCCACGGACACAGTTCTTTGATCCAGTGAGTAATGAGGAACAACTCAGAGCAGAACTTGATCTCTTAGAAGAAAAAAGAGATTGCGCCAACATCCGAGCTGCGGCATACCGCCAAAAAGTCAGAAATTTTACAATGCTAGGGTGAAAGAGGTGGCTTTCCAAGTTGGCAATCTAGTTCTCAAAGAGAACAAATTCCAAGGTAACAAGAGCCGAACATGAAAGTTGAACACTAATTGGGAATGACCCTACATTATCAAGGAGATTGTACGGCCAGGAACTTACTGGCTTGTTAAAATGGATGGGTGGAATTTCAAACTTCCGTACCACGCCGAACACCTACGGAGGTACTATCAATAAAGTTAATTACTTCTTTCTAATCTATTATTTTCTTTATTATATTTTATAATTTTCCAAAATACAATTCATCGGCATACATGGAGAATTCCTCTAAGCAAAGACAACCCTCGACGCTAAAAAGAAGCCATCCTTCTACATACAAGGATGGACGCCATCTGCTTCGTTAAAAAAGTAGATGCAAGTCGCCCACTCACCTATACCGGAATAAAGCGCTATCTATTTATGAGTACAGCTACAACGCTTCGAACACTCATTGGATAGGTACAAGAAAATCCCTTATAAAGGTCAAACACAAGCGTTCGCACAAAAATCCCTCCTAAGGGCCGAAGAACCACACCGGTTCAAAGATCCCAAAGAACCATACCGGTTCAAACATCCCAAAGAACCATATCGGTTCAAAGATCTAGAAGAACCATACCTGTTCAAAGATCCCAAAGAGCCATACCAGTTCAAAAATTTAGAAGAATCATACCAGTTCAAAGGACCTTAAGAACCGTACCAATTCAAAGACCCAGAAAAAATCATATCGGCTCAAAAAAAAAAATAGGAAACCATATCGGTCAGAGAACTTAAAGGGGGTCCCATCTGGACAAAAACCCCAAGAAACAACCTTCAATCAAAAGTTTCTTTTAAATGCCGAACAATCGCGCTAGGAGGCCAGATGGTTACGTCCTCTCAAAGACTCTCACTGTTATAACAGAACCGTTTTCTTAGCAAGCAATCGAAACCAAAGATTGAAGAAAAATGAGAGAAGCGCAACAAAAGAATAATCAGCATACATCATTACATAAATGATTAAAAAAATTACAGCAAGACATTTCCTTCACGGCTTATGAAGAACCGGTAGAAGCTGCATCTTCATCATCCCTAGGAGGAGCACCGAAAGCTAGTTCCTTCAAACATCCGTCCCTCCTATATATGTCAACTTTGAACGTCATGACACCAAGAAAATAAAAAAATCATATATTACCTGACTAACATGCGGTGGTCCTCCAAGAAGTCCCTCCACCCATGAAGAAAGAAGATTTGACGGGAGGTATTCCCCAGATACACCAACAAACACCAGTAGTTGCCGCTTGGCCCACTCAACCTTGCCGTCCCACTCCTTATGTCCACCACCCCTCGGCAAAACCGCAGCGGCATTCAGAGAGTGTTGAAACAATAACTCCTAGGAATTACATGGAAGGAAGGAAATTGATTATCCTCTATGACAAGATGAGATATTACAAGATCGACGCTTCGTCAACATTTATAGACGCCCAGGAAAAATGGAATTGTCCTCATTTGATGTTTCGCGACATACAAGACCCCTTCCTAATTCATGGCGACTCCTCGATTGAAATCAACATTTATGAAGGCACTTCAAATCCCTCGAGCTGCACCCCTGAAACGACACCTGAAAGATGAAAAGACATCCAAGACAATGTATAAGCCCACTGGTTTCTTTTGGTGAAAATCTACTTGGATACCTTGGGATTAATCTCAAAATAACGACCAATCAAAGAAACTCCAAAGTAAACTATTCAGATCGAGACATACAACATCAGAGCAATCGGATATCAATTGAAGAACAATCTCATGAATAATGGTCAAAAGAAATGAAGGACATGCCTATACAAATTACAAAATAATAGTCGAAGCATGATTACAAAATACAGATGGTGTTTCTCTTCTTCCAGAGAATCATTTTTTAGAATGATCTCTGGAACCCCTGGAAGGATCATCCCTAACATTCACCGGATTACATATCAAGTAGAAATTGAATCACAAAAATATCTTGATTACATCATCATGGGACAATATTCCAATTTTTTGGAGGCTTATCGAAAGCAGTAGCAAACTCTTCCCAGATCTTTTTGATAAGTGAGGTATGAGGCTCACTTTGAGGCCCCAAGGTCGTCATAGATCCTCCAACAACTCTTCGACCTCTCAGCATCCTCTTGACCCACTTTATCAACTCAGCTTTCAATACTTCAATTTCTTTACGAAGAGACTCCGCTTCAGCTCCGCCTACATCGTTGAAGAAAAGAATTAAGAATCGATGTGAAGAAACTGAGATATAAAAAACCGATTCCTTATCTCTACGAGGTTGTTTTGCTTGCAAGATTTGGAGGGAGGATTGGAATCCTACATCTCTAAAATCACCGGAAACTAGTTCAGTAATATCCACACTAGTGAGTAAGCTATTTTCTCAACATCGAAAAAAGCAATCCAGAGCAGTGTAATGAAGATAGAGACAATACTAACCCTTCCTCGTCTCAAATTTTGGGATCCCTTCCTCCTGCTCAACCCCAGATACATCCCTCTCGACTGGATCAGCAAATGCCTCTTCAGTTGTTGCGTCAATTGATACTCCGTCAACTGGAAGAACGATAGAGAGAATTAAATAACATATGAAAAAGAATACTAGGAGGAAGTAGAAAAGGGGATTCTCACCTATGGTGATTTTGTCCCTTGCCTCGACAATTACTTCGTCGATAACAGGGGCTATTTCTCCAACAACCTCCACCATTGTCTCTGTATTTTTTTCTGAATGTTTATTGGGTACTGTTCTTGGCTCCTGAAGTCCTACCTATAAATCGTCCGCCCCAGTAGTGGCGACAGGAACCGGTTCAATAGCTGCATTCGATGAACCAAAATTTCTAACAACAACCACTGGGACAACCTCTTCGGTAATGACACCTGATCTATCACTTGATCCTTCTCCCATTGGCATGTGGGGTTCATCGGGAGCCACGATCAGAGGTAACTCACCAACGACCCTGTCGACCGCCGTTTCATCAATGACCAGCTCATCTTTAAGTGTGAGTAGAGTCACCGGGTTCTACAAAATCTGAAACAATTGAATTAAAGAATTTCCTGATAACACATACACAAGATAGAAACACGAGTCGATTTACCTTCAGGACTCAATTCTTCTTCTTCTTTTGAACTTGGATGAGGCAGTTTCCCTCTACATTTCTTGAAATACTCCTCCAAAACATCCGCATAATTAATATGCTTAAAAACAATAGTGAGATCCATAGATTGGAGTTCGCCGGATATCGTATAAATATCCTCCCCAAGTTTCTGGAACTCTTCTTTGGATTCCTCCTTCATTTGTTGGCCGACACTTCCAAAGCTCAAGTATAGACTTCCAATTCAGTAACTCTTTTCATACTTTGCCCAAGCTCAATTCAACAAGATGAAAGGTTGGCTAAGGCTTTATCCTTCATTGCCTCAATATCAATACAAGCGCAATGGAGGGCAGTTTCTGCAGATATAAGCTTCACAAGAAGAGCACTCTTCTCAGTTTCAAGAATTCTGATCGACTCCTCAGCACTCTCAATTTTCTCATTCAACACAGCGTTTTGCTCCTTTATTGCTGCATTAGATTGTTTGAGCACGACGCAATCCTTCACAATGGCCGTCAAATCTAAAGAAAGTATCTCCTTTTCCTTTCTGATCTTCTCAAAATTCCGCGTCAGAATGGAGATACTCTCTTCTGCTGAATGAATAGAATCTTTAAGACTATTGCCCTAGCTTCAAGATCCTTTCCCGATTCTTCAAGCTTTTTGCACCTCTCGAGAGCGCGGTCTCTTTCGCTGGTCAACTTACTTATTTCTTCGTCCTTGAGAGACAACTCCTTCAACAATCGCATATTCTCCACCTCCGCCTTCTATATGTGAGTGGCAGCTTCAGAGTCTCTCCTCTCGACGGACTTGGCGACGCGTTCTGTCCACTTAAGAGACTACAAAAGGAACATATAGTGATAAATTCAAAAAAAAAAAAAAAAGAGGAGAGGAACGAGAAGAAGAAGAGGGTGGTTCAACATTGGGGGGACGAATTGGCACTTACTGAAGAAAGGCAAAGACGAAGATGAGCAAGAGATTCCACCCAGCCAAACTGATTCATGTGGATGTTTATATTTCCACCTCCCGAGGAACGAACTGAATCATCACCAATTGAATGATACTCAATTGGTAATAAAGAATCATGGCGATTGATAAACTTTCGTCCCCCTGTTTCAGAGATCCCAGAATCAACTCTAGGAATCCTGTCATCCACCGTCTGATCTGCAGTATTTCCTTCTTATAAGACAAAATCGACCAAATGCACGCTTTTCAGAAACCCGATATGAACTTAGTTTGCGTAAAAAAAAGAGGTAGGAGACATACCTAAACTAGGGGGAATATTCACTACTTCTTTCCCTTTTCCGGATCCTTCCTCCAACGGCATCCCTTCCCCTAATCGACTGGGAACAAGGGCCTCATCAGTTGCAATAGCTGGAGGAAGAGGCGGGAGTCCCGTAACCATGGGTTCCGAGGAACAAACTCTAGGAATCCCTGAAGTAGAGCCCAAAGCAGATCCGAGAACAGAAGTATCTTCAAGATCCTCCTCATCGGCCATTATCAACCTCCTTCTCTTAACAACTGGAACCATATTTGTGACCGGCAGTGGGAGAGATGCTACAATAGGAACATCCATGATTGAATATTCGATTTGCGAACAAACCTCTTGAACTTCACGTTTTCCCTCATCGAATGGAACCGATTCATCGTTCAACACTGAAGTCTGCCCCCTCTTCCTCTAAGCTAACCTTTTAGAAGATTTTTTTTCTTTTTATGGCCCCCAAATCTTCTTTAGTAACAGGCTCCTTTTCTTTCAACGAAAGAATGGCCTTAACTGGGGCCCCCTTGTTATGTTCTTCAAGGCTTTTATCCACCACTAATTGAGAAGAATCTCCACTTGAAATTTGGCTTTTGGCTTTGAGAATAGCTTTCTCTTTTTGTTTTTTGGCCAGTACAGCGGCCCATAACCTATCGACTACTACTTGGTCAATACCATTCCTCACCCGGTGATTAATGTAAAGGAACAATCAAATTACCTACAATGGTAGAACCATTGGTCAGTATAAGAAATTCTAAATGATCCTACCCATGGCTGAGTATAGACCACTGTCCTGAAGTTATTGATCAGTTAGATATTCATTAATCGGTCTGAGATGAAGCTCCTTGAGCCTCTTCAGCATCCTTTCTTCATCGTGACTATGTTTCCCCTTATTTGCTACATGGGTTCAGGGGACACCCCACTTAATAGGAAAACCCCATTCCGCATTGCTGGAAATGAAGAAGAACTTGCTCTTCCAGTCTTTAATTTAGTCAGGAATGGAACCAAGAAATTGCCTACCCTGTCTAACGCAAAAGTAATACCAATCCGTATTCCTATCCTTATTTAGGCTGAAAAGAAGGTTGAAAAGACGGACAGAGGGTTCAAACTTATTATGGAGCAACACTTTCACAAAACCACAAAGAATCCTACGGGAGTTGGGGGATAACTAAGAAGGACACACATTATAATAGCGGAAGATATTAATAAAAATTTGAGGAAAAGGAAGCTTAAGGCCAGCCAACAAAACGTCATAATAAATCACTAACTATTCTCCTTGAGACGGTGAACAAGCCCGCTCATCGGAAGCAAGAACTATATGACTAAAAGGAGGAATCTAAAGTCTATAATGTTTGACAAGTTTCTCAATTACATCATCTGAAAGCGTGTTTGCATAAAAATCAGAGCAAGGTTTGGTTTCTTTAACCTTAGATTTATTTTTAGACGACGAAAGGGCACCAGAAGAAGAAATCTCAAACCCTAATGCAGGAATAGATCGAGATTCCATACCAGAGAAAATACACGCTCTTTGCATCAGGAGTTTTGGAGAAGATGAAGAGGCTCACACGCAAGGCAAGAGTATGGAACGAAGAAGAGATCGCTGCCACAATATGATTTCGAAAATCCCTCAGGCGTGGATCATCTACTGTGACTAAATCAACTTCAACAAATTGGAGTTAATTCTCAAACCGAAGTTTCGATCTCGCATGACACTGCTTTTCCATCCAACGACCGGGATGCAGAGATGATAATAATGAAACAGATTTTCGACACATGGACCATGAATCTGCTCGCCCATCATTATAAAACCATCGCCATACCCCCTGCATACTCTGCCATCCCATCTCGAAAGCAACTCCCAGACAAGAAATGATGGGTAATAAATGATCAGAGCAAAAAGACCGCTTTACCCATACATATCTTGCAGCCCAAGTATCTATTAAACCTCGATAATATACATGCTCTATGATTAAAGAGATATTGCAGAGTAACTCGACCACGACAGCAGAAAGGTTATCACCCACTATATCCCGATAAACGCAAGGCTGAGGAAGTTGTAATAAAAATAATAGCGGACCAACGAACATCGGGAGAATTCCATCAACAAATAAGCCAAAAACCCCTAAGGAAAAACGACAATGAGACAAAAATGACTCAACAGACCAATCATATGCATAGCTCATCGCAAGCATACTTGGGGAGGGACTTATGATGGGGGTGAAACCAGTAGGACACATGGCACTCATCCGAATGGCCACTTGTCCCTATCTTAAAGAATTTCCAACCCAGCAAAACCGGGTCATCCTCAACCAATATTCCAAGATGACACTCCCGTTCAACGACTAAACACGCTTCTTCCACTCATCAATCTCTAGCAGCTTATCCACATACCGGTTTTACAGCTTAGAAGCGCTCGCTTATCAATTAAGGGCCGTTGATTGACTCACCGACTCGAAACGCCATCAAATCTATAGACAAGAAGAGACCGATGAAGAGAGAAGTGCCTATTCCCCGGTTTCGATCTTCGAGAAACGATATAACGGTAGCCAAGCTGTGCTTCCAGAAGAATGACAGCTGTTCACAACTCAAATGATTGGCTGGCGCTTAGTTGGAGCACTTAGCTGGCGGACACGTGCTCAAAATGGAAGCTTGCATCCTAAGAAACCGGAGTCTATAAAAGGCAACGTCTCTAGTTCATGGATCCATCTGAATCAGAGATAGCGAAGCTCTGCCTTACTGGAGACTCCGCATCCTCTTTCCATTCTATCCCCTAAAATTGTAGTTGATCCCTTCCAAATCTGTAAGGATATTCACAAATATCATGTTGATAGTGGATTTGATCTCTGGATTCCGTGATTTTTCCCTGATTTAGGGTTTTCCATGTAAATTTGGTCGTCCTCTTCTTTCTGTCTTGATTTCTGATTGATTTTCTCTTGAAATGGTCACATAAATCATATAAATTCAATTGTTGTTGAGGAATTAGGGTTTTCTCCCTGATTTAGCTTCAACATAAGTTGATTGTGATCTCTCCAGATCCTTAGGAAGGATAGATCGATCTCAACATCAAATATAATGGTTATGTTTCCATATCTCAATTATCTTTACCCATTAGTACTTACCTTTACTCAATACCCAACATTAAAACTCATGTGTGATGGGGAATTATACTTTTTATACTTTCCATGTGACATTTATCTATCATCTACATTAATTATCTGGTCTAATTTGCCCACTTCATGAATACCCAATTTTCTTATCAATTTAATAAAATTTATTATGAACAAGGTAATTATTTCAAAAATTTGAATTAGATATTATTATTTTTATTTGAAATTCAAATTTTTTATTCTTAAATTAAATATAACTAAATATTAATGATAGAATAAAAATAAATTTAATTAAATATTAATGGTGAGTTTACCTCTATCATCTTAAATATTAAAAAAATTAAAGAAAAAAAAGGAAAAAAAAAACCAAGTGCATCACTTTAAATGGTTGTTAAAAAAAAATAATAGTAATCGCATCAAAATTATGAGAAATATCAGTCCACTAAACCTTAATTGGGCTCGATATCTAACGAGCTCAATCCCGGATAATAAGCCAGGTTGAAGAATCAGAATCGTTAGACAAACAAGGCCTCTGGGATCCGTACGGCCCATGGACCTAATTGGGCTCAATATCTATCTAGTGATCATCTTGTTCGCTTTAGATCCACCCACTAAGCCTTCTCGCCTGAACTCTAGCGATGGCGGGGGCGTCGTCGGCGCCGGCTCTGCCGAGAGGCCCGGCCGTCTCTAAGCCGCTGCTTGGCTTCCTCTCTGCCCGCCTCCACACTGCTGACGAGCTGTCGCGCGTGTCCGACCTCGAAGCTGAGCTCCACTGCCATTGCTCCGATCTCGAGGCTTCCCTCGCCGATCTCGGACGCAGGCTCTCGGACTCCATCGTCGCTCACGCCTCCAGATCCGAGGATGCCCGTGACCTCCTCGCCAGCGTCCGCACGGGGCTTGTCGATCTCCGATTTCCTGCTTGCGGGTCACCTCGAGGTTTGGAGGATTTCGTTTTAAAAATGATTTTTTTCAGGGTTAGAGGCTTAGGTTTTGTGTGATTTGGGTGATTTGTCTTGAGGATTTAGATGGGAGGAGCGAGCAGATCGTTGCGGAGGAGCTGCCGGCGCTTGCCAGAGAGGTGGCGAGGGTGGAGACTGTGCGAGCTTATGCTGGTGAGTGAGGTCTTTGTTCAATTTCGGATTGTTTTGGCTGCAAAATTTCGTATTTGGTTGTTATTGATTTTGCTTGCTTCTGTCGAGAAAAACACAGATATTACTTCTATTGACCATCTATGCTTACATTATCATGTTTGCTTTTTAAAATATGTGCCTCATTTGGTTTGAGGATTCCAACTAAGTAAAATTGAAGCCAGCAATTGTCAGCATTTTGATTTCCTTTCTGCTGTTTCATTGTGTGGGTCTGTGGGAGTACCTCTGCTAGGTTATTTGATATAAGGCTTATGATTATGGGGATATTTTATAGTTGTGTGGCTGTAAATTGTGTAAGTTTTCTTTTTTTTTTTTCTTTTTTTTTTCAAAACCATTCATTATTAAGTGGATAGTGAACTTGTCTATCATATTGAATCACTGTGTGTTTTGCATTCCTATTTCTTGTATCATTCGGTTTTTGGGCCTTGTTTTTATCAGAATAGCATGTTCAAAAGAACCCAAGTGACTTCGTGGCCTACACTTTTGTACGCTATTTTGTGGAGGCTTGACGAGCTCCAAAAACCAGTAGAAAGTATGAATATATTGACCAGGTTCTCAGTTGTTGCACACCAAATTTAAGAGAAACTAGGAACTCATTTGTTGAACTTAATAAATGTATGTAAGAAATATAGTCTTTCGTGGACCTTATGTTGATTAATCTCATGATCAAAGTTCCTGTTCTCTAGTGTGTTGAAAATTGTATTGGAAATTGCCATAATGGCTTTTTCTTCCTCTGTTCTCTGTGCACAAACAGTGAATGTCATTTGGTTCCTTTCTTTATTGTTGAGTGTCACTTATGCAGCTGTATTTCTTTCTACTTGCAAAGTAATACCTGTTATTAATGGTTTACTCAATTCCTATGATGTTAATAAAAGTATTATGCCAATGAACGATGATTGTAGACAATGCCTTGTAAGTAACCTCATTTGAAGAATTAATTTAGATGAATAAATCCTACTGTTTAAGTTTTTTTTTTTTATAATTTATTTATACTATAATAAAGTGAGAGTTATTCACATGACTATACTGAAATATGATTGCTTGTGATGCTAAAAACAGCATACTTCAATCAATAGAAGAATGTTAAAAAAAAAGTAGTCACCTCCATCCACCTTTTAAATGCTTTTGTGATTTCCGTCCATTAGAAAATCTCTAAATAAAAAGAGCGAATCACAATTTAAATAATTCCTTCTGCTGGAATATGGATGGATGTACCATATATCCTCAATAGCTTCTGATTTAATTTGTCATCTTATCATTGCTTTGATCTTCTACTAGTTTAACCCAGGTAACTATACTTGGTGGTATGCGCACTTGATTAAGTTTTTCATATGATAACCCCAGTCATTGATTTTTCTTTATTTTTGACAAATGATTTGCATACAACGTTTGTGCCATAAATTGGGTGCATCTAACTACACAGTAGCACAACATCATTGTGGTTTCACATTTTAACATAATTAGCCTGTGTAGCGGTCATCCAAAAAAATATAGCATGATCTCATGAGATGCACAATACTTTTAAGCATTGGATAAGCATCAGATATTTAGCACAATAGGTAATATTTTAATGATAGAAAACAAACTATATTATGTAGCACATTAGACTTCTATGTAGTTCAAATGGTTGAAGGTTGGAATATGAGAATTGGTTGGACATGGGTACTGGTGGTTGAAATAGAGTATCATAGTGCTAACTTGAAGAACAGTGGCATATCTAGTTATTTATTTTGTTATATTTTACAATTTAGGTTGGTTTGAATTAATGAACCACTATTTAGGTTTCAAACCCCATTATTTTCATGGACATTTTTCTGTTATAGCATTAACTGCAATGGTAATATCCTTGGTTTTCTAATGATATTGCTTATTCCAAGGCAGAGACAGCATTAAGGCTTGACAGTCTGATTGGTGATGTTGAAGATGCTGTTTCATCTGTGGCTGGAAAACTGAAAGCACCTCGTGCAGTTAATTCAGAGGTGTGAGATAAATGCCTGATCAGAGTTGATTGGGTTCTGTTTTCCCAAAATGTGAGCCACTAATCTCCCCTATCATTTTTCTCGGCAGGAAATTCATCTGACTGCCACTAACTCTTTGAAGCAAATAGAGGACATCCTGATTTCTGTTGCCAGATCAAGGCCACAGTGGACTCGTTTGGTCTCAGCTGTAGATCACAGAGTTGATCGAGCTTTAGCTGTCCTACGACCACAGGCGATTGCGGACCATCGTTCTCTTCTTGCATCCCTTGGATGGCCGCCTTCACTCTCCACTTTGAATTCTGTGACTTCTGGCACAGCAAAATCAGCAGATTTTACCAATCCTCTTTTCACAATGAGTAAAGACTTGAAGACCAAGTATTGTAACAGTTTCCTTTCTCTATGCAAACTCCAGGAGTTGCAGAGTAGAAGGAAATCCCGACAACTTGAAGGGCATAATCTGCAAATTGCTCTCCATCAGCCACTGTGGGTGATTGAGGAGCTGGTTAATCCAATATCATTGGTATCACAGCGCCATTTCTCAAAGTGGATTGAGAAGCCAGAATTCATCTTTACTCTTGTCTATAAGGTCACTAGGGATTTTGTGGACTCCATGGATGAGATTTTACAACCCATGGTGGACAAGGCAAGGCTTTTTAATTACAGTTGCAGGGAAGAGTGGATTTCAGCGATGGTAACCTCGTTGACCACTTATTTAGCAAAAGAAATATTCCCAAAGTATATAGACCACCTGCAGGAAGGTGATTTGAGTGATGTCTCATCACAGGCTAGGATCTCTTGGCTTCATCTCGTTGACTTAATGATTACTTTTGATAAGTTTAATTCAATCCCTGATAACAAATTCAGGATTCTTGATTTCGGTTGCAGAAGAAGAGAATCTGCAGAGGTTCTCATTTCTTTCTGTCTTCTGTGATTGCCCTGACTGGCTAGATGTGTGGGCAGAGATTGAGCTTGGGGACATGCTATCTAAGCTGAAGCCAGCAATAGAGGATGATAAGAGTTGGAAGACAAAGATTCAGGGGACTGTGCTTATGTCTGGTTTGGAGGATTATAAATCCCCAGCAGTTTCAGGTGTTGTTCTCCAATTTTTATCAGCTATTGTTGATCGATCTCGGTCATTGCCAAGCATTTCACTTAGAGCAAGGTTCATCAGATTGGTGGGAGCTCCCATCATTCGAGAACTTCTGGATTGCTTGCTTCACCGGTGCCAGGTAGCAGAGGGGCTTACCGCCTTAGCAGATGATGATGCTTTAATAAAGGTTTCTAACTCCATTAATTCAGCTCGATATTGTGAGTCTATTTTAATAGAGTGGTCTGAGGATGCATTCTTTCTGGAAATGGAGACAATATCTGATGAAGGTATGGGAGGGCGCTATATTTTTGAGGAAGAGCTAAATGCATTAATGGAATTCAGAACTGAATGGGTGGATAAAATCTCTACTGTTCTATTAAGGGGATTTGATGCACGTTGCCGGGAATACCTCAAGAACAAGAAGCGATGGCAGGAGAAAGCTGAAGATTGGAGTGTGTCCAAAACCTTCGTTGCTGCTCTGGACTATCTTCAAGGGAAGATTTCTAATCTTGAACAGGAAATGAATGGGACAGACTTTGTTGCAGTTTGGCGAACAGTGGCAAGCGGGGTGGATCAGCTGGTTTTCAGTGGTGTTTTAATGACAAATGCCAAGTTCTACAATGGTGGCGTGGAGAGGTTTGGCAGTGATATGGAGGTATTGTTCCGGGTTTTCGCAGCATGGTCCTGGAGGCCGGAAGGCTTGTTTCCAAAGTTAAGCGAGGGCTTGAGGATGCTAAAGATGGAGGAAAGACAGCTCAAAGATGTAGCAGTAAAATCTAAAGAGAGTTGGTTAAGAGAGAAAGGTTTCAGGCATGTAACTACAGCAGAAGCTGAGAAAATAATCAAGAACAGGGTCTTCAATGGATGAAATTCCATCCTTTATGATTCATGTAATCAGAGCAAAATTAACCAACAGAAGGATTCTTTCATTTTTTTTTTCCCAGTCTTTCATATCTCTTCGGAGGTTGTACATTATATCCATTTCTCTGTATTGAACTACTCGATGATTCTAAGATGCAACAATAAGATTGTTAGCTTTGAGTACATGTATTGAACTTCAATTTCTACATTTTTTTTTATATGAAGTTTGAACTAGTGTTGCATCCACTTGATTTGATTTCCATGAGACGGGACTTGATTGCAGGGTTTAATCTGCTAGTATTAAAAAGCACTTACTTTCAAATGCTGTTTATAAAAATAAGTTAGTGGACAGAGGACATACTTAATATCAAAAGACGAGAACTAAGCTTTGTTAATCCATTTAATTAACAAGATAAAGATACGGTGTGGTGTGATCCTGCATCAACTTCAAGACCATCTCTTTTGTTATTCTATGGATGAAAGCTCATGCACCAAGAAAAGTAACTGCAAAACTTCAAATAAACAATTGACTGAGAACATTATTAAAAGAAATTCATTTAGTTGAACTCTGAATCAGTTTAGACTGATACAAAGAGAAAAATAAAACCCAAAAGCTAGAAGTTAATGTCTTAAAACCATATATAAAGTTATCCCATCAAAAGTTTGGTGGTTAAGAGTAGCATCCAAACTCCACATGGGTGTTCACCTTACTATCATCTTACAAGAAGTGAGTATATTTAACCCATCCAAACACATGCATTTCCCGGCTTACATATTAACCAAGTCCAAATTATATGGTCACACATCTCTATGTGATTTACAAATTCCTCACTCACGGCCAGCCATTTTTTTTTGGTGATTATCTCAACTTTCTAAGGTTGTCTAACAATCATATGTTTTATGTTCGCACAAAACATAACGAGGTAGATTTTCGTAATGTTTGGGGAAAAGTTTCACAAAGAGCTATATATTATTACAAGTTTTGTTCCCTCACATCTTCAAGTAACGGACATCTTTGCTAAGGCACTTGCTTCCCAGACCCATTCGTGCTTCCAAGTTCCAAGAACCCATTCATCGTATTATACATGGCCTAGTTTGAAAGAAGAGTATAGAAAGTCGAACGGAGTAGTGACCGGAGATGGCCGGAGATAGATGGGTGAAGATGAAGTATGAGCAGGCCTATAGTGGTGGTTCTTGTAAGTATATTATGAATCTCAAGAAACCCTAAAACTATACATGTGTATATATACCATTATCTTAACAGATCTGGGTGAGACATAACCCGACCCGTTAAGGTTTACAACACTCCCCATCAAGTCGGTGCATATATATCACACATGCCCAACTTGGATACAAATTTTGAGAACACATGTCCCGTCGCTGCCTTGGTGAGTATGTATGCTAACTGATCCTCTGTTATGATGGGTGGTACTGTAATTATTTTCTCATCGATCTTTTCTTTGATGAAGAATCGGTCAACTTTGACATGCTTTGTCCGGTCATGTTAAACAGGATTATGTGCAATGTTACGAGAAGCTTGATTGTCACAAAAACTTCATCGGTTCAGTGTTCTCGAAGCCTAGATCCTTCAACAGATTTTTGATCCAGAACACTTCATATATCCCCAACGCCATACCACAATACTCGGTCTCTGCACTAGAGCGAGCAACCACATTTTGCTTCTTGCTCCTCCATGTGACTAAATTACCTCCCACCTAAAGTAGTAGCACGATGTAGAGCGCCGATCATCAATCGCTCCTGCCCAATCTGCATCCGTATATCCCTCGATTTTGAGATGGTTATTCTTCTTCAATAGTATCCCTTTTCCTGGACTTCCGTTGAGATATCGCAGTATCCTCATCACTGTATTCATATGTTGTTCTCCAGGATTATGCATGAATTGGCTAACCACTCCCAAGATATGTGCTAGATCAGGTCTGGTATGCGTCAAGTACATTGTCTGCAAACTAACCTTCGATATCTTCCTTTGTCCACTAGTACCTGGTCTGGATTCACTCCAAGCTTCAGGGCCTCCTCCAATAGCGTATCAACTGGTTGACAACCCAACATGCCTGTCTCCCGTAACAAATCTAATGTATATTTTCTTTGGGAGAAGAAAATTTCATATCTACGTTTGGAGACTTCAATTCCTAAAAAATACTCCAGGGGCCTAGATTCTTCATTTCAAACTCTGTCGATAAATACTTTTGAAGTGCCAATTGTTCTTCCATATCATCCCCCGTAACTACCATATCATCAACAGATATGATGAGAGCTGTGATTTTGCTCCCTTTTCATTTTATAAACAGAGTATGGTCTGAATTGCTCTGCTGATATCCAAACTTCCTCATACCATCTGTGAGTCGACTAAACCAAGCTCTCGGAGATTGTTGGAGTCCATACAAGGATTTATGCAGTCTACAAACCTTCTTGCTCTGAGAACCCGGACCATCGTATCCCGGTGGCAAGTCCATATACACTTCCTCTGCTAGGTCTCCATGTAGAAAGGCATTCTTTACATCTAGTTGATGCAAGGGCCAGTCCAGGTTGGCTGCAAGAGACAGCAGTACCCGTATTGTATTGATCTTGGCTACGGGCGCAAACGTCTTTGTGTAGTCGATCCCATATGTTTGTGAGTACCCCTTCGCCACCAATCTTGCTTTATAGCGATCAATCGCACCATCTGCTTTGTACTTCACAGAATAAACCCATCTATACCCCACAGGCTTCTTACCAGCTGGCAAGTCAACTATCTTCCAAGTGACATTCTTCTTTAGTGAGCTCAACTCCTCATTCATTGTTTTCTGCCATTTGGGATCAGCCAAAGCTTCCTGCAAACTGTTAGGAATAGATACAGTAGATATTTAATGGGCAAATGACTTGTTTGATTCCGACAAGAGGTCTGTGGATACATAGTTACTTATAGGATATTTCACATTATTTTTGGGATCTGGCTCATATGTGGGTTTAGGTATACCTCGATTATGATGTGGAGGGAGACATTGTGGTAGCGGGATATCCAGGCCTGAAGATGATTGGTTATCATTGGCACAGCTTGTTGGCAACTCTGATGATTCTTCAATTTGCAGGTTCGTATCAGTCGACGGCTCCTGTGTTATTGGCTCCTCTGGTTCGATTTCATTCTGTGTGGCATCACAATTTGTCTCCAATGTCTTATTCGATATATCAACAAGATCTACAGTGATTGTATCGGGAACTTCACTGTAGTCCAGAGCCTAAACTTCTTGTCTCCTCTCCCCCTGAAGGGAAGGCTCAGGTGGTGAATAATACAAATCACACTCATGGAAGGTCACATCTATAGTAACAATCATCTTCCTAGAAGGCAAGTGATAACAACAGTATCTTTTCTGGTGTAAAGCATACCCAACAAACACGCACTTCAGAGCATGAGGTTCTAACTTGCTCAGTTGGTGGGGTGAAGATGAACAAAGGCAGCGCATCCGAAAACACGAGGAGACAAATTGGGACTAGGTGGTACATCAATAAGAGTGGAGAGTGTATCATGTGGTGTCTGAAAATTCACCGTATGGGATGGTACACGGTTGATTAAGTAAGCTGCAGAGACAAGAGCCTCACCCCAATAGGATAGTGGAGCACGCGCCTCAAATAAGGAGGCACGAACCACATTGAGAAGGTGGCGATTCTTCCTCTCAGCAACACCATTTTGTTGTGGGGTATATGGGCGAGTCGTTTGATGAGGGAAACTGACAGAGATTAGATTTCACATATTCACGCCCATTATCACTACGGAGAACTTGGATCTGCCTTTTATAGTGAACTACAACCATTTTGTGAAATTTCTGGAAGGCAGAATTCACTTCATTTACCGATTTCAGAAGAGACACCCATGTCATACGAGTACAATCATCAATAAATGTCACAAACCAATATACACTACCTAGAGTAGAAAATTTAGATGGACCCCACACATCAGAATGCACCACCATAAAAGGAGCAGAACTTCTACTTAAACTTGGAGAAAATGTACTACGATGACTATGTGCTAGTTCACAAACATCACACTTAAATTGAGTAACATGACTCTTTGAAAATAAATTAGGAATGAGTCTCTGCAAGTACCCAAAGGAGGCATGCCCAAGTTGACGATGCCATAACCAAACTTCTGAAACAGAACTAGTCTTGGGCTTCTCCCCCTGCGGACCTCCAACCGATAGGGCTTGCATCACCGCTGATTACTGTCTGATTGCAAGTCCAAGTAGTAGAGTGTATCCCGCTTAGTGTCATAACCAATCGTCTTTCGAGTCTGGATATCCTTAAACACACAGGAAGAAGGCCAAAAAATGACAACACAATTGAGAGCAACAGTTTTTCGGGAAATAGATAACAGGTTATAGGCAAGTGAAGGAACTACAAGGACAGTATCAAGATTGAGGTTGTTAGTAAGAGAAATGGTGCCTTCCCCGATAACGGAAACGGAGCTACCATCTATAGTAGTCATAACAGTTTGAGTGGAAGGATTTAAGTATTGAACCAGGTTAGAATCAAACAGCATATGTGTTATAGCACCCGAATCAATTAATTATGTATTATTCATAACAGAAGCAGAAACCCTTAAAGCCTTACCCTTTTTACCTACAGTGAAAACTAGGGTAGTCGCTCTCTCAGTTCCAAGTTCTGGATCATCTTGGACGTCGGCCACAGAAGCTCGGTTCTTGTTGGAATGCGAGTTACGACCATTATCCCAGCCTTTAGGTAGCCAATCAGCTCAAAGCACCGTTGTTTAGGATGCCCAGTCTTTCCACAATGCTCACATTTGCCAAGATACCGTGAGGATCGATCTCCACCACATAAACCAAGACGAGTAGATGAGCTAGTTTGACCTTGCGGATTGTGGTTGCAAGCCACCATTGCTTCAGTCTTGTTGTCCTCAGTCTTCATGGCTTCCTTCCGATCAAACTCCAAGCGAACATAGGCATATAAGCCAAGTGGAGGATCCTTCTGGAGAATTTCACCACAGACTTGTTTATACTCATCATCTAATCCCCCCAAAAACAAATAGACTCTTTATCTTTCCTTGGACTCCAAGTAGAGCTTGAGATCTTTGTCACAAACTATGGCAACCTTAGTGTAGTGGTCTAACTCCTGAAAAATTTCAGTCAGCGCTCCAAAGTAGATAGACACGGGTCTGTCATTTTGTCTAAGGAGATAGGCCTTCTGATTCAGGGTATACACCCTCACTTCACATTCTCATCACAGAAGGCTGTCTTCAAAGCATCCGAAATCGCCTTTGAGGTCGGCAAACGAAGGTAGCGTTTCATAATTTCAGGCTTCATGGATGAGAGAAGCCAGCTCTTGACTTTCTGATCCTCCGAAAACCAGTCGTCATAGCTTGGATCATCTTCAGATGGGGTTTTAATCGTAGCCTGAAGGTATCCCATCTTCTTCCTTCCAGCAATGTGCATCCCCATGAGTGGATCCCACAAATCATAGTTCCACTCATCCAATACTATCCCAATGTTAAAGCTGGAATTCTTCGATTGGATGACAACTTGGGGTGCATCACTGAAGCCGGTTTTCCTTTGATCACCTATGATAATTTCTCAAGACTTTTCCAATATAGAAGCTAAACAAATTCGCAGAGTACAAGTTGCTAAACAGGGAATACAATCACAAAATCTCACTCAAAACAATGAAAAACCTTCCAATGTGGGTCCCACTAGCTTTAATAATAGCCCAAAAACATGTTATGGTTGTGTTTCCCACTAACTTAGTAGTCAGAATACTCCAATAAAGAACCAACTTATGGTTGTGGGTCCCACTTGCTTTAGTAGCTAGAATTCCCCAAAAAAGCCAAATTATGGCTGTGGTCCCACTGGCTTTAGTAGCCAAAAAACCCTTGAAGGTCTCCCAAAGCAGGTAATGGACGCCTCCTCTTCAACGTCAAAGTGCAGCTTCAATGCCTCCTGCAAAGTGGACCTTCAACAAAGTGGAGCTTCATTAATGGCCTTTCTCAAAGCAGCAACACCTTCTTCAAGTCTTCTTCTCGAAGTCTTGCGACTGGCCGGAATCAAAGATCGGCCACACCGTCAACTCCCCTCAAGCAAGAGATCTCCTGCCAAGTGAGCTTATAGCTCGATCGACGTAGCACAACAGCGGAGTAGCACCACCAGATCTCGAGGTTCAGCACCTCTCGCTGGTGTGAAGAAGCGTCGTTGCTGTTGCCGCCTCCTCCCCTTCGTTGGAAATGAGATGGAGAAAGGTCGTCGTCGGCCCTCTTAGAGAAATCAGCAACCTGCTAGCTGGCCCTCTCGTCTGAGAAGCAGAGCAACGGCAAAGCCTTTGTCGGAGAAGAGTTGCACTCACAACTCGTTGGCTGGCCCTCTCGTCGGAGAAGCAAAGCAGCGACAAAACCTTCACCGGATCTAAGTAGTTCCGATACTAAGTCGAACGGAGTAGTGACCGGAGATGGCCGGAGATAGATGGGTGGAGATGAAGTATGAGTAGGCCTATAGTAGCGGGTCTTGTAAGTATATTATGAATCTCAAGAAACCCTAAAACTATACATGTGTATATATACCATTATCTTAACGGATCCGGGTGAAACATAACCTGACCCATTAAGGTTTACAACATTAATTACTCGAATTGTTTAACCAGACTTGGTCATCCTATCATGTTTTAGTAGTCTAGGTCCATGGGATTATATGTGCAAATATGCACCCCATCTGCATCAATTGTTGTTAGTTTTTGTAGAGAATGAAGAAGAGAATTTCACATAGAAAATCCAAGAGAAATTTAGGGGATAATTGTGAAGATCTCAAAGTTTTTTTTTCACTCAAAGAGGGGAGATGAACATCCACAGCTTTCTCTCCCTAACCATTACATTAGGGAATACAACTCTTTACAAAAAAAAAGTCTTAAAGTTCTACAATATTACAAACCATGCCACATACATAAATATGAATTACTTCTAACACCCTCTCTTAATTCATATTATGTATTCCCAACAATTCTCTAAAGTATTGAAATTTGTTCCTTGAAGAGCCTTAGTGAAAATATCGGCAACTTGATCTTCGGTCTTGAGATATTTGATTTCTACTTCTTCATCTTCAATTTCATCTCTAATGAAGTGATGCTTGATAGCATTATGCTTCGTCCGGCTATGATATACCGGATTCTTTGCCATGTTGATCTTCGATTTGTTGCTACACATAAGTGGAGTTGCTTCCTTTTGTGGTTCACCAATGTTTTCAAATATTCTTCTCAATCATATTGCTTGTGAGGTAGCCATTGAAGCGCACATATTCGGCTTTGGCGGAGGAAAGTGTAGCCTTCTCTTGCTTCTTGGATGTCTATGAAAATATACCCTATCCAAGAGAGAATGCATAACTGGAGGTGTTTTCATGTTATCAATGCTTCTGTCATAATCACCATAAAAAGATTCAACTAATTTGAGAGGAACATGTCTCTCATAAAAGATGCCATAATCAACTGTATATTAGATGCATCTGAATATGCTTTTTCGCGCCCAAAAGTGAATTTGACTTGGTTTGGTGTTGACCAGAAACCTTGAGTGCAAGCACTCAGGCCTCCGCACGCAAGCGTACGTGGTCGTAAGTAATAACCGGTAAATACCTGGTCGAAATCCCAAGGGAACGGAGATGAATTCTTCTAATTATCAGTCAAGTATGAAATATGTGTGTGAGAAGATTGTGTGTGTGTGTAAATGGTTGGATTGGTTGTGAGTGATTTGTGATATACCAAAGGTAAAAGGGGGTTGAATTCTCTGATAGGATGACCTAGGGTTGCATGATATGCTAGACTTAGTAGGGTTTTCTCCTTGAATAGCTAAGCTAATTTGTATGCGGATGTGGGTGTATGTGTGTCAGGGTATGTGCTTCTGTGCACTCCGGGTGCATCTTACATATCCTTATTTCTAAGGATCATGCATCTAAACCCATATTTCTATGGTGCCTTCGATGCATTATAGGACAACGCCTTACCACTACAGAGGAATTGCCTACCCTGATCTCTCAGTAATAGGTCAAATCGGTGTCACTCAGTCCTCCCTAATCTTCTAGTCTACTCTCATACCTAGATTTCCCATAGTGCATGGAGTTAATGAAGCTCAATCTCTCTCGACAATTGAGTAATACAAAGACTAGATTCAAAGGCACATCCACATACAAGCTAGCAAAGCAAATCCGAAGATAATATAGGTTTAAGTCATAGCATTCATACAACCCTCGATATTGTGCTTAAGCTACCATTACAAATGAGAAGACAATTACAAGAATAGCATCTATACAAACATCCATTATACTACTAGAAAGAGTTCTAAACAACAAAGCTAAGAGTTAGGAAGTTCCCCCTCATAGATGAGCTCCTCTCCAACTCAAAAGGGCTGAAAATCGCCTCTAGGACCAGTTGTAGTCGCCCGCAGCCGCCCCCAATCTCCTCTGTTTTTTACCCTAATTCGAACCTGCCTTTTATAGTCTGGGGGCTTGACATCGCGATGTCAAAAAGTAACATCGCGATGTCTAGTCGATTCTGAATCATTTCGGAACATGACATCGCTCTCTGTTCATAACTAACATCGCGATGCTTACTTTTGAACATCGCGATGTCTTCTACAGGTTGACATCTCCATGAGCTTTGACATCGCGATGTCCATAATGAACATCGCGATCTGATTTCTTCTGAGAATTTGACTCTCTGGCTGAAATTTACATCGCGATGTCCTCTTCAGTGACATCGGGATGTGGACCTCTTCCTTGCTTCTTTTTACCTGTTGCATATAATTTCCACTGATTTAGTACTTGTCTCACTCCAGCAGGTGTAAATCACTAATAAACATGCAAGATCATCATTGTGGTCACTTAACAGCATTAAGAGCTCAAATATTTGAATACACATTTGATAAGTGCATTTTAACTCTAAATGCATTAACATATAACTACTAAAATAGCTCCTTTTCAAGAGCTATCATTTGGCCATGAACCTTACCAACAAATTTGAAGCAAACATAATATCTGGTCTTGTTGATCCCAAATATGACAAACTTCAAAGTAAACTTCTATAGAGTGTGGCATCAACCTCCTTGGAGGCATCATCCTTGGAATACTTTTCATTTGCAATCATGGGAGTGTCAACGGGCTTTCAATCTTTCACGTTGAACCTTTCAAGAAGACTTCTAGCATATTTCTTTTGAGAAATGAATACACCATCCTCATTTTGAGTAACTTCAATTCCCAAGAAGTAATGTAAAAGACCCAAATCACTCATTTCATACTTGTTCATGATATCTTTTTTGAAATCTTCAATCATCTTCGTTCTCATCACTACCGGTGAACACCAAATCATTAATATAAAGAGAGACAATGAGAGTATTGGATTTACCTTGAGTCTTCGCATACAACGTTGACTCACTCTTGCTTCTTGAAAGTCATTTGCTTTAAAGTATGCATTAATTTCACTATACCATGCTTGAAATCTTCAATAATCTTCGTTCTCATCACTACCGGTGAACACCAACTCATTAATATAAAGAGAGACAATGAGAGTATTGGATTTACCTTGAGTCTTCGCATACAACGTTGACTCACTCTTGCTTCTTGAAAGTCATTTGCTTTAAAGTATGCATTAATTTCACTATACCATGCCCTTGATGCTTGCTTTAAGCCATACAATGCCTTATTCAACATGTGTACTTTTACTTCTATTATAGGTGAGGAAGTATAGGTGAGGAGAGGGCTTTCTATGAAAAATGTAAAAGATCCAATAGGCTGTCTCTTTTATTTCTATTATCACATATGCCTAGGGACATTAGGGGTCTTGTGACTCCTGAGACCAAGGCGATAGTGTACTTGGACATGATAGAGAAACAGTTTGTTGGATCTGATAAAACCAAAGTAGGTGCCTTGATTCAAAAGTTTACTTCTATGAAATACAATGGAAAGGGTAACATCAGAGAAAATATCATGACAATGGGAAAATGACCTGAAAATTACTATCTCTGATTCACTTTTGGTTCACCTAGTCTTACAGTCACTGCTAATAGAGTATAACATTTTTAAGGTTTCCTACAACAACATAAAGATGAATGGTCAATAAATGAACTATTAGCTAAGTGTGTGCATGAAGAAGAAATGTTGGCTGGTGAAAAGATAAACCTAGTGAATATGGCATCTCACAGGTTTGGTGAATATATTGCAAAATCAAAGAAAGCTCAGACAAGGAATGCTGAAAAGAAGTACCGTAATGGGGTGGCTAAAAAGCCCATAAAGAAAATGAAGTGCTATTTTCAAAAAAAATCTAGGCATTTTATGACAGAATGTGAAAAATACAAGAAGTGGTTCGAGAAAAAGAATTCAGGTAACATAATTTCTGTAAATTGTCATGAATCAAATCTAGTTTCAATTCCTAATTCTAGTTGGTGGATTGATTCGGGTGCTACTACACACATAGCCATTTCATTGCAGGGCTTCCGGAGCAGAAAGCCTCCGACTGAATACGAAAAGTATATGGTTTCGAGAAACCGGATGAGTTCGCATATAAATTCAGTAGGAGATTGCAGGATTAGCTTGGCATTTGGAGAATTGTTGCTTTTAAGAGGCGCTTTTAATATTTCATCTTTTTATAGGAACTTAGTATATGTTTCTAAATTAGTTAAAGACGGTCGCAATATTTTATTTATTGATTTAGGAATGTCTTTAATAAGAAACTCTATTTCATTTGGAATAACTACTATTGTTGATGATTTATTTCAATTAAATATCTCTTCTTCTTTAATGCAGCATGAAGTTTCTTTAGTTGGTAATAAAAGGAATAGAATTATGAATGATTCTAGCACGTTATGGCACAAAAGGTTGGGACATATATCCTAAAAGAGGTTGGAGAGATTGTTGAAAGATGGTCTTTTGGGATCATTAGATTTCAGTGATTTTGAAACTTGTGTTGACTGCATAAAGGCAAAGCAAACTAACACATATAAGAAAAATGTCATAAAATGCAAGAATACACTAGATTTGATACACACTGATGTATGTGGCCCTTTTATCCCATGTTTTACAGGGCATAAATATTTTGTCACCTTTATTGATGATTTTTCACGGTACATGTATTTTTATCTTCTTCATGAAAAATCTGAAGTCTATCAAGTATTTAAAGACTTCAAGTTGGAGGTAGGGAAACAATTAGGAAAGCCGATTAAGTTTGTAAGATTAGACAGTGGTGACAAATACTATGGTTGGCATGCTGAGATGGGTCAGAGGCTTTAAAGACAGCTATGCATATTCTAAACAAGGTTCCTACTAAATCCGTAGAGAAAACTCATGAGTTATAGAGAGGTAGGAAGCCCTCTTTGGGTTACATGCAAATCTGGGCTGTCCAGCAGAAGCTAAAACCTATAATCCACAAGAGAAGTCATTAGATTTGAGAAAAAGTACTAGTAGCTACTTCATTGGTTATCCAGAAAGGTCGAGAGGCTATAAATTTTACTGCCCAACACATACCACAAGGATAGTTGAAACTGATAGAGCTACTTTCTTTTTAAGGATATATGGTTATGTTAGTGGGAGTCTCCTTAGGGATTTTGTTTTTGAGGAGTCACAAGATGATGTTTAAAATCCTTATCAAGACCTTAAGGATAACAATGCCACACTTGATGAAGAGACTTAGGTATATTTGCCAATTGTTGTCCCTGATTATAACAATCTGGAGGCTACAACACCAACTCAAGAACAACCACATGAGCAACCACATCAAGAATCGATTGATAATCCACATATTGTGGATGGTCAAGAAAACCAAGAAGTTGTTCCAAGGATATCTACTTGACAGAAAAGGTCTGCTATTTCTTTAGACCATGGGGTGTCTTTAGCCAGTGAAGACATGTGACAAGAGATTGATATCTATTGACGTTTCCGAAGCCATTAATAGTAAGAATTCCAACAATTGGTCGCAAGCCATAAAAGAAGAGCTTGACTCTATGAGTAGCAACCAAGTTTGGGAACTTGTTGACTTACCCTATGGAAACGACCAGTTGGTTGTAAGTGGGTCTTAAAGACCAAAAGGGATTCCAAGGGACAAGTCAGCAAGTATAAGGCCTGACTTGTGGCAAATGGATTCACACAGAGAGAAGGCATTGGCTACTATGAGACCTTATCTCCAGTTTCATCGAACTATTCTTTTAGAAAATTCATGGCCTTGGTAGCTCATTTTGATTTAGAGCTATATCAAATTGATGTGAAAACAACCTTTCTGAATGGTGAATTAAATGAAGTGTAAATACAACAACCTGATGGTTTTGTAGTTAAAGGAAAGGAACATATGATATGCATGTTAAAAAATCTATATATGGGCTTAAGCAAACCTCCAGATAATGGCTCAAGTTCTTTGGTTTTAAAGAAAACATTGTTGATCAATTTATATACATGAAGTGGGAGTGGATCGATGGATTTTGCTTATCCTATATATAGACGATATTCTGCTTACAAGCTTCAACTTGAGCTTGTTAAGGAATACTAAAGATTTTCTATCTCATAACTTAATTAATATGATAGATCTTGGTGAAGCTCATTATGTTTTTGGAATAGAGATTCACCATAATAGATCACTGGGCATGCTTGGGCTAGAGATCATACAAATCAAATTTTCTAAAAAGATATGGGATAAAAAATTGCTCTCCTGGAAATGCATCCATGGTCTAGAGACAAATTAAAGAACTTGCAGTGTCCTCAGATAGATTTGGATAAACAAGCAATGAAGAACATACCATATCCATTAGCAATAGGAAGCCTTAACTATGCACAATCTTGGACCCGACTAGATATTGCATTTGCTACCAGATTATTGGGTAGATTTCAAAGCAATCCATGAATAACACATTGGCAAGATGCAAAGAAGATTATTAGATATCTATAAGGAACAAAAGATCTCATGCTCACATATAGAAGATCAGATCAGCTAGAGGTCGTGGAATTCTCTGACTCAGATTATGCTGGGTGTCTTGACAGTAGGAAGTCCACTTCAGGACATACTTTCCTACTAGATGGAGGGACCATTTCTTGGACTAGTACCAAGAAAAAGACAGTGGCTGCCTCCACTATGGAAACTAAATACATTGCTTGTTTTACAGAATCAACACAAGCTATCTAGTTGCGCAATTTTATCACAAATTTGAGAGCTGTAGACTCCATCCAGAGGCCCATCAATATATATTGTGATGCAACAGTAAAATTCTCTAACAATAATAAAAGCTCCACGACGTGCAAACATATGGAGATAAAGTACTTAATTGTGAAAGAGAGGATTAGAGATCATTTGGTGTTTATTGAACATATTAAAACTGGAGAAATGCTAGCTGACCCTCTTACGAAGGTACTTCGACCCAGGATATACAGACAACATGTTCTTAATATTGGTTTAGTCAATTCTTTTGATGATTTGTTCAATGTATAAGTTTTATGTAATATCACATTTGGACTATAATCTCTGTTTGTAATTTGTTTAAAGTTTTCTTATTAACTACTATTCTGTCATTGGATGGGAATGAAGGAATAAACAATTGTTATGACATTTGTGTGAGATTATTCAATTAATATAATTTGTCATATAAAGTGTTTGATTATAATTTCAATCTTAGATATCTTAATGCATGGAAGGAACATATATTCATGTGTAATGTACTACCGCCATGATTAGTGTCTTTGAGGGTTGTTATGATCAAATGAAGGTTACTGTGTTTTTGTGAACAATGGGATATGGTCGCTTCACATAAAGATATCTAGCATTCAATGAGTTAGTCAAGTCAAGTGGGAGATTGTTGGACCTCATGTCCCAATTTCCAACCTAATGTGACTTGACTTAACTCGATAACTGGCTAGACCTATTATGTAACGTTTTAAGATAAGTAACATATAAGGAACATTGTAACACGATTATGGGGTGTGTTATATAAAGAACCGCTTGGGCCTTTTCAACACAACATCATAAAGAGAAACTCATCTGGTTCTCTCTCTTTTTCTTGGAGATGACTCATCCCATAGGAGTGAGGTGATGCTTGTGGGGTTACTTTAGCTATACAATATTAATGGCCTCCTGTAAGTTTTTCTTTATTAAAGTTTCATCACGCAGGAACCTGATATCAATAAGCCAAGAGGCTCTTAGTTACTTTTAGCTATCTTAATATAATGTCTATCTAATGATTTTTTTTTTTTGTTTTAAATTGTTTTCCATTGGCTAAGGGCATCACATGAAATTGCCATCATTGCTTTGCAATTTATTCTTAAGCTTGGTTTGAACCTCTCCAGCAATGTTCTGCTTCTCAACTTCAATTCCTTGGGGCGTGGAAATAATTTCATCATGATTTTGCTTTAGTTTGAAAAATAGTTTTGATGGGTGTGTTCCGCAAGTATACGGGTCGTGATCAAGTAATAAAGTGGACTATGGGAAGTCGGATGTCGAACCACAAGGAATAGAGATTGCTAAGTGTAAACCAAGCTTTACTAACCTAGTCTGAATAGTAAATTGGGGGGTTTTGGTTTTCAAAACTAAAGAGCTACAAAGGATTGCGAATAAGAACTGAAAATTGAGAGTTGATTGAGGGTGAATCAATGGCAAGAGACGATACTTGGGTATGTATCCCTTTTGGATTTCAATTCTAAAGATGAGCAAAGATGTTTATGAATCAAAGTTGGTATTTCTTGTGCCAATAGTCCCAAAATTATTTTCAATCCCTCTTCCAAGGTGATTGGATAACTAGTCTCCTAGGACTTGATATGAAGCTCAAGGGGTCATTCCTAAATTACACCCAACCCCTCTTCCAAGGTGGTTGGATGACTAGTCTCCTAGGGCTTGATATGAGGCTCAAGGAATTTTATGTATATTGGAAGAATCATGGGGGTGAATTCGTATGAAAGAGTCGTTCGCCCTTCTAGTACCCGATTCCTCGGTATACTTATGAAACTCTCTAATGAAGCAAGTTCCTAATACAAGGAGGCGCTAGCTCTACCCTTGTATTCCACACAAGTAATTTCTAGTGATGAAATTACAATCAATACATAACATTCATTAGACATCCAAGAAGGTACCAACAAATCATCATAAACATTCAATGCTATTAATGCTCAATCCAAAAGTTCAACATACCCAAGTACCAATAGATTAGTTCCCCATAAATGGGGAACTCAAACCAAAATAGGAAAGCTTACAAAACAATGAAAGATTAATGGAGAACACCATTACCTCCAATGCTTGCAACTCCAAGGGTTCTCTACTATCAAGATTTGGGGGAGATGACCCCCCAAGCCCTAATCTCTCCTCTAGCCTCTCTCCCAAGCCAACCTCCCTCTAAACTCTCATACTTAACTATTTATACCCATGAATTAGGGCTCCACTAAAAAATTACAACATTACCCTTGCTTGGGCCCATGAAACTGCAAAAGTTACGATGAACGGCCTCGTGAACGGCATGTTCATTAGTCCGTTCAGCTCACAGCCTGTTCTGAACCGGCTAGTGAACTGGCGGTTCATCAGCCGGTTCACCTCACAGCTTGCTCTGAACCGGCAGATGAACGGCCATTCACAAAGCCGTTCACACTCTCTTTGTGACCTTTGTGCCTGTGTGTGAACAACCGCTCACAAGGCCGTTCACCCCTATTTACTTCAAAATGTCTTCGTTTGGTCTTCATTTTGTTGATAAATGCTTCCTTTCGCCGGGGTGGCCTATTTATGCCTCATTTACAAAATATGAAGCATTTTAAGTACCGGCAGCTACAAATCATTGCGTTTGTCATGAAAATAAGTATATATATGGTATGTAAATATGCTCATTTGAACGCTTATCAAATATCCCCACACTTAAGCATTTGCTTGTCCTCAAGCAAACAAGACAATGAAAGTACAAGTAAAAAGAGATGATAAGTGTTCAACCTCCGCTATAATAGTAATGAATCGCTTCTATCCCAAGTTCACCATCGAAGTGTGTGTATTCTCCTACTTTCACACCGGGACTTAGAGTTTGTATAATGTCATTGCGGCTCTAGATGAGTGTTTTCACTCCACATACCATGTTCTAGAGTCTTAGCAAGACAAGCATTCCCTCAATGGACTCTAGAGAGTCCTTGAGGCCCTAAGTTTTATGCTAACCAACCCTCTATGGAGAAAATGGTGGACAAGTTCGAGAAGTTTTTTTTTTTTTTTTAATTTTTTTTTTTATTTCGGGTAGGGCATCTCTAATAGATCCGACTTTCCCGTGCTAAAGATCAGTGTAGAGTGTAAGTCCTCTTTTCTTCAGGATGCACATGCTATTTAGGCACCAGAACACCCGGGTCTTAGAGGGTTACAACTCTACCTAGATGTGCTCATACTTAGATTAGGGGCCAGGACCCTAAGCTACTTCATCACAACAAGTAGCGGAGCACTGTCTTTATTGCTCTAATGACTCAACTACTATGTACATACTGTTTTATTTTTCTCTAACTTGTCCACTAAGTTGAATTATGAACGGTCGGCTAAACTAGTGCCTAATCCTCTTGGAGCCATTGAGAATAATGCTTAGCAATTAAAGTCAACAAAACATGGTAGTGGGTTATCTATTATGACTAGAGCTTTTGAATTTCATGAATATAATCTCTAGATGTCCATGGTGTGTCGTAGGAGAATTCTAAAAAATTTTGGGTACTAAAATGGTGAACAAGAAGTAGAGTGAAACATTGCATTTCCAAATAGTGCCATCATAGGTCCATGTCAAATATGCTTCAAATAATTAGCTCCCTATCCCCACACTTAGAGTTTTGCAATGAATTTATCAATGGAAGGGAGCTACCCATCCCCACACTTAAAATCGTACATTGTCCTCAATGTATTTAATTAAATTGAAAAGTGTGTAATATGCAATAATAACAAAGGGGAGGGCAAACTGAAACTTCCCCGGTTATATTTGGTAGATGGTGTTGCAATTTAGTTTAGACGTGAGAGCTTTTGCCGGGGTGTTCCATCATGAGTATCTGCAAAATAGAGTGAGAGAGGAGGAGAATAGCTCGAAAGGAGATAACATAGTCAATAGTGCATAAAAGTAGATAAAAGACAAGTCACAGGGTGGAACCCTTGTGAAGAGGTCTACAAAATGAACATAGGAGCAAAATAACATAAAAAGGGAAAACTAGACAGTCTCAGTCATCGACAGAGGGTGGCGCGTCAGATGCGGGGTCAGATGGGGGTGGAGGGCCTGAGGTGGGTGGAGTCTGGGCACGCAGGTACGCGAAAAGCTCTGCTAACTGATCGCCGAGGTTGTGGTGCTCCTCGAGGAGTGTAGTCTGCATGTCATAGACCTCGGTGAGGCGCTCCTCAATGCGAGTGAGACGGCTGCGCGTGGACGGAGAGGGAGGCTCTGCTGGGGTGTCGGATGAAGAGTCGTAGGAGTCGTCGTCCTCGCCGCCGAGCCGGGCCGAAAGGCCCCGCAAGTCTCAGAAGCGCCTCAAAGCCGGACTAGCTTCATCCAAGGAGGGTGGTCATCCCGCCGCCGATCGATGAAGGGCGCCGATGCCATCGGTGCGGAGCTCCACCGCATCCTCCTAATCAAGCAGTAATATAGGGCCCAAAGAATAATGTGCTTGTGCTTGTGACTCGCTCGGTGGGCTATGTAGTCGCCAAGCGTGTAGCCGATGGATGGGAGGCGCCAAGATGCTATATAGGAGAAATGCCGGAGACGGTGACCACTCCGGTCTTTGTCGGTCACGGCCGGTGATAGTCCGGGTGACTAAGGCATGGATGTAACGGTGTAATCGGATCACCATGCCGAGGCCTTCTTGTTGGGGCCCTCCCAGCTTGCCGCCAATATCGAGAATGAGAGATGATGTGGCTGTGGAACGAGGTGAGAAGCCGCGGCCTGTGAAGTCAAGGTAATCCCGATCATAGATCCCCATATAAATCGCGAAATCGACGAGGCTCATCCGTGTGCTACGCCATAGAGCCGGAATGATATGGCCCGTTGGTGCGCTTCGCCGCTGGCCGCAGCCAAACTCGAAGGAGCTTCGGGACCTCGGCATATGCTCATATATGTCGCCGTTAATGGCGAAGACTCGGTCCCAACCATTAACGGAAAGCAGGCTGCGAACTCGGTCGGCGATATGAAGCTGCTCGAGAGGATCCCAGTCGAGGAGGAAGGTGCGGCTAAGTGGTAACGCCGCG
The DNA here is from genome assembly GCA_026586065.1 of Dioscorea zingiberensis. Classification (NCBI taxonomy): domain Eukaryota; kingdom Viridiplantae; phylum Streptophyta; class Magnoliopsida; order Dioscoreales; family Dioscoreaceae; genus Dioscorea; species Dioscorea zingiberensis. Next base: position 27,861,021 of record CM048821.1, read on the forward strand.
AGGCGGGCGTATCGCTGCTGATGCTGCTCATGTGCAAAGCGCGGTGGTCGGAGGGAGGGCCCAGCATCATCCCGACGGCGCTTCGCAATTTCCTTCCTCGGCATTGCTGCACATGGTACAAGGGGTCAGTGACTAGTTAACAGTGAAAACTGGGTCTGAACGGGCCTGTGAACGGCCGTTCACAGGCCGTTCATACGGGACAGTGAGGTGAGCGGGTTGATGAGCGGGCTGATGAGCGCCCGTTCATAACCTTATGTGCAGACCTTGGTTAGTTCCAGGGAATGTCGCACATAGGCTGTCAATGCTTACAAGTTTCGACGAAGGGAGTGCCCTAATGGATTTGGTACGGGTTGAGAGTCTATTGTCGACCCTAAGTGCGCTAGATATGGGATCAAGTAATTTTACCGACAAAAAGAGCTGAGCGAGCTTACCTCCGAAAAGAAAGTGTGAATGGGTGTAGGGTTAGGCCGGAGATGCACCGGATTGGACGCCGGTGAGGAGGTTATGTGAGGGGTCATACCGCACTGGGTGGCCATGACAAGAGAGGTGGATAGGGGAGAATCGCCCAAGGAAATGGGTGAAATTAGGGCCTCGCGGCGTTATAAAGTGAGGGGCGTGAACGTTCTGTAATGGGGCCGCTCAACCGCCTGCTCACTTTTTATGAGAACATTAGCTATAGGGTGTGAACGGCCATGTGAATGGCCGCTCACTACCCCTGCTCACCCGCAGGTGTGAGCGAGATCAATTCGCCGCCCTGATATCCGCTTCTCCCTCGTGATCGTGGATCGCCCTATGAGTGATGACTAGAGATTTATTGTTGTAATAAGGACGACTAAAAAGAAACGATGTCTAATCTACCAACGTTGGAATCGGGATTTTTGGGCCGCCTCCCAAAGAGCGCTTTGTTTTACGCCACTAGCTTGACGCTCTTAGGTCTTTCTCAAGGCGGCTTGAAGGATTGTGGATAGTTACTTGGCGACCCGCGACTCGTGTCGTAGTACAATTTGAGCCATGCCCATTTACCTTGAAAGGGTCTCCTCCGCTTGGTAAATCTCAACCGCCCATGTGGATATACTTTAGAGATAGTGAAGGGACCGCACCATCTTGATCATAGCTTACCGGAAATAGTTTAAGCCGGAATTTAATAGCAGGACCTCGCCTCCTTCCCCGGAATTGTTTTGTTTGCCTTAGAAGTTTATCATGATAATACTTCATCCGCCTCCTTGTATATTTTGGAGTTATCATAGCACGAGGATCGCCATTCGTCGAGTTCGTTCAATTGAAGATTTCTTTCCTTGCTAGCCAAGGTAGGGTCAAAATTTAAGAACTTGATTGCCCAGTACGCTTTGTGCTCAAGTTCAACGGGCAGGTGGCATGATTTTCCGTATACAAGTCTATATGGCGTGCTCCCAGTTGGAGTCTTGTATGCTGTTCGATATGCCCACAATGCATCTTCAAGCTTTTCAGCCCAATCCTTCCTATTCCATGCAACTGTTTTCTCCAGGATTCTCTTTAATTCCCTGTTGGAAACCTCCACTTGGCCACTTGTTTGAGGATGATACGGCGTGGAGGTACGGTGCGTGACTCCATATAGTTTTAGAATTTTTGCAAATTGGGCATTGTAAAAATGAGTCCCTCGATCGCTAATTATCGCCCTTGGTGTGCCAAAACGAGAGAAGAGTTTCTTCAAGAATTTGATCACATTTCGAGCATCATTGGCGGGTAAGGCTTGGGCTTCTACCCACTTCGACAAGTAATCGACAGCCACTAGGACGTATTTGTTCCCTCGGGATGATGGAAAAGGTCCCATGAAGTCAATCCCCCATACGTCAAATATCTCGCATACTTGAGAGGTGCGTTGTGGCATTTCATCGCGGCGGGATATGCTACCCGCGGCGCTAAGTAACCGGCCATGTGATTGGGAGAACTCCTTGGCATCCCGAAACAAGGTGGGCCAAAAAAAACCAGAATCGAGGACGTTCCGGGCTGTTGGATTCGCGCAGTAATGTCCACCGGCGGGGCCTGAATGACAATCCATCAAGATCTTCCATCCCTCTGGTTGTGAGATACATCTCCTAACTATTTGGTCGGCGCATATCCGAAACAAGTAAGGGTCATCCCAGATGTAATGCTTCAGTTCTGGGAAGAACTTCTTTTTCTGCTGATAGTTGTAAGATTTCGGGAGGACTCCGGCTGCTAGAAAATTAGCAAAGTAAGCAAACCAAGGTCGCGCTTCTTTCTTCTCCGTGGTGAAGGACCGATCCTGCATTATCCGAAGGTTGTACAACTGCTCATCTGGAAATTCCTCTCTAATGACAACTTCATGTCCTAAGTCCTTATGTGGATTCTCCAATCGGGATAAATGGTCGGCGGCCAAGTTTTCTGCCCCACGTTTGTCCCGGATCTCCAAATCGAACTCTTGCAAAAGCAAGATCCATCTAATAAGCCGTGGCTTGGCGTCCGGTTTGGCCAATAAGTAGCGTAATGAATGATCGCTGTAGACTATAATCTTGGAGAGTACCAAATAGGGGCGAAATTTATCAAATGCGAAAACTATGGCGAGGAGTTCTTTTGTAGTGTAGTTGGCTTGCGCAACCAAACTCTTGCCGGCATAGTATATGGGTCTCGAAATGTTTGTCTTTCCTCCCCAAAGATCGCCCCAATAGCAAAATCGCTCGCATCACACATGAGTTCGAACGGGAGGTTCCAATCGGGCGTAGTCATTATAAGTGCTTGAATCAACCTCTCTTTTAAGTATGTGTAAGCCTCCAAACACTCTTTATTGAAATCAAATGGGGCATCTTTCTCCAGCAACTTAGTTAAGGGTTTCGAGATCTTGGAAAAATCTTGAATGAACCTCCTGTAGAAGCTCAAGGGCGTAGAAAACTTCTAAATGCCTTTGACTCATGTAGGTGGGGGTAGTTTTGATTGTGTCCACTTTGGCCTTGTCTACCTCAATGCCATTGCTTGAAATTTTGTGTCCTAAAACAATGCCCTCCCCGAACCATGAAGTGACATTTCTCCCACCGAAAGTACCAAGTTTGTGTCCTCACACCGGCTAATACCTTTTCCAAATTTCTCAAACAAAGGTCAAAGGAGTCCCCAAAACTCGAGAAATCGGCCCATAAATACTTCCATATTATCTCCCACAAAATCATCGAAAATAGCCAACATGCACCTTTGAAAAGTGGCGTGGAGCGCCAGACAACCCAAAAGGCATCCGACGATAGGCAAAGGTGCCGTAAGGGCAGGTGAAAGTGGTTTTTTCTTGGTCTTCGGGGGCAATAGGGATCTGGAGGTAACCTGAAAGCCCATCGAGGAAACAATAATAAGAATGGACGGCTAACCTTTCGAGCATCTGATCAATAAATGGGAGAGGGAAGTGATCCTTTCTAGTGGCATCATTTAGTTTCTGGTAGTCAATATACATTCGCCACCCCGTGATGGTCCTTGTCGGTATCAGTTCATTTTTCTCATTGGCTACCACTGTCATACCTCCCTTCTTTGGTACCACCTGTACTGGACTCACCCACGCACTGTCTGAAATAGGGTAAATTATGCCAGCGTCTAGAAGTTTGATAACCTCGGCTTTAACCACTTCTTTCATATTCGGGTTCACTCTTCGTTGTGGTTGAACAGATGGCTTGTAGTTATCTTCCATCAAAATCTTATGAGTACAAAAAGATGGGTTGATGCCCTTTATATCAGAGATTTTCCAAGCAATCGCTTGTCTGTGCTTGAAGGACCTCGTAATGCCTTCTTCTTCAGCGATGAAGTTAGATTCGAAGCAATGATGACTGGAAGTTGGGAGTTGTCAGCCAGAAATGCATATTCAAGATGTTTTGGTAACTCCTTTAGTTCCACCAGGGTTGGGTCTTCAGTAGATGGCTTTAACCTAAATGACTCATTGCCCAACTCTTCGGGTATAGCCTCTACCCCCAAGATTTGTTGGTCTTCGTAGAATTGATCTATAGGATAAGTGTCCTCCTCTGCATCTAACCTGATATCCCTTTCCGATATAAACGGAATATTGTTAATACTCAAGCTTCCTGTCAGGTCAAGATCCATGGGGTCTTTTCCTTCAGTGGGCTGAACGGTGTCCAACAGGCATTCTGATGATGATGAAGTTTGCACAGGGCTGTTATAACAAGGTGGTTCAGCCATAGGTAATTCCAATTGATTCTGATCATCCTGTAGCGGACTGCTATAAAAGCTTGACACATTTAAGTTGTCTAATTCCAAGGAACCTTGTTGACCGTCCATGAGGTATTCCTCTTGTTGCAAGGATGCATTGCACGCATTGTATGATACACCATACGAATACATAGCAAACTGATTTGCTCGGAGTAAGTAGACGTTTTGCTCGAAAAACTTGGCCTGAATCCATTGCTCTAAGATGGCTAATTTTATCAACATCATGTCCTTGAGATTCGCCATGTTGTACCTCGCACAATGAGATGACGAAGATATTAGTATCGCGGAGTGTGCATATAAAGAATCAAAATAAAAAAAATATATAAGAAAGAAAAACAAGAGCATAGGAGACTAAATTAATAAAATCTTAGTCTAATTAGCAATCCTATTCCCCGGCAACGATGCCAAAAACTTGATGGGTGTGTTCCGCAAGTATACGGGTCGTGATCAAGTAATAAAGTGGACTATGGGAAATCGGATGTCGAACCACAAGGAATAGAGATTGCTAAGTGTAAACCAAGCTTTACTAACCTAGTCTGAATAGTAAATTGGGGGTTTTGGTTTTCAAAACTAAAGAGCTACAAAGGATTGCGAATAAGAACTGAAAATTGAGAGTTGATTGGGGTGAATCAATGGCAAGAGAGGATACTTGGGTATGTATCCCTTTTGGATTTCAATTCTAAAGATGAGCAAAGATGTTTATGAATCAAAGTTGGTATTTCTTGTGCCAATAGTCCCAAAATTATATCCAATCCCTCTTCCAAGGTGATTGGATAACTAGTCTCCTAGGACTTGATATAAAGCTCAAGGGGTCATTCCTAAATTACACCCAACCCCTCTTCTAAGGTGGTTGGATGACTAGTCTCCTAGGGCTTGATATGAGGCTCAAGTAATTTTATGTATATTGGAAGAATCATGGGGGTGAATTCGTATGAAAGAGTCGTTCGCCCTTCTAGTACCCGATTCCTCGGTATACTCATGAAACTCTCTAATGAAGCAAGTTCCTAATACAAGGAGGCGCTAGCTCTACCCTTGTATTCCACACAAGTAATTTCTAGTGATGAAATTACAATCAATACATAACATTCATTAGACATCCAAGAAGGTACCAACAAATCATCATAAACATTCAATGCTATTAATGCTCAATCCAAAAGTTCAACATACCCAAGTACCAATAGATTAGCTCCCCATAAATGGGGAACTCAAACCAAAATAGGAAAGCTTACAAAACAATGAAAGATTAATGGAGAACACCATTACCTCCAATGCTTGCAACTCCAAGGGTTCTCTACTATCAAGATTTGGGGGAGATGACCCCCCAAGCCCTAATCTCTCCTCTAGCCTCTCTCCCAAGCCAACCTCCCTTCTAAACTCTCATACTTAACTATTTATACCCATGAATTAGGGCTCCACTAAAAAATTACAACATTACCCTTGATTGGGCCCATGAAACTGCAAAAGTTACGATGAACGGCCTCGTGAACGGCATGTTCATTAGTCCGCTCAAATTACAACAGCTCAACCGGCTAGTGAATCGGCAGTTCATCACCGGTTCACCTCACAAATTTTGCTCAACGGCAGATGAACGGCCATTCACAAAGCCGTTCACACTCTCTTTGTGCTAGCCTTTGTGCCCAGGTGTGAACGGCCGTTCACAAGGCCGTTCACCCCCTATTTACTTCAAAATGTCTTCGTTTGGTCTTCATTTTGTTGATAAATGCTTCCTTTTCGTCGGGGTGGCCTATTTATGCCCTGTTTACAAAATATGAAGCATTTTAAGTACCGGCAGGCTACAAATCATTGCGTTTGTCATGAAAATAAGTATATATATGGTATGTTAATATGCTCATTTGAACGCTTATCAAGTTTCTTTCCTTTTTTTTACACTAAAATCTCTAGCATTTATGTAATTACAATATAATTGATATGTCTCAAATTGATCATGAATATGCATCTCTAAAATATTCTTCTCTAGTTGATTAACATATTTGGTATGATCTCCCTCATTTCCAATAATCTCTTTCCTTCCAACGGGCATGAGCGGCATCTTCGACATGAGTAATGCATATAACATTTTACTAACTCTCATGTCCACATCATAGCACACCATTATTGCTATTTCACAAATTAAACAGCATGAAAATATTACTATTTTGAATAATGAAAATTAACTAGTATTTAGTGGAAATTGATTATAAATATAACAAAATATGAATTACAATTTTGGTAAAGGAGATAATAGTATAAGTGGAGACTTAGACTTTGTCTATTAGACTTTGGCTTTTGATTTCAATCTTCGTAAAAGCTTGAAGTGTCTTTTAGAATATTAGAACTAGATGCATATATATACCATTGGCCAATAAGAATATTTTGTTTCAACTAAAGTAGGAATCTTATAAACCACGAAATTCTCCTTAAGGCTCTAAGAATTCCAAGAGATATTTAAGTATGAACCACTTAAATTCTACTTATGGTATATGGACTCAAAACACTTCCAAGACTATGTATGAAACATCTCCATCAACAAAAAAACATGTAAAATCCTAATTTCTAACTACAAAAGAAAAAGAATGAAATAAAAATTCTTTCAAGTATGGACTACTTAGACTATTTTCAAGTATGGACTATTTTTCATTCAAAACACATTGAAGATTACGTAGAAAAAAAATCTAAATATATAAAATCTTAATCTTCAACAACAAAAGAGGATTAAAAAAATGAAAGGAAATGATTAAGGCCTTGTTAAGAAGCTTGCAAACTGACACAAAACTCCATAAAGATGGTGATGGGTGTTTTTAAATTTTCTACCAACTCTATCGAAATAATCTAACAAGTTAGCAAAAGAATTTCTTGTTTTTGAGATGGTTAGGGAGGTTTGTTACTATCAAAGATGATAACTAAGAAAGACAAAAAAAAGGAGAAGTTTTAAAGCTGCTTTTTTGTTTTTGAAGTTTTTTCAGCTGTTCATTTTTCTCCTTATACTTTTTATGTTAAATAGGGTTTCTATAAATTAAAAAATATTCATTTTTTTCCATGTTATTGATTCAACATATGTATTATAATATATGAATTTTTTAATATTTTTTTACCTATGTGGCAACCATTACATATGTAGACTTTGACATGACATGCATACGTTGACTCATACATACCCAAATCAACATTCAGATGAAATTTTTAATTAGTAACGCTATATCATTCAAACCAATTACACAAAATGTTCACACGAATGGCACGACATCCACATCATTCGTTCTTTATCTATCCTACTTAACACATTAAAAAAAAATTAAATGAAAAAAACCCTAATTCCTCCCTTTCATCTTCTTCGCATCTACGCAACCACACCCCTTGCTCGCCGCTCGCAGACGAACCCCACGCTTGTCACTTGCGAACGAACCCCTCGCCGTCGCTCGTAGATGAACCCCGTTGCCCACCCGTACACCCCTTCGTTTTCTTCGCTCGAGCATCTCACATCCACGCCCTCGGACGTCACTTGATAACTGGTTAGACCTATTGTGTAAAGTATTAAGATAAGTGGCACATAAGGAACATTGTAACACGGTTATGGGGTGTGTTACATGAAGAACCGCTTGGGCCTTTCAACACAACATCATAAAGAGAAACTCATCTAGTTCTCTCCTTTCTGGTTGTTTTCTTTGAGAGAGGAATGCTCATCGCATAGGAGTGAGGTGACGCTTATGAGGATATTTTCGCTGAGCAATATTAATGGCATCTTGTAAGTTTTTCTTTATTAAAGTTTCATTAATTGGTATCAGAACTAGGTTTTTCCCCAATAGGATGCCAAAGTTTTTATTTTCTACTCCTCATTGTGACAAAGGCCTTTGGGCTTGCTTAACGCCATAAGGAAGTTGGTCGTTAGTGGAGATATCCAGACTTATTCATCGTCGGAAAGAGCCGTCGGATGTACTCACCGTTGGAAAAATGCGATCCGGTGCAGTCAGATTCCGAAGGGAGAAATTGTCAGACAAACAGTTTCATGGATATGTTTAGATAAGGGGTTTGTTTTAAAATTAAAATTATCTTTTGTTTTGAATAATTAAAGGTTTAAATAACGTGGGCCCACAAGATATCTTTAAATAAAGATGTGTGCTATCCTTTTTTTTTTTTTGAAAATACTAAAAACTAGAAATGGATAAACCATGTTTAGATAAAGATCCTCCTAACTTATTTGTATTAAGTATGCATTCTATTTCGCATATTTAAAGGATAAAACTGATTTATGGATTTGAGTGCGGATATATTATTGCATGCCTATATTCAAATCATTTCTGGTTATATAATAAATCGGTTACTCATATCTAATAAACTGGTTAAACATTTATTGTGCATTGTAATTTAAGTTTTATAGATACCAGTTTATATTTGAATGGATAAGAGATATGAATAGAGAAAAGAATACCTTAGAAGAACCTTTTGTTTGGATGACTTGGAATCTCACCTACGTGACACCGGGTAGGAAGAACTTATTGTTTCTTTAAAGAAATTTGGTGTTTTTTAAATTGCATTTAGATAAATCAGATTAATAAACTTTCACCTATGTGAAATTATTATGCTTGTATCTAAATGGGTAAAATAATTTTTCCTTGTTGTATTGAATATGTGACACTGAACATTCTACAATGTCATGTTACATAGACCTTTGCACAAGTGAAAATTTGATTTCATATTAATTCTCTTTAAATACTGACATCTTATTTTTCTGCCCACGTAGATTTATGATTATGCTATTGTTAAATTTAGACATGTAAGAATGTTAATGACATGTTTAAAAACATATTTATGTGAGACTATATATTTTGTAGCATTGTGCATTGACAGAAATTTGGTAAAAGTTCCATTGCTAAATGGTACCAACTTCATTGAATGGAAGGAGGCTGCAATGTTTCAATTGGGCATAGTTGATTTGGATCTGTGCTTTCGAGTGCCAACTCTAGCTGCACCTACATATGGAAGCATTGGTGAGGAGAGGGCTTTCTATAAAAAATGTGAAAGATCCAATAGGTTGTCTCTTTTATTTCTATTATCGCATATGCCTAGGGACATTAGGGGTCTTGTGACTCCTAAGACCAAGGCGATAGTGTACTTGGACATGGTAGGAAAAAAATTTGTTAGATCAGATAAAGCCAAAGTTGGTGCCTTGATTCAAAAGTTTACTTCTATGAAATACAATGGAAAGGGTAACATCAAAGAATATATCATGACAATGGGAAAATGACCTGAAAATTACTATCTCTGATTCACTTTTGGTTCAACTAGTCTGTAAAATCCGAGAATTTTAAGAAAAAAAAATAAAGGTGTTAAAGTTTTCTTAAAATTAATTATTAAATTAAATAATTTTCCCTAGAAATTTAAATGAGGAAAATTAAGTTTAAAAAAAGATTTAAAACCCTACCTAGGGTTTATGGGGAACTAGAAGGACTTACTCGTAAATTTTGGAAGTATGGAGGACTGAAAGACAATTGTTTCCTCTCACAGTCTTGGACCTGTGTGTGATTTCAAAAGTATCAGGGACCTCTGGTGAATTTGCTACGAGAAAAACTCTATTAAGAGAGGATGAATGGTCGAGATTAAAACATCTCGTACCGTGCTTTATCTCGAGGCATTACAAAGGCTCTCATAGAGCCATGTGGCGAGATGAGATGGAATCCATCACATCGAAAACCAGATACGAGGCAAGGGTGAAAGGGTGGGGTAAGGACGACCCCACCGTGCGGGTGATTTGTAACCATCCATCTAAGCTAGCGTCGGATACGGGGCAGGTTGAGAAGAGATCTGGCCGTCGGATGGATTTAAATCCAAGCTATATATCCTAAGGTTGCTGGATACGAGGCTTTTTAAGCCGGTTCTAGCCGTTGATGTGGATCGAGAGACCCTCGCCGTTGATCACTGAAACCTGATCGCGAGACGGCGCCACCCTCTCCCCCAGCCACCAACGGCAGCGCGAGCCCCGCCCCATTTCGGCCGTTACGCGCGTGGAAACCGTTCCAAACGGCTGCCCGTTCGCCTGGCCGTGGGAGAGGCTATAAAAGGAGACCCTCTCCCACTGTCTCAGAACACCAACGAACAAGAGATTTGGGGACTCCGGTGAACTTCGTCGGAGAAGGGCTTTCACCGTAGAGGAGAGCTTCACGCCACCGCCATCACCAGAGAATCGAAATCGAGGTAGGAACCTCCTCCTGCTTCTATTTGCATATCGAAAGCCTTTGAACTATAGTTAGAGCTCACGGGAGGTGAGAGTATAGGTGCGAGTGGGGCTAATACGGGAGGGGAGAATGTTGGTGTAGATGGGCGCAAAGAGATCGTGGAGGTCGAGAGGAAACTTCGTGGCACCTTCGAAGTGAAATGTGCTCCCGGGAAGATGGGTCGCCATTTCCGGCGATCATCTCCGGCGAGGCATGGACAGAGGAGGAGGGATGGGCGGACAAGGAGGTAAAGGGCCTGAGAATGCATCCCGCATGGAGGGGAAGCTTGGTGTAGGAAGAGCTCGGCCAATGCCGCTCAAGTGACAGCGGCGGGACTCCGGGCGGCCAAGGTCGCAATGGCGAAATAAAGAAGAAGAAGGTTTAAAAAAAAATTAATGTTAATATGTAATGATTTTAATCAGAACTTAGCTGTGTGACAGTTAGTTAAATAATAATAATAATAATAATATAACAAATATATATATATATATATATATATATATATATATATATATATATATATTTCGTTAAAGGATAAAAAGTTAATGATTAGATGTTTGTTAACTTCGTGTGACAAACTAATATTGTTATTAAAACCACTAGTCTATTTTTGGGCTAGAAAATTAGTTAATTATTGTGACAAATAATAATTGGTTAGTGGAGATAATTTATTTAAATACTATTGATATGTCACAAATGTTTTAGTGAAACTTAGGGAGTGTGACAATTAATCCAATAATTGTTGAATAACCCTAAGAGACTTTAGATGAGTGTGACAAATAATCGATTAATTGTTAGTGTGACATACAATTGATTAATAGTATTGTATAGTTGAAGTAACTATAAGAGACATAGTAGTGTGACAATAGATAAATTAATTAATATAGTTACACTAACTATATGTGACCAAAATGCCCTTCAAGGGACTAAGACCAAGCTAAACTTCGTAGTGTGCTTGCAACTAGCCCAACTCAACTGAAATGACTAAATAAGAACTAGACTCGTCAAATAGGCTAAAGTTGACAACGTTTGACCAAGTTAGGTCTAAGGTCAACTAGAGGACAAGGTAAAAAGGGGGCAGTAACCCGAGAGATGGTCCTTAGGACCCGTTAGTGGGCCTAAGCCCAACAAGAACGTAGGAATTGCATGTGAAACTCGGGACATAGAAACTTGTTGAAAACTTGACTCTAATAAGGGTCTATGTATGCCAGATACTCTCGGGGAGTTGTTGGCACACTAGAGAAGACTAGAAGGACATCTAGTTTCAACAAACCGGAGGTAAGTACACTTGCCTAGTTCCCACCCGGTTTCGGGTTTTTATTGGACTTGTTTATGCATTGATATCTTATGCTCTTTGATAACATACATGCGTCATTATTTATTTTTGGCATTCTATTGAGCATGTATGGTTACTTAAGGGATGTTGGTATCCCTGTTTGCTACCTCTCACCGCGGACTTCGGTGGAGCTAGGGAAACTCCAATAAGGGATTGTTCAGGGACAGGACCCCCTGGCATTCCTGTCTGCCTTACCAGAGAGGCAAATCTCTGGAGGTCTTACCTGTCAGTGGGCATGGTACACTGACCGTGTTAACACGTAGGAGAGGTAGTTCTACCGACCTGTGACCGGAGGGTCGAACGACCAAAAAGGTCGTATTTACAGCAAATAGCTGGACATACTGGCCGGGAGTGAACCTTGAGTTCTCTTGAAACTCATTACAGAGCCCGAGGGCTTCTGTATCAGGGGTCGTACCTTTGATTTGTTTCTGGTAGACTCCTAGGATTATATTGTTGGTATTATGACCTCATTGGATGACATATTTCCTATTTATGTCTTTGTGACCCGCAGGGGTACTTACTGGGCTTTCCATTCGAAAGCTCATGTGTTTCACTTTTCCTCATTTACAGATTCCGAGGTTTAGGAGGGGGTGGAGCCTGAGAAGAGGACACAGGGAAGATCCGAGGTCTAGTAGACTCCTTTATCTTTTACTTTATGAGTATTATTATTTGTAGGACCCGTATAGGGACCAGTTTATTATAGGGCCTACGGACCCTGATGATTCTATGTTCTTTTGAACACGAGTTTATTTTTATGTTATGGATTGTTATCTGCTTATCACCTTATAAGGCCTTGTATTTGAGTTGAATTTGTCTCTGCTTGAATACGGCCGACCGCTGACGTGCATCAAGTCCCAATTACGGGTCGGGCGTGATAGATTTAAGTGGTATCAGAGACAGGTTCTCTAGATAGAGCAGATAGCAGACCCTAGATGCCCTTAGACAGTTGCATAGACTGAGTGCGGGACTGGGGTAGTATAGATAGTGGTACGTTAGATTGACACTTAGTTTTACCTGCAGGATGTCGGGAACGTCGTACCGTGATTCGTTTGACGATGAGGTGGAGTCTATCCGGGAGAACACTCCACCACCCTGGGCCGATTCGTCTGAGCCCGCAGAGGTCCTCGCTGAGATGAGGAGGACGGTCGAAGCCACCAACCGAAAGGTTGACAGGCTTCAGACCACAGTTACCATGCTGGTCCACGGACTTAGAGACCATATTGCTATGCAGCGGCCAGTGGAAGTAGGACCGAGAGTTCCACTAGCTCAGGAGATAGTGAGTCTGAGTATCCCTCCTCGGTGCTTGTGCCGAGCTTGAGATTACCGCCGTGGATTGGGGGTTCAGATTCGGGAGAGAGCTGTGGGTCCATCTCCTACCGTTCTCAGGATCTCTTGGTGCCGATGATGTGGAGTATATGGGCACCTTATGGCAGAGTGTAGGCGCTCGCCGCCCTCCGTGCCGTAGTCGTGGCGCCGGGAGCACCTAGCTTTTGTATCGGGTCCCATCCGCAGTGCGAGTAACCTAGCCTGAGGACCACACGGGTCCAGAGGACATCGACCTTGTGCTGACTACACTCCACTGTCCTCTGACGAGAATCATCTGGACTTAGTTTTAGATTCTGTTGCTAGAATAATCGTAGTCTTACAAACATATGTGTTATAGGAACTACTTATATTATGTCCTTTGGTATCTTTTGCTTTTAGTATGTTGTCTCTAGTCATTGTTCTGGAAATGAATAAAAAGTATGTTTTTATCATCACTTGTCTTGCGGGAATAAAAGTAACCTTGAAATCCTTATACAGCTGAACTATGGATCACTTGCGTGGAGGTCGAGGTGGTAGGGGTAGAGAAAGGGGTAGGCGAGGGCGACCTCGTCGACTTGAGACGCCATGACCTCACGTGGAAGAAGTACCCCAACCGCAGGGTGGGGAGGTACCCCCACCTGTGGACGAGATGGAAGTTGAGCAGGAGGTGCCTGCTCAATCTAATGCTCAGGCGCCTCAGGCAGAGGGCCAGAACCCAAGGGGGGAGGTACCCCCCATGAGCATGATGGAACTCATGAGAGAAATGTTGGGATTAATTCAGGAGACCCGACAACAACGTGTACCACCTCCAACAACCACCCCCACATCAAGCAAAGGATTACTAGGGGAGATTAAGAGACCCTCTCCCCGACCTTTCGAGGGAGCTGCAGATCCCCACGCTGCAGAACAGTGGATAAGGGAGATGGAGAAGACCTTCAAGGTCTTCCAGACCACTGAGGCGGAGAAGATCAGGACCGCCGTCTATATGCTCCAAGGACCCGCAGAAGACTGGTACTTTGGAGAGATAAGACTAAGGAAAGGCGAGGCCTTCCAGACTTGGGAAGAATTCCGAACTGCGTTCTTCGCCAAGTACTTCTCTCGTTGACATTTAGTTCTACTCGGGCAACAGTTTTCCCAGCTTGTACAAGGAGGCTCCACGGTGGAGCAATACGAGACGGAATTTGATCGATTGGCTCGCTTCTTACCTGACATGGTTCCGACGGAAGAGAGCCGAGTAATGAAGTTTGAGGCCGGACTATGGCCATCACTGAAGAAGATAGTGACCATTCACATGTGTAAGACCTACACCGAAGTTGTGGCTAGGGCCAAGTACACTGAGGCTTCTTGCCAAGTGGACACCCAGGGGTCATCCCAGAAGGAGAAAAAGGACAAAGGGACAAATAGCCAGGGCCAGTCATCGGGAAAGAGCTCTGGGAAGCGAAGGCCTGATAACAAGTATCGGCCTTACGGGAAGCCAACCAGGTCCACAGCCTCGTTTGGAGGCAAAGGGTCATCAGCTAGTGTGACCCAAACTCTGAAGTGCTACGAATGCAAGGGGCCGCATAAGAGATCTCAGTGCCCAAGGATAACAGGAGGGTGTTATTTTTGTTTGGCTCTGGATCACCAAAAGGCCAAATGTCCGCAACGACAACAGGGACAGAGTGTAGTGGGAGGAACCCAGGGATCTCAACAAGCTTCCCGACAATCTGTTGGACCACCACCCCGACCACAAGGTGGAGATAAGAAGGGGAAGGCGACTTCAGGACAGCCTTCCACCTCGAATCGACCTCAGCAACAGCAGAGGCCTATGACCTATGGTCGGGTGTACCATTTGACGACCGAGGAAGCACAGGCATCAGCTGATGTCGTGGCAGGTACCATTTCAGTTAATTCATTCTATGCCTGCACTTTATTTAACCATGGAGCCACACACTCTTTTGTATCTGCATGATTTACACGAAAGCATACGTTGCCTGCTATAGATCTACCCCAGGAGTTGTGTGTAGACACCACGGTAGGAGCTGCTAAGTTGGTAAGGAGGATGGTACCGGCATGCCCATTAGTGATTGAGGGGCGGAGTTTACTTGCAAACTTGCATATAATGGACCTGAAGGATTACGATGTGATCCTCGGGATGGACTGGCTCTCTTCAGTTTACGCGGTGGTAGACTGTCATGGGAAGAGAGTTGTGTTTAAGATGCCAGGAGAAGAAGAATTTACCTTTAAAGGCAGCCAAACTTGTTCCCTAGTACAGGAGATTTCAACTCTCCAGGTTCGGAAGTTACTTAGGGGTAGATGTATATGCTATTTAGCTTCTATTAATGGGGTAAAGAAGGATACAGAGATTGTGGTCTCAGACGTACCCGTGGTAAGGGAGTACCCTAACGTGTTTCCAGAAGAGTTACCGGGATTACCCCCGGAAAGAGAACTGGAGTTCTCTATTGATTTGGTTTCGGGAACAGCTCCTGTGTCTAAGGCTCCTTATCGGATGGCGCCTGCGGAGCTTAAGGAACTGAAGACCCAACTAGAGGAATTGTTGGATAAAGGTTTCATCAGACCTAGTATGTCACCTTGGGGAGCACCTGTTCTTTTCGTCAAAAAGAAAGATGGGTATTTAAGGTTGTGCATTGATTATCGGGAGTTGAACAAGGTGACTGTGAAGAATAAATATCCCTTACCAAGAATTGATGACCTACTGGATCAGTTGCAGGGAGCTCAAGTATTCTCCAAGATTGACTTGAGATCTAGGTATCATTAAGTAAGGATTAAAGAGACGAATATTCCGAAGAGTGCTTTCCGTACTAGATACGGGCACTATGAGTTTCTGGTAATGCCGTTTGGGCTTACCAATGCACCGGCAGTCTTTATGGACATGATGAACCGGGTATTCCGTCAATATTTGGACCAGTTCGTGGTGGTGTTCATCGACGACATACTGGTCTACTCAAAAAGCCACCAGGCACACGAAGAACACTTAAGAATAGTGCTAGAGACCTTGAGGGAACATCAGCTCTATGCGAAGTTCTCCAAGTGCGAGTTTTGGCTGGACAAAGTTGCTTTCTTGGGTCACGTGGTAAGTGGAGCTGGAGTCTCAGTAGATCCCAAGAAAATTGAAGCCGTTGTGGAATGGAAGAGACCAACAACGGTACGAGAGATACGGAGTTTCCTGGGATTAGCTGGCTATTACCGGAGATTCGTTGAAGGTTTCTCAGTTATAGCAGCACCATTAACTGTTTCACCGTGAAAGGTAAAAATTTATTTGGACCGATTCCTGTGAAAAGAGTTTCCAGGAGTTGAAACAGAGGTTGATTTCTGCACCAGTGTTGGCGTTACCACAAAGTAATCGCGGGTATATGGTCTACAGTGACGCATGCAAGACTGGTCTTGGTTGTGTGTTGATGCAAGATGGACGTGTGATTGCTTACGCATCACGACAGTTAAAGCCATTCGAAGAGAATTACCCCACACACGATCTTGAGTTGGCAGTAATCATGTTTGCCCTAAAGATCTGGCGACATTTCCTCTACGGTGTACCTTGCAAGATTTACACCGATCATAAGAGCCTCAAGTATATATTCACACAAAAGGAGTTGAATATCAGACAGCGGCGTTGGTTGGAGCTAATTAAGGACTATGATCTCAGTGTCCATTACCACCCGGGCAAGGCGAACGTGGTGGCCGATGCACTGAGCAGGAAGTCTGGATATGGAGTTGCCGCTATGCTAACAACTTAGAGGCCGCTATTGGAGGACATGAGGAGGCTCGATCTAGAGGTTGTTTTGCCTACAATGGAAGTCTCATTGGCCAGCTTGCATATCCGACCCTCGTTATTGGAAAGGATTCGGGTTGCTCAGGGGCAAGATCCTGATCTGGAGGAGATCAAGGAACATATAGGCCAGGGAGAACCAACACGGTTCAGAGTCCATGAGGATGGTACTCTAAGATTTGACGAAAGGATATGTGTGCCAAATGTCCCTGACATAAGAAGGGAAATTTTGGAGGAAGCTCACTATTCGAGCTACGCTATTCACCCTGGAGGTACCAAGATGTATAGAGGGTTGAAAGACCATTTCTGGTGGAAGGGAATGAAGCGAGATGTTGCGGAGTTCATGGCCAAGTGCATCACGCCGCTTGGTAAAGGCGTGAGCACCGGCCGGCAGGGATGTTACAACCCTTACCCATTCCGGAGTGGAAGTGGGAACATATTAACATGGATTTTGTGCCAGGGTTGCCACGTACTCAAAGAGGCCACGAATCGATCTGGGTTATTGTGGACCGACTGACTAAATCGGCCCAATTTATACCGTTAAGGACGGGAGCATCCTTGGAAAAGTTGGCCCAGCTGTATATCGATCAGATCGTGGGACTACATGGAGTACACAATACGATCACATCGGACGAGACACTTTCGGTTTGTCTCCAGATTTTGGGAGAGCTCGCACACGTTCTGGGCACGGGATTGGCATTCAAGCATGACTTTTCACCTACTGCATCGATGGACAATCCAAAGGACCATCCAGTGCTAGAGGACATGTTGAGGGCATGTCGCGATAGATTTCCACGGGTCTTGGGATGAACGCCTAAGTTTGATCGAATTTGCCTACAACAACAGTTATCAGGCAAGCATCAAGATGGCTCTGTATGAGGCACTCTATGGGAGGAAGTGCCGAACACCCATTTGTTGGGGAGATGTGGGAGAAAGGAAGTCGGTAGTTGAGGCGTGACTTAAGCAACCCGATTTTATAAAACAAACGGAGGAACATGTCAAGATGATCGTGGAGAGACTCCAGTCGCTTGAGTAGACAAAAGAGCTATGCGCACTGTAAGAGATCCGATCGGAGTTCCAAGTGGGGATCCGTATTCTTAAAAGTATCACCTATGAAAAGGGTCGTAAGGTTTGGGAGACGTGGAAAACTTGCTCCACGGTATATCGGACCTTTTGAAATTTCGGAGCGCATAGGCCTTGTGGCTTATAGATTGGCCTTACCTCAGGATCTTGCTCAGGTTCATGACATCTTCCACATTTCAATGTTGAAGAAGTGTATTCGAGATCCAACACGGGTAATTCCCCAGGTTCCAGTAGAAGTCCACGAAGACATGTCCTATGAGGAACGCCAGCATGGCCTATTTTGGGACGGGGAAGACAAACAATTAAGGAATAGAACTATTCCTTTTGTCAAGGTAAGGTGGAGTAACCACACCGAGCGGGAAGCAACTTGGGAACGCGAGGAGGATATGAAGGAGCGTTACCCAGATTTGTTTACTCCGTTGTAAGCAGTGGTGTAATTTCGAGGACGAAATTATTGTAAGGGGGAGGATTGTAAAATCCAAGAATTTTAAGAAAAAAAAATAAAGGTGTTAACGTTTTCTTAAAATTAATTATTAAGTTAAATAATTTCCCTAGAAATTTAAATGATGAAAATTAAGTTTAAAAAGGGATTTAAAACCCTACCTAGGGTTTATGGGGAACTAGGACTTACTCGTAAATTTTAGAAGTATGGAGGACTGAAAGACAATTGTTTCCTCTCACAGTCTTGGACCTGTGTGTGATTTCAAAAGTATCAGGGACCTCTGGTGAATTTGCCACGAGAAAAACTCTATTAAGAGAGGATGAACGGTCGAGATTAAAACATCTCGTACCGTGCTATCTAGAGGCATTACAAATGTAACACCCTAAACCCAAATAGGGACACGTGTCACACCAGCCAGCTCAGGTGAGATCCCTGAGCCCAAGGCTGTCCAAAACTGAAATCAAAACCTGCGGAAAGCACTGGAGACAGAGATAATAAAACAGAATAAGTCTGGAACTCCTCCCAAAAAGGAGAGTCATAACTGATACAAACTCTCTACAGACTACACGCCTGTATCTAGTCTCCAAAAGTAACATAGATATGACTACAGAGTACACAACGGAAGAAATAACTATGGGACGCCAGAGCCAGCTATGTCATCGTTCTCAACGGATCTAGCTCCTACCTGGACTTTTGTCTGCTACCTGCACAAGGTGAGTAAGAAAGAGGGTCTGAGCTATAGAGCTCAGTGATATGTGACCCCTACTGTCAGGTCCACTAAGACCCGTGCATCTGAAAATATAATCTTGTATATGGGAAGTAATCTCTACTCATATATATGCGGAAAATACAATAAATCAGATGATACCTATGCATTATCTTCGATCCGAAAATCCTCTAATGCAATGTCCGAGAAAACCCGAGAAGTCATCCTTCACTAACAATACGCCATGCCTATATCTCAGCTTAGATGTCTAGATATGTGAGCGTCTATCGATAAGAATGCAACTCTCAGAGGGATCAACTTGCTAAGATCTCAGATAAGTAGCCGCGAGGTATTCCCCGATCTAGGCTGTGAAGCCGCGAGGTTTCCCCCGATCTAGGTCTTCACTAGTGGTACCGAGCACTCCAAAGAGTCGGAAAAGGGTCTTAAGATAAATTCATTTTTAAAACAAGGTTTTGATGCTAGAAATTCATTTTGAGAACAAGAAAACCTTTCCCCTACTCGGTATCACGTGGTCTTAGCTCAATGGAGCCGCATCTGCATAGCAAGGATCGTCTAACAGGAAGCAAAGATCGATGCTCACGTCCTATATCTATCTCATGTCTGTCTCAATGATCTACAGCTAGTCATATGCAGAAAACATCAATCTACAATAGCTGTAAATAATCGAAAGCATTCTCAAAACCCGAGAATAAATCATAGCCGAGGAATATAAACTGAAAATCCGATAAATCTCGATGAAACTCAAGAATATACAGTAGGTCCACTCACCTGTCGTCCAAAGCAAATCAAGTCTGGTTCGGAACTCCCGAGGTTCCCCAACTTGTCATTCCCGTTTTCCTATCAACCATAACCATGTCTATATTAAGCTCTAGTTCACATTCATAATGTCTTATTGGGCCCAAGTCCATATAGAAGTAGGCCCAATACCCAACATCATATTTCTCATCTAATTACTAAATGAAAACTCTACTTTATTCGTGGGCCTTACTTAATCAGGCTTATGGTCCCAAGCTAAACATGGTATTGATGTTACAATAAGCACCAAGTATAGATTGCAGCAATAACATGAAGCCCTTGATTAAAAGTGTTAATATAACACATAAAAGCAATCTGTCAAAAGTTGCTGCCTGTCGTCGAGTGAAACCTTTCCTTGCATCTTGAATTTCTAAACAAGCAAACAACAACATTGGCTACAACAGCAAAGAGAACAATAGCAACATTAACACCTTATTAGCAACCTCAAATTGGGTGATTACAAATCAACTCCTTCTTAAACTTCATCTAAAATCTCAACAACAAGCACCTACATTTACCTTTGTCGCTATTTTGGACAGAAATTCCATACCAACCCCTCTCTTTGAATCATGAATTCAAAGTTTCTATAACATCTACAACATCAACAGCAACAACAACAACCCAACCTTGGACTTCTTCTTCATGATTCAATAATAGCAAGCTAACTAAATGACACTTTGCTCATGATCATATCCCAATCAAGTGAATCACAGAATAACCGATCATGCCACACAACCAACTAATCTTCATTATTTGCATGTTAACTTGATAAGAAATTTCGCATAAGATGACACTTAACCTCTTCTTATCTACACACTAGGCTGAACCTTAGCACCAAGTAACCATTTTGAACTCTTCCTTGTTATACTATATACAACAACTAGCATTAAACCACACTATCCTCCATCAACATCACTGACTAACAATGAAGCCTTTAAATATATTCATTGAGGCCACTAAATATCTTTTCCTTGATATCATACCTGCAATGGATGTGATCCCGTGAGTGGCTTTCCTTCTTGAGCAACTAAGCATCACAATAGCATCAATTCTCCAGAACCTTTGCTTTCTTGCCCCACTCGTTGTAGTGCTTGATGGAGTCTTAAATAACGCTTGAGCCTTGAAAAGTTTTCCACTGAACTCTCAGCTCTCCTCTTTCTATTTTCCAAAGAAAATATCAATCTAAGCATACCTAGTCAAGGTAAATAACTCAAGAGGTGGCCAAGCATGAGGTGCTTTGCCACATGCAACCCTTCCATCTTGCTTC
Organism: Dioscorea zingiberensis; assembly: GCA_026586065.1. Classification (NCBI taxonomy): domain Eukaryota; kingdom Viridiplantae; phylum Streptophyta; class Magnoliopsida; order Dioscoreales; family Dioscoreaceae; genus Dioscorea; species Dioscorea zingiberensis. Next base: position 27,882,145 of record CM048821.1, read on the forward strand.
CTCTATAAGCCAGCCACCTCCTCCTTATCCACATTACATGGTACGCCAACTTCATAGAGCTACTAGCATGATGGGTTTAAAAGGATGTAAACCCGTTGTTATAGTAGTGTTTACAAACGAAAACCTTTCTACCCATCTCTCCATGTCTATACTCACCTGTGAGAAAAGCTCATTAACATGCTCATTAATACATTTTCAACATCTCTCTATTCTTTTCTTTGAGTCAAACCCATGATGTGGAGCCCACCGGCCATTTAAGTCCCTAGCATTCATCCACTAAAATGGGCTGAGAGTGTATATCATAACACCAAGCTTATGAAACTAGTGGGTGGATGATGACATCATCGTTGCAAGCTAATAGCTCCAAAAACAACTAAATCCCTATGCTTTGGCTCTTCAATGGCCTTCAACGTGGCTTTCTCACTATATGGAGTATTTGACTTTTGAAGCTTCCATTAGCTTATTCTATTAAAATCCCTTCTAAGTAATTAATTTATTTATTTATTTATTATCTTAATATCTTAACTCTCATCCTTTAATATCACAATTTACTCCATATAAAACTCCATGGAGTCTCCATGGTGGACCATGACATCAAAATAAAGTAAATGGAAAATCTTATCTTATGCAATGAAGTGGTTTGTGATGTCATCCCATAATTGGGTTCTAATTCCTAGCTATAAATATTTCTTTACCATGAAGTCCCTTGAATTATTATATAATAATCCCTATTTTCACTAACCACTACATGCAAGTCCATAAGTACACACATATTTATTTTGTCACATGATTATACTAACACATTAATCACTACTGACTTCTATTAAAAACCAAAGTTTACTTTCATCATCAATCAATTCCTTCGGCAGCTCTTCTAATTCTCCCTATGTTATGCCCATTATTTGATTAATTGTCACACCTCGATTATTTCACCATTTAATTGTTAAAGTTTTTTTTAACTCAATTACTATTTTCTCATAACCTCCGGTATTTATTTAATATTGGTAATATTCTCAGGGAAAAAAAAATCCGGGGCGTTACAATTCTCCCACCCTTAAGAAATTTCGTCCCCGAAATTCCTTTGTATCAATTCCCAGAACAAGGGAGGGTGTTATGCCCCTAGCTAATCCATACATTCCAAATAGCTACGTTCTTACCGAAAATATTCCTCGGTTCCTCGATCTTACCTCTAATGGTAGGTGAAGATTTTACAGGCTTCACTATAGTGAGGGTGACGCCCTATCTACATAACCTATACCTCTGCTGCTAACTCCAAATCTTGAATTGATTCATTTACCACACGAACTTTGGAGTTCTCTGGCTGCACACGTGATACTCTATCTTGTGGGATTAAGAAACAACCTGAACCTCAGTATGGATCATCACTACCCAAGTCCATTGTTCTGGTCATCAGCATCTAAAATCACAACATCATAATAGCAATCCTGGAGTAACTGAAACTCAGTATATAACACTCCAAAAGGGGAGATAACATACAACAGGTTAACATCATATTTAAAGAACGTCTTTCTACACCCGACCCAAGTACAGGAGCTCTGGTTGTCGAAGGACTCTAGCAAAGCAACGATGATATATATATCTACAGAGGTGGTACTTCTAACTAAAAACACTGAGGTGTCAGTATTAAAACCTAACTAGTACCAACCGATACATACTCTTACATTCCCAGGAAGAGAAAATAAGTTTCTTCAACTTGACTTAGTCGAGAAAAGACAACCCTTGTCCCGAACTAATTTTACATGATTTATGGTGCACTATTTCCGTCTTCATGATCTGCGTCATTCTCAGGGAGTAGGGCTCCTTCCGAGCCCGAAGGTCTCCCGCCTCTTCCTGACTTAAAAGTATCCTCCGGATTGTCCACGATGTGGTAATGTCCGCCTTCACAGCTGGGGCATTCACAAGATACGTCACTGTCGCTGCCCGACGCCCTCCGGTGTCCAAAGTCTCCGCAACGACGACACCATACCGTCCAACAAAGTGGTACCTGATGGAAACCTCCACAGTAGCGGCAACCGGTTCCAACTTTTCCTCGTGACCCTGATTCACTTGCTTGAGAAAGATAAGTAGGAGCGAAGCGTCCGCGGTATTTCTGGGCTCGGATCACTGATCCTGGAACTCTCCCATCATAGTCATTCATCAGCCGCTTCCAAACCGCACTGTTTCGTAATAATTGATGCCTAAGCTGTCTCATCCCCCAAGTTGTTCCTAGGGCGCGGTTCGAAATAAAAGTCATAAGCTTGAAGGAGTCCCCCTGGGCTACTCCCAACTTACTAGAATTCCCCTTTGTCGTCCGCGACATTATTATCTGTGAAATAAGAACAAGGTATCAAACCCATTATGCAGTTAACAGAGTCAACCCTTGGCATATATTTCACACTAATTTATGCAGAAGTCGTTAGCATTTACAAACAAGCTAGACGTTTTAATTTTTACATCCTCTCTGGGAGTCAACTGACCCCAAGTACTCAGCAGAACTCTCAACTACTAGTCCTCAGAAGCTTCAAGTTTAGTGGCTTAGTTCCGGATGTCTGTCTCGTTTCTCGTTTCGAACTTCCTACCACTCGTCGCATCGCAGTGCGGAGGCTCTGGCGATATTGCCGCGCCTTATCGTCCCGCCTGAGTTTCTTTCTTTGATCTTTAAGACATCCTTCCGTGTAATGCTCTCGGCTGTTACACTTGAAACACCAGGGAAGGGAAACTTTCTCATCTATCTACCGCCTCTGCCACGCCGCAACGCGGCGACACCATTCTCGCGACCCGTGTCATCATTGGGTCTTGGCGGGCTCCTCCGCAACGGTCACATCCGGGTCCATTCTCTTCCCGGTGTAAGGGTCCTTTAACCGGGGAAACGTAGCAAGGACCACGGGTGTTAACAAACCTCCAGGGATAAGAATTCCGTCGTGGTCATCCAACTTCTTTTAAAATTCTGTCACACAAAGCGCCATTCCCCGGCTATCATCCGTGGTGCTCCACCTCACCATCCGAAGTCAAGCCCAAAGATCCGCTCAAAAAGGAATGGCAAGAGTTGGTAGGAGCCCCGTGACTGCGTGGATTATTTGTAGAAAGTCGATTCGCTTGGACCACGCCTCTACGAGCTATGTTTCAAACTAGGGGAATCGGGGTTCTGAGCGGCTAACCCTAGCTCCTCAGAACTCTCTTCCCCGTCCGGGTTTCGGTTACGGCTGGAACCAATAGTCTGGCTCATCCCCAACATCCTCCCAAACTGACTCCAACTCCTGTTCCTGTTCTTCTTCCGAGTCCTCCACGTTTTCTATGGCTTCCAAGTCCACTTCTATCCACTCCGTGCCTTCCGTGTCTGACATATTCGTTTTTTTCTGGCACGTGTAGAATATAGTTATAGTGCTACCAGAAAATCTATTTATCATAGCAAATAGTTCTAAGGACACACACTCCCACCCTAAGGCTCTGACTCCCCTGAACTCTAGATCTGAGAGCAATAATGCTCTGATACCACTAAATGTCATCCTATGGCATTTAGTGGTCCTAAGACTCTTAAGTCTAGGATTTAATTGCTCTGATACCACTAAATGTAACACCCTAATCCCAAATAGGGACACGTGTCACACCAGCCAGCTCAGGTGAGATCCCTGAGCCCAAGGCTGTCCAAAACTGAAATCAAAACCTCATGGAAAGCCTTTGGAGACAGAGATAATAAAACAGAATAAGTCTGGAACTCCTCCCAAAAAGGAGAGTCATAACTGATACAAACTCTCTACAGACTACACGTCTGTATCTAGTCTCCAAAAGTAACATAGATATGTCTACAGAGTACACAACAGAAGAAATAACTATGGGACGCCAGAGCCAGCTATGTCATCGTTCTCAACGGATCTAGCTCCTACCTGGACTTTTGTCTGCTACCTGCACAAGGTGAGTAAGAAAGAGGGTCTGAGCTATAGAGCTCAGTGATATGTGACCCCTACTGTCAGGTCCACTAAGACCCGTGCATCTGAAAATATAATCTTGTATAAGGGAAGTAATCTCTACTCATATATATGCAGAAAATACCATAAATCAGGACAGTCTATGCATTATCTTCGCAGTCACGAAAATCCTCTAATGCAATGTCCGAGAAAACCCGAGAAGTCATCCTTCACTAACATGCCTGTCTATGTCTCATGAGATGTCTAGATATGTGAGCGTCTATCGATAAGAATGCAACTCAGAGGGATCAACTTGCTAAGATCTCAGATAAGTAGCCGCGAGGTATTCCCCGATCTAGGCTGTGAAGCCGCGAGGTTTCCCCCGATCTAGGTCTTCACTAGTGGTACCGAGCACTCCAAAGAGTCGGAAAAGGGTCTTAAGATAAATTCATTTTTAAAACAAGGTTTTGATGCTAGAAATTCATTTTGAGAACAAGAAAACCTTTCCCCTACTCGGTATCACGTGGTCTTAGCTCAATGGAGCCGCATCCGCATAGCAAGGATCGCCTAACAGGGAAGCAAAGATCGATGCTCACGTCCTATATCTATCTCATGTCTGTCTCAATGATCTACAGCTAGTCATATGCAGAAAACATCAATCTACAATAGCTGTAAATAATCGAAAGCATTCTCAAAACCCGAGAATAAATCATAGCCGAGGAATATAAACTGAAAATCCGATAAATCTCGATGAAACTCAAGAATATACAGTAGGTCCACTCACCTGTCGTCCCAAAGCAAATCAAGTCTGGTTCGGAACTCCCGAGGTTCCCCAACTTGTCATTCCCGTTTTCCTATCAACCATAACCATGTCTATATTAAGCTCTAGTTCACATTCATAATGTCTTATTGGGCCCAAGTCCATATAGAAGTAGGCCCAATACCCAACATCATATTTCTCATCTAATTACTAAATGAAAACTCTACTTTATTCGTGGGCCTTACTTAATCAGGCTTATGGTCCCAAGCTAAACATGGTATTGATGTTACAATAAGCACCAAGTATAGATTGCAGCAATAACATGAAGCCCTTGATTAAAAGTGTTAATATAACACATAAAAGCAATCTGTCAAAAGTTGCTGCCTGTCGTCGAGTGAAACCTTTCCTTGCATCTTGAATTTCTAAACAAGCAAACAACAACATTGGCTACAACAGCAAAGAGAACAATAGCAACATTAACACCTTATTAGCAACCTCAAATTGGGTGATTACAAATCAACTCCTTCTTAAACTTCATCTAAAATCTCAACAACAAGCACCTACATTGCACTGTCATTTTGACAGAAATTCCATACCAACCCCTCTCTTTGAATCATGAATTCAAAGTTTCTATAACATCTACAACATCCACAATAACAACAACAACCCAACCTTGGACTTCTTCTTCATGATTCAATAATAGCAAGCTAACTAAATGACACTGCTCATGATCATATCCCAACTGGCAGGAATCCTATAACACTGATCATGCCACACAACCAACTAATCTTCATTATTTGCATGTTAACTTGATAAGAAATTTTCGCATAAGATGACACTTAACCTCTTCTTATCTACACACTAGGCTGAACCTTAGCACCTGTTAACCATTTTGAACTCTTCCTTGTTATACTATATACAACAACTAGCATTAAACCACACTATCCTCCATCAACATCACTGACTAACAATGAAGCCTTTAAATATATTCATTGAGGCCACTAAATATCTTTTTCTTGATATCATACCTGCAATGGATGTGATCCCGTGAGTGGCTTTCCTTCTTGAGCAACTAAGCATCACAATAGCATCAATTCTCCAGAACCTTTGCTTTCTTGCCCCACTCGTTGTAGTGCTTGAAGGAGTCTTAAATAACGCTTGAGCCTTGAAAAGTTTTCCACTGAACTCTCAGCTCTCCTCTTTCTATTGTCCAAAGAAAATCTCAATCTAAGCATACCTAGTCAAGGTACATAACTCAAGAGGTGGCCAAGCATGAGGTGCTGCACATGCAACCCCCCTTCCATCTTGCTTCCTCTATAAGCCGCCACCTCCTGCTTATCCACAAATGTGAGGGCCAACTTCATAGAGCTACTAGCATGATGGGTTTAAAAGGATGTAAACCCGTTGTTATAGTAGTGTTTACAAACGAAAACCTTTCTACCCATCTCTCCATGTCTATATTCACCTGTGAGAAAAGCTCATTAACATGCTCATTAATACATTTTCAACATCTCTCTATTCTTTTCTTTGAGTCAAACCCATGATGTGGAGCCCACCGGCCATTTAAGTCCCTAACATTCATCCACTAAAATGGGCTGAGAGTGTATATCATAACACCAAGCTTATGAAACTAGTGGGTGGATGATGACATCATCGTTGCAAGCTAATAGCTCCAAAAACAACTAAATCCCTATGCTTTGGCTCTTCAATGGCCTTCAACGTGGCTTTCTCACTATATGGAGTATTTGACTTTTGAAGCTTCCATTAGCTTATTCTATTAAAATCCCTTCTAAGTAATTAATTTATTTATTTATTTATTATCTTAATATCTTAACTCTCATCCTTTAATATCACAATTTACTCCATATAAAACTCCATGGAGTCTCCATGGTGGACCATGACATCAAAATAAAGTAAATGGAAAATCTTATCTTATGCAATGAAGTGGTTTGTGATGTCATCCCATAATTGGGTTCTAATACCTAGCTATAAATATTTCTTTACCATGAAGTCCCTTGAATTATTATATAATAATCCCTATTTTCACTAACCACTACATGCAAGTCCATATGTACACACATATTTATTTTGTCACATGATTATACTAACACATTAATCACTACTGACTTCTATTAAAAACCAAAGTTTACTTTCATCATCAATCAATTCCTTCGGCAGCTCTTCTAATTCTCCCTATGTTATGCCCATTATTTGATTAATTGTCACACCTCGATTATTTCACCATTTAATTGTTAAAGTCTTTTTAACTCAATTACTATTTTCTCATAACCTCCGGTATTTATTTAATATTGGTAATATTCTCAGGGAAAAATCCGGGGCGTTACAACAAAGGCTCTCATAGAGCCATGTGGCGAGATGAGATGGAATCCATCTCATCGAAAACCAGATACGAGGCAAAGGTGAAAGGGTGCGGTAAGGACGACCCCACCGTGCGGGTGATTTGTAACCATCCATCTAAGCTAGCGTCGGATACGGGGCAGGTTGAGAAGAGATCTGGCCGTCGGATGGATTTAAATCCAAGCTATATATCCTAAGGTTGCTGGATACGAGGCTTTTTAAGCCGGTTCTAGCCGTTGATATGGATCGAGAGACCCTCGCCGTTGATCACTGAAACTTGATCGCGAGACGGCGCCACCCTCTCCCCCAGCCACCAACGGCGGTACAGCCCCCGCCCCATTCTAGTTACGCTGGCGTGAAGCCGCCGTTGGCCGGCGGAACGGTTCCAAACGGCTGCCCGTTCGCCTGGCCGTGGGAGAGGCTATAAAAGGAGACCCTCTCCCACTGTCTCAGAACACCAACGAACAAGAGAGGCGGGGACTCCGGTGAGCTTCGTCGGAGAAGGGCTTTCAGCCGAGGGAGAGCTTCTGTCGCCACTGTCATCACCAGGAGAATCGAAATCGAGGTAGGAACCTCCTCCCTGTTTCTATTTGCATATCGAAAGCCTTTGAACTATAGTTAGAGCTCGCCGGAGAGTGAGAGTATAGGTGCGAGTGGGGCGAAGCTGGGAGGGGGAGAATGTTGGTGTAGATGGGCGCAAAGAGATCGTGGAGTCGAGAGGAAGTTCAGGACACCTTCTGCGAGTGAAATGTGCTCCCGGGAAGATGGGTCGCCATTTCCGGCGATCATCTCGTGAGGCATGGGCAGAGGAGGAGGGATGGGCGGACAGGGAGGTAAAGGGCCTGAGAATGCATCCCGCATGGAGGGGAAGCTTGGTGTAGGAAGAGCTCGGCCAATGCCCCTCCGGTGGACAAATGGCCGGGACTCGAGGCTGACACAGTCGCCAATGATCGAGAAATAATAAAGAAGAAGAAGGTTTAAAAAAAATTAATGTTAATATGTAATGATTTTAATCAGAACTTAGCTGTGTGACAGTTAGTTAAAAAATAATAATAATATAACAAATATATATATATATATATATATATATATATATATATATATATATATATATATATATATTTCGTTAAAGGATAAAAAGTTAATGATTAGATGTTTGTTAACTTAGTGTGACAAACTAATATTGTTATTAAAACCACTAGTCTATTTTTGGGCTAGAAAATTAGTTAATTATTGTGACAAACAATAATTGGTTAGTGGAGATAATTTATTTAAATACTATTGATATGTCACAAATGTTTTAGTGAAACTTAGGGAGTATGACAATTAATCCAATAATTGTTGAATAACCCCAAGAGACTTTAGATGTGTGTGACAAATAATCGATTAATTGTTAGTGTGACATACAATTGATTAATAGTATTGTATAGTTGAAGTAACTATAAGAGACATAGTAGTGTGACAATAGATAAATTAATTAATATAGTTACACTAGCTATATGTGACCAAAATGCCCTTCAAGGGACTAAGACCAAGCTAAACTTCGTAGTGGGCTTGCAACTAGCCCAACTCAACAGAAATGACTAAATAAGAACTAGACTCGTCAAATAGGCTAAAGTTGACCACATTTGACCAAGTTAGGTCTAAGGTCAACTAGAGGACAAGGTAAAAAGGGGGCAGTAACCCGAGAGATGGTCCTTAGGACCCGTTAGTGGGCCTAAGCCCAACAAGAACGTAGGACTTGCGTGTGAAACTCGGGACATAGAAACTTGTTGAAAACTTGACTCTAATAAGGGTCTATATATGCCAGATACTCTCGAGGAGTTGTTGGCATAGTCGAGAAGACTAGAAGGACATCTAGTTTCAACAAACCGGAGGTAAGTACACTTGCCTAGTTCCCACCCGATTTCAGGTTTTTATTGGACTTGTTTATGCATTGATATCTTATGCTCTTTGATAGCATACATGCGTCATTATTTATTTTTGGCATTCTATTGAGCATGTATGGTTACTTAAGGGATGTTGGTATCCCTGTTTGCTACGGTCTACTGCCCGGACTCAGTGGAGCTAGGGAAACTCCAATAAGGGATTGTTCAGTGGACGGGACCCCTTCGCATTCCCTCGTCAGCCTTTACCGAGAGAGGCAAATCTACGGAGGTCTTACAATGGAGTGGGCATGGTATACTGACCGTGTTAACACGTAGGAGAGGTAGTTCTACCGACATGTGACCGGAGGGTCGAACGACCAAAAAGGTCGTATTTACAGAAAATAGTTGGACATACTGGCCGGGAGTGAAGCTTGAGTTCTCTTGAAACTCATTACAGAGAGCAGGGGCTTACGTATCGAGGGGACGTACCTTTGATTTGTTTCTGGTAGACTCCTAGGATTATATTGTTGGTATTATGACCTCATTGGATGACATATTTCCTATTTATGTCTTTGTGACCGAGGGTACTTATCGGGCTTTCCATTCGAAAGCTCATGTGTTTCACTTTTCCTCATTTACAGATTCCGAGGTTTAGGAGGGGGTGGAGCCTGAGGAGAGGACACAGGGAAGATCCGAGGTCTAGTAGACTCCTTTATCTTTTACTTTATGAGCATTATTATTTGTAGGACCCGTATAGGGACCAGTCTATTATAGGGCCTACGGACCCTGATGACTCTATGTTCTTTTGAACACGAGTTTATTTTTATGTTATGGATTGTTATCTGCTTATCACCTTATTAGGCCTTGTATTTGAGTTGAATTTGTCTCTGCTTGAATACGGCCGGTCTGTTGACGTGCTCAAAGTCCCGGATTCCGGGTCAGGGCTTGACATAGTCTTACAGTCACTGCTAATAGAGTATAACATTTTTAAGGTTTCCTACAACAACATAAAGATGAATGGTCAATAAATGAACTATTAGCTAAGTGTGTGCATGAAGAAGAAATGCTGGCTGGTGAAAAGATAAACCTAGTGAATATGGCATCTCACAGATCTAGTGAATATATTGCAAAATCAAAGAAAGCTCAGACAAGGAAGTTGAAAAGAAGCACCGTAATGGGGTGGCTGAAAAGCCCATAAAGAAAATGAAGTGCTATTTTCGAAAAAGTCTAGGCATTTTATGATAGAATGTGAAAAATACAAGAAGTGGTTGGAGAAAAAGAATTCAGGTAACATAATTTCTGTAAATTGTCATGAATCAAATCTAGTTTCAATTCCTAATTCTAGTTGGTGGATTGATTCGGGTGCTACTACACACATAGCCATTTCATTGCAGGGCTTCCTGAGCAGAAAGCCTCTAACTGAATACGAAAAGTATGTGGTTTCGAGAAACCGGATGAGTTCGCATATAAATTCAGTACGAGATTGTAGGATTAGCTTTGCATTTGGAGAATTGTTGCTTTTAAAAGACGCTTTTAATATTTCATCTTTTCATAGGAACTTAGTATATGTTTCTAAATTAGTTAAAGACGGTCGCAATATTTTATTTATTGATTCAGGAATGTCTTTAATAAGAAACTCTATTTCATTTGGAATAACTACTATTGTTGAAGATTTATTTCAATTAGATATCTCTTCTTCTTTAGTGCAGCATGAAGTTTCTTTAGTTGGTAAAAAAAGGAATAGAATTATGAATGATTCTAGCACGTTATGGCACAAAAGGTTGGGACATATATCCTAAAAGAGGTTAGAGAGATTGTTGAAAGATGGTCTTTTGGGATCATTAGATTTCAACGATTTTGAAACTTGTGTTGACTGCATAAAGGCAAAGCAAACTAACACATATAAGAAAAATGTCATAAAATGCAAGAATACACTAGATTTGATACACACTGATGTATGTGGCCCTTTTATCCCATGTTTTACAGAGCTTAAATGTTTTGTCACCTTTATTGATGATTTTTCATGGTACATGTATTTTTATCTTCTTCATGAAAAATCTGAAGTCTATCAAGTTTTTAAAGACTTCAAATTGGAGGTAGAGAAACAATTAGGAAAGCTGATTAAGTCTGTAAAATCAGATAGAGGTAACAAATACTATGGTAGGCCTGCTGAGATGGGTCAGAAGCTTTAAAGATAGCTATGCATATTCTAAACAAGGTTCCTACTAAATCCGTAGAGAAAACTCATGAGTTATAAAGAGGTCAGAAGCCCTCTTTGGGTTACATGCACATCTGAGCTGTAATACCTGGATTTTCAAATTAATGTTTGAATTCATAAAATACGAAAAATTTGGGGGTTAAAATGTCAAATTAAAAAAAAACAAGAAAAGAAAAAAAAAAACAGAAAAGCAAAGAAAAATAATAATAATAATTATAAAAAAATGAAGTTTCAAGGAAGCTTCATCTTGAATTATCCTTGATTTTAGTTTTTTTTTTTAAAAAATAACGTGTGATGTTTTGTGGAGCTTTCTAAATAAAAAAAATTGTTTATAAAAACAGCTCGCCAGCCAAATAAGGGGGAAGAAAGAGAGGGTGGATAGAGAGAATGGAAGGAAGAAGAGAAGAGAGGAAATATGAAGAGAGAGAAAGGAAAGAGAGCTAGAGCAAGAGAGAGGGAGAGGAGTTAGCAGGCAAAGAGAGAGAAAAGGAGAAAAAGGAGAAAAAGGAGAAAAAGGAGAGAAAAGGAAGGAAGAGAGAGAAGAAGGGAAGAGAGAGGAACGGCATGGAAAAGAGGAAATAGAGAGAGGGAAAGAGAGAGAAGAAAGAGAAGGAGAGAGAGAATGTTTTGAATTTTCTTTTGTTTTATAATTTTGTTAATACTTTGAATTGAGTATTTTAGAGGAAATTTCGCCCATATAATCAAGTAATATCTACGGTAGTGGGACAATCCAACCAAAATAAAAAGGGATTATCAGGTGAGTTGACTGTAAATGAACTCCAGTATTTTGACCTGTTTGTCGGGTGTTTTATCGATGTTTTTAGGTATAATCCTCAAAATAGTCTCTCTATTTTAACCAGATGGCTCTTTTAGTCCCTCTAATATAATTTGAGCCTTTTATCTCCCTCTATTTTTTGAGTTCGGTCCATTTAGTCCCTCTTTCAAAAGAAAGTTAAATTTTCTATTAACTTATACTAATGTGGCTTTTTATAATATTAAAATATTATTTTTAAAAAATAAAAAATAATAAAATGAGTACCGGGTTCAGATCCGGATGATGATAACGGATCCAAACACTCATTTTATTATCACTCAAAGTGTTCAGTAAAGGGTTTGGATCCGTTATCATCATCCGGATATGAACCCGGTACTCATTTTATTATTTTTATTTTTAAAAATAATATTTTAATATTATAAAAAGCCACATTGGTATAAGTTAACAGAAAATTTAACTTTCATTTGATAGAGGGACTAAATAGACCGAAATCGAAAAATAGAGGGAGATAAAAGGCTCAAATTATATTAGAGGGACTAAAAGGGCTACCTGGTTAAAATAGAGGGACTATTTTGAGGATTATATCATGTTTTTTTCGATGAATTATGAAAAGTGGTATTTTGATATGTACGTATATTTGCTCCTAGTAGAACTAACGTTTTATGTTTTGAATATTAATCAGTGTCTATGTCACGTGTGCACCGGTTGAAACATGCCTATGTCAGGGCTTAGGTCCGTGGGACCACCATGTTTAATGTTTGCAGCCGGGGAGGCTAGTTATGTGAATGAAAGTATGAGCACGGGTAGTGCTGTTGAGATTGGTTGAATACGGATTAGGTGCGATTGATATATTTATAATTTACACGAGTTACATGATTATGTTAAGATTTATGCACGTATGACCAGATTGAATTTTGTTATGTTTTGACAAATATATGTTATACAAGCTATTATTTTTATTATAAACCCTGGTGCGATGTTAGTCTCTCACTGGGCTAGTTTTAGCTCACAACTCCCACCATTTCAGTGTACATGAACAGATCAGGGTAGCCGACCTAATTGACTTGGAGTGGTAAGGATCTGGAGATTGACGTGATGGCTAAGTGTATAGTTGACTCTGAGTAGATGTGGACTATAAAACTGATGAATAAAATTATTTCATTTTCAGCTTTAAGTATGGGAATGTACCTAATCTCTGAAAATCTAAACTAAAGATCCTGTGGTATGTGTAATTTCATAATCAGTACTGTATGACTTTAATAAAAAGTCAAATATATGTGCTATGAAAACCCGGGTTGTTACATGAGCTGTCCAGCAGAAGCTAAAACCTATAATCCACAAGAGAAGTCATTAGATTTGAGAAAAAGCACTAGTAGCTACTTCATTGGTTATCCAGAATGGTCGAGAGGCTATAAATTTTACAGCCCAATACATACCACAAGGATAGTAGAAACTAATAGAGCGACTTTCTTTAAGGATGGTTATGTTAGTGGGAGTCTCCTTAGGGGTTTTTTTTTTTTTTTTTGAAGAGTCACAAGATGATGTTGAAAATCCTTATCAAGACCTTAAGGATAACAATGTCACACTTGAGGAAGAGACTTAGGTGTATTTGCCAATTTTTGTCCCTCATGATAACAATCTTAAGGCTACAACACCAACTCAAGAACAACCACATCAAGAACAGATTGATAATCCACATATTGTGGAGGGTCAAGAAAACCAAGAAGTTGCTCCAAGGATATCTACTTGACAGAAAAGATCTGCTATTTCTTTAGACCATGGGGTGTCTTTAGCCAGTGAAGACATGTACAAGAGATTGATAATCTATTGACGTTTTCGAAGCCATTAATAGTAAGAATTCCAACAATTGGTCGCAAGCCACAAAAGAAGAGCTTGACTCTATGAGTAGCAACCAAGTTTGGGAACTTGTTGACTTACCCTATGGAAACGACCAGTTGGTTGTAAGTGGGTATTCAAGACCAAAAGGGATTCCAAGGAACAAGTCGGCAAGTATAAGACCTGAATTGTGGCAAAGGGATTCACACAAAGAGAAGGCATTAGCTATTATGAGACCTTATCTTCAGTTTCATTGAACGACTCTTTTAGAAAATTCATGGCCTTGGTAGCTCATTTTGATTTAGAGCTACATCAAATGGTTGTGGAAACAACCTTTCTGAATGGAGAATTCAATGAAAAGGTGTAAATGCAACAACCTGATGGTTTTGAAGTTAAAGGAAAGGAACATATGGTACGCAAGTTAAAAAAAATCTATATATGGGCTTAAGCAAGCCTGACAATGGTACTTCAAATTCAATGAAGTAATCAAGTAGTTTGGGTTTAAAGAAAACATTGTTGATCAATGTATGTATGACGCCGGGCGGGGTAGCGATTATCCTGCGGGTTAGCTGGGTCTAAGGACCGCAAGGAAGAACAAACGAAGAACTAAAAGAACCAGAGAAAATACTCTGAAATTCAGGAAAATATTATTAATCAAAATTTAATAATGAAAAACTAACCCACAAGCCGGGTTAAATAGCCTCAAAAAATTAACCTAGAAACCTTATCATCTAATCTAAATTTGTTAAAATGAACAAATTATTATTTAAAACTAAACTTATCTAAATTTAAAACTCTAAACAAATAAGATAACTCCTAAAAATTCGAGATCAAATCGGACTCAAATCCTATCCTAATTTGGCATATGAAATATTACCAAAAATAGGAAAAAGACCGAAAACCCTAATTTGGCGGATTAAACATTTCTAAAAATAGAAGAAAAAAAACTAAAATTCTCTCTAATATGACATCTCCATGTCGTGCGCGCCGCAAAGAGCTTTCCGAATTGAGATCGAACTCCCGATTCTGATATCGGTAGCCAAAGTTATGGCCAAAATACCAAACCATGCCCAAAACCGACCCAATCTTGGAATTGACTCGAGAACTTCCTGTCTTTACATTGACCCGCCAACCCGGCACCAACATTTGACTCAAGCCTCCTGCATTAGTCACCTTGGGTTGGAAAGAATTTGACCCTGAGTTCGACTGCACCTCTATTGGTAGGTCTGGATCTCCATGCTTGATCTCAATCAAAACCATAGAGACAGAAAATAGGTTAGTAGTGTTGGTTACCAGGCCAGGAGGGTTTTCCTCCCATCGAGATACCAACCCAACGCTAGTCCCATCATCGTCATAGATGGGCTCACCAATCT
This sequence comes from Dioscorea zingiberensis, assembly GCA_026586065.1. Classification (NCBI taxonomy): domain Eukaryota; kingdom Viridiplantae; phylum Streptophyta; class Magnoliopsida; order Dioscoreales; family Dioscoreaceae; genus Dioscorea; species Dioscorea zingiberensis. The sequence continues at coordinate 27,897,238 of CM048821.1, forward strand.
TCCTCCTCGGGCTCACCAATTTCCTCCTCGTAGTCGTTATAGATGGGCGAGATCTCCTCCTCCACATCATCGTTAAAGATGGGGAAAATCCACATCATCATTGAAGATGGGCGAGATCTCCTCCTCTACATCATCGTCGTAGATGGGTTGGCAGATGGGTTGGCCAAACCTCCGATCACTATGATTATGGTGCTGAACTTCCTTAGCCGGAAACTACCCACGACGATCATCAAGCGTTGGGTTAACTCCGCAACTTGCCTTTTGTAGATCCTTGTTCATCGCCTTGAGGACGCTCAAGTCACGGTACTAGACTTCCTTAGTCGGAACATGTCCAACCCAATGACCATGACCACAAGTCATTGATGTCGATGATGACGCTTCCCAAGAAGATAATGAGCTTTGATACCAACTGACGCTGGGCGAGGTAGCGATTATCCCGCGGGCTAACCGGGTCCAAGGACCGCAAGGAAGAACAAACGAAGAACCAAAAGAACTAGAGAAAATACTCTGAAATTCAAGAAAATATTATTAATCAAAATTCAATAATGAAAAACTAACCCACAATCCGGGTTAAATAGCCTCAAAAGATTAACCTAAAAACCTTATCATCTAATCTAAATTTGCTAAAATTGACAAATTATTATTTAAAACTAAAATTATCTAAATTTAAAACTCTAAACAAATAAGATAACTCCTAAAATCCGAGATCAAATCGGATTCAAATCCTATCCTAATTTGGCATATGAAATATTACCAAAAATAAGAAAAAGAGCGAAAACCCTAATTTGGCGGATTAAATATTTTTAAAAATAGAAAAAAAACTAAAATTATCTCTAATATGACATCCCCATGTCGTGCACGCCGCAAAGAGCTTTCCAAATTGTGGTCGAACATATGATTCTGATATCGGTAGCCAAAGTTATGGCCAAAATACCGAACCACACCCAAAACCAACCCAATCTTGGAATTGACTCAATAACTTCCCGTCTTTACATTGACCCGCCAACCCGGCACCAACATTTGACTCGAGTCTCCTGCATCAATATACCTGAAGTGTGAGTGGATTGATGGATTTTGCTTGCCCTATATATAGACGATATTCTGCTTACAAGCTCCAACTTGAGCTTATTAAGGAATACTAAAGATTTTATATCTCATAACTTAATTGATATGAAAGATCTTTGTGAAGCTCTTTATGTTTTTGGAATAGAGATTCATCATAATAGATCACTGGGCATGCTTGGGCTGTCACAGGAGATCATACAAATCAAATTTTCTAAAAAGATATGGGATGGAAAATTGCTCTCTTGGAAATGCACCCATTGTCTAGAGACAAATTAAAGAACTTGCAGTATCCTCATACATATTTGGAGAAACAAACAATGAAGAACATACCATATGCATTAGCAATAGGAAGCCTTAAATATGCACAATCTTGTACCCGACTAGATATTGCATTTGTTACTAGATTATTGGGTAGATTTCAAAGCAATCCAGGAATAACAGATTAGCAACCTGCAAAGAAGGTTATCAGATATCTATAGGGAACAAAAGATCTCATGCTCACATATAGAAGATCAGATCAACTAGAGGTCGTGGAATTCTTTGACTCAGATTATGCCAGGTGTCTTGATAGTAGGAAGTTCACTTCAAGACATATTTTCTTACTAGATGGAGGGATAATATTTCATACTAGATTATGCCGGGTGTCTTGATAGTAGGAAGTTCATTTCTTGGTCTAGTACTAAGTAAAAGACAGTGGTTGCCTCCATTATGGAAGCTGAATACATTGCCTGTTTTACAAAATTAGCACAAGCTATCTGGTTGCACAATTTTATCACAAATTTGAGAGTTGTAGACTCCATCCAAAGGCCCATCAATATATATTGTGATAATGATGCAATAGTAAAATTCTCTAACAATAATAAAAGCTCCCCGACGTGCAAACATATGGAGATAAAGTACTTAATTGTGAAAGAGAGGATTAGAGATCATTTGTTGTCTATTAAACATATTAAAACTGTCGAAATGCTAGCTAACCCTACTACGAAGGTACTTGCACCAAGGATATACACACATCATGTGCTTAATATAGGTTTAGGCAGTTCTTTTGATGATTTGTTCAACGTATAAATTTTATGTGATATAACATTTGTACTATGATCTTTGTTTGTACTTTGTTTAAAGTTTTCTTATTAACTACTATTCTTTTATTGGATGGGAATGAAGGAATAAACAATTGTTATGACATTTGTATGAGTTTATTCAATTAATAGAATGGGTCATATAAAGTGTTTTTTTATAATTTAAATCTTAGATATCTTAATGCATGGAAGGAACATATATTCATGTGTAATGTACTACCACTATGATTAATGTCTTTGAGGGTTGTTATGATCAAATGAAGGTAAATGTGTTTTTGTGAACAATGGGATGTGGTCGCTTCACATATAGATATCTGGCATTCAATGAGTTAGTCAAGTCAAGTGGGAGATTGTTGGACCTCAAGTCCCAATTTCCAACCTAATGTGACTTAACTAACTCGATAACTGGTTAGACCTATTATGTAACGCATTAACATAAGTGGCACATAAGGAACATTGTAACACGGTTATGGGGTGTGTTATATAAAGAACCGATTGGGCCTTTTCAACAAAACATCATAAAGAGAAACTCATCCGGTTCTCTCCCATTTTCTTCGAGAGAGGATGACTCATCCCATAGGAGTAATGACGCTTGTGGGGATACTTTAGTACACAATATTAATGGCCTCATGTATGTTCTTCTTTCTTAAAGTTTCGTCAATCTGATCCGACTACGCAGGAACCCAATATCAATAAGCCAAGTTGCTCTTACTTACTTTTAGCTATCTTAATGTAATAAGTCTATCCAATAAAATTTTCTTTTAAAATTGCTTTCCATTAGCCAAGGGCATCACATGAAATTGCCATCATAGCTTTGCAATTTATTCTTAAACTTGGTTTGAACCTCTCCAGCAAAGCTCTGCTTCTTAACTTCAATTCCTTGGGGGCGTAGAAATAATTTCATTAATCCTTTTGGTTTAGTTTGAAAAATAGTTTCTGATATGGTCATATCCGGCACGACACGTGTCATCAATCCCATGTAAGAGGTATAGAATCCAAAACTGCCACTTGGCAGAATCCCTAACGTCCACCCGGCTTAATCTGGGCCAGACCCCTGTCACCATCGCAACCCTCCATATAACCTACCTCAAAACCCGTCCGAAACCCTTCCCCTTGGGCAGAAAGACAAAAGCAGATCTAACACATTAATAACAAGATCTAGTTTAGAAGACTAAATGCCTTAACTCCCCCTAACACCAGATGGGATGCCAGTTGAAAAACAACCATCCCACTTGCTCCCATAAACTCCCCTCCCCTCACTTGCCCTACCAGGGGCCAAGATATTACCTACCGCCTTAAAGGCCCTACATAAGGAAGGGAGGAGAAAGATCCGAAGGTAAGAAAAATTCAACACAAGAACTCTCTTCTTTTCTCTCCAAAGTACTCCACTAACTTAACCGTCGGAGTTGAATCCGGGCGAAAGGCCCACTCCAATCGATTTTCTTCTCCCGTGCAGTTTTTTTTCCTGCCATCCAGAAGAGCAAAATCATTCTCTACCATCAGCTGTAAGAGTCCACACCAAATCAAATACAAATCTCAACCGTTGATCTGAATCAGATCTGATCCCGAGAGAAAGCTAGTTTTCAGCCCCAACAGTTTGGCATCGTCCATAGGGACCCTTACAAAAAGCCAAATGACAACAACCAGAAGGTCAACCCGTATTCAAGAACAAGGGGTGTGGGGTGGGGGGGGGGGGACAACGACGCTAACATCCCAAGTGAAACACAAGAAGCGAGGGAAAATCCACCAATATTACCAAAACATCCCAGGAGGAGAACATCCATGAACCATATCAGAAATGGAACGACGCCTAGAACAGCTAGATCAAGTTGTTCAAACTTTACGACATCCCCCCCCCAGATTGTTCCGCCTGCTCCTCCAACAACTTCAATAAGTAGGGGAAGATCCAGCGCCCACACACCCAGGGAGAGAAGGCCAAGAAAAGAACTCAGAGAAAGAACCCTTTTCTCCGATAGCTCAGAACCACCTTCTGTCTGCCAACGCAATTGTGCCCCTTCAAGGACCAAGCAATACACCGCATCTTACAACGGATGAGTCCTGCGATATACCCCACCTCGCAGAAGAGAAGAACCCGAGAGGTACGTACCCCAAGTAATTTCTCCTTACATTCGTGAAACACTAGAGCATGTTTCGGACAGCGTCAGGCCACCCCCTGTGGCCATATATGCCGGCAAAACCTATCCCTCGCGCCACTTGAAGTATTTCCGCTCGACAATGCTCCTCTCTGGAACAACGGACGCCCGCATGTGCAGGGCCTTTCGGCCACACTGGAAGGAGCAGCCCAAGATTGGTTTGTCGATCTTCCTACTAGCATAATCCCTTCTTTCCAGGTACTGGCGAATCTTTTCCTCGACCATTTCGCCAGCTACTCCAAACAAAAGAAAACCCCCTCTACACTCATGCGAGTAAAACAGCGCAAAGGAGAGAGCCTTAAGTTATACCTTGACCGATTCACCAATGAGGCATCAAACGTTGCCGACCTCACCCTTTAGATGACTGTCACCATTCTGATGGAGGGACTCCTCGATTCTCCATTCCGTTTCTCACTCGTGTTAGAACCACCAAAGAGTATGCTTGATCTCCTGACCCATGCCCAGAAATACATCAATTCCGACGAGATCTACGCAGGTTGGGAAGAAGAGGCGCGGAAGAAGACTAAAGAAGAATAAACATAAAAACCCCCTCCCACCCTTGAAAGAACCCAGGGAGAAGTTCGGCGGGAGGAACCTCAAAGGGAAGGCAATAGAGGTCGGGAACCGCCGCCCCAGACAACATGTCCTTCAGCCGCGAAGCACCCTAAAGGCAGGAAAGATAGTAAGGTATGAACACCACACCCCTCTCAACCAAACCCGAAGCCACATCCTGATGCAGATTCAAGGCAAAAAGATCTTAACATAGCCCGAGCCCACGAAGAATCCAGACCTCTTGAAAAACAACAAGAAGTACTGCAACTTTCATCGAGCCAGAGGTCACGACATAGAAGAATGCACCCACTTGACAAATACCATAAAAGATGTTGTCAGACGGGGTAAACTCTAACAATACATCCATCAAGACCCAAAAGAAAATGAGTCTTCACCTCCGAAGCGCAACAAAGCAGGAAGAGAAATTGTAGGTTATATCAATCGCAGGCCCGGATGTGGTGGAGAAAGTATGTCCTCCCGAAAGAGCTACGCTCGAATGGTTGGGTCTACCGAAGAAAGACAAACTTTGAAGAGACTACGGCCCGCACCACCTATCATCTTCTATAACGAAGAAACTCGCCACCCTCACGATGATACTCTAGTCATCGTCATCACTGTCTTCAATTTCGAGATAAGAAGAGTTAACATCGACAGTGGGAGTTCAGTACATGTCCTATTCTGGAGTGCCTTCGAACGAATGAGGTACAACGCAGACAACCTACTTCCTATCAAATCTAGTCTGGTCGGATTTTCAGGAGGAGTGGTGTAACCTGAGGGGATAATAACCCTCCCAATTACAGTCAGGAGCCCACCCAAACTGTCCATGGTTACCACAAATTTCCTGGTCATTCATTGTGCATCCAATTACAATATCATCCTTGGCAGGCCAACCCTTAATGCCTTAAGGGCGGTAATCTCCACCTACCACCTCTTGTTGAAATTTTTGACTGAAAATGGCTGTGGAGAACTACGCGGAGATCAGCCGCTGGGCCCGGTAGTGTTATGTCTGCACACTCAAGGGTAAAGGCCAAGACAAAGGAAAGGCCCCAGAAACAATAACTGTCCATAGAGCTGAGGGAGAAAATAATAATAAAGACCATGGACCAACACCAGTTGAAGAACTGATCACACTTCCCTTAGATAAAACAAAACTAGATCGAAAAGTCCAAATTGGAGCATAACTATCAGCCGAAAAAAAGAAAGAGGTCATGACTCTTCTACAAAAAAATTCTGACATCTTCGCATGGTCCTCGGATGACATGCCAGGAGTTGATCGAAACACCATCGAACATCACCTTAATGTAAATCCATCCTTCAAACCAGTAAAACAAAAACGAAGAAGTTTTGCCCCGGAAAGGCAAAAATCAGTAGAAGAAGTTGCCAACCTCATAAAGGTGAGTTACCTGGAATGGCTAGCCAATGTAGTCCTAGTAAAAAAAACCCTCCCTTAAATAGAGGATGTGTATTGACTTTACGGATTTAAATAAAGCATATCCCAAGGACTCTTTCCCTTTGCCCTCGATCGACGACCTACTGGACTCCACAACAGGGCATTAAATGCTAAGCTTCCTTGATGCATTCTCCGGCTATAACCAGGTCCAAATGGCTGAAATCGATGAAGAAAAGACTTCATTCATCACCAGCAAAAGAACTTATTCCTATAGAGTAATGCCCTTTGGTCTTAAAAACGCTGGAGCAACCTTCCAAAGATTGGTAAATAAAGTCTTCCAAAAACAAATGGGGAGAAATGTCGAAGCTTGTGTAGATGATATCCTAGTGAAAAGCGAAAAAACTGAGGACCACTTAGGTGACCTCAAAGAAGCCTTTCAATCCCTCCGGGCATATGGGATGCACCTCAACCCAAGTAAATACGCCTTTGGCGTCCGTTTAGGAAAATTCTTGGGGTTTATGCTGACCCAAAGGGGCATAGAAGCGAATCCAGAAAAAATCATAGCCATCCTTGAAATGGGGTCACCAAAAACCCTTAAAGAAATCCAAAGGCTTATTAGACCCTTTGGATTTCTTTAATCAAAATTTCATTGTAATTCATTTGTTTGTTAATTTATAAGAGGGAGGTCTTTTGCATTTTAGACCCTCATTACTTTTATAGTTACATGCAAATCCCTTGCTCATTTAGATTTGAGAGTGAGTGTGTCTTTGCACATCAGTCCCCAAGTTTTCCATATATATTACACTAATAACTCATGAGCACTTAGATTGCAATTTTAATAAAGAACCCTCATGTTCTTTAAAAATTATTATACAAGCCTATGCTTATTCTATTTTATGAGCGTGCATTTTACCCTCTAGCCTTACATTCCTTTGAATATCACATGCACCTCCCTCTACTCACCAATTTCCATGAAAAGTTAATTTGCAACCAACCCCCCATTAATAACTCATATTAATTCAAGCAAGGGGTTAAATCACTAAACACAATTAGGGGAATACTTAGGGAATTTAATCAGACTGTAAAACATAGCGGCTCTTACAACAACTTTACCATGTATGTAGTTTGGCATTATTAGATAACAACAAACTTTTGCTTTGAAGGTGGTGAAAGATAAGGAATGCTGATACAGGGAGTGCAAAACAAATGATGCTGAGCTGTTAGATTACACGATGATGGCATTGAGATATCATGAGTTGACAGATCAGCGCAAAGGCGGTAAGTGGTCATGATATTCTTGTGATTAGGGCAATTTTGGGTGTATTTTTGTCTTTTAGGCATAACTTTGGCTACGGTCGTCAAAACCACACATAAGACCCCAATCTAGAAAGCTCTTTTCAGTGTGCACACCATGGTCACCTAGTTATGGTTGATATGGAGTGTTTCCTACCTCAAATTATACTGTTTTTTCCCTCCATATCACTATTAATTTAGTTAATTTTTGCTATTTTTAGTAATAAGTGGTTTGTCAAATTAGGAAGTGATTTAAATCTTATTTGGTCAAGATTTCTGGATGATTATTTATCCTATTTAGAATTTCAATTTGGAAAAATTTATGTTATTTTTGCTATTTTTGGCAAAATATCAAAATAGTAGAATTTTATCCATACAATCCGTCTTGTGGACTGATTTTTGGTACACTTGATTTTCATATTGTTGATTTGAACATGAGAGACATTTTCTCTCTGTGTGGGTGATCTTCTTGTATTCTTCGTTGGCAAATCATTTGTTGCAACTAGCCTGCAAAATAATCGCTATCCTACCCGGCGTCAAATGCTACTATAATATTGGTTTTGTAACTAAAGTTTGTAGTATCACAAGTACTTTTTGTTGGATTTATTTTCTTTGTTTCGCTTAATTATACTTAATAATAGTTAACCTTAATTTGTTTTATTAAACATGAACTAATTAAGGTGTTATTTTTTCGGTTGAATTTGGTTCTACATGCAACTAGAGTTACATGCCAATCCAAAGTTCTTTGTTTATTTGGTTGAATTTGGAAATTATGGTGTATTTTGGATTACACCAAAACCCTTGAATTGGAGTATTATAACTTAGTACCAACCGGGGCCTAAGTTGTAATCTCGGATTCTGTTTTTCCTCACATGTGAGCGCCACATGAGAAAATGTAAAAGAGAATGCAGGGTTAGGGGTTATCACCCCTCCCCCTTGCAAGTATAGATTTGGACTTGCATTTTACCTATGTCCTCGCTGGTTGGGAAGGATTAGTACATGGCGCTCTAGTCCTCTAGGATGCACTAAAAAAACCAAAAGGGCTATCAGTCCCTAAAAGTAACTAAATTTATTAGATTGTTAATGTAAGGGTTAGTGAATAAATTAAACCTAATCACTAAAGTTACCCAACTTATGTTCTTACTTGTAATTAGGAAACTACTACTTGGTTGATGTCGGGTATGCTACAAGGGAGAGGGTTTATATCCCCCTATAGGGGTGTTAGGTACTATATTAGGGAGTTTTGCCCGCGGACACCGAGAAACCCTAAAAAAAACATGGGTTAAGTGATGCATGGAGGATTTATATAATTATAGGGTACATGACAGCCATGATCCACATTGTTTATGTCACGCCCCGACCCAATCTCCAGGCCTCGGGCACGTGCACAGACCGACCGTACCCAAGTGGAGACGAGCCCCACTCGGATACAAGGCCTATGTAAATCAAAAGCATGCAGTAAAATAAATACATTAACATCAAAAATAATCAGAGTTCTTACAGCGGAATCAATAAAAAAAGTCAGGGTTAAAATACCCTATAATGGTTTATACAAAATCAGGCCCTATTGGGTCCTATAAAGTACAATCTCACTCATAGAGAAATCCTAAGGTCCACTAACCTCAGCAAGCTATCCCGATCCCTCGCGCAGCTCCTGGATCTAATCAACTAATCTTTCAAACCTGAAAGAGAGAAAATCAAGTGGAATGAGATTTCGAAAAGAAAGCTCAGTAAGTACCCCCGCATGGAGTACAAAGAAGTCAATGAAGTCAACTAAGAAATAGTGATCCATATGAAACCATAAACAAACCATAAAGGTCAGACACAAGAATCACTATCCGACAATCTCGTAACAAAGAATACAACAAACAATAGATAAGAAAATTTTCACGTCATCTCCCTATACTCATCGACCTCAGCCAATCATCACTCTTAATCACATCCAGACCCTCGCGTCTGGTGGCGCTCTACGTGTACATACACGGCCAGCGTATCATCCCACTGACGAGTAGACATCCAAAGTTTCCTTGCTCTGGTAGGACTACAGGACGTTCAGAGTGTCCTCTCCCTGAACGCCCACAACTTATCTGCACTTCGTGGGAGAATCTTCAACACAAGAAAAACTGACAAACACCTTCCTGGACAAAACAAATATTGTATGTCTCAATGGTCTTATGCCGGACAATAGGAGGCTATGCTTAGCGAGCCCGCTCACTCCACTGACACATACCTACCCAACCTAAACACAAGCACCACGAGTCTCCACAATATTGTCCTGGTCACAAGTGGGTATGCTCAGCGAGTATTCAACAACAAATAGTGTAACTGACACACATCGTTAAGGCCAGCGTACAGGCTCACATATTGCCACGGCCACGTGCCGGTCAACGGATAAACATGCACAGTAAACACTATCTCAGACAAAGCAACCATACACATACATAGAATGGAAACCAAACAACAAGCAGGTATGTGCATGTAACCAATAAACAGATCATCATAAAAGAATAGGCATGCTATCAAATAGCAATCATCAAACACAAGGAACCCAAAGATGGGTGGGAGCAAGACAAGTGCACTTACATAAACATGGCAATAGCAAAGTCAAAAAAACCCAAATCTGGGTGGGAGCTTAGCAAAGGCACTTACAAAGAAATCATCCAACAAATGAGGGAAACAAGCCAAATGTACTTACAATAAACATGAATTAACAAAGTCAAGGAAGCGCATCACTGGGCGGGTACTAGGCAAAAGTACTTACCTCTATGAATGAAGTCTGGAATCCCACAGGACTCCCTCCTAACGCGTCTCTACGTCAAAATCTGATAACAATAATCCTGACTTAGTATTATTACCAAAAAAACATGATTATTATTCATGTTAGTGTTATTGCAAAATTCAGATCATTGTGCGTAGTCCTAGAGAACTGCTCATAAATTTTGATTCTGGAACCCGATCGAGTTGATTTAAGGCTCGTTGGAAAGATCTTTTCCCCATATTTTCAGCGATATATTATATGTCTCTATTGGATAACCACAAACTGCCCAGTTATCCCTCAAAGGGGACAGCCAGACTGCAGCCCCTTAACCATCCCAACTCCTAACTTGACTAAGCTAACCCAGTTCCCAACTGACTGAGTCTAACCAAACCGGACCCAAGTCCATTAACTTGTTTCAACCTATTTAATATTACTTGATCAAATCAATCCCAACTCATATAACTAAATTGACTAAACTTGGTTTGATTTAAAACAAACCCAATTCAACTTAACCACTTAACTAACTTAACATAGTTTGCTTTAACATAGATCTAACCCAACCTACTAAATCAATTAAACCAATTGATATTAATCCGGTTTGAGTTTAAAATAGGCTCAACCCAAACCACAGGACCCTATTAATTTATATTCCCACACACAATGCAGAATTTCTGCTAGTTTTGCCCAGTCGGAAAGGATTGTCCATATCATCCAATCCAGATATCCGATTACATTGATTTAAGATTCACTGGAAAGCTCTTTTCATAATATTTCCAAAGGTATATTATACACTCTGATTAGGGAAATTCATAATACCTAAAATACCCCCAAAATCAACAACCCGGACTGGCAAAATTCACAGATTTTCCTACTCTTAAATACTTGGTCATAAATTTTATTCTACTGATCGGATTTCAATGAAATTCGATTTTTTCTAGATTCGTGAAGAAGATTAGAATCTGAAACAAAAGTTTAAAGATCATAAATCAGAGAAAATCTGGCCGAATTTTGCTAAAATTACAGGTCTGCAGGCGTTTTGCAGGGTTTTGGTAAATCTGTTGTATCTTTTAATCCGTAAATAGGATTGGATTAAAACCAAGTTCAATGGATTCCTAAGAACAGGACGAATATGGATAAATTTATTTGAATACGATCAGGTGACAGAAAGGATTCTAACTTATCAATATTTTCTGTTTTGAATCTACGTGTCAATGAGATCATCCAATTATTATGAACTTCTAATCTCAAGATACATATATTAAACTAAACCTTCAATATTTTGGATCCCGAAACCTATAAATCCATATCTAAAATAACATAAATCATCTAATATGTTTAGAGACTAACCTGAATCATACCAAAGATCTATTCTTTGGTGGAGATTGTTTGGAGATCTAAAAGAGACCTCCTCTTGTCTCCCTCATAGCCCTGGCTTTCGACTGTGAGAAATAAATACCTAGAAGAGGCTAGGGTTTTCTCCTCTATTTATAGAATTATAGTAATGTCAAACTTACATAAAACCCCCTGAAGTATTACTAAATTATTATGTTAGTTTTTAGTGATTATTTAGTAAAGAGTCCCTAGACTCTTCTAAAATTCCATACTAGTATGCAGGGCTTCCACGTGAATCTAGTAAAGAACCCTCCTATTTCTCCCAATTCGCATGTAAGTCGTCCTGTGTGTAAGGGAACCAATTTCCACTTAAATCCAAATTTTTCTTGAAATTACTAAAAGGTCCCCAATTTAATCCTAATTAGGGCATTAACAATTTAAATCCCTCTTTTCTCATCAACTCAAATAAATTCCAAGTACGGGGGACTTCTCTAATTATCTAATTACTTAAAGAAATTAGAGAATGTTTACCCCAACAAAATTTTAACTAGATCCAACCTTGGGGACTTTCTTTTATTAACCAAAGACTTTAGTAAAATAATTAGAAAAATAATAACCTAAAATCGTTGAATTTTACAGTTTACTTTCACTCAAGTATAAAAGTGAAATTCAAATAATTTGATTTAGAGATGTATTTGTTTAAAATGAGTGCACACTCGTTGAGCTTTTTGAAAGAAGCCCATTTTGTTCATTAAGTCTTTTTCAAAGTTTTAAAACCATAAAAAAGAAGGGGTTTTAATTCTAAAAATAAACAATTTGGAGGATGTTGAATATCTTTATTCATGTGGCCTAATAAAGCTTAATAATGGTTAACCCTAATTTGTTTTATTAAACCTAGATCAATTATAATAGGCCAATCAAATTAAAAATTCTATTTGGGCCCAATTAGATATAAAGCTTATGTCGCTCTTTACTTACTCTAAGAAAAGCCCTAACAAACCTTTTTTTTCTTTTTTTTTATATTTTTGTGTGGGGTTGACGATTTACTGTTAGTTCTCAAAGAAAGCTATTTAGATGACTTAATATGCTAGATTGAGAACAAAGATGGCTAGTTAATGATGTATTTAAAGAGAAATATGGGTTCATTTGTATGAAATCAATACCAACTGGCATGTTTACTTGTTTTAGCGAATTTTGATATTAAATGGATCAATTTATGTACTATGCATGTTTTTTTAATATTGATAGATGTTGAGAATTGTGGATCAAGATAGGGATGATTATAAGCCAAAAAGAAGGGTGTTCTATGAGGAGAGAGCAAAAAGAAGAAAATGGAAAAGAGGACTCTGGTAAGATAGTAAACTTGTATTTTGTTGATTTTAATAGCCTATGTTTACTTGTATGTCTTGGGATGTATTTTAGATCATGTGGTTGGTATTTGTTTTTTTGTAATCAAAGGTCATATATTTGTGTGTGAACTTAAGCAAGAGAACATGGTATTTGAAATTAAGTAAAAGCAGAGGTTGTAGGATAACCTACAAATTTCTCAATATTATTAGTTGAACTCAGGATCAAACCTCCACTTAATTACAAAGTGAGAGTGTGCGTGTAAGGAGCCACGCTGCCCACCCTTGACTTCCACACAAGGAGCTTATCGCCTTTGTCAAAAAACTTTTCTCGTGAAAATTGCTGACTTTAAATCCTTTTAAAAAATATATTTTATTACTCTTGATTTACATATATATTTATGAATTATGTGCTTAGGATAATAATAAAGAGATAGGTTGTCGATAGTAGATTGTTTGTATCTAATTTATTATGGTAGAGAAACTATGGCTACAGATAAAATGATTGTTTGTATCAAATTTATTATAGTAGAATAACTATTGCTACAGATAAAATGATTTTTTGTATCAAATTTATTTTGCTACGGATAAAATATTCAGCTGTTGAGGCAAATTTGTCCACCAGTACTCTTGCCATTAATTTTCCTATGTTTGTGGGAAGTGTTGGTTTATATCATGCAAACTTATAAATTATTGTATTGTTTAGGAAATGATTTATTAATCTAAAACCTCCATCCTTAACCGATAAGAAACCTAGCAACACAAAAATAAACTTCATAATTGTTTTCATTTAGTAGCTGAAGAAAATGTCATCTTTAATTTGACACCAATCATAAGTACAAATAAAGCACCAAAATACAAGCTTGGTCTTGAGGTTAAATTTGATGCTTTTCTTTGCTAATCAAAGATTAATCTTAATAGGGTAAACATTCACTTGATATATATGTTCATTTTTTGATCTCCATCCACTATGACTTCATGAAACTCTTCAATCTACATGAAAATCAAACATCCCATCTTGTCACCTTGAATAATGTCTTGCACCAACTGTACTTCACTAATGTGTTTAATAACATAGATATATAAATATGGAAAGAAGGCTGGCAGTCAGAGACAACGTGATCAAAATAGAGTGACTAGTTGTTGGTGTGCCAATGACTCTTTCAAATCATGCAGGGATCTAAGTAGCTTGACAACAAAAGTCTCATTCTACTTATTGACACACTAGCTAGTTCCAAGTACTAGATAGACATGGCATGTCATTGCAACAACAGAACAAGGTTGCATGGACTGCTAATGACATGCTAACACTTTCATGAACACAAGAACGGTAGCTACGTACATTCAGTACCAGTACTGTTCCCCGGTTCTCTCTACAGCCACCCCGGAGCGGTGATATCGATCTCACCGATTATATATATATATGTCGGCACTAGACTCCGCCGACAGCCTGTGGCTTTGTCGCTGCCCTAGAGACAATCAATGAAATTGGAAGAGAAAGGCTTGCTGTTTTGATTACCAAATGGCTGACTTTCAGTTAGAGAGTAGCTTTCCAATTAGTTTATTAATTAGTTAATTAGTTAACAAGTCAGTTAGTTAAGTACGTATAAGACATGAGAAGAGAGAGGACAACAAGATCTAACTGATTTATTACCTTTGCACCAAACTTCATTAATCTTGGATCCTTGTAAACTTAATTCATCAGGTGGATGGGTACGTACGTATATATGTAGCATTAATTAATGGACCACTGTTAGCATGTTTTTTTTTATTAACAGGTAATGAGGTAATTAGGTAATTAAGAAGAGAGAGAGAGAGAGAGAGAGAACATGGTGAGATGAGAAAACATGGGCACGTGTGAGTGCGGCATGTAGAGGAGGCAAGGCATGCAAGATAGTCCGGGTGATGCGATCACATCCAAGAGCTGGGGGGACCCTGCCAATTGATGCTGCCTCTCCTTCTCACCCAACCTCACCAACACTTGTCTGACATCCTCTCTCTCTCTCTCTCTCTCTCTCTCTCTCTCTCTCTCTCTCTGTATACAGAATATTGCTCCACTTCGCCTTCTATGTAAGGGATGTATTTTGTTAAAAATACTTTAATGTTATTTAAGTGGAGGTTTTATATATATCTTTACTTAGTTTAATGTAAAACTGAAAAATGAATTGAGGATTAATTGATACTTGAGTAGAGCAGAAAAACTCACTGAAATCAAATATAAAATGTTTATATTTAAAATAATTGATATCTTATCTTATAATAAATTTGATATTCTAGCATCTTAAAAATGTAACCAAACAGTCAAATAAATTTCAGTAATCGAAATAAACGGGTTTTGATCATCAACCACAGAAGCTTTAATATGGCCATGCTCGATAAGTGGTGATAGAGATTTCTGACTGGAGAAGCTGGAGTATGCTCTCAGGTTTTAAAACACTACTATTTTCGCTACCAGGAACCAAATCCAGTGGCGGATCTTGACATTAAGTTTTGGGGGAGGCCAAAAAATTCAATGATAAATAATAAAAGTCTCATAAAACTATTAAATTTTTTTACTTTGTCACCCCCTAAAAAATAATCAAATCATTTATCACCCATTACTTTTCAATAATACTCATAACCCCCTCGTTTAATTTTATTTTATTTATCACCCAATAGACCAAATTTTATTTTAAAATTTATGATTTCACCAACAATAATTATATTTCTGTTTGACCCCTTGAAAATTTTTATATTTATATAAAATGACATGCTTTGTTATTACACCCATAACCCATGATATGTGTTTGTTACCTAAAATAAATAATTATTGTTTATAAAATATATTTTAAAAATATATCAAATAAAAAATTATAAATAGGATATGTTTAATGGAAATTATTAGTATTAAATTAAATACTTTAAAAAACAGATGTAATCCTTCAATAAAAAAATGATAACAAAATTTAAAAAGAGAAAAGAAGAAAAACTTCCAACTTATTGGATTTGAACTAATGACCTTGGCCAACTAAAGTCCACTACTTACCAACTTAGCTAATGTTTATTTTTATTTGGAGGGCCAATTTAAAGCTTTCAACTACATCTATATACATAATATTAATAAAAATAACTTTTTTTCCAACATTTGGGGGGACCAAGGCCCCCCCAAAGCTGTACATAGATCCGCCCCTGACCAAACCCCTTTGATAAGGTTTCAACTACGACATCTCATTTATGGAAGGGCTTGTCTCACCAGAATGGAGCTTTGATGCATAATATAATCTCTAAGCCGGGGGAGGGAACATCCACATACCTGTGGTATGACAACTGGATCAATGGCTCCTCACAATATACGCTTTATCTTGATCTCCAGGGACTGATATGGAAGGCAAATACCACAGTATGGCAGGCAAGACAGGACCTGCTACAGGGGGAACCTCTACTAGTAGAGGGCCCGCTAACAGAGTCAAGCATGATGGAGCTCCACTTATTGACCAGACAAAGTGCAGGAGGCACCTGAAAGTGGGGCAGACACGCGAAGTTGGAAGCTCACAGTTGAAGAATCATTCACTGTCAAATCTTTGTGCCAATTTTTGATAGACGAGTGCATTATATCTACACTAGCGACAGGGTTCTGGAAGCAACCATGTCCCACCAAAATCAAATTATTCACTTGGCTGGCGGCGGATAATAAGATTCTAACTTTGGATAATTGCGGAAAAGGGGAAGGGCCGGAACGCGCACCACCATATTATCTTTGCATGGAAGAAGAAGAAACGGTGGAACACTTGCTCACACAGTGCAGTTATACTACAAGAGTATGGCGGCACTTCTTTAAACTCTTCCAGCTGGGTGTGGATCTATGGAGGGACAACAATTTCACTTCCTATATGCCCAGGGAACTCCGTAAGGGATGGAATCTGCTAGGTCTTTGGCCATAATTTGGAATGTTGGGTTGGAGTGTAATAGAAGATGTTTTCATGATAAACAACGCTTTTTTATGCAAACTGTATATTTGCGATATCGACTTCCTAACCCTTTTCTGGTTTGATAAAGCTCAAGCATCCAAGAAGCCGAAGTTGATAGCAACTAAGTCTATAGTGAAGAGAAGCTTGGCATTCATGTGTGAGGAGCCACCACAGCATCCCGAGGGGGCTGGGTCGCGACACCCAAGACTAAAGGAGTATCGTCGATAGGGGATCCAATATGGATCCCAACCTATGTTACTTTGAATGTACCATATTTTTAAATAAATGAATGTGGTTTATTCACTTTATCAAAAAAAAAATTTAATTATGATTTGAATTAAGATGTGTATTAAAAGCAGTGTTATCAGAACCGGACCGGATCGGCGGTCCAACCGGGTGAACCGGTCAATTTTTTATTTTTTATTTTAATTTTTCAAATATTAAATTATTTAAAACAGTATTTTTTATTTAAAATAATTTTTTATAATAGTTTTGTTATAATAATTTTTAATATAATTTTTTATAAATTATTTAATATAGTTTTTTTTTTATTAATATTTATATTGACCTGACATTGACCAATTAACTCGACGATTGAACCGATGACATGATGACTTGAGATTTTAAACGGTTCAATGGCCGGTCCGGTTATGATAACATTGACTAAGGTTAAATAAATTTGAATTAAAATATAGGGGCCTGCAGTCATATATATCAAGCAATTAAGCGCCACCATTTTTCTAGATGGCCAGATTGGGATAGACTAGTCTAGTATGATCTCGAAAAAAACATGGGAGTAATGTGCAGGCAGCATGTGGTTGTCTGAATAAAGAGAGAAGATACTAATAGTAGTTAGTGGTAGGGAGAAAGAGAGAGGGTTGATCACATGGGACTGATGGTCACGCCCAATGGCACTTGGGTCCCCTTCCCATTTCCATGCAAACAAGGGGCACCATATCGGACCCCAATCCCTTCCCACTAGTGGAACCCTCACATGTTACCACCTCAGGCTCAGCCCCCTTCTTGTTTTCTGCTCTTTTTTGACCCTGACCCCGACCCTAACCCTAACCCTTACTCTTAACAATTTCTCATTTTCTAGGGTTTACTTAGGGATACGTACCTACATTGGGAAACCATACTTCAACTGTCATGCTGAAAAGAGAAACATATGTTTATTTTTCTAAAAATAATAAAAAAAGCCTAAAAAAAATAAAATAAAATCTTATATTTACAATAGATAAATATTAGTTATATAACTAATAATAGCTTTTTAAGAGTGAATCCGTGCATGATCGAAGCAAAGGTGAGTAATTACAGCCCATGGGCTGTGAGTGCCATGGCGCCGGATGAGACCCCACCGCACGTCGTGATTAGGGGACTAACACATCGGAAATCGCGACATGAACGAATCTTTAAGACTAATTTTATGCTAATTTTATAAGTAATGATGCCCTAATCTCTCCCTTCAAGCTGTACAATTTGGATGCCCAGCATGTCCTTGGATCAAGAACAAGACACCCAGAGCTCATGTCTGCACACTAGGTCTCCAAAACACAAGACACTGCCACAGGACATAAGAAAGACAAGGCATCTTTTGGGTACAACGTAGAAAGATTTAACAAACATGTAAGCAGCGAGATTAAGAGTTTAAACTTTAAACAAATGCCCCCAGCAACACGTGGCAAGCTGGAGAGCAAAAGGGCCCATGGAGTGAAACATGGCCCACAGTGGAACCCATGGGGGACAAGTAGGACCACCAGCCCTTGATATAGTTTCTCATGCTAGTGACTTACTAGTTTCTCTCTCCCACAGTACATGATAACCCCAACTCCACTGCTATATATAAAGCCCTCTGATCCCTCAGTCCCTAGCTCTTGTGTAGTAATCTCATCTCTCTTTAATTTCTTCTCCACAAGTACATAATGTCTAGCAGGAGGAGCAGGAATATCACAGAAGAGGAGATCAATGAGCTCATCTCCAAGCTCCAGTCCTTGTTACCGGAATCCCGACGCAGAGGTGCAGGCAGGGTGAGCAAAAAAGCATTAACATATATATAAATATTTCATTCATTCATTCCAACAAAAACTTTTTAAGTAGATTTAATTTATTTATATAAGCGATCGATATTGCAGGCATCGGCATCCAAACTACTAAAGGAGACGTGTAACTACATTAAGAGCCTGCACAGGGAGGTCGACGATCTTAGCGACCGTCTCGCCGACCTCATGTCCACCATGGACAACAACAGTGCTCAGGCCGAGATCATTCGGAGCCTGCTCCGCAGTTAGACACACCCACCATGAGGTGGATTGATTGGACTGGAGAAGACCGCAGACCGACCTTGGCTTGAGTTGTTTCCTACATGACAACCAACCAGATTAATCTATTCCAATTTCCCAACATATTTAATTTAATTCATATATATATATCTATATATATATATATATATCATGTAATTCAGTGTCTTGTTAGCTAGCTACTTGATTAATCTAATTACCATGTATTTTCATCTTACGTGGCGTCTCAAATGTTATGCACCTCCTCCCTGTGGACCTAGCCTGACCTAACGTTTGTCTAACTAAACACGTGATAACATTAAATCGCGCGTTCCGGCGGGCCTAGCAGTGGAAAGAACGGCGTTTTGACCGGTTCCATCTCTCGCTTACGGTTACGGTTGAGAGAAGTTAGTTACACACGACGTATATCTATGGACGGGACGGGCCCGTCAACTTCAACGGGTTAACGGGTTTTGGTTAGTGAGTCTTTATCATGTCCTTATTATGATATGAGTAATAATGATTCCGACCCGGGAAAAGATATTTAAATGAAATTTAGAAAAGAAAAAAAAAAGTAAAAAATATTGCATTTCCTAAACCAGCCCTGCAAAGCTTCTGGAAGTGAAGCGAGTTTCTACAAGAATTGAAGGCTAGAATAGAAAGGAAATCGGAGCAAACGTTCCGTTTCCGATGGGATCTGAACTCTGAAGCAAAGCGCGATTCCCCTGCAAAAGAAAAAGCATGCCAGAAATACGGTCAGGTTGGTCAGCCTGCGAAATAATGACAATGATGGCTAGCAAAATCTGGAATTCATGGGTAAAATAACCATTTTGCCCTCATCGAATGGGACCATATTTATGAAAAAATAGGGGTGCAAATAGTCATTTCGCGGCATTGCAGGTTGCCAGGTTTGCTTTTTAAAAAAGAATTAACGACAAAACCCAGCCGTGGAACGAGAAAATCGGTCGCAAGGAGAAAAACAAAAAAACAAACAATCGCCATGCAATCGGAGCTTCAAAAGCCGAGTAAATCCGATAACAATGAACGAAAGAAGTCAGAAATCATCCAGTTTATCCGATATAGATACGGAGCAACGGGGATCCGACCCGTTAATACTCCGAAAGTTCAAACCGATTAAATCGGCGAGCTACGGAGAAAACGAAAACGAAGATGGAAAAAGATAACACCGGCGAGGAATTTTATCAGAAAACGAACCTTCTCCCCAGCTGCTCATCAGAGAGAAGCATCGATCCCAGCCGTACGATGGCCGAGCGGCGACGAGGGGAGACAGGGACGGGAGGAGAAGATAGAGTCGATGTGAGAGCCGATATGGAGAGGCGCGAGCCGATCCCAATACATCGAGCCGAAGCCTTCCCCAATCACCTCCTTGATGCGGAGGTCCTCCTCACGGATTCTTCTAACCTGGCTGTGCACGGCCCCTGCCGGACTCCGGCCGTATCTCGCCTTCTCGGAGGTTACCTCCATAGCGGCGACGATCGCAACGTAGGATTGGGCTTGGGGACGTGCGTGTAAGAAGGGGATGAAGGCTCGGAGAGAGCGAGGTCGAGGCTCGCTTGGTTATAAGGCAAGCGACCTCGATGCACGTGTGACGCGTGGGGATGATGGTTGAGACACGTGCCAAACGTTGGTATTACGTATTGGGGTGGGAAGTTGGAAGACGTCGCCGTTACGCCTTATGACGCGGTGGACATGGAGATTGACACGTGTAATATACTTGAGTAAGTCGCAAGTAATGAGTTTGGGATATTCTTAAATTTAGCGTGAGATAATGCTTTTATTTCTTTACTTTATAAATTATTTTAGCAATGAATTCATTCTCATTGATATTCGTACTGTCTGCATTTTAATATTGAACTATGGATAAGAAAGTGTTTTAAATAATTTTGAAGAAGATATCAACTATGACGGATGGCTCTCACCTTGATAGAATTGATGCTTTTTTTTTTCATCTAATCTTATAAAGATAAAAAAACTATGGAGAAAGAATATTTCAGCGCTAGTACTCGAGAGAGCCTTGTTTAAGTCAAAAATTTGAAATAGAGAAAGGAGAAAGAGAAAAAGAGAGAAAAGAAAAAACTCAAAGAGGATTCAGAGAAAAAAAGAGATGCTCAAACTAACAATCAATATAGAATCCCGATTAAATTCTAATTGTTTTCTCGATGAGCCGAGGACCTCTTTTTATAACTTGGAGACCATTTCCTACCAGCTTTCAGTGCTTCCTGTAATTCATCCGCCACCATTGGATGACTAGGAGGTTATTTTGACAACTGGGTTCTCATCTCTGTACTTATGATCATGTCACGTGTCTTTAGTTATTTTCTCCTATAACACTTGCCTCCTAATTCTTTAGGTCGGCCACCCTTGAACTCAATACAACCTCGAGAGTTCTGCTGCCCGTTGATGGCATGATCTAATATGAGAGGAGTTTACGGTTATCCAACTACGAGTTGTTTTCTGGATGCAACCGAGCTGGCAAAATCACTCCTTCGTATCAACTTCGATTAATGGGTCACTATATACCAACTTTCAAAATGTCTTTGTCTGAAAATTAATAGCGAAATCCAATGGAGAAGATCATAGAAGCGACTCTCTATAGGATCGTCTCAAAGTTTCAAGAGATAATAGCCCATGTGTCACCCATCCGCGGGTGCATCCGTTGAGAGAGTCTTCTAGGCCGTCAGATCCTAACTAATTACTCTCAAGGAAGCACGTTTTCAAGTACCACCTATAAATAGATTTGTAGAGAGCTAGGTTTTTACTTTCATAATCCCTATCTCCATCTTTGCCGTCACTTAAGAAAGCTTTTAGTTTCTCTCCGATTAGTCTCCTTTTGTCTTCACAACTGAGATAATGAAGGTTATTCCCTTAGATTTTAGGGAGTAGAGTTTTAGTGTCAAGTCAATAGTATATTCTTTGAGTTTTCCAGACGTTATTCAAGCAGGTGATGGCTTCATCATTTTCCCTCCCTTTAGGTATAGCCTTCCAACCTCTAGGGACGGAGCCAATTCTCCTCAATCGAGAGAATTGGTCGTGTATCTAGAGTCCTTTTGGACTAGTTTCCGTCTTACAATCCCTCTTTTGTTTTATGAAATCCTATCATTCCACAATCTTTACCCCTGCACATCTCGTCCCAAACTCATGGAGGATCCTCTATGGGTTTATTATCCGTTTACTTCATTTCAGCCTTGAGCCTTCCCATCATTGGTTTCATCTTCTTTTCTACCTGAAAAAGAATCTGAACGTCGAGGATTAGTACTATTACACCGCCCAAGTTCTTAGAACTTTTCTAGGGAAAGCCATGTCTGCCATTCACCCTTGGAAGTAAGGGTTTTTCATTATTTCTCGTAAGTCTGGGTGGACGGTCCCGACCTTATGGGAACCCCTCCCCCAACAATATCAATCCATCTTTCAAGGTTGAGGTGTCGCCCGCGATGAAAGAGCAGTTGTCCTTCTAACAAAGCAATGAGTGTCTTCCTTTAGCTAGTATAATCACTGTAGAAAACCTTCACGAAGTCGAGCTCTTCCTTCTAGTGGGTAGGATGCCCTTCTTTTTTTGCAGAATCTGTTCATCTCTTTTTACTTCAAATGTAACTAATTAGTTGACCTGATGTTTGCAGAGAACCCAATAAACAAACGGTTTCTTATCGAGAGTTTGAAGAAAAGTCGAGCGACTTTTCCATCTCTCCCACTCCATTGCTGGGAAAACATCCTACCAAGAAACAGGAAAGACCATCTAAGAAGTCTCGGGCTCAGGCCGAGGCCTTTGCAGATGACAGCCTCGACAATCAAGGAGATGGACGCTTCGGAAGACCTGGTTCCAAGGTCTCTACATTGTTAGGTAGTATTACCCGTGGAGTCAGATACAAAGGCTGACACACACACCACCTCGCCGTATGCGATTGCAATAGAGTTGGGGGGGTGCCTCCTCGCCCTCCCAACCTCAGGTGCTACTGAGGTGAAGACTTTTCGCATCGATAAGGTGGCTGCTGCCGAGGCCTTCAAGGCTATTTTTTGGAGTTTGTCCTCGCTACCTTGTGAGGCCTTAGCAAGAAAAGCCTCATGATGGTTACGAATTTTGTAAGTGTACGAGTCGTGTCAAGTAATAAAGTGTACTCCAGAGAGTAGTATGTCGACCCTACAGGGACTAAGAAGTACGAGTACTAACTATAATTCTATTATCTAGCCTAACCGATACTTTGTTTGAAAAGACAAGAAAACTAAATTAATCAAAGTCTTAAAATTCATTAGTAACGGGATTAACTCTTGGGAAAAAAAATCAATCATGAAAGGGGATATTCAGGCAAGGAATCCCCTCTGGAATTTCATAAAATATAGACAAATGGTTATTATATCAAAGATTGGAAGATGTTAGACAGTGGGTTTCTAAAGTATATTAAATCCCTCTCCGGAGGCGACCAATACCTAACTCTGGTTGCATTAACGTTCTGGGGTACCTAAAATCTCGGGAGAGTTATGAGAATAAGACGTATGAGAGAGTCGCTCTCCTTAATACCATATCTCTTAGTGTACTCATAACTCCCTGTATTGAGGTTGATCTACACACGAGGAAGCGTTTATTCATCTCTCATATGAATTATATTGGAATTCTGATGAGTGCATAATTATACATGTTTTCATACTACATTTGTATGCACTTTATTTGTCTTTTCACATAAATTTCTCTATTTTTGTGCTCTATTGGGTATTTTGTTGTGATTAAACAAGAAAACAGGCACTCGGGGTAAGAGGATCGAAAAATCGGGACAATTCAGAGCGAGAAAAGCCAAAGAAGCAAGTATACAGTAGTGTTCCCTAGCGTGCTTGTGCCCGTACAACTCTCGGAATCCTAGAAAATTCATTTCAGGAGTACATGGGTGTGCAGATCTAAGCACGCTCGTGGTTAGTGATTTTTGAAGTCTATAAAAGGGCACCTACATCAACTTTTTGGGGGGACTTTTGGCAGATCGACTTTGGACGGTTCTTCCGTTGTTGGCTAAGGTTTCGAAGAGGGGATTGAAGGTTTGAGAAGTTATCAATCAAGGGAGTCTATATTCTTTTATTATGTCTTCTTCATTAGATCTTGTTAGGGTTTCCCATATTATGACCAGGTAGTTAGACCTAGATTGGCCCGGCTGGTTCAACCGGAAAAACCGGGAACCAACCATGTGGTCGGTCCGAGCATGCCCCATAGACCTGGCTATGCTTGGAACCGAGCATAATCTAATGACCCGGCTGGTTCAATCGGGAACCGGTTGACCCGACCGAGTCATTCGGGTCATGGTGTTAGCAGATTGGTTGAAACAGAAGGGCTTGCGACGAGAGACTATTAGAGTGGCAGGGGCAAGGGTGGAGACGAAGACGACAGGAGCGACGGCGGTGGGAGAGGCGTAGAGGGGGTGGTGAAAGTGGGCTTGGAAGGGGGGGATGATGGTGGGGACGGAGGCGGTGGGAGAATGGGTGGTCGGAGTAGGCTTGGAAGAAGGGGTGGTGGTAGTGGCAGCGGTGAGGGATTGAGCACCGGCGGTGACGGCAAGGGAGAGGAACAAGACTGCGATGGTTGAGAATCAGATTGGAGATTAGGGTTTTGAGGTGCGTCGACCGAGTTGGTGTGGTGTTGCCTGTGCTGATGGCGCCCGGTATTTTTCCTTTTATTATTTATTCTTTCTATTTTAAAATTATGTGCAAATTTGCATGTGCACCCCTATAAAAATTTATAACTATTTATAAGTCCACGAGTGTATGTATGATTTGGTACTTATTAGCAAGAGTTTTGTTTTGAGGACCAATAATAATAAATAATATAGAAATTGAAATGAGTGTGTGAATTGAAGTAGACTAGTTAATTATTTATTTAAATTATTATTATATTTTATATCATAATTGGTTATTATTAATTGTTCTAAATTATTTTTTAATATTTTATTATTGAACCCGGTTCAACCCCGGATTGACCTCGGTTGAACCCCTGACCTCTAGGCATGGCCGGGTCAATGCCTGGGCCGGATCTGACTACCTTGGTTATGAGAGGCTAAACCTTCTATGGTGCCTCGGGTTATTGAACTATAAGATGAACTTGTGACTCTTTTCCTTTATTTTAATATTAGTTTTTTTTAATTATTCTTATGAAGTATCTATGTGTGCTTAATGTTTGTGGTTTGTTAGTGCAAAAGCGTCGATCGCATATCTGTAGTTGCTTGATACATGAAGTGAAATCTCAGTCAAGTTAGATCTGGGCATAGATTATAGGGGTGCGCATACACCGAGAGATCGGGTGATCGTGGTGATTTCATAACACACTCTCCGGATTAAGGTAAAACTTTATAGTGGGAACCACATAACACTAATAATAATAATGCGGTCGTATGGCAAAGTCGTTGTATGGGACTAGGGTTTGGCTACATGAGAGATCATGGTCAAACTAATTTAGGGTTCTCCACGGTCCAAGAATACATCAATTAGATAGTTGGTAATAGGAAATTAGTCACAAGGGATTCTTAGGGGGATAAAGATCAAGGTACCATGTCCTCTTGACTGATAACCCTAGATTTGCCAACTGTATACTTTAGTTTTAGTTCTTCTTTAAATTACTTAGTTAGGATCACAAAAACACCAAAAATATTTTAGGCTAGATAATAGAATATAAATTAGTACTAGCTAGCCGTTCCCTATGGATTCGACTACCCTACCCTCAAGATACTTTACTACTTGAGCGACCTCATGCACTTGCGGGCTAGCAGCACATCAAGTTTTTGGCACCATTGATAGGGAACGACAATTCTAGGAACATTAGGATTCTGTTTGTCTAGTCAAATAAGGAGTAGTTTAGTTTATTACTTTTCTTTTATTTTAGATCTGATCTTTTGATTTTATTCTCAGTTGCAGGAACTGGTGCATGACCAGGAGCTCCCATATCCTTTAATCGTACAAGATCCGGACTTTGAGTGTCAACTTCCCAAGAATATTAGAAGAATCACTCTAGAACAAACCGCAACAACGAAGATTAGTGTATAGGTCGATGAACCAACACCAATGGCAACACTGACATGGTCAATTTCCAATTTTGCTAAACTAAACCTTGATGGCATTGGTTCTAGCATTAATCTGCCACCAATCATAGCTCACAACTTCGAGCTGAAACCTTATGTTATTCAGATGATTCACCAGTCATGCCAGTTCGACGTTTTCCGAGATGAGGACCTATATGCACATCTGACAAGCTTCTTAGAGATCAACAACACAATTTCAGCATACGGAGTACTTGATGATGTAATCTGACTTAGACTGTTCCCTTTCTAAGTCAAAGATAGAGCCAAACAATGGCAGAACTCACTACCCTAGGGATCTATCACCATATAGGCTCAGTTTGCCAAAAAGTTTCTCTTGAGATATTTTTCACTGGCTAATATCACGAAGCTTCGAAGCGGCATCTCTTCCTTCAAACTATTGGAATCAGAAACACTTTATGATACTTAGGAGAGATATAAGGAGTTACTCAGAAAGTGGCCACAACATGGTATAGTGGACTGGATGCAGGTCCAAACCTTTTATAACGGACTGAACATAGCTACCAAGCAGATGTTGGATGATGTAGCTGGAGGTTCCTTGTGCATCAAGGATCCCAGTGCAGCTAAGGACTTAATTGATGTGATGGCGACCAACATATACCAGTGGAGTTCTGAAAGGAATAAGCCTAGTCAGGCTGCAAGGATCTATGAAGTGGACATACTAACTACCTTGATAGCACAAGTTGAGGCAATCAACAAGCAATTGGATAATATGACTCTTCCACAACATGCACTGGTGATGAGTTGTGGAACATATGGGAGCCAACCGATTCCTATGTGTTCTTCTTTAGATGCTGGCATTGGACCTGTCGAGTAACTAGATTTTGTGGGTAATTAATTAGAGCAGATTTCAAAACAACCCATATAGCACCATATACAATCCCGGGTGGAGGAATCATCCTAACTTTTCATAAAGAAACCCGGGACAAAATTAAGGGTAGCCAAGGCCAACCAACAGGCTTTCAACATCCAACCCAAGAGAAAAAGAGTTGAGTTTTGAGAGTATGGTTTGTTAGTACATCCTGGCCAATGACAAACACATTAAATACAAGGAGGAGATCCTGAGGAACCAGCAAGCATCACTACAAAAACTTGAGCGTCAAATCACGTAAATCGCCAAGACCTTGACCGAACGACCATTAGTTGCTCTTCCAAGTAATATGGAGGTTAACCCAAGAGAGTCTGTGAAAGCCATCACTCTGAGGAGTGGAACTGAGTTTCCCTCAGCTCAACCTGAAATTCGAGAGGATACACCTACCAAAGAGGACGAGAGCGAGTGAGCCGGAGGAAAAGGGTAGGAAGTGTCAAAGAATTCAGCCAGAAGTAAGGAAAAGGAAATATCTAGGCTACCTGAGTACCAACCAAAGTTACCTTACCTAGCCAAGGATAGAAAGGATCAACAAGATGAGCCATTTAAGAATTTCTTGGAGATGTTCAAGACATTGCACATTAATGTCCCATTTGTGGAAGCACTTTCACTAATACCTCGGTATGCAAAATTTCTAAAAGAGCTGCTTACAAACAAAAGAAAGCTGGAAGAAGTGTCTAAGGCAACATTAAGCGAGGAGTGCTTAGCCGTTCTGACCAACAAACTCCCAAAGAAGGAAAAAGACCTAAGGAGTTATATAATTCCTGGTATTATTAGAGAATTGGTGGATGAGAAGGGTTTTGTTGATATTGGAGCAAGTGTCAACCTCATGCTATACAAGATACTCCAAAAGTTAGGGCTTGGAGAGCCCAAACCGACCAAGGTGATGCTTCATATGGCGGTCAGATCAATTTATCACCCATGAGAAATTGTTGAAAACATATTAGTAAAGATGGACAAGTTCATCTTTTCGGTAGACTTCATCATCTTGGATTTGGATGACCAAGTGGAGGTGCCCCTCATCTTGGGAAGACCTTTTTTGAAAACTGCACAAGCACTATTTGACATCAAGAATGATCGGATGACCCTAAGGGTTGGAGAGGATGCAATCACTTTTAAGCTCAAAGAAGCCTTGAGACACCCGATGTAGTTTGATGATTTTTTTTATTTCATTGACTATCTTTCTTTTGATAAAGATTTCATTGACTATCTTGATGACTGTGTTTTTGATTTTGTGCAGTAGGAATTTTTAGGTGACTAATTAAAGGGTCTCTTGCTGAGTGAACCACCACCTTGGGGATGCACTGAGCAGGTATAAGGCCCCGAGCAAAAACAACTGTGTTCCTTGTCGAAAGAGAAATTAACAATTGAAGAAAGGTAAAACAAGGTAAAGGAATGAACTCCCCCACCTACGACTTCGCCATCGGGCTCACTCGAGAGCCGATCTGGTAAGTGTGATTTTATTTCTTACTTAAGTATGCAGGTGATGGGCGGTGTACCTCCCAGAGTTGAAGCTGAGAGGTTCTACTTATGTAACGCCCCGACCCGTTCCCGGGACCTCGGGCACGTGTGCAGACCGGCCGTAGTCGTGTAGAGTCGGGCTCCACACGGATACAAGGCCTAAGTGAATAAGCAGATAATGCAAATAAAACAACTTAATTTATTCAAAATAAACAGAGTTTCAGCGGAAAGATAAATAACAAGGGTTCAAATACCCTACAAATACCAGGACCTAAAGGGTCCTACAAAATAAAATATCTCACTCAAACAAGAAAGATAACCAAGGTCCTCGGACCTCTGCAAATCACTCGACCCACGATTGGCTCAGCTCCTGCGTACTAGAGTCCTACGCCTCAGGATCTGTAAACAGGAAGGAAAACAAGTGCATGAGCTTTCGAATGGAAAGCCCAGTAAGTACCCCTGCGGGGTTCAAGAAATATGATATCAATCTTAAATATCAAAACAAGCTCGGGGCATGCCCCTCAAAATAAGCCCTAGGAGTCTATCACAAAAATAAGCAAGAAATCGACTCCTAGCGATGAGTTCCAAAGAAGCTCCACAAACGTCTCCCCCGGTCAGTACCATCAGCGAACCTGCTGAGAAAATGACCATCCGGTCGCTACGGCCCTCGGGTCGTATGTCGGTAGCGCCACCTATCTCTCATGTCGACATGGTCAGTGATCGACCCCTAATCGACCGGGGGACAAATCCGCAGTATCGATCCCTCTGGCATGGCAATGCCGGAGCACCAGGGTGTCCCGTCCCTGAATGTCCGCAAAAAGGAGCTCACCTGCTCCACTGAATCCGGGACGAAGAATAGAACACATAGGGATTCCAACATCCCAAATCAATCACACATGCTAAAGAAAGATATCAACAAAATCATAGAAGCACGTATGAAAACAAGGCAAAGTGTCACAATAACGACATGTCAATAAAATCTCCGAAGAGAGGAAACAAGGCAAGTGTATTTACAAGAAAACAACCATCAAATGAGGGCAACGAAGCAAAGGTACTTACCTAAAGTCACAAAGCCTCGTACTCCACGGGACTTCCCGACGCATCCAAGTCAAGAAAATCTGATAAAGATAGGTTTTATCTCAATATAAACTCGTCTACAAATATTAGGTCTACTATGCATGCTCTAACCGGCCCAAGCCTACATTTATGGGCCTTCCCTCATAATATAATGTGCCCTTTTTGATTATCTATCCTCTTTCCTTATTTAGGCTTGGCCCAAGCCCAACCCCAGCTGGGCCTAACCCCCTTTCCTATTTATCCAACCCAAGTAACGAATGTTATTTACCATCTTAGCTATGTTGTACAGCCTATTATTAATATTATTCATTCCTTATTATTCCAAATCATAATGCAATCATCCTAAATCATATAATCCAAATTGACAGAAAATATTTCAAATCAATTTAATGAAACCATACTCATCTAACTGGTTTGATTAAATTGTAGTTCCATCATTTGATTTATCATGTCACAACTTTAATTGATTAGCTTATTTAATTAATCTTCAACTAACTTTTATTAACCTCTCCTCCTTAACTGGGTAATCAACCTATTAACCATTACTTGAACTTAAATTGATTTATCCAAATTAATATGATCTACCCGGTCAAGATTAATCAATACAATTTTATTAACTAAGCTTTGTCTTAATATAAATCAGTTAATTAACTTAATTAATTAATCAAGTTTAAATTCACTCTTTTACCCTCCCTCTCTCTCTCTCGCTCTGTCTTCTTCCTCTCTTTTCAGGCCGGAACCCAACGGAGAAGTTAACCACTCCTGCAGCCATGGTGAATCTCTTGCCGCCGTCTGGTGGTTGTCGATGAGCCTTCCCAGGCGGCCCGCGTCCGGAGAGACCGGTAACGGAGCCCCTCCTGGTCGGCATCGTCACTCCTCCACCTTCTGTCTTCTGGGTCCGCGACTGCGCCTCGAGGCTCCCTCATCCGGCGTCCAGTCCCCGATAGGGACCGGCGAAAGGTCCTGCGGCCTCCTCCCGGCGTTCGTCACCCCATCCCCGGCCTATCATGCATGCTAGTAGGAATAAAACAGAGAGAGGATCACTCACCGGAGACGGCGAAGGTGTGAGCCCGCGAAGCTTCGTCGCTCGTCGGAGAAGAGCAGGCAGCTTCTCCTTCTTCTTTGCCCCCGAGCTCCGGGTCGTCACTGCGAGGATGCCTCCCGCCCCGCTCCTTTCCCTCGATCCCTCACGGTGGTTGGTGGCGCTGGCGATGTTGTCCGCCTCCCGAGTTCAGCCCCTCATCCTTTTATAGGGGCCCGGGGGAATCCTGCGCAATCGTATAAGCTGGCAAGGAGGGATTGATTGGCAATCAATCCCCCTTCCTTCCATTTCCGGTCGGCAGTCCATGCACCCTTTTTCTGGCAAGGTTTCACGCGCGGGAAAACTGGAGCTGGGAGAGATGATGCCTGCCTCGCGATGGCCTTCCGTCTGAAATCGGATGGCCAGGCTTCGCCCGCACGGTGCGGTATAATCCATGTTACCATGCCCATGTGCCTCAAGATCCGTTCGTGATCAGATGACCGGTCCTCCATCCGACACGTGGCCTTCTCCTTTATCTCTATCTTGCTTCGCGATCTGACACAGGTCAAATCGATCAATCTAGGCCGTCCATCTCTTCTAACACCAGCTGCTCTCTTGACTTTGCACTAAGGCCCCTTTGTTTCCTAATTTCACCATTAGGTCCCTGAACTGTGAGAGAGGGCATGATTCTCCTTCAGTCCCTCGTCCTTTTTATATTACACCTAGGTCCTCCTTTAGAGACAATAACTTTTACTTTGCAGTCCTTGAAATTTTATAAATTTCCTGTTAAGTCCCTTGCAGCCAAATAAATTCAAATTATCAATTTGAATTATTCAACCAATTAGTTTCTCCTTGCCCCTTTTAATTAAATCCAACCATACTAAACTTAGGATTTTCCCTTTAATAAAACTATTGATTAAATCAACTATTTTTTCCCCCTTCCTTCTAAGTCCCAATCATGATTATTTAGAGGACTTTCCTAGTTTAATTAAATTAGGTATTTCCAAATTTAATTAAATCATTCATCAATCAGAATAAATAAAATATAAAATGATTTTATTTATATTTTCGAATTTCCCTTGGGTCCATTTTACCAAAATGCCCTCGGGTTTAAATTATAAATTCCCAAAATGCCCCTTTTGGCAAATTATTAAATTACTAATAAATTAGGAAAATAACAAGCCCTTTATTTCTAAAATTTTGGGTTTTACAACTTATTTGAGCCCCCCTAAGCGTCACAAGTACGTCAAGCTAGTGACGTAAAACAAGCGTTTCTTGGGAGGCAACCTAAGCTCGGTTAGTTTTCTTGTTAGTTCATTAGTGATTTTAGTTTAGTTTAGTTTCATATTTTAGAATCTAGGTATGAACTAGTGGTGGAAAAAGAGGAATCTGAAGAGAAAGTGGTGGAGAAAGGAAAGGAGAGGGAGCAACAACCCGTACCAGAGTTTCAACCTCGTATCTCGTATCTGCAGAGACTCCAGAAGGACAAGGAGGACTCACAATTCCAAAATTTCTTTAAATTATGAAACAACTACACGTGAATCCAGCATT
The DNA here is from genome assembly GCA_026586065.1 of Dioscorea zingiberensis. Lineage (NCBI taxonomy): Eukaryota > Viridiplantae > Streptophyta > Magnoliopsida > Dioscoreales > Dioscoreaceae > Dioscorea > Dioscorea zingiberensis. The sequence goes on from CM048821.1 coordinate 27,929,492, forward strand.
AGTTGAGGTACTCTCCCAAATGTCTAAGTATGCAAAATACATAAAAGAGCTTCCCACAAACAGGAGAAAATTGGAAGAGATTACAGCCGTCACTTTGAATGCAAGTTGCTTAGCCATTCTGTAGTACAACTTGCCGAAGAAATTGAACGATCCCAGGAGTTTTGTAGTGCCTTGTGTTATTGGAAAGCTGATTTTTGAAAGTGTATTGGTAGACTCAGGGGCTAGTATTAATGTAATGCCTTACAAGTTATTCATGAAGTTGAGGCTGGGAGAACCAAAGCCAACAAGGATGACATTACAGCTGGTCGATCGTTCAGTAAAACATCCTAGAGGAGTTACAGAAGATGTCCTAATTAGAGTGGACAAATTTATTTTTCCCGTGGACTTTGTATTATTGCACGTGGACAATGATATAGAGGTACCCATCATATTAGGTCGACCATTCCTAGCTATGGCTCGAGCTCTAATGGAACACAATGAAGGAAAGATATCCCTTCTTGTAGGCGAGAACAAAATAGTATTTAGGCTACCAGAAGCAATGCCGCATGCTCACGATAATGCAATCTATTGTACTGATGATACTGATATATTATTCTTAACTGCATGCAGGAATTAATGGCTGTGGACCCACTCCAAGAATACCTTGGAGAACTGTATGAAGGACTGTAAGGGGCTAAAAATGAAACTGCTGAATTTGAAGGAAAAGAGGAGTTGGGAAATACCGCAAAGAAGCAAAAAAAGTCATCTTCTCCAACGAAAGCATGGAAGGTGATGACTGAATAAATATACATATTTTCATATCACAATTACATGCACTTTTAATATCTTTTTGCATGGTTTCTTCCATTTTGGTGTTCTATTGGGGTGTTTTGTGTGGTTGGACAAATAATCAAGTACTTAGGAGAAAAGAAGCAAATTTTGGAGCTATTCAGAGTGAACAGGGCCGAAATAGAGAATGACACAGTCATATAAACGGACCCGTCCATAAGAGTGTGGATTTAAAAGAGGATTAACTAAAGATAGCGCTCAAATTTCATTGACACGGCCATGTGTCAGATGACATGCCTGCGTATCAGATGACAAGGGAATGTGGCGGCCGTGTACAAGACCGTGTATGTATCGAAAATGTGTTAAAGTGAATCCAGAAGACTCTAGAGAGGCACAAGCTCACACGCACACCCTCATACATAGTCATGTAATATAAAGTCAAGCTCTATAAAAGGCCGTCAGATCTATTTTGCAAGCGGACTTTTGTCGAATCTTCTACCGATGACTAGGGTTTTGAAGAGAGGCTGAAAGTGGAGGAGACATTGGGCCAGAAAGTTTATAATTATTATTATGTCTCCCTCTCTAGTTTTTGTGATGTTTATTGTTAGTATGATATGACTAAACCTTTTGTGGTGCCTCGAGTCCTTGAATCTTAGGATGAACTTTTGATTATTTCCTCTTTTTAATATTAGGTTTCCTTTTTGATTATTCTTGTAAATTATCTGTGTGTGCTGAATTCTTGTGGTTTGTTAGTGCGAAAGCTCCGGCCACATAATTCGAGTTGCTTGATGCATGACGAGAAATCGTTGTCAAGCTAGATCCAACTATAGATAATAGGGGGAGGGCGCACGCCGACAGATCACGTGGTCTCTATGTTGTCACGCAACACAACTCACTCTCTAGATAAGGGTAAAACATACTCGCGGGAACCACAAAACCTATGCTTATAGTTAGTATAATGCAATTATAGGGCGAAGTCACTGTATGGGACTAGGGTTTGGCTATCACGAGAGATCGGGGCAAAACTAGTTTTTCTCCACTGTCCAAGAATATATCAACAAGGTAGCATGTATTAGGAAATTAATTACAAGGGATTCTTAAGGGATAGAGATCCTGGGTGCCATGTTCTCTTGACTGATAATCATAGATTGCCAATTGTTCACTTTAGTCTATTTTTGTTAGGTCTTTAGTTAGAATTTGATCACCACCTATATTTGTAGGCTAGATAATAGGATTCGAATTAGTACTAGCTCTGTCGGTCACTGTTGATTCGACTACATTACCTTCAGGGTACTTTACTACTTGAGTGACTCCATGCACTTTGGGATAGTATTATGCATCGCATCAGAAGGAAAAAAGTAAAGGGAAATAGCTTGTAAATGGGTATGTCACGGCCTGTCGAACCCGTGCAGCTCTCTCGAGCTACACGCAGAGCCATACAGGCGCATGCGCCAGTCTGGTAGCCAATTTTTGGATTTTGCAGGGAGACAATAACTTGATTTAATTGTATCTTTGATCTCACACCCTTTTCTCTCAATTTAGGAATGAAGCGCAGCAAGAATGTCAGTAGAAAGGGCCGCAAGCGCCAAAGGACGAGGACACGTCTTCCTTTGCTCCTGGTTTACTCAGAGTCGGTTCAAAGAGAGGTATGATATATTGGTCATGAAGCGGTTCTGCAACACTCGCTCAATTGATTGGACAGTACTACACGAATTGGGGATTGAACATTGGTACGAGAGCTGATATCATTTGGTAGCTGGGACCAGATGCTCGCCATCTAGGAGCTAGTTTATCAGGAGCTCACACTCAAGGTGTTGAGTAGCTTTGAGGTTGACCGGAGCCATTTCACCACTAAACGTTCATAGGCGATTCGATTTCAACTACATGGTTAGATGAGGCGGATGAGTGTTACTGACTTCTCTGTATTTATGGGATTATATGATATGAGTTACACAAAGACGAAAGTGTACAAAAAGCTGGCAGTGGATTTTCAAGAGGGTATCACCTTCACTAGATATTAGCTGCTGATCACCAATAGAGGGAGTTAGTACTCGAGGAAGGCATCCTACATTGTCGATGTGGTATACAGATATTTACATGCCATTATTAGCCGTTCAATGGTCGACCGAGATGACAACATAGGGATAGTCACACATACAGACCTACTGATGCTATATAGTACGATAGAGTATCACCCCATCCACCTTGGCTACATCCTCGCCGACTTCATCGCACAATAGGGACAGCATACCAGACTTCGAGTGATTTCAGCAGGACCCTACATGACGAGGTTGATCAGTGGCATGGGCCTTCTCAAGGAACTACGGACTCTAACCCAGATACGCACTATGGAGCCCTTGGGATTTACTATACTTCGTCTTATGGGGATGGTTGAGCACACCACTCGAGGATATGTTATTATTCACCGATCTGGTAGAGAGGACCGAGTCACCGACAAGGAGGAACTCCCAGACACGTCATCATCAGATCCTGAGGAGACTCCATCAGCATTACAACCTTCACCTGGCGACTGCCATCAACAAATCGAGCAGCAACTTGAGAAGCTCCAAATAGGTCAGCAAAGTATTCTTGAGGAGTAGAGAACGATTAGAGTTGGCCAATATATCATTATTTAGGAGCAGCAACAGATTCAGACCAATCATCATATTATTCTGGAGGAGCAGCAAGACATGAGAGCGTAAATTCGACAATTATTAGCACTCCTCCATTGCACTGCATCCTCCCCCGCGTCGCATGGCTTAGCAGCTCCAGCACCTTCACCACCCATGGCAACACCCGCACCACTGTGGATCGCGCCACTTGCTACCCCAGTAGCTTCTGATGAGGAGTAGAGCTTAGGAGTTGGATCAGGACTTGTATTCTTATTTTGCGTTAGTTAGCAAGGGCTTATCCCTACTACACTTGCTCTCTTGTGATTTTCATTTTGCTAGTGGCTTTATGGATTTTTATTTTTCGTTATGCTTGAGCATTATTGATCCGTTCATACCTCGCAAGATCAAGAGAGAGAATATTGTGGATACCATGGAACTTTACCTCGGATTCGAATGCAAATTGTGTAACACCCCGATTTTTCGCCAATAATAATTATTTAACTTTTGAGTAGATTGACAAAGTTCATTAATTTCTAAATAAATAATGGAGATAATAAAAAAATCTCAAGTTAATATTTGACATCTAGTTGTGGTGTTACCATTCAAGTGTTAATGGACCATATGAAGAATGCGTGAAATGGGCCGAATTAGAGGTAGGCCTTCGTACTTGGTTTTAAAGCCCATCCGAAGCAAGTCTTATGAATATGGATATGGGGCAGGCCTCATTTCTTCATACTAGTAGAGGTAAATGATATACTAAGACTGATTAGATAATATAAAAATTGCTTAAGCCCTAATAATATCCTAGCCATGCCACGCTCGAGTTGCTGTAGTTGACGAAGAATCCACCTGTCAAGGTACGATGGATCTCACCTTACTCCTGTCGTTTAGGAACAGTGCCTAGACGTCACTGAGCCTCATTAAGCTCTGACGAGCCGCTGCAAACCTTAGGTGAGTTGAGGGTGGTTAATTGGAGATGTAATTTGATTAAGAATTCATGAATGAGGTTAGGGAAGAGTCTCGGTTAATGTTGTTCTTTCTCTGCATGAGGACCAGTTGAATGATGTTAACGTGCTGAAATTCTTGTGAATAGATAGGATTCATGCTAGCGATTATATAGATGGATATTTGGTCAAATGCTCGTAAATCTCCAACAATTGTGACTGTTTTGTTGTAGCAATTCTTTTGATTCGAGAGTGCACGTCAGGTGTTTGAGTTAATGCCAAAGAGAACTTTGGACTTCTATTTAGTAGTAACACCCAAGCAAGGTCTCCATCTTCCTGTTGGGTTGTTGTATGGTTTGTAAAGAAAAGAGGATACATTGTTGATTGGGTATTTATTGAACATAGCTTCGAAAATGCTCTTGAATTGTTTGTGAAAATGCTCAAGAGAAACTAGGTGTTGAAATGCAAGTTTGGTTCAGTTAGACTTGTATTTAATCATAATAAGTAAGTGAATACAACCTAGTTTGCTAGTCCTAGATATAAACATGAATACCAATTGGATGATAAATATAAATATATGAATGTTTGCCACCTCAACACCACCTTTAGTGAAACGGGTTCACTAGTCAAGTATTATGAAATGGATAGATTGTAAACCCGATGGGGCAATCATTAAGATTATAAATCTTGTATTACTTAGTTGTAAATGAGTATGGTATCCTAGTATTTAATAAGTGTTATTTAAATACTAGGGAGAGGAAAAGGAACAACGGGAGATGTGGACGAGCCAGACCAGCCGTAGAGCTTACTAAACTCATGTGAGTGGACACAACTGGAAATATCGCTTGTTTATCGGCTTTTATCAATGTTATGATTTATATGAAATCACATGAGATTTATATCGGAGTTTTGAGCGATGTCGTGGATTTCATGTTTATTATATCTATGCCATCAGTTTTATTATTTTTGTTTTTGTACTCTGTATGTTTATGCATGTAAAAAGATAAATAAAAATAGGAACATGATAATGGAAGTAATTGAAAATACTGATAGTGCCACTCTTATCCATCCCATGGTTGTGAGTTTGCCAGATCGTGGGGCTAGGACGATGATCTGTCCACCCAGGATAAGAGTGATATGGAACAAAATAATAGAAATGAATAGAAATATCGATAATACTACTATTATCCACTCACAATTGTGAGTTTGCCGTACCGTGGGGCTAGGGCAATGATCTATCCGCCAAGGATAAGAGTGGTACAGATGATATGAGACCTATGGCATAGCCATGACGTGGTACCACAATTATCCACCCCATGGTTTTGAGTTTGCATGATCGTGAGGCTAGGGCGATGACCCGTTCGTTCCGGAGAAGTGTGGTATCAGCTATTGTATGTAGGATTTGATACTAAGAGTACCTATGTTTGGTTTTATTCGGGTTTTTCTATGATGCTTGGTATGCTTATGAGAATTTAAGATATTGCATATGATTAGAATGACTATGGTTTTTCGATGTATGCACGGATTATTTTGATAGCAGCTGATCACTTGATTTATTCATATTATGTAGTAGTGTCTAATCTCACTGAGCTCGAGTAGCTCATGTCCCCTCCATTTATATTTTTTTTCTTTACAGGTATTAGACAAGTACCCTGCTAGTATCTAGAGTAGCAGAGCGGGGATCTGTGTACGTGTAGTTGGCTTTGATTCACCCAGATGAAATTTTAGTTGTTTATGATTTGTGTGAGAGACTGAGAGCTTAGACTCATTATGTTGTTATGTCTATTGTTTCTTTGGAAGAACGTTAAACTACTTATTATGTTGTCAGACATGTTGTTTATGTTGAAGTATTGATTTATGTTTGATATATATTTGGTCATATTGTATTTGTTATACAGCCTTAGGCTCGAGATACACTCCTGGCAGGTAGAGAGACAAGTCTTTCAAATTGGCATCATCGTTTTAAACCGGGGAAGTCTCATTCTGCCCTCTCCCTATGTTTCATTGAGTATTTCATAAATTTCATGCTTTATTGTGTGCATTCAGGACAATACATGTACGATTTTAAGTAGGCAAAAATACATTTTTGGTCCCTGAATTATAGCATATTGTTCATTTTGGTCCCTGTATTATCAAAATGTTCATTAAGGTCCCTGTATTTTCAAAGTTCTGGCAATTACTGTCCCTAGGGCTGATGTGGTAGCCACTTGGCATACGCTTTAAATACGGATTTATTTTATTATGACATGGCAGATGACGTGGCACAAAATCCCATTTTCTAATATGTTACTAAATTAATGCTGATGTGGCAGCTGACGTGGTATGCCATGTCAGCATGCTGACGTAGCATGCCACATGGCAGGAAAAAAAAGAAAAAATTCAGAAAAAATAAGGAATTCTTTTTAAAAATATGAAAAAATTAAAAATAAAAAAAAATAATGAAAAATGTGAAAATATCAGAAAAAAATAAGGAAAAAAATTAAAAAAATATGAAAAAATAAGAAAAAAAAATAAGAAAACTTTTTTAAAAAAATATGAAAAATCAGAAACAAATCAGGAAAAATTTAAAAAGATATGAAAAACATCAGAAAAATAGGAAAATTTTAAAAAAATATGAAAAAAATCAGAAAAAAATATTTTTCCCTTTTTTCTGATTTTTTTTTCATATTTTTTTAAATTTTTCTGATTTTTTTCATATTTTTTTAAATATTTTCTATTTTTCATATTTTTTAATTCTTCTTGATTTTTTTTCCTGAAGTTTTTCATATTTTTTTATTTTTTTCTTGCCATGTGGCATGCCACGTCAGCATGCCACATCAACATGCTGACATGGTATACCACGTCAGCATTAATTTAGTAACATATTAGAAAATTTGATTTTTGTGCCACGTCAGCACGCCACGTCATCTGTCACGTCATAATTAAGTAAATCCGTATTCAGAGCGTATGCCAGGTGGTTGCCACGTCAGCCCTAGGGACCATAATTGCCAGAACTCTGAAAATACAGGGACCGTAATGAACATTTCAGGGATCAAAATTTAATTCAGGGACCAAAAATGCATTTTTGCCTTTTAAGTATGGAGCTGGGTAGTTGAGTAGTTATGAAAATCATTCCACATCTTTACAACTGAAATTCATTGCAAATCCTAATAATTTAATTCATTGCAAATCTTTACATGAGATGCATGCTTAGTGTACACCAATGATGACTTGTTGAAAATTTTTTATGTTTTTCCTTAGTTCTAGTTTACACCATTTGAGCACAAATTTTTTATGATTCTTCCTATGAAATATTTTAGATACCTAGAGAAAATCCATGGGACCATCATATTCTCTAGTAACATTAAATAACTGACGCCGGACAGGGTAGTAATTAACTTGCGGGCGGTGGTAAACAAGGGGGATTGATAGAAGAGCAAGAAAAAGGGAGGACAAACAGAGAAGAAAAGTCTCTGAAACTTTAAAAGGAAAATAACTCAATAATCAATGAATAAAATTCAACCCACAAGCCGGGTTTAAATAGCTAAAAAAAACTAACCTAGATAACCTAGAAATTCTATCTTCTTATTCAAATTTGCCCAAATCGGCAAATTTTGGTCTAATAGAAAAGCTAATCTAATTCTAAAATAACGAAACAAAAAAGATAACTCATAAAAATCCGAGTTCAAATCGGATTCATATCCTATCCTAAATTGGCATACGAAGTATTGCCAAAAATGGAAAAAAAACACCGAGAAACGAAGAAACGATGGGGAAAACAGTGGAATTTGAGGATGAAGGAAGGGTCCATCAAGCAAAGCTGGATGGACCCCACGTGCGCGTCAAGACGAGCTTTCCGAATTGGGGTTGAGCGCGCGAATCCGATATCGGTAGCCAAAGTTATGACCAAAATACCGAAACGTGTCCAAAGTGCTCCCCAATTCCGAACTTGGCTCGATCACCTTCCGCCTTTACGTCGGTCCGCCAAGTCGTGGTATGCCAAAGCTCTCATGGTGCAATCAGACAGCTCGGCATCGTCTGACTCGGGCTCTCCTGCATCAATAACCCACTGCTATATTCTTTTGACTTTGTGTGCAAAGTATTATCTTCAATGGCTCCAAGAGGTTTCGTGATGCTAGTTCAAACTTCTGGTCTTGTTAAATTAGTTTATTAGTAGACAAATAAGAATTGTACATAGGAGTTGTGAAAAAAGTCATGAAAATAATAACTATTGCTCCTCTACTCGAGGTGATGAAGTAAGCTTAGGGTTCTAGCTCCTAACCAGAGTGTTCCTCAGGAAAAGAAAGTCCCTTGTGGGTATGACCACGTTTATATAGAGTTGTAATTTCCCAAGTAGTTGGGTATTCCGATACCCAATTAGCATGTGCATCCCTCAGAACGGAGAATCTACACTCTATGTTTGTCTTTGGTTAACTGAAAAGTTGGATTCGTTAGGGATGCCCTACTAGAGTGAAAAAAGGGAGAGTAAATTGAGAGTTTATTTTTCATAATGGGCTAGCTAGTTGTTTTGCACTTAGAGTCCACTAAGGGTACGCTTGTTGCTTTAAGACTTGGGAACATGGCATGTGGAGTAAAAATATTTATCTAGAGCCATTATGTCACGAGATTGATCTGAGCCCGGAGGGTTGAAATAGAGAATATGCACATGTCGGTGGTGAAACTTTAAGTAGAGTAAAACCGTTACCTTTTAGCCAGAGGCGAAACACTTATCAATTATTAATTTCCTTTTTATTTGCTTGAGGACAAGCAAATGCTTAATTGTGGAAATGTTTGATATGTGTTTAAATGTGCATTATTTTCTAGTATTTTCACTTACACTTTACAAGTAATTTGGAGGAAATATAGCTCACCAGTACTTAAATCGTGTTAATTTTTGCTTATAGGGCATTAGAAGGCCTCAAGAGTCAAAGGGAAGCAATTCGACATCAATTGAGGTTGAAACTAGGGAAACATAAGGCTAAACGAGCGCGCACACGGGTGCCTGCGCCCGTCTGAAGCATCGAAGCAATCTCTAGGCCTACACGGGCGAGTATGCACCCGTGTAATGACCCCGTCTGGCCCAAAGACAAAGAAGTCGAATAACTCCCTCGGAGTTTACATCGGGCACCGATGTGCCCATGTATGCCCCCATTTGGACCATCCTGCCTTTTCCTGAAGACTACACGGGCGCGTATGCACCCGTGCGAGTCATTTTCCAGGCCTGACTAGACATAAATTTTATTCCGAGTCGGACCCACGCGGACTGAAATCACACCAGATATTTCTCAAACATGTGGTGCCCTATAAATAGTGATGATTAGGGTTTTGGAGATCATCATCATCTATCTTCTATCTTCTATCTTCTATTCGATCTTTGGTCCTTGAACCTCTATTCGGTCTATCATATTAGAGCCGGGATCATGACAACGAGGGCATGAAGGGAGATCATCATCGCAAATCCATACACGCCGCAATTGTGGAGGGAATGACGTATTTCATTATATTTATTTCCTTTTTCTTTTATTTTGTATTGGACTTGTGTTCCCCTTCCATGCGGAACTAATTTGTTAGATACTTGGGCATGATAAACCTTCGGGCTAGATTTTAATTTGTGATATGGACCTATATTATTGAATGATTGTTTGTGTTTTGAGATCTATTGAATGTTTTTTATTTTATTGGATATCTACGTTGCGATAGACTGATTTCCAATAAGATTCACCGGGGGAAGAAGCGAAAGCCTACCTGTGTGAAGATCTACTTCAATAGAGAGCTTTGTGAGTACTTCGAGAGATCGGCTGTTAAGGCAAGAGACTCCTTTAGATTTCTTATTCCCATAACTCTTCCAAGAAATAGGTTCCTTAGAATATTCATGCAATGAGGGTATTAGGTATGGGTCACCTCGAGAAAGGGATCTACTACATCGTAGTAACTCTTGGTCCATAACCCTGCAATCTTCAATATAGAAGTCTATATCCGTATATCTTCGTAAGAACCCGGAAGGGATTCATCGCCCGAGTATCTCCCTTCTATGATTGATTGTCCTCATCAATTCATCTTGTTTTCGTGCGTTCTTATTTTTAGGTCCTTTTAGTTTTAGTAATTAGATTAGGACTTCACCAAATCTCTAATAGACTAGATAATAGACGAACAATTAGTACTAGTACTTCTCGATCTCTAGGGTTCGACATCCGACTCTTCATAGTCCATTGTATTACTTGCTTCGACCCGTACACTTGCGGAGTATACACTCATCATTAAGAAAGGGGATTTTTTAGCTCTGATTTTATTCCCAAAACTTTGCTTTTCAAATTTTGTTTTTAAAATAAAACCCCCTTCCCATACTCGTGGGATGCCCGATACATGTATATCTAAAATGGTTGGACTGTAAGGCTAGGGCGTTGAGTTGGTCCGCCCAGAATATATCTGGTATCATTCATGAGTATTGAAATAGAGGTTCATACGAGATTGATATGAAGCTTATATTGTATATTCATAACATGATATTACACTATTTTTGCCTTACGATTGTTGAGTTGGTCTGACCGGAAGGCTAGAGAGTTGAGTTGGTCCACCCGGGATTTATTTGGTATCATTCATGGTATTCTTGTTATGATATTGGGATTGTCTGTGGTTAAATTTATCCGGGTTTTACATTAATGCTTGGCATGCTTAATAAAATTGAAAATAATGCATTGACTAACATTTCTTTGGGTTTTTTATACTTGTACATATTATTTTGATAGTACCTAATCTTTTGATGTCTTATACATATATCATACCATGTAGTAGTGTTAATACTCACCGGGCTTTAGTAGCTCATGGTCCTTTTCCCCTCATGTATTTCCCTGTAGGTATTAGACTGGGACCTAGCTAGTACCTAGTACAGGAGAGCGAGAGTTGTGTATCCGTAGCTGGCTCTAGTGTACCAGTTAGTAGGTGGAGTTTGTTATTATATGTATTGGTGTTTATGATAGTGTGTTATCAGATATTTTGTGTATCTTGTATTATAACACTATCTCCAAACCTACTAGACTCTATATAATAATTAACGTGTTGTTTATTATTTGTGTTATTAGAATGATTATTGTTGTTATCAGGACTTAAATTAAATAGCCATAGGACAGGATGCACTCCAGGTCTGACTGGTGCCACATTCGCCTCGATTGGGAGGCGAGTGTGATAACAGGAACCCTTTTTTTTTCATTGTGCCATCATATGCACAAGGGATTGCTTGTAAGGTATCTAAATTCTTAAATAAATGTGATTAATCTATTTCTCAAAAATAAAAACAAAAAAAAAATAAATTGAAACAAAATTAAAGACGAGTGATTGGTCATGTCATTTATCATGCGGGTCAACTGTTCATCTTAATATAAAAACATAAACTTTTATTGGGTAGCTTTTAAAAAAGCAATTATAAATAAAAATAGAGGAAAGTATCAAAAAAACCCTTGATATTTTCCAAATCCTCAAAAAACCCCTCAAATTTTTCAACTCCTCAAAAAGTCCCTCCTTTTTGACCAAACCCCACGTCGCGCCACGTCTCCGCAGCACAGTTTGAAAAAGCGGTGAAATTACGGAGCTGCCCCTCTTTGCATCCCAAAACCGACTCTTTGCATCCCAAAACCGTTTCGTCGCTTGCTCTTCATCACAAAGGTTCATTTCTCTTCTCCCCACCTTGCAGCAAGTAAATCCCATCTCTCCAATCGCCAATCGCCGAAGAGCATCTTTGCAAAGCTTCCAAATGACTATCTCCAAGGCGAGTGACAATCTCCCACATTTATGCTCAACGGTTTTGGGTATTTAGGGTTTAGGGTTCCGGTTTAGGGCACAACCTGTGCGTGATTATGAATCCGTGTTTAGGGTTTAGTGTTTAGGGTACCTGACTGGTTGTGAGAGCTAAAGGGTGTATTTTTTGGAGTTTAGTGTGTATCTGCGTTTATTTCATGAGCTAAAAGCGTGTATTTTTTGGAGTTCAGTGTGTCTCTCTCAGGGGTTGCGTTTATTTCTTGAGCTAAAGCGTTTAGTTTTATGGGGTTTTCGTTTACTTTCAAGGCAGAGCGTTTATCAGTCTATTTGTAAATAAAAGGCAACAAGCGCTTATTAGTCCTGCTTGTAAATGAGGGCTTATTATTTGGCCAAAGCGTTTAGTTTTCGGGGGTTGTCGTTTATTTCGTGAGACAAAGTGTTTATTAGTAGCGATGCCAAAGCGTTTAGTTTTCGGGGGTTTCGTTTATTTTGTTTCCAAAGCATTTATTGTTGTCTGTAACGTGTGTTGCGATTACATATTGTGCAGTTCTCTAAAGGATGGGAAAAAATGTCAAAAGGGTCGTCAAAAGGGTCTTCAAAAAGGTCAAAGAGGTCAAAAAGGTCAAAAGGGAAGTGTGCCATCAACGCAGGCTTGAGGTTCCGGATTCGTGTGCCGTAGTCTTTGTTAGAGAGGCGGCGTCGATGTGACTTCCCGGCAAGATTGGGAGTTGTTTGAGAGAACTCCCTTTGCCCATTTCATGGAGCTGGAGCCTATCATCCAGGAGAGGGGGGTCCTGGATTCCATCCTCTCGATGTCTGACGAAGACCGGAAACTTCAACATTGGTTCATCTCAGCTGGAGTTCCGGGCAGAGGATGTCGCTATGATCCTCGGTCTCCGATGCCACGGTGCTGCGGTAACCTTCAAGACGAAGGCCGCAAAGAGTGATCTCGAGCGCAGGTTCCTGAGCACCGCGGCTGAAAAACCGCCACTCCATCCAGAAGACCCTACGCGATCTCGTTACGAAGGGCAAGGGCGAGGAGGAGAATTTCGTCAAGATGTTGGTAGTCTACATCCTCGGGAGCTTCGCTCATCAAGACTCCCCTGCAACCCTAATTGGGTTGCCTCTGCACGCCAACGACACTGAATCGCTTGGAGACTACGCGATGGCGCAGCCACCCACAGTGGCCGATGGAGGAGGTCCCGATGCGCTAGGTCGTGTGAGGGCCCGCGGCCGCAGTGGAATCGGAAAACGCGTCAGGCTACCAAGGGTGCGCCTCGCACTTAATCTGCGGTTCTCTGAGTTGACAGGGGACCGGGCAAGAGGATACACTTCAAGAAGGCGCCAGCGTATTTTGTGCTACGGCGAGAAACGGCTTCAAGAAGCGTAAATCGATTATCCGAAGTTCTTTGAAAAAGTGGAGGGAAAGAAGGTGGGCAATGTTAGTTGTTTTCGAGAAGTGTTTATGAATTTTGTAATGCGCTTATCTTTTTACTTATAATCGCTTATTATTTTCGTAAAGCGTTTATTTTAATGCTAAAGCACTTATTTTTCCGTTGAAGTGTTTTTATTATTAAACTTAAGCACTTATTTTTCCGTTGAAGTCTTTATTATTCCGTGTAAATCGCTTATTATGTTGGTAAAGCGTTTATTATTTATCTTAAGCGCTTATCCGTTCACTGAATGAAGTCTTTCTTTACTGTTCTTCTGCATGTATTTCAGTTGTCCCCGCTCACCCCCTCTAATTCGGCGGAGTCTGAGTTTATCGGGTCCGAAGAAGTCCACCCACAAAGAACAGCGCCCCTGCGACGTTCCTTCGGAAAGAAACCTCCCCCCTCGAAGAGAGGGAGGAAGACTGAAGAGGTGGAGGTCCCACTGAAGAATGTTCGGGTGCAGCTTCCAGAAGCGGCAGAGGACAAGCTGGAGTTCCTCATGGAGGAGATGAGAGCGCTTCGATCAGTGGTCGAAACAGTAGCTGCGAAGGTGAATGCCCAGCAGACAACGAACCCGCCAGAAGCTCCTGCAAGCAATGATAAGCTTGCCACGCCTCCGCATCGAGAACCACCGGAAGCACCTGCACCTGCAACAGATGCACCACCGGTTTCACCACCAGAAAAAGATGCACCTGCAACAGAAGCACAAGCACCACCGGTTTCAGCAGCAGCACCCGCACCGGCGGACTCTTGGGATACGTTGCTCGCAGAAGGGAAAGTGGCAAAAAAACCACGAATCGCACGACGAGCAGCGCCCGCGAAGGGGGAACCAGAAAAAGCAACACGACCCGCACGGGCGTGTGTCAAAAAGACCACGCCAAAGAAGAACACGTGGGCGACGGGCAACCCGCAAAACAAATGCAATGCGTGGACGCTGGCCCCCGCTTCTCCGCCGGTGAGGCAAATGGCGAAAAGGAAAGTCACCGAGGCTTAACGCTATTCCCGGCTGAAGGGGACCGAAGGAGGCTGTTCATCCGGGAGGACCGTGTGACGCCTCGATATCTCGAAAGCGCTCTTGAGTCCCTTAAAGAAACAATTCCGGAGGTCACCAACGATGAAGGTGTCTTGTCCGATAAAGCCAAAGACGCCATTATCCCGTTTGCCCCTAGTGCTCCCGAGCCTGTGGATAATACAAACTTCTATTTACCCGCGAATAAGAGGCCTCTTGGTTTCAAACATCTGAACCAGATGGAGCGTACGGCAATTTCACTGTTTTTGAATCACAGGATGGACAAGTAAGACACATGCTAAGAGAATATGATTTTTTTAGTTTTAGGCTTTGTTGCCCATATTTTTATTGAGTGTATTATTTACCTTAAGCGTTTATTATCATAGTTTTCTGCTTATTATTTACCTTAAGCGCGTTTTATTGGAGGTTTCCGCTTATTATTTTCATTAAGTGTTTATTATCAGCTGTTTTCGCTTATTAGTTTCCTTAAGCGTGCAAATTTTTCAGTTTTCGCTCATTATTTTGATTCAGTGTGTATTTGCTCGACTTTTAACTTATTAAACAGCTTTATAAGTTAAATAAGCGTATTCTCCTTAACAGCACCCCGGTCTGGAAGAACGACTTGACGTTCGCCACACGCAAGCAAATCGCATCGCATGATCAATGGAGAGTTCGTTCCCCGGCGACGCGTGATCGACGCCTTCGTAGTTATGTTGCAAAATGAGCTTAAGAAGTCGGACAACCCATACAAACGGAGGGCTTCCATTATCGTGCCCATAGCGTATCTGTTGTCACAATTTTCGAAAATCATCGCACCGGGCCGAGTCGCTGATTGATGAAGAGAGGAATAGAAAACTTCCATGACACGGGCGTTGTCCTAATGCCGATAATCGCCATGAGCACTACCACCTCCCGGTGCCGGAACAGGAAAGACGAGAGTATCTCCATTACTCGCCATTAACGAGCATAAGTTACGACATGGACGCTGGCCGCCATGGTAAGACTTTCCTTATTATTATTTGTATTATTATCCAACAAGAATGCTATTGATCTAACAATAAAACCCCATGTTTGCGGCAGAAATTGTGCGACGATCTTGCCTCCACAGCCAGGAGTTAATGACATGAGAAATGGCCCCCGACACACAAGAGGAACCGCCTCAAGAATCGGGCAAATGGCCGGATTGTGGAATTTTTACCATCCATTTCATGGATCAGATTCTCCGTGGGCAAGAGCTTGAACTCGACTTGGAAGATGTACCGAGGGTGAGGCTAAAGTGGGTGGCGAAGTTAATATTAGATGGGATTGCACAGAAGTAATATTTTATGTATGGAGAAACATGTTTTGTTAATTTTACATCTGTTCGATAACAAGCGCCAGAAGCGTGTATTATATTGTTCTTTTCACTTATTATACGCCAGAAGCGTTTATTCTATCGCCGCGCTTTATTATACGCAAGCGCTTTATTATACGGGCCGAAGCGTTTATTATATGGCAGAGGCATTTATTATATGGAGGAAGCGTTTATTTTCTTTTAGTTATCGCTTACTAAGGGAGTTTGAGCGTTTATTATTTAAGCGATTAAGTGTATTGTGCTGTCGAGTGTCGTGAGCCGTCACATCGTCCCGTATAATATGCGGAAAGACACGCTTCATATTTATATTAAGCGGAAACCCTATTTAATATATTTTTCTGCCCGTTCACTATAAATGCATAACAAAAAATAACTTCGCAATGTCTTGGGACCCGAACTTTCAGTTTCATCAGTCTGCTACGATAGCGTTGCATGTAATTCTATTATGCCCGGCCTCATGACACCGACTACAATGAAGTGGTCTAATGTCGAATGCTTGCGACTCGATCCTTCTCCGTCTGGGTCGACCAGCCCTTTTCTTGGTCAAAGGTGGCCTCATACGAAGTTCCCGTGAGGCACCGTGGGCCTATCTATATCCGGGATTGGAAATATAGGCTCTCGGTATCTTTACTTTTGTATGTCGTCTGATGAAGAAGTCATCAACATAAGAATGCACACTTGTGTCTTTTGCATAATCGCCAAGCATGCGTGTTTGCATGGTAGTCCATCAACTTCCCAACGACGGCATGAGCAGGTCCTATTGCTTAAGTTCACATAATTACTATGATTGTCCATCACTTCAAATTGAACCCCATCTGAACGACCCACTTTCAAGTACCTGCTTTGCTCCACGGTTTCTTCAATCCGCTTATGTATCTCAGGACAAAGATGACCTTCCCATAGCTTGCATTGCTCTCGTCGATGATACATCATACTCATCATCTTATACCTACAACATAATAAACGACAACTCAAAAACGATAAACACTTCGGTAGCTATAATAAGTGAAAACGCCGAAAACTAAACATTAGGTCATTTCGATAAGCGAAACAACAAACCATAAGCGCGTAAGACGTTTAATAAGCGGAAAGACTCATAAATAAAGGCTTAGTCCGTTATAAAAAGCGAAAACTAGGAAAAATAAACGCTTCGGGCAAAACCTTATGGAGTCCACCATGTTTGTCACAGGTAGCGACGGGCCCCGTATCCATGCGTTGAATGACTCCGCCACGTTGGAGTACATCTCACCCCATCGAGGCCCTTTGAACAAATAATTATACCAATGCTCCATGTCGACTTGTGAAATAACCAGCCAGGTGTTATGCGATGATGCGGCCAGACCTCATCGACAAAGATCATTGTACTCCTTCCATGTGTAGGCATATGCAACCTTAAGCAACAGGCTCCAACACTCATCCTTCATCGCCCTACCCATCGAAGCATTTGCCTTCAAGAAGTTCGCATGAAGATGTCGTAAGCAATACGCATGGGGGGAGGAAGGAAAAACCCTAGCGATGGCATTGATAAGCCCCTTCGATCGGTCCGATATGAACGTAAGGATCTTCTCGTACGGTTCGCCGTTGTCGTACAATGCGTCACCCAGCGTTGACACAAACCATGTCCAATTATCATCAGTCTCATTGTCAACAATGGCGAACGCTAGGTGGAAGAATCCTTCATTACCGTCTTTACCAGTTGCGCCAAGCAACGCCAGCCGTGATTTCCCCATTAAGTGAGTCCCATCAAGGCATAACAAGGGTCTACACCCCCTCCTGAAACTATCAAGTGAGGCCCGAAAACAAAAGAAACCTCGCTTGAATCTTTCACCTTCCTTTTCCAAAATCACAATGCTACCTGGGTTGGTCTCTGCCACCTTCTCCGCATACCACATCAGCAGATCGTAGCTTGCGGCAAGCTTCCGTGGAGCATCTCCCCTCGCGACCTCTTTACCCATCCAGGCCTGCTTGTACGGCAGGTGAACTCCATGGTCACGTAATATGTCCCGTTGCATGTCCACGGCCCTATAGAGTGGTCGATCTTTGAGTTTCTGTATCACATGTTTGCTGACCCACTTCTTAGAAGCCTTTGGATGGGATGTAGTGCCAATCCCCCCTCACATGTATGCGAGGTTGTTATTGTTTTGATACGGAATTCTTTAATATTACCAACCATCGATGCATGGACACGCCACTGACAATCATCCACTGCACATGCAACGGTCACTCTTTGCTGATCATTCTTAATGAACCGATAGTCGAAATTACGCCTGATGGCAAAGTCCCGTAAAGAATCCCTGAAGTGTTCAGCATTGTGAAATCTCTGACCGACGGTGCCGATCACAACGGAGTCTAATTCCAAGTGCTCTGGCATGCGCATGCGCAAGTCCACTTCTTCACTTTGTGATGACAGCATTGGGACGGAAACCCTGTGTAGAAGACCAAAGTCATGAAATACACGCTTAGTCGTTTAACAGCGGGAATACATGCTTTACAGAAAAGGATAAACGATGCGATCGTATAGTAAGCGGAAACTCCATAAAATAAACGATCGGCCGTTAAATGAGTGAAAACCGCAAATAATAAACGCTTAGGTCACATAATATGCGAAAACTCAAAATAATAAACGGTTCGTCGTTTAGTCAACCAAACTCCTAAATACTAAACGCTTCAGTGGTACAATAAGCGAAAACCATTAATAATAAAGGCTTACACATAATAATAAGCGAAAATACAAAACATAAACGAAACAAATCAAAAGAAATTCTTCATTACGGGGCAACAGATGATTCTGCCAGGTTCCCTATTGTCACATCCTTGTCCTCAACGATCATGTCCACCACCATCTTCTTGAATATTCGATGCACCCCGCACATCCGCAAGAAATCCCCATCTGAGTCAACTAAACATATAGCCTTGTGCTCGTCTGGGACGACATACTTCACTCTCACTCGTGAAGCGTCGAGGCTCCAACGATTGAGGATTTCCTCCAACACAGACTGCCACGAGGACAACATGGTGAAATCAAGAACATGGCCTTCTTCTTTGTACCTTGCAACAGCAAAAATGGTTTCCATTAGCGAAGGTAGGTGAAGATCTTCAACTGCAGACGCTAGAAGGGAAGGAACGAGGAGATAGTATACTAAACAAGGAAGCGAATGTGGGTGAAGATCTTCAGCTGCAAGGTATGGCGAGTTCGACGTGACCGGGCGGGAGATCTCCCGCCAAAATCGCCCAATAGGGACAGGGGCATTACGGGCATTTTTCAGAAAATAGAGGCGGGATGGAGAGGGGAGGGACTTCTTCGGAAGATTTGCAAAAAGCAGGGACTTTCTGGGAAGCTGGAAAGTCAGAGGGACTGTCCGGGAATTCAGAAATATGTCGGGGACTGTACAGTAATTTTCCCATAAAAATATGAGAAAAAAATGTATTTTTGAAACCATTTCGTAAAATGACCATGTTTCAGGCTAATGCAGCATGAAGCTTGCATTTGCCACATTATTATTATTTTTACTCATAATGAAGAAATGGCTGACACTTATTTATTTATTTATATTCTTTACTCACTAAAGCTTCATGCTAAGAAAAAAATTCATATAAAATTTTACAAATATATAAATAAAAATTAGATATCTGCATTAAAATCATAGTATTAAAAAGTGAAAATTTTAATTTTAAACTTTAAAAATATAATAATGAATTCAAACAACAGCTTGGTATGGATTTTTATAATTAATTTATCAACTTAAATTTGTTTAAAAAATTTTCAAAAATTAGATTCTTATATCAACAATTAATATGAATTTTTTTAAAAAAATTAAATTAAATTTAAAAATCATAAATATATGATAATAAGTTTAACAAGTTAACTTAGTAACTACTTCTTCATATTAAAAAAATGAAACATAAATTTTAATTAATTTTAAGTTGTTTTTAAACATTAATTTTAATATGAGAACTTAATATTTATTAATGATTTTTTAAAATTCAAGAGGATAAAATTAGTTATAAAATTGCACATTTTATTTTATTTTATTTATTATTATTATTATTTTGAAATTAGCCCACAAGCAACCCACATGGGATTCAAATGACAAAGACAACGCAAGTAGCTTGAAGCGGCCGCATGCATAAGTTCCAAATGGTACCGCTAGGTCAAGACACCTTTGGTTATTTTATTTATTATTATTTTTTGTATAGAGACATCCACTTTGGGCCAAACACTCAATAGTTTTGTTTTTCAAGCTCAACCCAAAACACTAATGGAGATGTGTTTATAGTTTATAAATCCCTTTTTTCCCCTTCTTCTACCCAATGTGGGACTGTTGTTCGCATTTTTTTAATTTACTAACAAACTCATATTTCTCATTTTTAAATAAAAATACCAAATTTCTTTTTAAAGTATATATTATTCAAATATTTATTTTAATGAGTAATTTAATTAGTTTTCTATTCGGATGAGTCACTAGAAAAGTGTTTACGAAGTCATTTTCATCCAAAAATAATTTTGAAGGAATTTTTTTTTTCCAAATAAAAGTTAGATATATTTTTCAAAACTTCAGAAATGTTTAATTTATTCAAATATTTAATGAAATAAAACTCATAAAATCCACACCGCTCAAATAATTATATGATATATGAAATGGCCAATTCAAACTAATTAAATTTCAATATAATAAATAAATTAATAAAAAAATAAATAAACGGTATTTGACAAAAACTTGAGCTATCCACCAACTCCTTTTGAAACCCCTACCAAAGTCCCTGTCCATATAATATTTGTTAGTGGGTTCGATGTTAACATGCTAACTAATAATGGACATTAGTTAGATTCAAAATGACATAAAGATAACTAATTAAGATTTAAGAATGGTGCAATGCTTGATTGATTGATTGATTGCTAACAACACTCTCTTCATCAATAAGCAAACCTCTCTCTGTCTCTCTCTTTATATCTTCACCAAACGTAACCTCTCTGAGAAAAATGTCATAAAACCCCTCATTTTATTTTTATTTACTAAATAGTCCATTTGCAATTTCCTTTTGTAATATAAAAAAATATTGGGGTTTTCTGGAAATTATTTAGATTGAATGCAATTTTGTATAAATATGTCGTTAAGCGATGGCTTTATAACTTGGTGTTGGTCGGAGGGTCGAGCTTTCCATTCGGGCTCGCTCTCTCTCTGCCGACATCGACGGATCTCGGTAATGGCGACGTCGGCGGCGAACATCGGGATGATGGACGGCGCGTACTTCGTCGGAAGGAATGAGATCCTATCGTGGGTCAATGCCACGCTCCAGCTCTCGCTCTCCCGAGTCGAGGAGGTATCTCATGGATTTCTTTGAATCGGTGTTCTTTCAATCGGTTTCTTTATATTCTTGTGGATTCTTGAATGCATCTTGAGGAAACAAGGGGCTAGGGGTTCTTGGCTAGATCTCGTGAATGTGAATACTAAGGAGATGAATTTAGGTATTTTGGCGAGGGTGCATTGAGATCATGCAGTACTGGGAATGTATCCGAAGAATGTGGCTTCTTATAGATTGAAATAGTGTTTTTTTTTTTTTTGGTATTTTTATTGGATTACAGCTTCATGGTTAATTTCTTTCTAGATGTAAATTAGAAGAAATGTGTCGATTTTGTTAGGAATCTTGCAATAGATTATGGGCATCATAAAAGCGGAGATCTTGGATGAGTTTGTGGGAAATTGTTGATGTTTATTGTGTTTTATCCATTGCAAGTATGGGTTTTTCTTTCACAACATAGATGTGTACTTTGAGTGAAATTGCAGCGTGTTCTACTTAACATTCATGCACTTTTTTGGTGAACTTTGTATGTATGTTTAAGGCTTAACATAGCAAGTTAACCTTTTGGTCTGTAGCCAATTGACATGCATTGATAACTTCATTGCAGGCAGCATCTGGGGCTGTTCAGTGTCAAATGTTGGATATGGTTCATCCTGGAATTGTCCCTATGCATAAGGTAGAATTTATTTGTTTTCTCTTTTGGTTTGTTGAGTTCTGTTATGCCTAAGATGTCCTTAATTAATGCCTATTTATGCTTCTAGGTCAATTTCGATGCCAAGTCAGAGTATGACATGATTCAGAATTATAAACTTCTGCAAGAAGTATTCAATAAGCTGAAGATTGAGAAGGCATGCCATTTTTGGTGAATTG
Organism: Dioscorea zingiberensis; assembly: GCA_026586065.1. NCBI lineage: Eukaryota > Viridiplantae > Streptophyta > Magnoliopsida > Dioscoreales > Dioscoreaceae > Dioscorea > Dioscorea zingiberensis. The sequence continues at coordinate 27,951,514 of CM048821.1, forward strand.
TCTCCATATTTCTGTTATTGCATTTTCTTTCATACCACAATTACCTCATGCTTCTTTTGCACACATGCTTCTGTTTTGCTCTGGAGCTCAAAATTTAATTTTCACCATCCTAGTTTACGACCACTGGATTATGAATAAAAGCCCAAAGCTTCTAAGGTTGGTTTGAGAAAATTCAACTGGCAGCAGTTATGGTACACAATGAATGTGAAATCATGACAGTATTTTCCTTATGAGCTTTTCTATTCAAACTAGAAATAGAAGGAGGTGGACCAATTTTGTACATAGCTACTGTGAAAGTGCATAGGCTTGTATGCACTAGTAAACTTGCTTCTTAACCTGAAAATAAAAAGCGCTTTTCACACAGAAATTTAAGTTTTTAACCCCCACCATCCTTTTCTAATACTTTGTTAGCGCAAGCATTGTGCGCCAATCTGCTTTTACTTAAGGTGGATTTTTCTTTAATGCATTATCCTTTTTGAAGTAATCAGCATATAAGAGCTTTGGGTAGAGATCCACCAATCTTATGGATGGAGGGTCTACATGACTACATCATATGTTGCACAATGTGTTTGAACTATGAATCCTTACTATAGTTTGGATTGCGGTAGGATAACTTTTACCAGCTTTTGTCTTTCAGCATATTGAAGTCAACAAACTTGTTAAGGGACGGCCATTGGACAACTTGGAGTTCCTACAGTGGCTGAAGCGCTATTGTGACTCAGTGAATGGTGGAATTATGAATGAGTATGATATTCTTTTTTGTTTTCAAATTTTATAATTTTGTTGATTTGATAAAAGTGTATGTAATTTGTTTCTAGTATTGAGGGATGAACTTGCATAGAGCTGTAAAATTCTGTTTATGTTCCAGAAATTATAATCCTGTGGAGAGAAGAAACAAGGTAGGGAAAGAGCGGAGCCTAAGGGGTATCCATAAATCCTCCAAATCACTCCAAGCTAACAGCTTACTAGTTCGTGGTTCTATTGATGGTGCTAATCTTTATACTTCTGGTTATCGTGCATTTCTATGACACAAGCATATTCATTCTATTCTTGGTTTCATTCATCCAACTTCTAAATATAGGAACCAAACAAGGAAAAGGATCTGTGACATCAAATACAGAGCATTATGCAGCACAGATTCAGGAACTATCTGAGAAGGTACTAAAACTCTAGAGGTGCAACTGTTTGTCTGCCTATATATGGTCATTGGTCAAATAGCTCTTCTTTTTCTTATGATGTATTCGTTGACATTCTGTGTATTGTTGGAAGTAACTTCCATTTTCTCCCTTGACAAAATTCTTAATTCACTAAGCATTATCTCATATCCAGAAAGTTGAATTCCTGAAATTCCTAATTCTCTATCGCCCTATTATCCATGCGAATATATTTTAGTTCTGAGTCTGTAGTCAGTATCCTGACAAGAAAAACAATTGCTGTTTCCATGCAGATTACAGATCTCAAGCTCTCAGTGGATAATATGGAGAAAGAAAGAGACTTCTATTTTGCAAAGTTGCGAGATGTTGAAATACTTTGTCAAAGGCCAGAAGTGGAGCATCTGTCAGTATGTTTCTCTCTCTTTGACCTATCCTTTTGTAAATTATTAGATGAGTTTGAGTTACAGAACAGCTCCATATAACCAAATCATCTATTAGTTTAACCAACTTCTGATAAACACTCTGATGAGCCATTATTTATCATTTGCATGGAATAGACCAGTGATTTTTTTTTGTTCTAGGGGAATAACCTATACTTTATCCTTGCTCTGGCAATGGACCTTGGGCATTTCTACAGCTTATGTCAGCTGCAAAAGTAATACTTCCAACGAATTTCCTTCAATCAATAAAGCATGTAATGTAATAGCAAAGTGCATTATGAAAAACAGAACTTTCATTACTCACATGTAATATGAGAATATTTTGTAATCTAGAACACAAGGTGCAAGAGGAGATTGCTGCTGAAACTTTATAGAAACAAACTCTCTAACTCCCTATTGTGAAGTTAGGTAATATATATTTTGTCACATTACCAGTCTTTTAAACTATGTTAAAAATATGCTATCCTTGTTACAGGTGACTAAAGCTATTATGAAAATTTTGTATGCTGCTGATGCTCAAGATTCTCCTCTAGCTGAAGCCCAGGAACTTCTCGACAATTCCATCAATGCTGATGCCGGAGCAGAGGAAACTCAGTGAACATATACTGCTGCATGTCTAATAACCCCATAATCTCTTATCATTGCGCCGAAGTGGTTAACTTGCCCTGTTAATTGGATCAAATCCCTCAAATGAGAAAATGCAACTGTATTGCCATTTCACTTCTGTTTGATGTATGAATTGATTGAAACAGTGTTTGCTCACGTCTGAATTTCTGACTTTAATTATATGTAATTTGCAGAGCTTTATGAAATTGCCTTCTCGGCCAGACTCTTATTTGGTATCTATCTTGTGTTCTAATATCAAGCGATGACTTTTCACGCCAATAAGTTGGCTAGCCTGGGATAAAGTTTCCAAACACCAAAATGAAGATAGAGATAAATTTTGTACAATATAGTACAAAATCCAGATATAATTATATTCACATTTTATTTTTTTTATTATTTTATTTTATTTTATTATTTTGTTTTTTTTGACAAAGGCGACAAGAGCCCCCACAAAGGAAGTCAAGGATGCGGTAGACGTGGCAGCTCAATCTCGGGTAATCCACAGGAGAACATCCCCTTGCCTTGCAAGAGTGGGGGTTCGATCCCGGGTGATCCGCAAGAGAATCCCACCTCTTAATAAGGGACCCGGATATTGATATCCTTACAATATCCAAACACCCCTCATAAAATTAGAGATATGTTCTAAGAAAAAATTAAATGGAAAAATTTATAATTAATTGAAATTGATGAAAATTAGTTTGATGTGAAATTGCGTTCTTGGATTTGGTTGATATTTAAAAAATAATATTTAACCATTTAATAGATAGAAGATTATATTATGATGTGTGTGTATATATATAAATAAATGAAATAACAATAATGAATAATAATCATATGATATATAGCAAAACATATAATTTAGAATTAAATAATAACAAGATGAATAAAATAATAATAATACATAAATAATAAAACTGTGTAATAGAATTGGTTAACAATATATTTTTTTTTTTAGTATTTTTTAGGAGGGACAGAAAGGAATTAACAATGATGAAAGAACATGGGAGAAAATCAGAGAAAAAGATAAATGATAAAGTAGTTAAAGAAAAGAGAACTAATCTCTCTCTCGTTTGTGTTTATTAGTGGGATTTCCCCATATGGGATATCTACCGTTTGAGTTAAAGTTCAAAATTTTTTGAATGACAATCGTTGGGAAAATGATAATCAAAATAAGGTTAACCATCTTATTACATCATTAAAAAGTCTTTGGCTAGATTGCCTCGTTAGCCCATACCCCTCTCCCACCCTTGTTTGGGAGAACATGCCATTTGATGTGAGGAGATTATGAAATAATTTAAATTGATTAAAATTTGATACAATTTTATCGTGTTGCATACTATCATGATTTTCCTACCCCCAGGGGTAAAGGAAAGAAACCTTCACTTTTTGGCCAGTTAGTTGAGTCCCCAAGTCCCCTAATGATGAACTCGTGGTCATGGATAGATTACCCAGGTTCGAGTACATAAAGAATAATAATTACCCCAGGATTGAGCTCATGAAAAAACCTTAGTTTCCCTGAAGAGGTCCTACCCCATGAAAATGCTCTTTAATGGAATGAAGTCTCTCGAATCATTGCTATTTGACTCGGGCTTGTTTTGACATAGTCAAGGTATTTTGAATTGTTTGTTGACAAAAACAAATTACGGGAAAATCTCTTGAAGCTCCATCTATAAATGGATAAGACTTTTGTCTTAATGCATATGAATCGTTGAAACAGCAATATCAGATAGGTTGCTCAAGATCTTTGGTCTTCACTCTTACCCAATGAAAAAAATTAGACCACTTCTTATGGATTCAAAATATTGAAACTGTACTGACGCCGGGCAGGGCAGTGATTAACCTGCGGGCGGTGGCAACCATGGGATTGACAAAAGAACAAGAAAGGGGGAAGACAAACAGAGAAGAAAGTCTCTGAAACTTCAAAGGAAAAATATTATTCAATAATCAATGACTAAAACTCAACCCACAAGCCGGGTTTAAATAGCTTCAAAAAAACTAACCTAGAAACCTATCTTCTTATCCAAATTTGCCAAAATCGGCAAATTTTGCTTCAAATTTTTTTTATCTAATTCTAAAATAACTAAACAAATCAGATAACTCTTAAAAATCTGATATCAAATCGGATTCAAATCCTATCCTAAATTGGCATACGAAGTATTACCGAAAACAGAAAAAAAAACACCGAAAAACGAAGAAACGACGGGGAAAACAGTGGAATTTGAGGATGAAGGAAAGGTCCATCGGGCAAAGCTGGATGGACCCCACGTGTGCGACGAGACGAGCTTTCTGAATTTGGGTTGAGTGTGTGAATCCGATGCCTGTAGCCCAAAGTTATGGCCAAAATACCGAACTGTATCCAAAGTGCTCCCCAATTCAGAACTTGGCTCTATCACCTTCCGCCTTTACGTTGGTCCGCCAAGTCGTGGTATGCCAAATCTCTCATGGTGTAATCAGATAGTTCGGCATCGTCTGACTTGGGCTCTTCTGCATCATGTACTTTCCAGTAGTATTGCTGCGAATTAACTCATCAAATTCCTCTTGAAATAGGATCGACAGTGGGATAGGGTGACAAAAGTATTAAGAATCCAAGATAAGGTCACAACGAGACTTCTTACTTGGTGTAGCTTGTTATATGGGTCGTGAGTGGGAACTTAGTTTTCGACGGAAAAGAGACTTCATAAGTTCAAGGACCTAAGAGCATAACAAAACATAGGGAAACTAAGTTGGCTAACACACATATCCAAAGAGTAGAGGTGCAACGGAAAAAGGGAGGGTTAGGTATAAAATATTTAATATTTCGATGAACTAAATTTTGAAATGTATTCACACATTTTCCAAAAATGGTGCTATCAATAATCCTATTGGCACTGAAACCATCCATCACTCCACATAGTTGTCCATGTACTAGTGGATGATTCCGAAGCTAAAAATAAAAAATAATGATTTTTTTCTCTTGTTCATCAAAGATTACTTTTCCTTTAACCCATTAATTGGATTAATTGGTGAATTAGTTAAATGAAACTTGGTCAAGTTAACTTAGTTATGAAGTTGAAAGGTTGGAATTATTTGGGTGTTGTCTTTGGGGTTTATGAGGGAGGTTTGGAATGGGAAGGGTGCCATGGGGGTTATGAATTTGAAAGGTTGGAATAATTTGGGTGTTATCTTGGGATTTATGGGGGAGGTTTAGAATGTGAAGAGTTGTAGAGGTTACACTTGTGAGGCCTATATAAAGCATGTAATCTTGAAGCTTGGCATAGAGCAATAGCAAGTTTGAGAAAGTTTATGGGCCATTGGGAATCAAGAAGAGAGGTGAGAAGAAGGAAGAAAAGAGAAGAAAGCTTGAGAGACTAGGAATTTCTGTTCAAAGGAGTGTTAAGCATGCTCTATGTTCATTGCTATTTCGACCATTTTCACCGTTGGATCGTCCTGAAATTTGGTGAGATTATTCATGACTCTTTATTCTTCATTTTGAACGGTTAAGATTGTTTTTGGTGTCCGGTAGAGTATGTTTCTGGGGTGTGAAATAGAACCTATCACTGCTGATTTCCTGCACCGACCAGTTTCATCATCTGCTTCAATCGGATGATCATTTCTAGTCTGATGGAGCTGAACTTTGGTGAGCATAGTGAAGACTTGTCCTGACCCAATCTGAACGGTGGAGAGCTGGTTTGGACGGTCAGTTTGTCTTCAGTGTCTGTAGACATCTATACTCGGTGAGTTTCTTTAAATTCCTGCATCTCACTTATGTGTGGTGATAAATATGAGGATTCATATATGCATGAATGCATGGGTTATAAGGATAGATGGGGGAATGAATGAGTAAAGAATTGGTCCAAGGGTTGGAGTTTGATCTCCATGGGTGGTTTCATGAATTGAATTTAATACATGATCATGAAAAGTGTAAATCCAATCTATCCCTATCTTTGAAGGTTCATGAAAGCATAAACATGGATAACTTGAGGTTACTGGTTTATGGGAATGATTTAAGGATTAGCATAGGTGTTGTTTGACAAGAGGGCTAGAGAACTTGGTTACTGTTAAAGAGTTATACATGCAAAGGTCAATAAAAGGGTTTAGCAAGTGGGCCCAATTTGAATAAAATGACTATAGATAACCAAATAGGGTTTAGACACGACAAATGAATGCAAAGTTGATTAGGTTTGACCAAGTTGGGTCTAGGGTCAACTAAAGAACATGGAGACATGGGATAAGGATTAATAACCCGAGAGATGGTCTTTAGGACCCGTTAGTGGGCCTAGGCCCAACAAGAACGATAGGCATGCATGTGTAATTAGAGATATGGGGATTTATTGAAATCTTGACTCTAATAGGGCCTATGTATGCCAGATACTCTCGGGGAGTTGTAAGACATTCCAGAGGATACTAGGAAGACTTCTAGTTCCAACAAGAGGTAAGTGCTCTTGCCTAGTTCCCTTATTTATTGGCTAGTTGTTTTCTTGATTTAATGTATGCTATTTGTTAGCATGTCTTTTGTTTGGTACCTGATATTCTTGGATGCATGCACATACATATTCTTTTGATGTCCTGGTATGTGTGTGATTGGTGTGCTAGAGGTAGTGTTAACTGATCACGAGGATCCGTTGATCGGCACGTGGCCGTGGAAACACGTGAGCCTGTGCTCCGTCCGGATTGGAGTGCGTGGCTTCACTATCTCTTCGTTGATGCTCACTGAGCATACCAACCTATGACCGAGGCGATACTATGGAGGTTCGTGGTGCTTGTGTGCAGGCAGGGCAGGTGTGCGTCAGAGAAGTATGCGTACTCATTGAGCATAGCCTCCTATTGTCTAGCACTTGACTATAAAGACACACGGTGCTTGTGTTGGTCGGGTGGGTGTGTGTAGGTTAAGTTTGTTCTACTGCCCGGACTCAGTGGAGCTAGGGAGTTCCGATAGGGGAATGTTCAGAGACAGGACCCCCCGGCGTTTCTGTCTGCCTTGCTAGAGAAGCAATTCTCTGGTGGTCTTACCTGTCAGTGGGCATGGTACACTGACTGTGTTAACACGTAGGAGAGGTAGCTCTACTGAATTGCGACCGGAGGGTCGAACGACCAAAAGGTCGTGCTTCTGACAAATAAATTTGGACATCTTGTCACAGGGGTGATCCTTGAGTTTTCTTGAAACTCATCCGCGAGGCTCGAGGGCTTACATTACCGGGGAGTCATTACCTTTGGATTATTTACGGTAGACTCCTAGAGTTGTGTTTCTTGGTGTTGTGACCTTATTATTTGACATATTGCTCATTTATGTCTCTTGTGACATGGGGGGTACTTACTTCGGCTTTCCTTTCAAAGCTTCGTGCGCTTGCTTCTCTTCTTTCTTTTGAGTCCCGAGGAGTAGGTGACTCGGACTCGGGAGGATTGAGCTGAGGGTTGGGCTGATTTTGTAGAGGTTCGAGAACCCTCGGGTCACACTCTGTTCTTGAGGTGGTGTTATTGTAGGACCCTTATAGGGGCCTTGACCATGTGTAGGGTATGTAAACCCTTATTGATTTAGATTTTCGTTGTGACTCACGATATTATCGATTATTAAATTTTGAGGTATTTGTTATACGCTGCTATGATTCCCATAGGCCTTGTATCAGGAGTGGGGTTAAGCCTCTACTTGGAGTACGGCCGGTCTGTCACAAGGCTTCGAGGTCGGGATCCGGGCAGGGCGTGTGAGGATAGTGGATATAAAGCTATTGAGCCATGTGTTGTTTGTCAAAAATGGATGGCCTTAGGGTGCAATGAGTCATCAATCAAATCGTCGCAATTGATGTTTCAATTCCCAGGAGAAGCAAGAGATCTTCGAAAAGTGGCTTTTTACTATCCAATAAATAATCAAACTTATTTAAATGTTCCCACTATTCTATATTTCCTTGAAAAAAGGTGTTACATCTCTTGAGAATATACAAGAGAATGAATTATTCACAAAAACCAGACATGAGATAACAAATCAAGTTTTTCCCTAAGATTTCAAATAGTTGTCCAAAGTTCAAGTTAACAATGTTTTGCTTCTTCCTTAGAGAAAGATGATCAAACGACAAGAAAATCTTATAAAAATTAACTATTTTCCCGTAGAAGATGTAAAACAAATATTGGAGTCTCTACAAAAACATTTTGTAGTTGATTTATGCTCAAGCAGTAACACAAAATACTGGTTTTCAACTAGTTTTCTTTTTTAGCCCCAACCACTCAATAATTTCCGAACACATTTCTATGGAAAAATGGAGCAGTTTCTTGAAGCGTAAGCTATATGACCCACTTCTAGCATAATTGCCCTTATATAGCTCACTCTTTGTGGTACTCGAACATTTCCCATAGATTTATTCTTTTTTACGTAGGTATGTAACTAAACTAGAAATTTCCTAAAAGGACTATGTCTAGGGTACGGGCGCCTCCCACAACATACATCTCACATCGATTGGTTTTTAAAATCACTTCTAGATCTAGGCCTTTTTGTACTACAAGATCTTATGGGTTGGAACCCATGGTTATGAATTTGAATTTGTTAGAATGGAACATTGTCCTTCCTATTTAGAATTGCACAAAAATGATTATTTTATTGCAAAGAGGTCTATGAGGTATCTAAGGGCCCTAAATTATCAATGGGCTTTCCAAGAATATTAAAAAATCTTATGTCTTGACTCTTGAGGTATACAACACACACACACACACACACACACACACACACACACACACACACACACACATACATATATAAATTTGTAAAAAAATATAAGGAAGAAAACTGAACTAAAACACTGCATTACCTATGGAACTTAATTAATTCCATACTATACAAGTCCTTTTATAACAGAGAAGGACCAGGAAATTCAAAAAATAGAATCCTAACTAACTAGATTTACATACAAAATATATAAACAAACTCCTAACTAACTAGATTTACATACAAAATATATAAACAAACACCTAGATATTCTAATTAGGAAACAAACTCCTGATATTTTGATGTTCGTACACTCCTCAAGCTGGACTATACAAATTGTACAAGTTCAGCTTGCCTACACATTTTTCGAACAAGAAAGTTGAAAGACCCTTAGTCAGGATGTCTGTTGTTTGCTCTATTGAAGGAACATAGGTCATGCAAATAGTTCCATCTTCTATCTTTTCCTATATGAAATGCCGGTCGATCTCTACATGCTTTGTCCGGTCATGATGCATAGGATTGTGCGAGATGTTTATGGCTGCCTTGTTGTCGCAGTATATCTTCAAAGGAAACTCTACTTGTTCACCAATTTCCTTCAATAGTTTTCTTTTTAGCCACAAGACTTCACACACACCATGAGCCATGGATCTTAGCTCTGCCTTTGCACTACTCCTTGCCACAACTTGTTGTTTCTTGCTTCTCCATGTAACTAGATTACCCCAAACAAAAGTACAGTACCCTGAGGTTCTGTCCTCCATTGCTCCTGCCCAATCTGCATCGGTGTATGCCTCAACATTCCTTTCTTCATTCTTTGTAAAGAACAGTCCTCTGCCCAGAGTTCCTATCAACTGCTTCTTGATGATGAATGTTACGAGCATGCATAAACTGACTGATATGACTGACAACAAACGCAATTTCAGGTCGAGTGTGAGACAGGTAGATAAGCCGACCAACTAGACGTTGGTATCTCCCCTTTTCAACCGGTTCGCTGTCCTCAAAAGCATCTAGTTTTTTGTTGAATTCAAATGGAGTTTCAGCTGGTTTGTAACCCATCATTCTTGTATCTCTTAGAAGATCTAAAACATACTTCCTCTGCAAAACCGTAATTCTAGTATTATTCCAAGCAATCTCCATGCTGAGAAAGTACCTTAGACTTCCTAAGTCCTTCATTTCAAATTTTGCAGCCAACTCCTTTTTTAGTTGCTCCATTTCAGCTATGTCATCGCCAGTTAAAACTATATCATCTACATAGACTATAAGAATAGTAGTTTTCCCATCCTTTCGTCTATAAAATAAAGTATGATCTGCTTGGACCTGCTTATATTGTAAAACCCAAGGTTTTTATTGATCCTATGAATAAATTGATTTTTAGTCTTTGTGATTATTTTGGTATATGGAAAGATTTCCCTAAACTGGGTTTAATTTGGAAAATAGGATTTATTTGGATTAAATTTTAATTAAAGGTTATTGAGGACTGATTGGTAAATTAGGGAAAGAGAAGGGTGTAAATGAGAAATCATTTTCTCTCACAGAAAGGGGACTGTGTGTAAATAATGTAAAAGTTGGGGGTTACTTATTAAAATGCATGTGAGTGCATGTACTGGTGATCCTATTGCATGAAGATGGATGGCTTGGATGAGATGGGATTTTGTTTTTTTTTTTTTTTTAATCCAATGGATGTGGTGGAGTCTGGAGAGATGAGCGTGGCTCATGTCCTGGCCGCGCGTCGGGAAGAAGGAATAGGTGGCGCCGCCGCGGGAAACTCCTCCGCGTAAGGAACAATATGGATAAGATAAAGATAATTTTTCTTATTGGAATTTAGTTACGATTTTATAGGGATTATCTCCACAGCTTATAGGAAGAGATGAAACTTTAGTCTTGCCTCCATCTATCGCCGAAGCACAGGGCTGGGGTCTGTGAGCGCTGGGAAGCAGGAAAACAGGCGAGAACTAGGGGCTGGAGCAAGAGGGAACGCCACCACCGGGTAATCTTCATTATTCTTTGTGGTTTATGATCGTCTACGTGCATGATCTAGGTCTAGTTGTTAGTGGAGGCTTGGTGTAAAAGAGGGTGCAAGTAGTATGAGCATGGGTGTATCTAGTAGCAGTGGTGTTTGAGTGATAAAGCATGCATGCTGTCTTGTGGTTTGGGTGCCTGGTTTCAGGGGGTTTGCTCAGATCTGTTGTGGTTGAGTAAAGTGTTGTAATAACTATTGAAAATATATAGTTTATGTGTTAGATGTGATGATAATTTTATGATTTTTGGGGTGGCTTTGTATGTGTTTTGTATGGATCATGGGATCAAGTGTGGAATATGATAATGAAGTTGATCTGTTGAAACTGAGAACATGGAGGGCTAGTGTTGTGTGATAGGTCTCAAGTTCTAGTGGGTGTACTATTACTGTGAAAGTTGAGAGATTATGGTTTGGATGATTGGTAAGGAAGACTTGTGTAAGTTTAATTATAACTATCTCATTAAGAGGTGATGTTACCTTCTGGGTAGAGGGTGAATAATGGAAGTTGAAAACTGTCAATTATTATGTTAAGATATGTTGGTGATGGCAGGAGATTTATGAGTTTCTTTTTGTGTTTGGTTAAGGCTTTTCGTACAAGAAGGATGAGTTGAATAGAGGGTGTGTTTTGTTTAGTTTTCTAGTTGTGATTGTTTGACTTTTGAGGACATGACCCAAGTGTGGTTTATTTGGATGAGCTGTGAATATTGATGTTATTTTATTTTATTTTATTTTTTGAATTATAAAACATGTGATAATAGTTTAGTTTAGAGATTCATGGGGGTTGAGATTTCTGATTGACAGTAAGTTGGTTAAGTTGATTTGATTTTTAGAGAAAATAATTCTTGAGTGGGTGAATTATTCAAAATCCATGATTGGATTAATTAAGTCTTGTTTGTGATGTTAAAGAGGTTGGGTTTATAATATTTAGTTGGTTATGAGATTATGTGTAGATGATTGGCTATGGTGGAGTTGGTTTAGAGAGAGAAAGGCTTTAGTAAAGCTCTCTAAGTTATAGCAAGGAAATTGGGTTTGTTTAATGGACCGGGCCCATTTAGTTACACATGCATTGTAATTAAGTGATATTGTTTGTAGACATTTGTGCGTGTGTTGAGTGTGGACCCATGTTTATCAGATATCGACGTGGAGCGCTAAGCTTCATCGGGACGGATACGGATCATTCGGTTTGGTTGCACGTTGAGGTAAGTTACTCTTGCCTCGCTTCTACCCTTTGTATGGGTTTTCTTGATTTGTTCGATGCTATTTGTTGGCATGCTCTTGTTTAGTACCTGCTGTTTGATCCATGCACATACATGCTCGTTTGTTATCTTTCCTCGTATGTGTATGTATGATATGCTTGTGGTAGTGTTAAGGCTACCTTTTATTGGATTGCTCTATTGGACTTACCCACCCATGGGACGACACTTGACCACGGCCATGGTCTTGTGTGCTAGTCGGGAGGTATGAGTCAACTGAGTTTAGTCCTCCGCCCGGTTCAGTGGAGTCTGAGGCTCCAGGTTGGGAACGCTCGGGGACGGGACACTCTGGCGTTTCAACTTGCCTTGCGAGAGGGCGATATTACAGGCATGTCACACTTTTGCGGTGGGATTGATTCTTGGCCATATGCGACAAGTGGAAGGTGGCGCTACAGAGTAGCTTGACAAGTTAGTAAACGCTGCGCCAGAGGCGTATTTGCTTTGTCAGGGGGATCCTTTCTTGGTACATTGTTGGACTTCCCATCCGGGGCCACGAGGGTCAGAAATTTGGATTCATAGGATCTGTTTGTATGGGGTGTAGCCCCTTTGCTTGATGATTCATTGATTATTGATATCTTGTTTCATCTTATCGTTTTGAGATCCTTGCAGGGTACTTACTGGGCTTTCCATTCGAAAGCTCACGGCATTTTTCCTTCTCTCATTTCAGGTCCTGAGGAGTAGGTTGACTCGAGCTCAGGGACGTGAGAGAGTTGGGCCGGACATTTGCTGAGGTCGGAGGATCTCTCTAGGATTTTTCTTTTGTGTGGGGACACTGTTATTTGCTTATTAGGACCCTTGTAGGGCCTGGATTCTGTAGAGGGCATGTGGACCCTTATGTGATTTTTTTTATTTATTTTCCGCTGGGATATTGTTCTTTATTATTGATGAACTTTGATTATACTGTTATCTGCTTATCACTCTTAGGCCTTGTATTCGAGTGGGGCTCATCTCCATTTGGGTGGGGCCGATCTATTGACGTGCCTGAGGTCCCTAGATCAGGGTTGGGGCGTTACAGATATCCTTGTCGAAGTATAGCCTTTGTAAATTTTCCAAACAATACTCTTGGCGAATGTATGAGCCCATATAATGACTTATGTAACCGGCAGACTTTACCATTTTTCCTCCCTTGATTAAATCCTAGGGAACGCTCCATATAAACCTCTTCTTCTAAATCACCATTCAAAAATGCGTTCTTGACATCTAACTGTTGCAAGGGCCAATCCAGATTTGCTGCAAGGGAGAGAAGAATCCTCACAGTGTTCAACTTGGCAACTGGAGCAAATGTCTCCTGATAATCCACTCCATACGTCTAAGTGTAACCCTGAGCAACCAACCATGCCTTAAATCTCTCCACCGATCCATCAGCTTTGTACTTGATTGTGAACACCCAGTTACAACCTACAGGCTCCTTTCCCTTTGGTTTCTGTATGATAATTCCATATACTATTTTTTTTCAAAGCTTCCATCTCATCCATTACAGCTTTTCTCCATTCCGGGATCTTCCAAGCCTTCTGCACATTTTGTGGGACCTTCTGTTCTTCTAAATTAGACACCAAAGCTTGAATGGCGTTCGATAAATGATTATAAGCCACAAACTTTGAAATCGGGTGATCAATACAGGTCTGAATTCCCTTTCTGACAGCCACAAAAAGATGAAGATTAGAAAACTTGTTTTCCGTACTTGATGTCGGGTTGGATTCTTGACATGAAGGAGCTTGCTGATCTCTATGGTTGTTCGTTGATCTTTTTTTCCGTTTAAAAACTTGTTTAAACAGTTTGTTAGGCCAAGAACCCCGGTTGGAATTTTCTGAAACAAGATCTGGATTTTGTGGAATTGGAATTGCTGCTTCTTCATGGAATGAATCAGAAGCATCTGAATTTAATCACGCGAAGGTTCAAAAATAGGAGAATTTTCTGACAGATTTTGAAAAAATGAAGGATTTTCTGGCAGATTTTGAGGCAGCAGATTTTCAGAGCTAATTCCCAGAGTTGAAAGGCTTTTGAAACCCGGTGAAGACTCCCAAAAATATTCCCAGAGACACGGAATGCCAGAATTATCCTTGGAAGAAAAATTTTCTTAAACGGTACATGGAAGATCGTACAAAAACCAAAGGGAAAGGAGCTTGTAGGTTGTAAATGGGTGTTCACCATCAAGTATAAAGCTGATGGATCGGTGGAGAGATTTAAGGCACGGTTGGTTGCAGTGGTTGCACCATTTTTTCGAGCCTTTTGCATCAGGCTGAACCTTAGTACCATGAGCCACCAATCCGGATGAGCCATTGGAAGAAGGGGAAATAGCCACAACCTTCATAGTATCTCCAAGCATCACTCTCCGCTGATGTTCCTCGCGACGCACTTCAGCAAAGATTTCTCTGATGCGCGGCAAAGGTTTCAGAGCTAGTAACCGGCTGCGAACATCATCAAGGTCTTGATTAAGACCGGCAAGGAATCATAGATACGATCAGCATCTACCATATCCTTATACATCACAGCATCTTCTGGACTCTTCCATGGTCGAGTGATGAACAAGTCCAACTCCTGCCAAAGCTTTGTCAATTATGTAAAATAATGGGTGACACCATTCTCTCCTTGTCTAAGAGTACGGGAATGAGTACGCAATTCAAACATCTGGGAAGCATTCTACAGATCAGAATAGGCCAATGCGACAGCATCCCAAATGCACTTAGTCGTATGAAATAGAATATAGGTGTCTGCAATACGATCGTCCATTGAATGAATCAACCATGCCATTACCATCGAGTTCTGCGCCTCCCAAACAGGATAAGATGGGTCGTCGGCGGCTGGCTGTAAAATAGTTCCATCAAGATACCCATGTTTTCCCTTGCCAAGAACAACCATCATCACAGAACGAGACCATTTAAGAAAATTTGTCCCATTCAATTTCTGTGTTGTAATTTGAAGGGAAGTTTAGGAAGAAGAGTAAGAAAAAACAGTGGGAACAATTGTAGAGGATGTTTGGACGGAACCAGAAGAGATCTCCGAACCATAGCCTCTGCTTGCTCCAGTGTTAGCCATAATAGTTTTCCTCAACCAATACTTAATTTACGCTGGTTCTGATACCATATAAAAAAATATAAGGAAGAAAACTGAACTAAAACACTGCATTAACTATGGAACTTAATTAATTCCATTTTGTACAAGTCCTTTTATAATAGAGAAGGACTAGGAAATTCAAAAAACTGAATCCTAACTAACTAAATTTACATACAAAATATATAAACAAACTCCTAACTAACTAGATTTACATACAAAATATATAAAAAAATACCTAGATATTCTGATTAGGAAACAAACTCCTGATATTATGATGTTCCTACAAAATTTCATCAATCATAGATTATTTATTCTATTTAAGTTAAACAAGCTTAAATCATAATTTATTTATTCTATTTAAGTTAACAAGCTACTAAATATTAGATCTTTACTTCCAATTTTGATTCCAAAGCTAAAATCTTTTTACCCAGAAGTATATTTATCACCCACTTTGCACCATCTGCTCATTTATTGAAGTTGGTGAAACTATGTTCCAGCATACCATTCACTAAATGTATGGACTAAAGAAGCATAAAATCGACTAATATTGGGTGACATATTGAACAAGTTTTCTTATACAAGCTATATTTTATACATACTAAAATATTAGAACAAGAGTTAAAGAAAGTCTACAAGCAACTGAAGGGGTTTACTGAATTGAGTGGCTTTTGATGGGAGTACAAAAAACACATTTTATTGGACACTTATGATGTTTAGGCACTACTATTGAGGTATGTTTATATCATAAATAATGAACTATGTACACAATATTGGATTTTACCTTATTTTTGTCAAATTCCGCTGAGAAATAAAGAAGCAAGAAGATAACATAATAGGTCATTTACATATTTCATAGCATTACAAGGGATTTATAAGGGTGAGAACATATTTTCTAATATTGTATACTCTTGTAATTTATTTTTGATAATTGATCTTGTATATATTCATTATATAGGGAGATGTGTCCAAGGAAGATGCTCCTGTGGTGTAAAATATTATGAAGAGATTGTTAAGGTTCTATCTCACACTCCAACTCCAAGTTTTTCTACTCCAAATAATCCAATTCAATCAATGTTTAAACTTGAGGCAGAGGGTTGATTGTATGGAAGTGGTACCTGCTCCATGCACCTAACCACCTACCTCACAACCTCAAAGCTCAAGCAATGAAAGGCATAGGGAGTTGGGAGATCAAGATAAACAAAGAAGATAGAGGGAATGAAAGGGAAAGAATCCACAAGAGAAATTCATGGAAAAAGAGTTATGCAAGAGTGCGAGATTGATTGATATATCAATGTTATGAAGATGAATCAAACATAGAATAAGTATTTAATAAAAGAATGCATTGCGACATTTAACACAATGTGTGATTGTTACTCTCCAAGTTCATTATGTCGACATCATTTCCATATGCATCATCTTTATTGGGGATAATAATTATCTCAGCTCCATTATTAATTTCTGCAATATTATTTGCATCATTATTGATATGGATGAAATTATACAACACATGTCGCAACTACTATATCATTTTGAGAATCAATTGGGTGAAAAGTTGTAACTTTAAGTATCTAAAGTCACCTCTTCAAAATGTCAGCGAAAGTATGTCGTAGATTTTGTAATCACTCGGTCTTAATTGTGCCTATCTTAGCTCCTACAAATGATAATGAACACATACGTATGGAGTAATAAAATTTGGTATAATTGCATATTCTACATCTCCTAGATAATATTTACCCCTCGGGACATGAAAACCTTAGTCGAGTGATTACTAAAATACCTTAACATTAGAAGTAGAACCTTCCCAACCAGCTCCTACTTATAGGAAATTGTTATAGGAATATAGTTATAGGAATGTATGTTCCATTAGAGTTCCAATACAAGCTGTAAAGGCCGCATTGTTTATTGCTAATAAAATCCTTAAATCATTTTATTAAAAGCCTGGGTAAATTTTTCTCTCATTTCGGATTAATCAATAAAAAGTAATAAAATGAATAAACCCCTGAAGAGAGGGTTTATCCGTAAATAGGATTCATAAAATATTTAGAGAGAGAGTTGAACTATCCAAGGGCTTACATGATAAGCCATGAAAAGCTTGGGATTTTATGCAAAAATAGCCACCAAGGAAATGATGAGGCCAAGACTAACATGCAAAAAGAGAAAAGTTGAGGACTAAATTGCATAACGTCCAAATCCTTTCATGAAATAGCCTGGGAAGTTAATCAAATTAATGAGAGTTAATGTATAACATCACCTGTGATTAGACCGTGAGCTTTAACTGGATCCTTATTGCACAAAATCACATGCATATGCCATGCTACGTGGCAGCTGCATGTTGTAAAATCACCAAGTGTTGAGTGATCTCTGAGAAAACCCGTGAAACTCTTCTCCTTCTTCTCCATTAAAGGAGGACCTTGAAGCTCAGCTCACCCTAACATCCCTTCTCTCCTCTTCAAGCACATAGCTCATGTTACCAACCAACTTTTCCCCCCTTCTCCCTTACAAAAGAGCTCTTAAAGCTTAGCTGAAGAAACCTTCTTACCTTCTGCCTACCCTGGAAAAAAAAACTCATCCTCACGGTACAACCATTAAACAAACTGGAGAGTAGCCATGAATACCTTCATCATCCCTGTTTTCCTGTAGCTCAGCAGTGAGAGATTTCTTTCCTCTTTGAGAAGTGAACCAAGTGGAAAGACCCATGCAGTTGTCGAAGGTAAACCCTTTTCCTCCTCTATATGATTTTGCTAACCACATGAACTAGAGTCCCAACTGCAGAATCTTATGTATCTCTAGGCCTCTTCTCATCTGCACAATTGATTGAATGAGCATTATGACGGTTTGTTATGAGTTTATGCTAGTTTAGAGTAAAATCTACTTATAAACTAAATGGGTGCATGAATACACTGAGCTGCATGCAAAGATGGATGATTCTGGTTCAAAGTTGTAGTAGAAAATAGGGTTAAAGCCATTTTTGGTCCCTGAAAATAGGGTCAATGTTCATTTGCATCCCAAAAATTTAAACTTTGTTCTATACGGTCCACATCAGCATATACTGACACTTATCACTCCACATCAGCAAAATAATGACCTAAACATAATAATAAAAAGATTTTATGCATTTCATTGGTATTCCACATGACCGCCACGTCAGCAATAGGGACCAAAAATGTCAAAATAAGGAATATATAGGGACCCAAAATGTCAAAATATACAATACATAGGGACCATATTGAACAAATTTTGAATTTTGGGATGGAAATGAATATTGGTCCGGTTTTCAGGGACCAAAAATGGCTTTAACCCTAGAAAATAACCTTTGTGATTGTATGTTAGTAATTGTTAGTTAAACCATGACTTGTTGCCAGCTAAGATATAAGCTATTCTGTTAGGCTACTAGCATGAACCTTAGCCTGATCTTATCCCCTCTTAAGGAGCTGCAATCCTTCTTGAGTGAATACTTAACTATATTTTACCTAGCTGTGTATTACAGTGAGTTGTGAGACTGCAGTATAGCCGCAAAGCTATTACAATTAAACCTTAACAGTCGTGCATGTAATCCAGGTTCTTAGCAGACTTAGAACCCAACAATCTTGTTAAGTCTTTCCTGTAGTGATAGCCCATTCCTCCATTATCCCATTAGAGGAAGGAACAAAAGGCTATATATATTTATATTATTATATACAACTTCCCCTCCACCTCCCTCAATGAGCATCACCGCCGGAAGGGATCAACACCACATCTATTTAGATATATACCATATTATGAAGATGAAGGTTCTTTGCACCTCTGCGCTGATGAGCCCCTAATCCCCGACGAACACCATTGGAGGAAATTAACATATCTTATATTATAAAATAAAAAAAGGAAAGATGAAGGCCCTCCTATCTTCTTGTGGAAGCTAGTCATGCTAGCTCGACTCAGGTTATTCTCTACACCTCCAGCAGTTTTTCTCAAGCTTTAGGATAGCCCTTGTCTATTCTTGGGGCTTTAAACACCATCCTCGAAGTCGTCATTCCATACTCCAAGGGCTTCATAGCCCTAATTGCTCAGCAAGATGGCTACAAGATTTACCAACCAACATAATGCAAAGGAAATGACTCTATTGGCATTTAATCTTGAGCTTGCACCCCCAAGCAAGGGGATTATAGGGCTTACAGTCTCGTAAAGAAGAAGACAGGGTGTCAATCTATCTCGTGCTCAAAGCCTTGGGAGATGCATGCAAAGTTTCAACCACCTCATATTCAGAATTAAATGTATCTGAAATCCTTGTTGAATCTGAAATACGTTTTGATGTTGATCAAGAACTATAATAGCTTATCATTCTTTGCATGACGGTCATCTCAAGATTTTCGAGGTTGCCAAAAGTTATTAAGAAGAAGTATAACTTGAGTTGCAGCTTTTCTTGAATGTAATTGTATATTGTCATTAATATTGTTAAGAAGGATATGTTAAAGCTTAGGGATTGGTGTAACTTATGCAACTTGATGTGGTTATCATGAGGATTAGCCCTTATTTCATTCCAAAATAGTTCCAATATTGAGTTCTCTCAAAGTCGGCATTATTAATAGCACTATGTAAGTGTTTGATGAAATGCTTGAAAGAATTTTCAAAACTTGAAGCCTTTGCTTCTATACATCCAGTAGTATACCATTATGAAGTTTCTATAAAACATTTTATACAAATCAAGATATTGGATTGTTTATCGGGAGATATGACCATAAAGGATGGCCTCCACATTAACTGAATGTAGAAGGCCCAAAGACAACGTAGAGCACACTTGGAGTTGTTCTTGTCTCTCGGAGATAGTTGGTGTTTATTCATTAATGGTGGATGATTAGAGATCAAGCAACTTGAAACTACCAACATAGTCATATCAAGCATCTATAACCCACTTACTCTTGTTTGAAGTTGCCTTGATAGAAAATTGAGCGCTTTTCTGAATAGATGCTAGAGAAGCTCTTTTAAATCCTCTTTAGTGGGGAGCTATATTCTTCATTAGAGATTACAATCTAGAACATAATGAAAAATATGTATTAGCAATTAGCAAGAATGTTAGACCATAAAGAAGCTATCATATCTCATTTAAGTTATGCCAGCTTGTTTCTGGGATTCCATAATTTGGGACTTTATGTTCATAACGGCATCATACTCGCTTTGGGTACTCCTTAAAAACAAATCTTGATTGAACCCATATATCAATAAGTATGCATCATGTCCTATACTATATAATATGAATATGTATCCCGATCCATTTCAATTAATCTGTCTGAATAGCTATCTGGTATATTATTCGGGTGTCAGGAGCCAGAATTAAATTGGTAACACGAGATGATGAATCAAGATACAACATCGATGTAATTCACATTCATTATAGTAAAGAAATCGGCCCCTTTGTTTCGTGGATTGAATTTGAAGGAAGATCTGTTCTGGTTGAAGGGTTTTCATTCTTGGAAAAGATAGTCTCAAATAGACTTCATTTGGCTTAGATTACCAAAGTTCCCACATCAGATTCTTGTCGATCAAGAAATTTATACCATTTCTCGTGAGCACTTGCATTTTGAATCTCAATTCAAATAAAGAGGCCGAAATTTTTTAACAAGAGAGGATGACCTTGTCTCAGGTTGCAGCTCTTCGTTTCCATTATGAAAGATATTTGGCAAGCATCTGCTATGCTCCAATGTGTTACTTAGTTCATAATGCTAGTTATCTTTTCAATGCCCGAGGATTCAAGTAAGATGTGATCAAGATGGAGTTATAGGAGTAGTTTCTGGCTGTAATACATGAAAGCCTACCTAATCCAGATGAATTTGTTTGGCATGGCTTCATCTTTATGGGCAAAGCATACATCCCAAGACAGCATCAGACATATATAAATGAATAAATAAATTATACACACACACACACACACACATATATATGTAATAATAAAAAATTTATGATTTGCAATATATGAATTATTAAATGACGTTTATTCATTGCCTCTACTTGTACTCAAGCCCTTAATCGAAGGTTGTCGAAATCACATTTGAGGTAATTAATAATAGAGGCTTACATATATTATGAATGGAACAACCCACAAAAGAAAACAAAAAAAATAAAACAAACATTTGTGATTCAATGTATAGCTTAGTGTCTTTTCTAGCCAAGGAAGCTCTCAAGGACCATCTCATAAAGATAAGAAACCGGACGAGGGCAAAGCTACGATCAGTGGGAAAATCCTTTGGAAAGAGCTCGGAAAATCAAAATTGAGAGCAAGTACCAGCCCCTATAACAAGCCTTCCAAATCATCACCGTGATCCGGGGAGGAGGATCACTGAGATGCTTCACGTGCGGAGGACCACACAAACAATCTGAGTGCCGACGCATTACTGGAGCATGTTTCGTGTGCGGTATTTTAGAGCACCGCATAGCACAGTGTCCACAGATAAAGCATGGAGCAAAGCAAGGAACTCAGAGTTCCCAACAGTCTTTCGGTGCCTCCAGACAATCGGTGGCACCAGCACAAGGGCAACATGGTGGAGATAAGAAAGGAAAAAGCGAGAGCGAGGCAAGTGAACCATCATCATCCCATCAAAGACCAACGACTCATGGACGAGTCTACCACCTTGTTACGGAAGGGGGTACAAGCGTCACCTGAGGCCGGGGAAGAGAAAAGCATGAGTGTCGAGGGTCATGAGTAATTTTGAGGACGAAATTCTTTTAAGGGGGGAGGATTGTGAAGCCCATAATTTTTGGAAAATTATGTTTTCATTATTAGGTTCTAGTATTATTTTGAATTTTGTTAGAGAATAAGGGAGAGTCTCCCATGGATGATTTATTTGAATTTTATCTAGAATAAAAGTCTTTTATTATCTTTAGAATATTAATCGTATTCCAAATCTTAGGATTTAAAATGTTAAATGAATATCTTGTTAGTGAATGATAATAAGAATTTAATTTGAGAAATTCAATATGAATTGATAAGAGAATATATCTCAATTGATGAGATTAGCTAGGAGCATGATTAAATTCTTATATATGTTAAATAATTTAGATAATAGTTTGATAAGGAGAGGAATTATGAATTAAAAGAGGACTTTAAAATAAATTAATCCCATAGTTTGGATTAATTGGAACTATCAAGCATTAGAAGGTAATTATGAAAATATGGGGGACCAGAAGATAATTCTACCCCTCTCTGGATGAAGGACTTAAAGGTAATTTCATAAAGTTCAGGGATTGGAAGAGAATTCCCCTTTCTCTCTTGTGAGGGTCTAGTGTGTAAATAGCTAAAGAAGGAAGGGCTTTGCAGCAAAAAGGAACTGAATTCCTCTTATGCACGTGGGAAACAAATGAATGGCTGAGATGAGAGATCTGGACGAATGCGGATCGTGAGGACGATCTAGCCGTTCACTTCCTAACTAATAAACCAGAGTGAGAGCGACCCCACCGTGCGGGCAAATCCAGATCACTCATCGAGTCACGGTGGTCTCATTCGAGGAATTAATCTACGCCCAACCAAATCAGAGAAGAGAATCGATTAGGGTTGTTGGATTGCCTGCACGCAATCAGGTCTGTTCATCAAAGAAGGACGATCGCGAGGCACCTTGCTGCGCTCTTCTCCAGCTAGCAACGCCGCCGCGCAGTTGCGTCTCCAGCGATCTCTATCCGGTGACCCTTCTAGAAAACCAAGTTTAAATGGATGATAAACATTATCCGATCATCAAATTGAAATCCTTAGAGTTATCTGGTCTTGAATCAAAGGCTATATAAGCCAGAGGAGCCTTGAGAGCTCTGAACACCACCGGAGAACAGCACTACCGCCACCTTCTCCTTGAGAGCCAGAGAGACAGAGAGAGAGACAAAGAGGAAGAGGAGTGCGGGTGCACCCTGGACGGTTGAGGACTGACCAGGAGCTTCACAGAGGGGTGGAGAACCACTGTTCTCGGTAGCAACACGCTGGATCACCGCAGAGCACGCCGGAGGATCTCTGCAGGCCGGTGAGACTTCCTCTCCTTAGATTTTTATTTTTATGTTAATATACATGCATGTATGGCATCGTATTAGTGAGGGAGGGGGAGAGGATGGGGCTCTGACCGTCGGGAAGGGACGGGGCGGCTGAGGTGAGGCTCTCTGGCGAGAGGAGGTTGTGAGGCGCCTGGTTGTGCTCAGGGAGAACTCACAGTGGGCAAACCCCCTCGGATGTTGAAGGTTTGACAGAGAGGAGTACTGGCCGCCGCCGCTTACCGGTGTGCGATGCGTCGAGCAGGAGCGCCGCCCTTGCGCCAGAGAAACTCCACCAAGGGGGGTGCTCTCGGTCAAGAGGTAGAAGATGGAGTATTAGTTTTAAAAATTAATCAGATCAGTTGGGTTAGCTATTAAACCAGGTTTAATTGATCTAAAATGATTTTAATACTATGTATGGTTAGGTTGAGTCAATTAGGTGGTGGGTTAGGCTCGGACACAGAAGGGTTGGGTCTGGATTGAGCTTCTTGTTTTGGGTTAGATGGTCCAGTCAAGTTGACTTTTGAATTTTGATTTGGGGTTGGGTCCAGCCGGTTTGAGAGAGAGTTATAAGAGGGTTTGGATCAATTAATTGGGTTCAATTAAGTCATGTTAGGACTGATTTGGGTTGAACCAAGTAGAAAGATTGGAGTGCAGCCCAATTGTCAGGTGGGCTTTATTAGCGGGCCAGAATAGTAGAACTATTAAAAAGAGAAAAAGAAGAGAGATGAGAATGTAGAAGGAGAGATTTGAACCCAAGTATCCCCAAACCCAACCAAGGCTTCTAACCACCGAGCTACTTTGACAATTTTTTTTAAAAAATAAGAGGTATCTGTCTAGATAAGGGCAGGCTCATGATTAAGGCTAAGTCAACCATGACCAACAAGTTAGGTGGGACCCGTTGGTTAGCCTATGGACCGTTAGTGAGAGTTGCACATGCATCTAGACATGAATAATTGTACTATTATTAAAAATAGGTTTTGTTATCAGATTTTGGCGTAGAGAGTAGAGGCACGCCAAGTGGGATCTCGAGTAGATCATTGATAAAGGTAAGTTACTCCTGCCTAGTTTCCTACCCAGTTTTGGGTCTTTCTTTGGCTTTGAATATTGTTTATACTTCTTGTTTGAAAGTGGTTGATATCGTCATTGTTGATTTTCCTTGATCGGCACCGTGTGCTTTATTGTTGCTTAATTGCATACACAATTTTGTTCTTTACTGATTTGTTGGACCTCTATGTTAGTGTATGCTTGTGGACATGTTTACGGTAACTGAAAATACCACTCCCGTTGATCGACATGGCAGGTGGAAACCGCGTGAGCTTGTGCTCCATCCGAGTTGGTGTTTCGTTACATCTTGTGTTGAAGATTCTCCAATAAGTGCAGATAAGTTGCGGGCGTTCAGGGGGAGGACATTCTGAACGTCTTGTAGTCCTACCAGGGGGAGGGAACCCTGGATGTCCACCCGCCGATTGGGATGATATCTTTGTCAACCGCGTACGCACATTACGATAGAGTGCTACCGGACTCAAGTGCGGATGTGTGTTTAAGATGAGCCTTTGGGAGATGACGCGTGAAAGAATTCTTGACTATCGCTTGTTGCAGTGATCCTTGTTTGTTTTTGATTTTGTGCTCTGACAAGTATATGTTTGGATCACTTTTTGTTTGATTAATTTCTTTTGGCTTCCTTGTATTTCTCCCGCGGGGGCGCTTACTGAGCTTTCCTTCCAAAAGCTCATTCCACTGGATTTCTTCTTTTCTCATGTTGGGGGAATTGGCTGGAGTAATCCCAGGAGCTGCACAAGAGATTGGTCTAGTTAACCAAGGTTCGAGAACCGCATATGATTTTGTGAGAGAAAACTTGTAGGACCCATGTAGGGCCATGACTTGTATTTTTAATTTCTGTTGTGTAACTCATTGTTAATAATGGAAATAATGTTATCTGTTCATGAATACTAGGCCTTGTATTCGAGCGGAGCCCGTCTCCACTTGGGTACTGCTAAGTGCAGTCTGCACGCAAGTGCCCAGGTCCCAAAATCGGGTAGGGTGAGAGTATCCCGATCCATTTTGATTAATCTGTATGAATAGCCATCTGGTATATTATTCGTGTGTCAGGAACCAGAATTGAACTGGTGACATAAGATAATGAATCAAGATACAATATTGATGTAATTCACATTCATTGTAGTAAAGAAATCGGCCCCTTTCTTTTGTAGATTGAGTTTGA
The DNA here is from genome assembly GCA_026586065.1 of Dioscorea zingiberensis. NCBI lineage: Eukaryota > Viridiplantae > Streptophyta > Magnoliopsida > Dioscoreales > Dioscoreaceae > Dioscorea > Dioscorea zingiberensis. The sequence continues at coordinate 27,976,909 of CM048821.1, forward strand.
AGGAAGATCTGTTCTGGTTGAAGGGTTTTCATTCTTGGAAAAGATAGTCTCCAATAGACTTCCCTTGGCTTGGACTACCAAAGTTCCCACATCAGATTCTTTTCGATCAAGAAATTGATACCATTTCTTTTGAGCACTTGCATTTTGAATCTCAATTCAAATAAAGAGGTTGAAATTTTTTAACAAGAGAGGATGACCTTGTCTCAGGTTGTAGCTCTTCATTTCCATTATGAAAGATATTTGGCAAGCATCTGCTATTGTCCAATGTGTTACTTAGTTCATAATGCTAGTTATCTTTTCAATGCCCGAGGATTCAAGTAAGATGTGATCAAGATGGAGTTAGAGGAGTAGTTCCAGTCTGTAATGCATGAAATCCTACCAAATCCAGATGAATTTGTTTGGCATGGCTTCATCTTTATGGGCAAAGCATACATCCCAAGACAGCATCAGACATATATAAATGAATAAATAAATTATACACACACACACACACACACACATATATATGTAATAATAAAAAATTTATGATTTGCAATATATGAATTATTAAATGACGTTTATTCATTGCCTCTACTTGTACTCAAGCCCTTAATCGAAGGTTGTCGAAATCACATTTGAGGTAATTAATAATAGAGGCTTACATATATTATGAATGGAACAACCCACAAAAGAAAACAAAAAAAATAAAACAAACATTTGTGATTCAATGTATAGCTTAGTGTCTTTTCTAGCCAAGGAAGCTCTCAAGGACCATCTCATAAAGATAAGAAACCGGACCAGGGGCAAAGCTACAGTCAGGGAAAATCCTTTGGAAAGAGCTCTGGAAAATCAAAATCCGAGAGCAAGTACCAACCCTATAACAAGCCTTCCAAATCATCAGCCGCCTCCGGGGGAGGAGGATTACTGAGATGCTTCATGTACGGAGGACCACACAAACAATCTGAGTGCCGGCGCATTACTGGAGCTTGTTTCGTGTGCGGTAGTTTAGAGCACCGCATAGCACAGTGTCCACAAATAGAGCATGGAGCAAAGCAAGGAACTCAGAGTTCCCAGCAGTCTTTCGGTGCCTCCAGACAATCAGTGGCACCAGCGCAAGGACAACATGGTGGGGATAAGAAAGGAAAGACGAACGGGACAAATCAACCATCATCATCCCATCAAAGACCAACGACTCATGGACGAGTCTACCACCTTGTTACGGAAGGGGGTACAAGCGTCACCTGAGGCCGGGGAAGAGAAAAGCATGAGTGTCGAGGGTCATGAGTAATTTCGAGGACGAAATTCTTTTAAGGGGGGAGGATTGTGAAGGCCATAATTTTTGGAAAATTATGTTTTCATTATTAGGTTCTAGTATTATTTTGAATTTTGTTAGAGAATAAGGGAGAGTCTCCCATGGATGATTTATTTGAATTTTATCTAGAATAAAAGTCTTTTATTATCTTTAGAATATTAATCGTATTCCAAATCTTAGGATTTAAAATGTTAAATGAATATCTTGTTAGTGAATGATAATAAGAATTTAATTTGAGAAATTCAATATGAATTGATAAGAGAATATATCTCAATTGATGAGATTAGCAAGGAGCAAGATTAAATTCTTATATATGTTAAATAATTTAGATAATAGTTTGATAAGGAGAGGAATTATGAATTAAAAGAGGACTTTAAAATAAATTAATCCCATAGTTTGGATTAATTGGAACTATCAAGCATTAGAAGGTAATTATGAGAATATGGGGGACCAGAAGATAATTCTACCCCTCTCACGGATGAAGGACTTAAAGGTAATTTCATAAAGTTCAGGGATTGGAAGAGAATTCCCCTTTCTCTCTTGTGAGGGTCTAGTGTGTAAATAGCTAAAGAAGGAAGGGCTTTGCAGCAAAAAGGAACTGAATTCCTCTTATGCACGTGGGAAACAAATGAATGGCTGAGATGAGAGATCTGGACGAATGCGGATCGTGAGGACGATCTAGCCGTTCACTTCCTAACTAATAAACCAGAGTGAGAGCGACCCCACCGTGCGGGCAAATCCAGATCACTCATCAGATCTGGTGGTCTCAGCTCGGAGCGCTGGAATTAATCTGGGCTGCCCAACCAAATCAGAGAAGAGAATCGATTAGGGTTGTTGGATTGCCTGCACGCAATCAGGTCTGTTCATCAAAGAAGGACGATCGCGAGGCACCTTGCTGCGCTCTTCTCCAGCTAGCAACGCCCAGCGATTCGTCTCCAAATGATCTCTATCCGGTGACCCTTCTAGAAAACCAAGTTTAAATGGATGATAAACATTATCCGATCATCAAATTGAAATCCTTAGAGTTATCTGGTCTTGAATCAAAGGCTATATAAGCCAGAGGAGCCTTGAGAGCTCTGAACACCACCGGAGAACAGCACTACCGCCACCTTCTCCTTGAGAGCCAGAGAGACAGAGAGAGAGACAAAGAGGAAGAGGAGTGCGGGTGCACCCTGGACGGTTGAGGACTGACCAGGAGCTTCACAGAGGGGTGGAGAACCACTGTTCTCGGTAGCAACACGCTGGATCACCGCAGAGCACGCCGGAGGATCTCTGCAGGCCGGTGAGACTTCCTCTCCTTAGATTTTTATTTTTATGTTAATATACATGCATGTATGGCATCGTATTAGTGAGGGAGGGAGAGGATGGGGCTCGACCCGTCCGGGGAAGGGGCAGGGCGGTGAGGTGAGGCTCTGGCGAGAGGAGGTTGTGAGGCGCACAGTTGTGCTCGGGGAGAACTCACAGTGGGCAAACCCCCTCGGATGTTGAAGGTTTGACAGAGAGGGAGTGCGGCCGCCAGCTTACACGGTTAATGCGTCGTCGGCGGGCCGAGAAGCGCTACCTTGCCTTGGAGAAACTCCACCAGGGGGGGTGCTCTCGGTCAAGAGGTAGAAGATGGAGTATTAGTTTTAAAAATTAATCAGATCAGTTGGGTTAGCTATTAAACCAGGTTTAATTGATCTAAAATGATTTTAATACTATGTATGGTTAGGTTGAGTCAATTAGGTGGTGGGTTAGGCTCGGACACAGAAGGGTTGGGTCTGGATTGAGCTTCTTGTTTTGGGTTAGATGGTCCAGTCAAGTTGACTTTTGAATTTTGATTTGGGGTTGGGTCCAACCGGTTTGAGAGAGAGTTATAAGAGGGTTTGGATCAATTAATTGGGTTCAATTAAGTCATGTTAGGACTGATTTGGGTTGAACCAAGTATAGAAGATTAGATGCAGCCCAATCGAGTGGAGAAGCTTTATTAGCGGGCCAGAATAGTAGAACTATTAAAAAGAGAAAAAGAAGAGAGATGAGAATGTAGAAGGAGAGATTTGAACCCAAGTCTCCCCAAACCCAACCAAGGCTTCTAACCACCGAGCTACTTTGAAAATTTTTTAAAAAAAATAAGAGGTATCTGTCTAGATAAGGGCAGGCTCATGATTAAGGCTAAGTCAACCATGACCAACAAGTTAGGTGGGACCCGTTGGTTAGCCTATGGACCGTTAGTGAGAGTTGCACATGCATCTAGACATGAATAATTGTACTATTATTAAAAATAGGTTTTGTTATCAGATTTTGGCGTAGAGAGTAGAGGCACGCCAAGTGGGATCTCGAGTAGATCATTGATAAAGGTAAGTTACTCCTGCCTAGTTTCCTACCCAGTTTTGGGTCTTTCTTTGGCTTTGAATATTGTTTATACTTCTTGTTTGAAAGTGGTTGATATCGTCATTGTTGATTTTCCTTGATCGGCACCGTGTGCTTTATTGTTGCTTAATTGCATACACAATTTTGTTCTTTACTGATTTGTTGGACCTCTATGTTAGTGTATGCTTGTGGACATGTTTACGGTAACTGAAAATACCACTCCCGTTGATCAGCACATGGCCGTGGAAACACGTGAGCTTGTGCTCCATCCGAGTTGGTGTTTCGTTACATCTTGTGTTGAAGATTCTCCAATAAGTGCAGATAAGTTGCGGGCGTTCAGGGGGAGGACATTCTGAACGTCTTGTAGTCCTACCAGGGGGAGGGAACCCTGGATGTCCACCCGTCAGTGGGATGATATGCTGACCGTGTACGTACACGATAGAGTGCTACCAGACTCAAGGGTCTGGATGTGTTTAAGATGAGCACTGGGAGATGACGTGAAAGAATTCTTGACTATCGCTTGTTGCAGTGATCCTTGTTTGTTTTTGATTTTGTGCTCTGACAAGTATATGTTTGGATCACTTTTTGTTTGATTAATTTCTTTTGGCTTCCTTGTATTTCTCCCGCGGGGGCGCTTACTGAGCTTTCCTTCCAAAAGCTCATTCCACTAGATTTCTTCTTTTCTCATGTTGGGGGAATTGGCTGGAGTAATCCCAGGAGCTGCACAAGAGATTGGTCTAGTTTACCAAGGTTCGAGAACCGCATATGATTTTGTGAGAGAAAACTTGTAGGACCCATGTAGGGCCATGACTTGTATTTTTAATTTCTGTTGTGTAACTCATTGTTAATAATGGAAATAATGTTATCTGTTCATGAATACTAGGCCTTGTATTCGAGCGGAGCCCGTCTCCACTTGGGTACGGCAGGTCTGTGCACGTGCCCGAGGTCCCAAAATCCGGGTAGGGGCGTGAGAGTATCCCGATCCATTTTGATTAATCTGTATGAATAGCCATCTGGTATATTATTCGTGTGTCAGGAACCAGAATTGAACTGGTGACATAAGATAATGAATCAAGATACAATATTGATGTAATTCACATTCATTGTAGTAAAGAAATCGGCCCCTTTCTTTTGTAGATTGAGTTTGAAGGAAGATCTGTTCTGGTTGAAGGGTTTTCATTCTTGGAAAAGATAGTCTCCAATAGACTTCCCTTGGCTTGGACTACCAAAGTTCCCACATCGATTCTTTTCGATCAAGAAATTGATACCATTTCTTTTGAGCACTTGCATTTTGAATCTCAATTCAAATAAAGAGGTTGAAATTTTTTAACAAGAGAGGATGACCTTGTCTCAGGTTGTAGCTCTTCATTTCCATTATGAAAGATATTTGGCAAGCATCTGCTATTGTCCAATGTGTTACTTAGTTCATAATGCTAGTTATCTTTTCAATGCCCGAGGATTCAAGTAAGATGTGATCAAGATGGAGTTAGAGGAGTAGTTCCAGTCTGTAATGCATGAAATCCTACCAAATCCAGATGAATTTGTTTGGCATGGCTTCATCTTTATGGGCAAAGCATACATCCCAAGACAGCATCAGACATATATAAATGAATAAATAAATTATACACACACACACACACACACACATATATATGTAATAATAAAAAATTTATGATTTGCAATATATGAATTATTAAATGACGTTTATTCATTGCCTCTACTTGTACTCAAGCCCTTAATCGAAGGTTATGAAATCACATTTGAGGTAATTAATAATAGAGGCTTACATATATTATGAATGGAACAACCCACAAAAGAAAACAAAAAAAATAAAACAAACATTTGTGATTCAATGTATAGCTTAGTGTCTTTTCTAGCCAAGGAAGCTCTCAAGGACCATCTCATAAAGATAAGAAACCGGACCAGGGGCAAAGCTACAGTCAGGGAAAATCCTTTGGAAAGAGCTCTGGAAAATCAAAATTCGAGAGCAAGTACCAGCCCTATAACAAGCCTTCCAAATCATCAGCCGCATCTGGGGGAGGAGGATCACTGAGATGCTTCACGTGCGGAGGACCACACAAACAATCTGAGTGCCGACGCATTACTGGAGCATGTTTCGTGTGCGGTATTTTAGAGCACCGCATAGCACAGTGTCCACAGATAAAGCATGGAGCAAAGCAAGGAACTCAGAGTTCCCAACAGTCTTTCGGTGCCTCCAGACAATCGGTGGCACCAGCACAAGGGCAACATGGTGGAGATAAGAAAGGAAAAGCGAACGAGGCGAGTGAACCATCATCATCCCATCAAAGACCAACGACTCATGGACGAGTCTACCACCTTGTTACGGAAGGGGGTACAAGCGTCACCTGAGGCCGGGGAAGAGAAAAGCATGAGTGTCGAGGGTCATGAGTAATTTCGAGGACGAAATTCTTTTAAGGGGGGAGGATTGTGAAGGCCATAATTTTTGGAAAATTATGTTTTCATTATTAGGTTCTAGTATTATTTTGAATTTTGTTAGAGAATAAGGGAGAGTCTCCCATGGATGATTTATTTGAATTTTATCTAGAATAAAAGTCTTTTATTATCTTTAGAATATTAATCGTATTCCAAATCTTAGGATTTAAAATGTTAAATGAATATCTTGTTAGTGAATGATAATAAGAATTTAATTTGAGAAATTCAATATGAATTGATAAGAGAATATATCTCAATTGATGAGATTAGCAAGGAGCAAGATTAAATTCTTATATATGTTAAATAATTTAGATAATAGTTTGATAAGGAGAGGAATTATGAATTAAAAGAGGACTTTAAAATAAATTAATCCCATAGTTTGGATTAATTGGAACTATCAAGCATTAGAAGGTAATTATGAAAATATGGGGGACCAGAAGATAATTCTACCCCTCTCTGGATGAAGGACTTAAAGGTAATTTCATAAAGTTCAGGGATTGGAAGAGAATTCCCCTTTCTCTCTTGTGAGGGTCTAGTGTGTAAATAGCTAAAGAAGGAAGGGCTTTGCAGCAAAAAGGAACTGAATTCCTCTTATGCACGTGGGAAACAAATGAATGGCTGAGATGAGAGATCTGGACGAATGCGGATCGTGAGGACGATCTAGCCGTTCACTTCCTAACTAATAAACCTGAGTGAGAGCGACCCCCAGATGTCTTGCAAATCGGATCACTCATCGAGATCACGGTGGTCCGGCTCGGGCCATTTGGAATGTCTGGGCTGCCAACCAAATCGAGAGAAGAGAATCGATTAGGGTTGTTGGATTGCACTGCTTGCAATCAGTCATTCATCAAAGAAGGACGATCGCGAGGCACCTTCTTTGCGCTCTTCTCCGACTAACAGCAAGCGCCCAGCGCGATTCGCCAAGCGTCTCCGGCGATCTCTATCCGGTGACCCTTCTAGAAAACCATGTTTAAATAGGTGATAAACATTATCTGATCATCAAATTAAAATCCTCGGAGTTATCGGAACTTGAATCAAAGGTTATATAAGCCACAGGAGCCTTGAGAGCTCTAAACACCACCGGAGAACAACCCTACCGCCACCGTCTCCTTGAGAGCCAGAGAGACAGAGAGAGAGACAAAGAGGAAGAGGAGTGCGGGTGCACCCTGGACGGTTGAGGACTGACCAGGAGCTTCACAGAGGGTGGAGAACCTGTTCTCGGTAGCAACATCATTTGGCCCCGGATCACCCTTGAAAGCCTGTAGGAGGATCTCTGCAGGCAGTGAGACTTCCTCTCCTTAGATTTTTATTTTTATGTTAATATACATGCATGTATGGCATCGTATTAGTGAGGGAGGGGGGAGAGGATGGGGCTCGATGCGTCCGGGAAGGGCCGGGCGGTGAGGTGAGGCTCTCTGGCGAGGAGGAGGTTGTGAGGCGCTGGTTGTGCTTTCGGGGAGAACTCACACAGTGGGCAAACCCCCTCGGATGTTGAAGGTTTGTGAGAGAGATGCTGGCGCCGCCCAGCTTGCAGGTGTCGCGATCGTCGGCGGAGGCGAGCAGCCCACTACTTGGAAGAAACTCCACCAGGGGGGGTGCTCTCGGTCAAGAGGTAGAAGATGGAGTATTAGTTTTAAAAATTAATCAGATCAGTTGGGTTAGCTATTAAACCAGGTTTAATTGATCTAAAATGATTTTAATACTATGTATGGTTAGGTTTCAATTAGGTGGTGGGTTAGGCTCGGACACAGAAGGGTTGGGTCTGGATTGAGCTTCTTGTTTTGGGTTAGATGGTCCAGTCAAGTTGACTTTTGAATTTTGATTTGGGGTTGGGTCCAACCGGTTTGAGAGAGAGTTATAAGAGGGTTTGGATCAATTAATTGGGTTCAATTAAGTCATGTTAGGACTGATTTGGGTTGAACCAAGTATAGAAGATTGGGTCTGGCCCAATCAGGTGGGCTTTATTAGCGGGCCAGAATAGTAGAACTATTAAAAAGAGAAAAAGAAGAGAGATGAGAATGTAGAAGGAGAGATTTGAACCCAAGTCTCCCCAAACCCAACCAAGGCTTCTAACCACCGAGCTACTTTGACAATTTTTTTTAAAAAATAAGAGGTATCTGTCTAGATAAGGGCAGGCTCATGATTAAGGCTAAGTCAACCATGACCAACAAGTTAGGTGGGACCCGTTGGTTAGCCTATGGACCGTTAGTGAGAGTTGCACATGCATCTAGACATGAATAATTGTACTATTATTAAAAATAGGTTTTGTTATCAGATTTTGGCGTAGAGAGTAGAGGCACGCCAAGTGGGATCTCGAGTAGATCATTGATAAAGGTAAGTTACTCCTGCCTAGTTTTCTACCCAGTTTTGGGTCTTTCTTTGGCTTTGAATATTGTTTATACTTCTTGTTTGAAAGTGGTTGATATCGTCATTGTTGATTTTCCTTGATCGGCACCGTGTGCTTTATTGTTGCTTAATTGCATACACAATTTTGTTCTTTACTGATTTGTTGGACCTCTATGTTAGTGTATGCTTGTGGACATGTTTACGGTAACTGAAAATACCACTCCCGTTGATCAGCACATGGCCGTGGAAACACGTGAGCTTGTGCTCCATCCGAGTTGGTGTTTCGTTACATCTTGTGTTGAAGATTCTCCAATAAGTGCAGATAAGTTGCGGGCGTTCAGGGGGAGGACATTCTGAACGTCTTGTAGTCCTACCAGGGGGAGGGAACCCTGGATGTCCACCCGTCAGTGGGATGATATCTTGCGACCGGTATGCATTACCGCGATAGAGTGCTACCGGACTCAAGGGTGCGGATGTGTTTAAAGATGAGCCTTTGGAGATGGCGTGAAAGAATTCTTGACTATCGCTTTGTTGCAGGTGATCCTTGTTTGTTTTTGATTTTGTGCTCTGACAAGTATATGTTTGGATCACTTTTTGTTTGATTAATTTCTTTTGGCTTCCTTGTATTTCTCCCGCGGGGGCGCTTACTGAGCTTTCCTTCCAAAAGCTCATTCCACTAGATTTCTTCTTTTCTCATGTTGGGGGAATTGGCTGGAGTAATCCCAGGAGCTGCACAAGAGATTGGTCTAGTTTACCAAGGTTCGAGAACCGCATATGATTTTGTGAGAGAAAACTTGTAGGACCCATGTAGGGCCATGACTTGTATTTTTAATTTCTGTTGTGTAACTCATTGTTAATAATGGAAATAATGTTATCTGTTCATGAATACTAGGCCTTGTATTCGAGGAACCCGTCTCTCCACTTAGATGGCAGCAAGTGCAGTACTGCGTGCAGAGGTCCCAAAATCCGGGTAGGGGCGTGAGAGTATCCCGATCCATTTTGATTAATCTGTATGAATAGCCATCTGGTATATTATTCGTGTGTCAGGAACCAGAATTGAACTGGTGACATAAGATAATGAATCAAGATACAATATTGATGTAATTCACATTCATTGTAGTAAAGAAATCGGCCCCTTTCTTTTGTAGATTGAGTTTGAAGGAAGATCTGTTCTGGTTGAAGGGTTTTCATTCTTGGAAAAGATAGTCTCCAATAGACTTCCCTTGGCTTGGACTACCAAAGTTCCCACATCAGATTCTTTTCGATCAAGAAATTGATACCATTTCTTTTGAGCACTTGCATTTTGAATCTCAATTCAAATAAAGAGGTTGAAATTTTTTAACAAGAGAGGATGACCTTGTCTCAGGTTGCAGCTCTTCGTTTCCATTATGAAAGATATTTGGCAAGCATCTGCTATGCTCCAATGTGTTACTTAGTTCATAATGCTAGTTATCTTTTCAATGCCCGAGGATTCAAGTAAGATGTGATCAAGATGGAGTTATAGGAGTAGTTTCTGGCTGTAAATGAAAGCCTACCTAATCTAGATGAATTTGTTTGGCATGGCTTCATATTTATAGGCAAATTAAGCATACATCCTAAGACAGCGTCAGACATATATAAATGAATAAATAAATTACACACACACACACACACACACACACACACACACACACACACACACACACACACACACACACACACACACACACACACACACACACACACATATATGTGATAATAAAAAATTTATGATCTACAATATATGAATTATCAAATGATGTTTATTCATCGCCTCTACTTGTACTCAATCCCTTAATCGAAGGTTGTCGAAACCACATTCAAGATAATTAATAATAGAGGCTTACATATATTATGAATGGAACAACCCACAAAAGAAAACAAAAAAAATAAAACAAACATTTGTGATTCAATGTATAGCTTAGTGTCTTTTCACAGACCCAATGGGATTTTCGATCCCACGCCCTCTCCAAGAAATTAAAGTAAAAAAGTCAAGGATGTAGTGTTTCTCATCCACCTATATCCAGCATATAAAACACCCCAATTGTCACGCCCCGACCCGGATTCCGGGACCTCAAGCACGTCAACAGACCGGCGGTATTAAAGTAGAGATAAACTCAACTCGAACACAAGGCCTAATAATGTGATAAGCATATAACAATCCATAAAATTAATTAAACTCGTGTTCCAAGGAACATAGAGTCAACAGGGTCTATAGGCCCTAAAACAGTATGGTCCCTATACGGGTCCAAATAACAATGCTCATAAAGGAAAAGGTAAAGGAGTCTCCTAAAACCTATGGTCTCCCTGTGTCCTCCACTCAGGCACCACTCCCTCCTAAACCTCGGAACCAGTAAAAGAGGAAAAGTGAAACACATGAGCTTTTGAATGGAAAGCCCAGTAAGTACCCCTGCAGGTCACAATGACTTAAATAGGAAATATGACAACCAATAAGATCATAATACCAACAAGTAGTCCTGGGAGTCTACCACAAACAAATCAAAGGTACGACCCCTGTTACAGAAGCCCTCGGGCTCTGTAATGAGTTTTAAGAGAACTCAAGGTTCACTCCCGGCCAGTATGTTCAGCTATTTGCTGTAAATACGACCTTGATGGTCATTTGACCCTCCGGTCACAGGTCGGTAGAACTACCTCTCCTACGTGTTAACACGGTCGATTAATACCACTTAGCGGCAGGTAAGACCTCCAGGGATTTGCTTCTCTGGAAAGGCAGACAGGAAAGCCAGGGGGTCCTGTCCCTGAACATTCCTTTATTGGAGCTCCCTAGCTCCACTGAGTCCGGGCAGTAGACCATAGCAAACAGGGACACCAACGTCCCAAAACAACCATACATGCTCAACAGGAATCTAAAACAGATGCAAATAGCATGTATGACAAGGCATGTAATAAGAATACATAGTAAGTCCAAGAAAAACCCGAAACCGGGTGGAAACTAGGCAAGTGTGCTTACAAGAACAGCAAATCCAATAAACACTCCGTAGAGTGGGTACTAGGCAGAAGTAACTTACCTCCTGGTGAGACTAAATGTCTTCCTAGATTCCTTTGGAATGCCTTACGTCTCCCCTGAGAGTATCTGGCATACACAGACCCTTATTAGAGTCAAGTTTTCAACAAGTTCCTAGGTCCCTAGTTTCACAAGCATGTCCAACGTTCCTGTTGGGCTTAGGCTATAACAGTGTCCTAAGGACCATCTCTCGGGTTACCGACCCTTATTCAGATCTCTATGTCCTTTAGTTGACTTTTAGACCTACTTTGGTCAAACCTAGTCAACTCTAGTCTATTATTAGTCTGACTCTTATTCAGTCATTTCAGTTGAGTTGGGCCTATTCAATTTGATCTTAACCCCTTTTTACTATAGAAGGGCATTTTGGTCATTTGGCGACTTTTGACTCTAAAGTTTAGGGTTTCATTTGGTTAGGGCTTAATTAGCCCCTTTTAGCTTCCTTACCAAATAATTTCCATAATTTAACCAATTATCTAAATTTAGGAAATTAATTAATTTCTATTTGTCACACTTCAATATTTCATAATAATTGTTAATTAATCATTATGTCGCATACTCATAGTTCCTTATAGTTGTCCAACCGTACAACTATTTGACCTATTTAAATGTCACACAAAATAATGTAATGAGCTATTCTATTTAAGTGTCACACCTAGAAATAAATCAATATTCCTAGGTTTTATTTCCTGATTTTGTCACATATAGTTAATAAATCATTAACTTTTATCTATTGTCACAAGTCCATAGTTTCCCATTTAAATTTCATATCTAGCTAATTACTATTTATAATTATTAGCTAATATTTTAACCCAGGAGAGAAGAAAATAACTAATTATTTTAATAAATTATTTAAATGACTGTCACACCCCTATGTTTTAATTAAAACATTACTATTGTTATTATTTTTTTTTAATAACCTTCTTCTTCAACCTCTCTTCTCTCTCTCTCTATCGCGACAGCCATCAACCGAGAACGCGACGCGGCATCAGTGGCTCGCCGGCGATTAACTAGAGCTCCTCCGGGTCCGGTCCTCCGTCGCCGACGTCCTCCCGCCCACGTCCAAGCTCTCGGAACACTCTCCCTCCTCCTCCTGAGCTTCACTTCTCGGTAGAGCATGTCCAAGTAAACTCAGTGAGTTCAAAATGAATACATCTACATGCATGCAATTCTAAATGCCCTTAGGATGAAGGTAGAAGCTTACGGAAAGAGATAATGCCCAAGCGGCCTCCGTGGAGCTTCACATCTCTGCCGGTAGCTTCAGGCCCTCTCCGGGCCGAGTTGAGGCGACTCCCGTGCGACAGTCTCTCTTCTCTCGGCCTCTCCTTCTTTCTGCGCTCGCCACCGAAGGATCACGAGCTTGGGGCACACCACTAACAGCTCACCGGCGTCGGAGAAGGAGCTCCAATACCTCTCGGTTTCCTTCCTTCTGATACACCAACTCGACCCATTCCCCTCGCCTTTTATAGGCCACCGGGAAGGCAAAAGGGTGGAGAAACGCCCTCTTAATCACGCCGCGCGTCGCCCGGTCTTCATGCGCACAACTGCCGGCGAGAGGCGGTGTTCGAGCGTCGGTTCAGAACGGTTGAAGGTGGGACGTGTGTGCTGCCTCGGGATCATCTCTCGGACGATGGAGGGCGATGATCTATTGGTCATGATCAAGGGTTATTATTTAATCTCACATTCTCGTATCCGGCAACGGACGAGATCAACCGTCAGGATTGTTTGAAAATCGACGGCCCGATCTCCTTCCTATGTCTCGAGATATAAGCTGATCCGCGAGATGGGCGGTTGGGATCACCCACACCGTGAGGTCACCTCTAGATTATCCACCTCTCTTGCGCACCATTATCCGGCCGATCGGATAGATTTACTACGGCTGGCCACGTGGCTCCTCCACGACCGTTAGAACGTCTCGAGATTTAACACGGCATGAGATAATTTAATCTCAGCCGTTCATTCTCTCTCTATAGAGCAATTCTCGTGGAAAATTTACCATCGGTCCCTGATACTTTTAAAACTTACACACTGGTCCATGGCTGTGAAAGGGAACTATTCCCCTTTAGTCCCCCTAGCTTTTCAAAACTACCAGAAAGTCCTTCTGGTCACCATAAACCCTAGTTAGGGTTTTAAATCCCTTTAAACTTAATTTTCCTCATTTAACTCCCCATTTAAGCTCTAGGGAGTTTATAAATAATTTCAAGACAAATTTCAACATTTTTTTTTATTTCTTAAAATTTCTTGGATTTTACACCAATAGAGTATGATCACTGCCACCAAGCCTACTCTAAGTAACTCAATCGTAATAGAGTTATACGACGGAGCTTAGGGGCGCCAAAGAGAACATAATGAAATATTGATCAAACACAGGCCTGTAATGGCCTAATAGGAATCACGTGAACTCACAGAAGAGGAAATGTAGAAGGCCTTCCATAGAGCTGACTATGACTCAATAGTGCTAAATGAGAAAGAGAATTAAAGGGAAAGGTCCAGAATAACATGGCTCAAAGAAGGAGACAGTGAAACAAAGTTCCTTCACACTATAGCAAATAAAAGAAAGAATATTAACTGGATAAGCCAACTTCAAATTCAAAACATCCATTATGGAACTAGAGGCAGACAAGGCCCCAGTACTTGAGGGTGTCCCTATGACTTTCTATTGAAAAGGATAGGCCATAGTAAAGCAATACATCCTCGAATTGTTTGAAGGCTTCTTTCACTAGAGAACTGACATGGAAAGAATCAACTGGGCATATATCTTCCTCATCCCTAAGAATGAAGCTTCAACATTGACATGGTGATATCTTACTCATAGGCGACCTTCATCTAAAAGAGATTAATCCATGATAATATTGTGGTCGCCGAGGAAGTTATCGAAAAAATGAGGCAATCAAACAAAAATGGAAACTAATCTCTTTTGGATAAAGGCCGCTTTTGAGTCATCGACATAGTCGAATGAGACTTCCTACCTTAGGTGCTACACACCTAAGCATTCGACATAAAATGGGTTGGTTGGATCAAATGTCTCCTCTTATTATCCAAAGCCAAATTCCTGGTAGGGATGTCAACAAGGCGGGATTCACCGGCGGGTGCATTCCTCGACCCAGGACCCGACTTGTCAACCCTATCCCCGACCCCCACCCCAAACCCGGGTACGGGGAAAAACTTTTCCCCATCCTCGTGCCCAATTTTTTTTCCAATTTATGCTATCATTTAAATTATCAAAACATAGTTTACTCTTTCAGAAGCTTATAAAACAAAAAATTTTAACTCCTGTTTTGCATCTGGATAACAGTGAAACAAGAAATCATGAACAAATAATACATAAAAGGATTAAAAACAAAGTTCTAACTGCTAACAAGAAAATTATGAAATTTGAACAAATGATAAAAGGAAAAGTGCCACAGCTACCAAGAATACATATGAACAAATGAAAAGATTTTCTTTCTCCAACAAAATAAAAGCAGTCTTAAATGTAAAGAAATACATCATCAAGCTCCAATGTTACATTCAAATAGACATTTAAAGGGGTAGCATCTTAGGTGGGTACCGTACTATGCCCATATATCATTTTAAGCACTGAATTTCAATTTGTATCATTTTGGTCACCCAACTTCGATTTCACTTCACCGGGAGGGTACTGAGAGCATTCCGATTAATTTTTCGCCGGACTTGCCCACATGGCGAACCACGTGGACAAGTCAAACAGTTGACTTTCTTTGTTGGCAAACATCTTCTAACTTCGTTCATTCGTTCGTAGACTCAACCGCGAGAATGGCTCCTCGCGAATCCTCCTATTAGGGTTTCTTTACAGAAACCCAAATCCACGAAGCTCTATGCCATGATTTTGTCTCCCTGAGCTCCGATGCGAACATTAATCCCCACCGAGAGAATGATGTGGATCAGATGATTAGGGTTCTTAAGGCTTTTTTGAGGATTGTGTTGAGTTTTTTTTTCTGGCGGGGTTTGCAGGCCTGCTGCTTGTGGCGAGATGTCAAAAAGGTTCGCAACTCAGGGTGTCACGGATGTTGGTTTGAGAGTCTTTAGATCGAGGAGAGCTGCCTTTTCCAAGGCATGGCCCAAGGTTCTGCAAGTCCTTCATGTTTTCAGAGACCATGGATTCGTGGGAGCTTTATGAGGAGGTGGTGGTGGTTGGTCTCTGCCGGCCATTGAGTAGAGGACGAATGGTGAAGCTAGAGTTAGGGAGGTGGACATAGGAACGGTAGGAGTGGACGAGGAGGAAGACGAGGGCAACAAAAATGAGATAGAAGATGCAGAGAAGAGATTGAGACTACATTGCTATGTTTGCCAGCAAAGCAAGTCAATTGTTTGACTTGTCCACATGGTTCGCCACGTAGCAAGTCCGGCGAGAAATTAACCGGAATGCTTTCAGTACCCTCCTGATGAAGTGAAATCGAAGTTGGGTGACCAAAATGGTACAAATTGAAGTTCAGTGATCAAATTGATATATGGGCATAGTTCGGTACCCACCTAAGATGTTACCCCGACATTTAAATATCATCAAGGATATTATGGTCTGAATCCTTATTTCACAACGGAATTTAAGGTAAGCAGACAAGCAGTTGAGAGAGAGAGAGAGAGAGAGAGAGAGAGAGAGAGAGAGATCATGAGAGTAGCAACAATAACAACATAAGTAACATGTCTCCAAACCATTCAAATAGACAATCAGACCTGCAGAACAGCAGAACATTCATTATACCGTAAATGCAACTATGCAAGACCTTAACCTCCTTCCAACCATCAAATAGACAATCAGACCTGGAAACAGCAGAACATTCAAATATTTAATGTTTAATTCAAGTTAAAAGACCAAGATCAAACATTATTTTAACAGCAGAACATACAATATGTAAAACCATTGTATTAAAATAAACATTATCTTAAAATATGTAACATTAGAACAACAAAACATTATATTAAAATATGTAAAAACATGATAGTAAAATATGTAACATCATAACAACAGAACATTATATTAAAATATGTAAAAACATTATATTAAAATATATAACAGCAGAACATACAAGAAATGCATTCAGGCTTTCAATCACCCACTTTCTCCAGCAACATGCTACAAGAACCCTTTATGATGCCCAAACTACAATATGTAAAAACATTATATTAAAATAAACATCTATATTACTAAAGTAAATTAAAAGTGCTCATATATGATCATATAGTAAAATTTAATATGTACCTTTAGCTATTCCAACTCTTCTTCTTCACTCTCAAAATCATTATTCATAGTACCACATGCATCTTCTTTTACGGAACATTCACCTATAAAACAAAATAATATTAATTTTAAGTAAAAAAAAAAAAGTTTTAATTACTTACAACTAGATCTTATTACCTTCAATATCTTTCATCAACCAATTTTGAGTGCACATCAATGCCTCTAAAGTATTCACATGAAGCCTACTACGATGAGGACTCACCAATCTACCACCGGCACTAAAAGCAGATTATGAAGCCACTGTAGAGATTGGAATAGCCAAGATGTCTTTAGCAATCATTTGTAATATTGGATAACAGAGTCCACAACTTTTCCACCAAGCTAAAATGTCAAAGTCTGGAGTTCTTGGCAAGACTTTCTCCTCCAAATAATGGTCTAACTCTGACTTCAATATATTTTTATTTGAATCACTCACAAAGGAATCAAAACCATCAAGGAAGCTTGAAGTGTCTATATCATTTACCTTTGGGCTATTACATGAAGATTGCCATGTTTGAGTAGAACTTTCATATTCATGTAACAAGTCATAACAATAGTTTGTAATCCTTTGAATTTCAAAATCCGCCGAGTGCCCATAGAGATGAGGAAAAAAATATTCCAATAATTTCAACTTATATCTTGGATCAAGCACAGTAGCTACTCCCATAATTCCATGAACTGTTTCCCAATATTTATCAAACTTTTTAGACATACTTGCGGCCATTTTTCTAATAGTCTCAATAGAAGATTTAGCCCAAGTGTTCAAAGAAAGTTTGATCTCACACATTAATGGAAAGAAAACATTAGATGTGGGGTATTTTCTTCCTGAAAATGCATTAGAAGTGTTATAGAACACATGCAACCTTTTGTAAATCTCCTCAGCTAATACCCAATCTTCTTCAGTTGGTGCAGAAATAAAAAGTGGATCCTAAAAACATCATTATATTCCAAAGCAACACTAAGCATCAAATATGTTGAATTCCATCAAGTCTTGCAATCAAACATTATTTGTTTGGAATAATTTATGCTCAAAAGTTGCATATTTTTCTTGAATGTTTGTTGCCTTTTTGGTGTGGCTATCCAAAAAGCAACACTATCTCTAACCCTCTCTATTCTATCACCCCAAAACCTTTAACCCATCTTGCACAATTAAATTCAAAATATGTGCACAACAACGTATGTGAATTAATTCCCCACGCAACAAGAGATGACTCGGATTGAGCTTAGACACTAGGATGTCAACCATAGCATCACTAGTAGAACAATTATCAAGAGTCAAAGTGGACAACTTTCTTTCTATGTTCCATTCAAATACGCAATTCAACAATTCCTTGGAGAGAACCGCAGATGTATGTGGACAAGGCACATAAAGAAACCTAACAAGTAAAGAAAAATTGCATAACTATAACATGGATAATTCTAACAAGGTAAAGTAAATTTAATAAAATAAACTATTTAACAAACTTACATACCTCAAAACCAAACTTTGCAAATTCCAATTGTTGTCAATAAAATGTGCTGTGATAGCCATGAATCCTTTCTTTTGATTTGAAGTTGTCCACATATCCGTAGTTATTACAACCCTACTTGAATTTTTCTTCAAAAGATCTTGGATTTTTCAGTAGCATATATCTTCATGATATCATTTCTAATTGTATTCCTAGAAGGAATTTTGAACAATGGTTGAAGATTAGCAGAATACTTTTTGAACCCATAATGTTAAACAATTGAAATTGGGTATTCATGCATTATTATCATTATAGCAAGGTCCTTCCTTGAAGACTCTTGGTCAAATGTGTAATTGCTTATAAACATCTTTCCATTTGCCTTCCATTGTTGTTGCACTAATGTTCGTTGTCTTATGTTGTTGAAAGGCCTCATTTTGCAAACTTTATAATGATCATAAAGATGTTATGTCCCATTTTTGCAATCACCTACAAGTAATTTCTTACGATAATTGCATTCGGCTTTATTCAATTCACCAACCTTGATCTTTTTAAAATGTTGCCAAACGATTGATTTTAATCTCTTCTCACCAACTTTTGGTTCTTTTTCACTAACCTGAGTAGGAGAGTCGATAGGAGACTCAATTGGTGACTCTATAGGAGACTCAAGGGGATTTAAAGTTAATGAGCCACCAACTCCTATTACGGATTGACTACTACCAACAGAAGTAGAAGAAGTATCACCTTGAGATGCCATGCCTATAGAAAATATATGCATATATGTTGATAATCATCCAAAACAAATAAAGAAACCAAAAGAACAGAATGATAATCAACCAAAAAAATATAAATAAACACATAAACGAACACCAGCACATTTAGATGAATAAACACTCTAAAATTTCCATAAAAAACCCTAAAAAGCCTATAAACGGTTCCACGGACAACATGTGAAATTGTGAACCATATCAAGAACCATCAAAACAATAAAGAAATTAATCAAAGTAATAAACAAATAAAGACAAAAAACACTAAAAACAAATGAGTTCCATCTGTGATCTGTCCATCAAGATTCAATAATTAAAGCTTTCAATTGGTGATTGTAAAAACAAAAAGAAAAAGAAAAATGCAAGAAAAATTCTCGTAAAATAAAGAAAAATCAAAGGCATTACCTCTCAGTAACCGGCGTTGTTTGAGATTGGAGAGTGATGCGCACTTGTTTCCAATTTGAGCCTTTGAAGTTCTGAAGTTCTGATAGAGATAATCACGGGGTGAGAGACATGAGGAGAGAGAGAAATAAGGGGGAACAGGGGGTCCGGGAAGAAGCGATGCCAGATTCGTGGAAGAAGACCTGAAGAGGGCTCGGCGACGACGGTGCCTCTGTTATATTGATGGTTTTGTAACTTTGGTTAATTGGTTAGCCATCCCTAACTTATTATCTGGTGATTTGGCTGGAGTTCAAATTTAAGCTGGTTAATTGGTCAGCAAACTCAACACTTAGCTTAGTGATTGGTTAATTGGTTAATTGATTAATTGAAGTTCAAATTATTTTTATATTTATAATTACAACAATTATTAATATATTTATAATAAATTTTTATTTAAATACTTTATAATATAATATAAAATATAATATATATATATATATATATATATATATATATATATATATATATATATATATATATATATTATAATTTTTAAATTAAATATTTCAAGGCGAGGCGTGAGGAGGTATTCCACGGCTGACCCACAACGACGGGAATTCAATCCGGCCCGGCCCCCTACCCCACCTCCAACCCCGAAAACTCTTCCCCGCCCGGCCAGGTGGAATCGGTTCCCGTCGGTCGGGGCCCATTGACATCCCTAATTCCTGGTGAATAGAAAACATACATGTGACATTAGATACAGAAGGAGGCTAAGATAGGGAGACCGACTATCCCCACTCTAATTTTGTAATTATGGTTGGTGTTCTAAGCACAATGCTATTAAAGGCATGCCGATTCAACACCTTCATGGGTTTTAGGATGAGAGCAAGAAGCATGGAAGATATACTTTTCTCGCAATATGCAGATGACCTACTCCTTTTTTGTTTAGGAGACACCTCCCATTTTAGAGTTCTAAAACTGATTTTCTATTTATTTGAAGGTCTCTTTAGACTACGAATTACCTTTTGAAAGAGTATCATCATTACAATCAGATCACACTCAACTACACCAACAGACCTTAGCATGATTTTAAACTGCCCAATAGGATCCTTACCAATAACCTACCCAGGGTTACCAATCCCCGACAACAAACCTAGCAAAGAATATTAGATACACCTTTTCAAAAGCATACAACAAAGGACAAGCTCTTGGAAAATGCGTGATATCTTCTATGCAAAAAGAGACAAGTTAGGGCGATAAGCCACTCTTCGAGTGAGTGTCAGCTCCTAGATAGCAGAAGAATTAATAGAAGAGAGACAGGGAAGAGAAGAAACTGTGAGAAAAACTAGATCTGCAATTATCATTCAATGACTTCCTAACAATTCCATACAAGCATATATGCCTTACCCACCCCAACTAACCAATCTAAATAGAATCTAGTTACAACTAATTAACCAAACAATCTTGTGGGATCGAAAATACCTGCCTGGCATCGTGTCTGTGAAGAGACACCAGGCGATATATCAGATCACAAATATCATATTTGTTTAGTTATTGTGGGTTCTTCCATTCCTAATAGAGGCAAGCCTCTATTATTAATTACCCTAGACAGTGTCTTAGGAACCTCAGATTAAGGGCAAAAGTACAAGTAAAGGCAATGAAAAACAATTCATTTATTACAGAACATGATAATTTATTACATATATAAATATCATCACATATATATGTATATATATTATTTATTGATTTATTTATTTAAGTGACGCCGCCTTGGGATGTATGTCTCGTTATTTTGGGATTTATGTTTTATTGGTTGCCGCCTTGAGATTTGTACCGCTTTAGAATGCATGCTTTTATTGACCATCTCAAAATGAGTGCTTCATCGCTGCCTCGAAAGTCATACTGCCTCGAGATGTGTATTCCACCGTCTCAAGATTCATGTCACTTCAAGATTTACATTTCATCAGTTGCCTCAACGTGAGTTCCGCTTTGAGACTTATATTTTATCACCCACTTCGGGATATGTGATCCATTATCGTTGCATCGAGATACATATTTATTTGGGATTTAGATCTCAATATATATCCTTTGATGCCACTTCGAGATGCGTGCATTGCTTTTCTACCATAGAATGCCCATAATAATAATTTAAATCTATGTTTTTTGGATGACTTCTTTTCATATGTATAATTTTCATCACCAGCCCCTTTTTTGTAGTACCCCCCTCCCCTTTTGTTTACCAGCTTAGACTTTAAATTGTGGGCCCATTTCATCATTCTTTTATTTATTATATATATTTTTTTAGTCTTGCCCAATAGAAGTCTAAAGCCTATGTATCCCAAGAAAGTAAAAAATGACTCCACATGATGCACATGTGAAATATTCCCCACTATTCCCACTATTATTCACGTCTTCATCACATCTCCGAGATTAATAATACTCCAATAGTGAAAAATATATGTGCATCTGAATTAAGCTTCTTTGACTTTCCCTTGTTTTCCATTCGAGTATTGGACATACAAAAGCCAGTAAATGACAGTAATTATGGGATTAAAGCTCCTGTAGTGCCAACCTTATTCCAAATTGGATTAGAATTATAATTCATATTATTTCCAAATATTGACCAGATTCCTAGACACAACCATATGCTTCACACGCAACCATATGCTTCACAAAGGTTTATCTGTAGAAGATGGATGAACACTTATTCTTTTAGAGTGGCTGTAGTATTGAAAATATCAAATGCTTTATTGAGCCAATCAATGTAATTTCATACTCTAACTATGCCCAGTAATTTGCTCACAAGGAACTCATAATCTCCAAAGCATTACTTAGCATTAATTGCCATGTTTGCATTTGAATTTATAAATTAGGAAGTTATGACCCCTTTGAGGCATTTCATCGAACACCTTGTAGACGCTTTGCATAGTTAAACATTTAGCATATATTTGTAATATTTTTTCAACCGAATTTACAACCATGCTTCCACAATGGTTTATATTTAGCATAACATGAATAACTATGGAAATGATTTACAAATAGCATCTCAAACGTTGGGTCATGTGTAACAAATCTATTTGCAGTTCGTTTGGGCTGTGAACTCTTTGCTCATTTCCAAATCTTTTCATCTTCCTTTGCATTTTTAATCTCCTTTGTTGTAGCTTTTGTTGCAACCTTCCTTGTCCCTCATTTACTCTTTCAAGCATTTTATCAAGCATCACAAAAAATCTTTAATCATTCAGCTGCAAAGTACTTGGATATTTTATTAAAATTTTCCCTTGAACTCTTCTTATAATTTGTCAAGGACTAACAGTTCAAGAATTTTCTTCAGCTTTGCATCTCTTGCCTTTAAGCTCTTTGAATATCTGCTGGACTGTAGGCTCCTTCTTTTAGTAATAAGGCAGCAGTAACAGTCTCTCCTTTTTTTGTTTGCAGTAGCACAACAGCGACAAAAGCTTTTTTATCTCCATAACAGTAGTCCTTCATATTTCTGCACAATAGCATCAGCTTCACAAACATAAACTCATTCAAGGTTGGATCAAAAGTGACAGTTGCTTGGAGGCCTTGAACATTGGATTTATAATAAAACAAAGCAGCTTAGGCATTTTCATCAAACAATATAAGGGCACTTCGTATAACCAAGCAATTGACATAGCTTTAAAATATTTCTCCTCAAATCTACAATTGATGGTTCCTGCAGCGCCCTTAGCATAGCATTCTCCCACTATTCTTCATGATTTTGTCATTGGCATCTTTAGACATCATTAGCTTGAGTTGTCACTGAAACACTGTGCAATCTATCTCCAGAGGTGGCTATCCCTCAATTTGCATTGTTGTGGTAGTTGAACCTTCAGGGGGACATGAGCTGGAGTGTAAAAACTTGATGCTAGCTGTATTTTTTGGCTCGTAGTTAAATTCAAAGGGGAACCCACCTGGTCTTCTCTATAAGATGCAACTAAGGCATGGTGGTGTTGTTCTTCTTCGCCTCTTTTCTATTTACTACATCTTCTTTCTTTTCTTTTGCAACGTCTTCCTTTTCATTAGTCAACAAAACAAGGAGGTACCAAGTGCTTCACACGGATGGATTAACAACAATCAAAATTAGCTTTTGCAGATTGAAGTATCGCCAGGCCACAGACATCAGAACTTCATCTCCTATATAAACCATCTTCTACCAATACCTTGTTCTGTTCATGATTCGACCCATATATGACAACAATTGGCTTCTTAATTTCAACAGCCTTCCCTTCAGTTTCAGCTTGCATCCTCTCCAATAGGCGCTCCTTCTTGGCTGCCTTGTCCTCTGATCAGTGCTTGAGAAGAGACTTGAATGAATTGATTGAGGGATGGGGAACCTTCAAGTGTTGCCTAAGGATCTGTCTTTGGCCACTTCACAAATATATGGAGATCCTCTTTGGGAGGTAGAGTATCTTATCACGTGGCAATGGAACTCCATCTACTACTATCTTTAGAGGTGATAAAAGGGGGATCATGGCGGGATCGGCATCCAAATAAAGTACGGCATAGTGAGACTCGCGTCCGAGGACCTAGAGATTGATGGCGATGATGAAGGGTTTCGATTTGCCCTCCTATTGGACATGGCAAAGGACAGCCATGACGCGATTGTCAGGGCGGCCGAGGATATCATCGAGTCACAATAAGAAGTAGAACCAATCGACTCCAGCGAGCTTCAAAGGCCAGTCGTATGAAGCCAGTCGTCGGAGAGGGACTATAGCCGTTAGGTCCATAGTGGGAATCAACGTAACGAAGGGAGCCACAGTTGATGGCTTTATGGAGCTGCCCCGGGGATTGATCAAAAACGACTACACAGGCAGACATTTGAACTTGATCTTGGGCTTGGGTTGAGAAGGATCTCCGGCACTAGTCTTGTGACTCACGGTGTGGGCAGGCCTTGAAGAACCCTAGCTTGATGCACGGTGAATGGCGGTAGCGATCAGAGGCTTTTCCCTTCTTCTCCGGGGATAGGGCGACTTGGCAGTGATCGGCCAAAGCTTTTAGTGGGCTCGGCGGCAGGAATCAGCGAAGGGGCTTCCAGCTCCGATGACCTTAGGTGTCTCATCGGTAGCAGGAATAACCCCGGGGGAAGCGGGGTGGTGGTTCTTGGCAGAGGGCTTCGACGTCTTTCCCCTTCTTCCCCGGGGACTCGGCGGCGACAAGAAGCAGCTATGGCAGCTTGGCAGTGTAGACACGCAGAGAAGAAGAATGGGAGAAAAAGGCTTCTTCCTTTCTTTTTTTTATTTATTATATATAATATATATATATGCATTAATCACTCTTTTTTTATTATATATTTTTTTCTGCTTATAACTCTCCCTTCTCACTCTCCCTCAAATCTAAGGCTACTTATGACCCCTGAATCTCCAAGATGATCAAAAGGGTGGGGTTCTAAGGCTTTACTACATATAATATATAAAATAAAGAAAATAATCACCTTCTCTTGTACTCCTTCTCTGCTAGTGGACAATTGCGAGCAAAAAAGACAAGAAGTTCTCTCAGACCAAAAGCTCTATTCTCTCTCCTTTTTTTGTGTGGCTTCCTCCCTCTTTTGAAAGATTTCTCATCCTTATCCCCTCGGAGAAAAATTCCTCCCCAAGAAATCACAACCCCCATAACGAGCCGATAAGATCAAATCAAGTTTAAATTTTAACTAAATTTTAAATTTTAAAATCTAATTAAATTTTCTAAATAAATATTGCCTTGGGATTGGTATCCTCATGATGACTTGGTATTTGCATTTTTCTAGATTGCCTTGAGATTTGTTCTCGGGCTATCTTGAGATTTGTACTTCTTAAATATCGCCTCGGGATATGTGTTCTCGGGCCATCTTGGAATTTGAATCGCCTCGAGTTATGTATTCTCTGGCTATCTGAGAATTTGAGATCGCCTCAAGATACGTGTTCTCGGGCTATCTTGGAATTTATGCTCCTGGCTTGTCTCGGGATTTGTGTTTTAGCCCGGGATACAACCAAATAACATTATATTCATCATAAGATATCCTAAATCAATCAAGATTAGGACATATTTAAATTTTATTTATTTATCTCATAAAAATCTTAAATTATTCAAGACTAAGATTTAAATTTAATTTAGATTTGAATTTTAATTTTATCAGGATTGGGACATGTATCTTTCATATATAAACAAATCTAAACAAGATTTGGTTACAACTAAGAATTGAAAAAACAAAAGGAAAGATATCACGTATAGTCGTTCATCCAAGCGGCGGCTTCTTGGGTCTGCTTGGGCCTTTGTTGAGTTGGGTTTGGGATCCCTCGAGTGGATTATGTTCCGTACGGTGGGCTCTTCCGTGGGGGTTACAAACGTATCATTCCCCTCTCCTTGAAAACCAACCTTGTTCTCAAAGATTTCCTCCGCATCATCAATACCTAAAAGGAGAAAAAAGTTGTTGTGACAATGGTGATTAGGTCCATACTTTTGATCACAATTATAGCAAAGTCCTTTTTCACGCTTGCCACAGAGTTCCGCCGGAGTGAGATGACGAGCAGCTAAATTCAGAGAGGATAGCACTTGTAACGCCCCCAAATCCGGAAGTTCCAGATTGGGTGCATTAATCTCAAAACATAGCTTAAACATACATAATCCTTACATAATTTATTACATCCCAAGATAATTTATTACATCTCCCAAGATCATAATGATAAAAAATTTAGGAGTTTAGGAGTTTAGGACACCAAATACAATATTACAAACCCATATACATAAACAAGATACTAAAAATATAAACTTAAACTTTCAAGCGCTATCAAGAGTCCTATTACGCAACTTCCTTCCTTAGACTTCTAGTTCACCTAGGGTTGGAAATCAAAGGAACAAAGGTGTGAGTTGAAATAGCCTAGTAAGGTAAATATGAACTGTGTGAGTCGAAACATGAACTGTGAGAGTAAAGTTATTGAAATAACTAAATCACGGAGGGTATTAAACATCAAACATAAGCATCAAACATAGGAAATAATTTCGTGAACAGTCTAGACATCATAACATAAAATTGTCAGGGCTAACCACCATGAGACCATACTTGTTATCCACTTGATTTTCCCATTCCAGGGACATGCTTTACCCAATGCATTGGAGGGCTGTATAATTTTGGGCCTACCCATCAACATAATATTTGTCCATACATGGAAATGAAGCATTTAATCACATAAGACCATAAAGGGTTAAAAAATTTCCTGTTCATAAGGAGGCAAGAAAAATATAGCCATTTCAGCGTGTAATAGAGCATACATAAAAAAAATCCAACCATGGAAAGGCTTTAAGGTTAACCCATGGAATCCAAAAAAATATTGCAAAGAAAAGGGTTAACTTTACCCTGTCAAGAAAGTGGAGCACTAGTGGCACATGGGTTTTGGAGGGGGTGGTGTTGTCAGTAGAGACGCTAGCCAATGTATTATAGGATGGTTTCGGGTTTGGGTTAGTGTTTAGAGATGGAAAAGGGGTCATGTTCTGTTTGTCGTTGGGAAAAATAGAGGAACTAGAGGTTGGAGATGGTGCCAATATAGGCAAGGATCGAATACTCAGTTTAACTTTTTTGGAACCAGCCTCATATGCACGAGCTAATACAAATGCCTCCATCAAAGTGGAAGGCCGAGAAAAGAACATTCCCGTCGAATTTTCGATTTCAAGCCGGTAATAAAAAACTAATTAAGAGAGGCTCAGAAATCCCGGTTACTTTGTTCATCAAATCTTCAAACGCAGACTGAAATTCAACAACAATAGTGATCTGAGTGAGTTTAGACTATTACGTTGGTGGTCCTCGTATAAGGAAGCCCCAAAGCGATGTTTGACATTGAGCAAAAACTCCTTCCATGTTGTCAATAACTGGTTTGCCTTCATCCATTGGTACCATGCCGACGCTTTTCCTTGCATATGGAAGGAAATAATTCTAAGGTGAAGCTCATTTGGTGTTCCATACAAGTCGAAGATTCCTCAATGCGGAATACCCACCCATTGGGATCGATCCCGTCGAACTTCAGAACCTCTATTTTCATGGATCGAAGAACGGGAGATAGCTCAGTACCTCCGCCAAGAACTTCCATGGATGGCGAAGCGACTGGTGGACCAAGATTCCCATAGACAAGCCTGGAGAGCTGTGAATATGAGATCAGAGTTCTTCAAAACGGGAGTCCTTGGTTGCCATATAATGTTGAATAGTTTGGTGAATCGCCAATGTTTGGCCTTCAACTTGAGCTTGCAAGGCTTTCACGGCAGCGAGAATGCCTAAATCAGCCATTGAAGCCTCTCAATGAAAGCACCAATTGATACGCCCTTCTATGAAAAAAGAGACAAGTTAGGGCGATAAACCACTTTTTGAGTAAGTGTCAGCTCTAGAATAACTAGATAGCAGAAGAATTGATAGAAGAGAGACAGGGAAGAGAAGAAATGGTGAGAAAAACCAGATCTACAATTATCATTCAATGACTTCCTAACAATTTCATACAAGCATATATGCCTTATCCACCCAAACTAACCAATCTAAACGGAATCTAGTTACAACTAATTAACCAACCAATCTAAATAAGATTTGGTTACAACTAAGAATTGAAAAAACAAAAGGAAAGATATTACGTATAGTCATTCATCTAAGCGAGCGACTTCCTGGGTCTGCTTGGGCCTTTGTTGAGCTGAGCCTGGGATCCCTCCAGTGGATCATGTTCCATCTGGTTGCCCCCCCCCCCCCCCTATGTATGACCGTGATCTCTCGTCATGCATCAAGCAATTCTAATAGTATGGCCGGCGCTTTCGCACTAACAAACCATACGAATAAGCACACATAGATAATTCACATAAATGAATAAAAAGGGAAACTAATATTAAGAAGGATAAAGATTCACAAGTTCATCTAAGAGCTCAAGGACCCGAGGCACCACAAGGGGTTTAGCCTGTCATACTAATGGCAAGCACCACAATAAATAAGGAGAAAGATATAAGAAGACTCATAGACTCTCTAGCACGATGCTTCCTCTGCCTTCGACTTCTCTCCGAAACCCTAGTCGTCGATTCTGGATACGCCAAAAGTCCCCTTGAAAAGTTGAACCGATGGCCTTTTAATTATGAGTTTCAGACTTTACGCCACACGCCCATGTCATCTGTTACACGGCGGTGTCATTTGTCACACAGCCATGTCATATGTCACACGTCCATGTCTTCAAGGTTGAGCATGCTTCTTTAATTGATTTCGATTTGAATTCACATGCCCATGGACACACCCGTGTGGGTGACCGTGTCGTGCTCTATTTTGACATTTCTTGCTCCGAATTTCTCCAGAATTTTCTTCTTTTCTCCAAAGTACTGAATTAATTGCCAATTTATACAAAACACCCAACAACACACAAAAGTGGGAAAAGCTATGCCAAAAAGGGATGCAAAGGGTATGGAAATATGATAAGAAAATATGTATAATTACGCACTCATCATTTACCAATCAGATGCACCTCTTTTTCAAAAAGTTTACCTAATGACAAACATATATAGATAACAAACACAAACATGATGGCTTGAGTTGGTTGAATTGCTTTAGGATCATTATTTCATAGTCATTCAAGTATCGCAGCATCTAAATAAACCAAATCAATCACACCTAGCCTGAAAAAGAGAGCAAATTAAAGAATGTCATATAAGTACAAATTAAGGTAACCGGAACAAGTAAAGATGCTACATATAATTTGACTTCATTCTAACAATACAAGATGAACAACAATAATAAGAACAAAATTTCAAACTTTAAGTTCACACAGTAATGTCACATCCAAGAATACAATCTTTTTTTTGTAACATGTCAATGAATAAAACATATATGAAAATCCTATCTTGCCTAAAATCAATCCATCAATATCTTCACATAATTAACTAAACACACATACTACAACTTGACATTGAGAACTACACCTGTAATAAATAGAAGCCTTATAGTCAAGGAAATACAAAATTATGGATAGGATAAAAGTCACAAATCTTGCTCATCACTATATCTTAAATAAGATAAGCATAAGAAGAAACCACATCTATTTAAATTCTTACAAAAGTGATTTAAACACTAGGCGAGCAATATGAAATTCTCACTTAAAAAACCCGACAAATCGTAGCTTTTTATCATTTGGAAGATCCCAAAATACTTTGAGTTGATTTTCATCTTTTGCCGAGACTTGCAACATGAACATCGCTTCATCATCAATTAGTCCATCAATAGAGAAAAGTACTTACCAATAATCTCTTCTTTACTTCAATTTCTTCACAGGTGTTGTAACACCCTCATTTTTACCTGAAAATCTTGTTTAAATTTTTGGACTTAAATAAAATTTGTCGTTAGTTCAGATGACTGACTGACGGGCTTACCCCAAATAAAATCTTAAGTGGAGGATGTAATTGTAAAATCTCGACACCTCAAAAGATTTAGAAAAGTGAACCTAGGACTAAATTGCAAGTTCTTACCCCCAAGAAATAAGAAAGCTTTGAATTACATTTAAAGCAAGGGGCTAAATTGCAAAGAGCCTTATCATTTGAGAATGGGTTTTAATTAAGAGAGATGGGCGTAATTAAGATGTAAAAATATTTTAATTAAATTGGTTAGATCTTGTTTATGACTAAAAAAAATAATAAATAAATTAATTAATTAAATGAAGCTAATCTTAACTAATTAGGATTTAAAAAAAAATCAGCAATTAAATTAAAATTTGGATGAAAGATTAGTCAAATCAAAATTTGAACCAAATTCAAATAAAAAAATAGTATTCAAATCAATCAAGCCAATTAAGATTCAAATCAAATCAAGAGATAAAGGAATAAATCAATCCAACAAACCAAATTAAAATCAATCAATCAAACAAAATCATAATTCGAATTCAAATAAATAAATAAATCAATGAAAGGAAACAAATCAATCAGTCAAGCCAAATTGGAATCAATCAATCATGTCCAAATCACAACCAAAATTTAAATTCAAATTCAAATTCAAATAAATGAATAAATAAATAAAATAATAATAATAATAATAATAATACCAAATAAAACAAAATAAAATAACAAAACGTTAATAAAAATAAATAAAAATAATAAAAATAATAATAAATGAAATGAAACAAAAAATAATAATAATAAGAAAAAATAATAAAATAATAAAATAATAATAATTAAAAAAAAGAATTAAAAAAATTATAATAAAATAAAATAATAATAATAATAACAAATAACAAAAAAAAAAGAAAAAAAAAGAAGAAGATATAATAATCAATGGAAAGTTGGCTGGAAGATGGGAGGTGAATGGAAGAGAAATTAAAGGAAGTGAAGGCTATATAGGGGAAAAAAAATCAGTGAAAAAGGGAGAGATCAGAGAGAAATTGAAAGAAGAGGCGGAGAGAGAGAAATCAAGAGAAAAAAAAAAAAGAAAGAAAGAGAAGCACAAGAGAATAAGGTACAAGGTCCTCCCTCTTCTCTCTCGATGAAACCCTAAACCATCCTGGTTGCCTCGTCATGGATGCTGAGCCGCCGCCATTGAACAAGGCCGGCCACGCCGCTCACCGAGAAGCTACCAAGAAGCCTCAACGCATTGTTAAGCCGCCAACACCTCCACCGTGCCCCCTCAGAAGCTATTGGAGAAAGGAGACGCCCTCCGTCGTTGCTCATCCTCTCACAGCACGACGCCAATTCTATATCTAATGGCCTTGCCAAAGGATATAGGCTCGGGTCCGAGCACAGGCCGCAACACCACATGAGAATGAGTCCGTCGCTCACCATGTACCCCGCAGATCTGCCCAAGCCTCCAAGCCGCCGATCTTCCCAGGTTGCGCCTCTATACCGCTCCTCTACCACCGAGCCACTGGAGAACGCCTCTGCCCTGTCGAGCTGCCGTCTACCAACGCTGGAGGAGATGACCAAACACCGCCACCAAGCTCCAACAAGCATCGTCACCGGAGGAGATATTATATAAACATGGATTATATATATATATATATGAAGACGAAGGTCCCCTTCACC
This sequence comes from Dioscorea zingiberensis, assembly GCA_026586065.1. NCBI lineage: Eukaryota > Viridiplantae > Streptophyta > Magnoliopsida > Dioscoreales > Dioscoreaceae > Dioscorea > Dioscorea zingiberensis. Next base: position 28,008,230 of record CM048821.1, read on the forward strand.
AACGAATCACGGCTTAGAAGCGTTTGCCACCCGACGCCGCTTAAAGGAAAAAAGAGGCGTAGTTCTATTCAGGTTTACCAATGGGCTCCCCGGCTTATGATTTTGTCATCTGCTCATTGTCACCCCCACGTCAATGGAAGAGGAAGCAAAAGCCGCAAATGGTACAAGTATGCTTTGGTGGAGAAAATGCCCTTAGCTTTGATGTGGGTGGGGTTCAAGTGAACAAGTGAAGAAAGGAGGAGCCTTGAAGTCCTTTGTTATGTTCTTGGGGCTGTCACACACTAGGGAGTACTAGGAGATAAAGAGAAGTCCTTCTAGACCCCTCATGTTCTTAGGCCTCAGCACTGAAAAGTGATGAGATAGTGCCATGGTGTCAAAGATTTGCTGCCACCATTCAAGTCATGCTGTTCGGTGAGAGCCAAGTGTTGCAGGAAGGATATAGAAACCAAGCGAGTGATTGCAAGCTGATAATATCTTACCATTGAAAGACCAACTAGTTGTAGACATTTCAGATCATTCAATACAACATTTTTTGGTTAAATTGTTGAGCAAGTGGGCATCCTTGATGGCAAAGTCATTCATAATGAAGCTGGAACCGTTTCAATGATACCCAGTCATGATCAATTAGAGAGAAAGTCAGAAAAAAAATCAGCAAGAATAAGGTTGTAGAGACGTCTGAAATAGATGTTGCTGTGCCTCCTCCAGTTGCGGAAGGACCTAATGTTACCCCTCACGGGACTGAAGATCTGAAATTTTTGAAAGTAATGACACTCTGAAGATACTGTCTCATACTGGTACTTAAAGCCATGACAACAAGCTGCTGTTCTTTGCAATTTTCATCATGTTGGGCTCTTCAGTCTTTGCATGAGCTCAAATGGTTGTGTTATTGTATGATTGTAAGTTTTGTTGGGAAAGCTTTCCAAAAGTTATGCCAAATGTCTAATTATGTAAAACGTCTTTAAAACGTTCGATGAAATGCCTAATAAGAGTTTGATTTTATGGGATGCTATAGAATGTGATCATTGGAGGGATTTCCTGTGGCCATATCAAAGATACACCTCAAGCTGATTGAAGAAGAAGCAAACCACGCCGGCGCTCCAAGCTGCACATGAATCTGCGCCTTTCTATTTCGTGAAATTCCCGGAGAGATTATGCACGTGTCGTGAACCTGAATGGAGTTTACAAAAAAAAGGGGGCTGCAATTTCATTCTTGATGAAATGTCGAAAAGAGCTCTTTAGAGAGCTGCAGATGCCAATCCCTCTTAGATGACTGAACAAGTTATAGTATTATGAAGATGAGGATGTTCGCTGCAGAAGCTGTGAGGTGCTGCTGTCCGCGGTCCAACAGATGAAAAAATTTGGAAATGAGCAAAGAATTCATTGTCTGAACAAGCTGCTAATAGATTTGTCATGCATGAGCCAACTTTTGAGATGCCATTATCCATGTTATTGCTGTTCCTCAAATAAAATCCCCATTCTTTAAAGAGGCTGCTGTGAAATTATGAACTTGAATGATCACCAATTATTATGTTCATGAAGTTGCCTGCCATTGTGCTAAAACCATATAAGTTATAGAAGCTGAAGTATGTTGATGGGTGTCAAGAGCTGTAATTTTGTGGAAGTAGATAATTATAAAAGTTTCTATCAAACACATGCCATGAAGATAAGAGGAAATAAAAAAAAGGGGCTGCAGCCACACCTTAATAAGGATAAACCAAAAAAAAGGAGAACTCGTGTTTTGCTGCAAAATTATAGGAAAAGAAAATTTCATTGAAGCACTATGGGAGCATATCGCAATGGGTCCTATGATGGAAATCATGCTATCACTTGGACTAAAAGTGTTGGCATTAATGAAATTCTTGAAGGTATGAGAAACCTCAAAGGCAAGCTTCTTATTCTATTGGTGTTGAGTAGGAATGATTTGATAAGGCCGAGATAAGCTGCAAAGAAGCTTAAGTAATATGGGAAATTTATTGGAGTTAATGTTGCCGTAACTGCTAAATATGATCTAGGGTTCGATACCCTCAGAGATTCCTTTGAGATCTCTATGAACATTCAAGGAAATTTTCAGGCTTGAAATCATAATATTTCATGCAAATAAAAAAAGAAGCTCTATATGTGCATGCATGAGCATGTGAGTCCGATGATGAAAAGCACTTCAAATTTTGAAAGCCTTGGATGTACTTATCTTGTCAGTACATGAGTACAATCAATAAGAAATAGTTATGCAAAATATCAGAGTAGGCATTAATGGCTTCTTCAAGACTTTCATTAAATTTAAATATTATTTTACATGAAAAGGAACATTGACAATGGAATTGAACATTAATGGCTTCTTTCAAAGGCTTCATTGGAAAAAAAAAGGGGGAAAATAAAAATAAATAAATAAATAAATCAAATATACAAATTATTGGAAGCAGATACCCCGATTCGATGAAGCATACCAATTGAAGTAGTACAAATTTCAAAGCAATACACACCCTGATGTTGCCCGACAGTACAAAAACATCTTGAGATGGATAACAAGATCCAAATCTTGAAGCGGCAATATAGTGGCACAAATATCTTGAGGCGGCGGCAAAGCGGCATGAATTCAAAGGCGGCGGCGAGGCATGCAAGGCGGCATTATAAAAATAAAAAAATAAAATAAAATAAATAAATAAATAAATAATATATATTTATATATCCATGATGATATTCATATGTAATAAATTGTCATATTCTGCAATAAATTAATTCATTGCCTTTACTTGTATTTTTGCCCTTAATCGGAGGTTCCCGCAATCTTATTCGGGGTAATTAATAATAGAGGCTTGCCTCTATTAGGAATGGAAGAACCCACAAACTAAAAAAATACATGATATTTGTGATTCGATGTGTCGCCTGGTGTCTCTTCACAGACACGATGCCGGGCGGGTATTTTCGATCCCACAAATTCTGGCACGCCCGGTGGGGACCATTCCTCCTCCCATCTTTGAGGCAAAAGTACAAGTAGAGGCATTGTTCTTATATCCTATGAAAGAAAACTAACATTGTTGATTTTCTTGTTGCAGACGAGATGGCATTCAAGAGTTCAACTGCACCTGGAAGCCCTAAGCTCACAATCTTCCTCGGAGAAGGAACTGAGGTGCAGCTGCCTAATTGCACCTTCAACACTGGAGCCGCTGGAGCTGAATTGAGGTTTGGCACGATTTCTGAGTCTGTGCAGTTCGTGAGGAGGCCTTCTTCCTCAGAGGAGAACCTGACGGTCCCGCGCCTTCCATCCAGGGGCCGTCGCCCGAACGTGATTGTTCCAAAGACCAAAGAAGACACTGTTACTGAGGAACCATCAAGGGTATCTGTTTTCAAAAGGCTATCCCACCCTAAGAGGGTAGTCTATATGAATGATGAAGACGATGAACCCACTTTTACCGTTACAGCAAAGGGACGAAAAAGTGGAATATTTCAATCTGATGAGGATACACCTGAAAAGAAGAGTGTGTTCTCAAGGCTTGCACCTAGGAAGATGAAGGTTCCAAGACAAAAGCTGGACTTTGTATCATTCCAAGAGCACAAACACGGCCAGATGGGCACTTTCAACAACTCATTTGAGCCACTGAAGTTGGTGAAAAAGAACTCAACAACCGCAGAGTTGCGTTCCCAGCCGAATAAAAACAAAGGTGGTAGACCCCCCCTAAAACCCATCACAAGGACTCTTTTAGCAAGAACCTTTACAAGACTTATATACAAAGATCGAAGAAGCCGCAGAATCTAAAAGATAATGCCAAGAGAGTTCTACCAAAAGAAGAAGCAATTAGTATCAAATGCACGGAAAACGGTGTTTGATCGAATAGATTCTGCAAGAACTCAAGCTACAACCTTCCGCTCTAAATTTCAATGGAGGAGAAAAACGGAAGATGAAGAAATGTCTGATGTGAATGCAGAAGTACATACTGTTCGGATGGTCACTGAAGCTCGAGGAGACCCAGCACCTGAACAAGAACAACCAGGACCCGTCACAAGATCTCGTAGAAGAGCAGTGGACTCTCAAGCTTTGTTTGGAGAAGAAAGTTCAAGCCACATGCCATATGAGGGACAGGGGGTAGGGATTGGCCTCCCACCGCCTCACATGCCAAGAAGGCAGAGGGAAATAGACCCTCTAAATGAAGATGATGGGGAAGAACCTGCCTTTACCCTACATGAAAATGATAATCGAGATGTTGAATACAAAAGGCTTAATGAAAACATGACAGTGATGATGGAGTCAATGCTAGAAATGCAGCGACAAATAGCTACCTTAATGGCAAATCGATCTGAACAAACACAAAGATCGAAAAGCCCGATTCCTGAACCAAGAGATACCCTTAGGCCAATAGAGCAAAGGGGAACCTCACAAATTTCAAGCAAAGAATGACTCCTGAGGAGATACAAAGAAATAGTGGTCACCGAACTAAGACAAAGCCAAGGGAGGTGAGATAAGAGTTGATGGAGACAAACCTTATCCCAGCTTACCATGACTTGGTGTCTTATCCTAAAGGGTACAATGTTCCTAAGTTCAAGCAATTTAATGGAATTGGTAATCCCGATCAACACTTGGCTCACTTTGTAACAACACTGGGGGACACTAGCCAATCCTTCCCTTCTCCCCTGCATACAATTTTCTGCAAGTCTCACGGGAATAGCATTTGAGTGGTATGCAAGCTTGCAACCTGAATCAATTCAAACCTGGCAACAGCTGAAAGATGCCTTTCGGGTACGGTTCGGGGGCGTAAGTGACAAAATCACGATCGCTGATCTCGCAGCCACTCGTCAAACCAAAGATGAAAAGGTGGTGGACTATATTATGAGATGGAGAAACCTGAGCATCAAATGCGAACAACCCCTTGATCAACAACAGGCAGTGGGTTTATTGCTCGGGAACATTGATAGTTGGATGGCACCCTTTCTGAGTACATCTGGCATCACCACATTTCAAGAACTAATATCACAAGCTAAGAAATTGGAGAGGACTAGCCCAAAGGTGTTGTCCAGTTTTCAAACCCCAAGAAATGATAGGGAAAAACCCAAGAAGGCGTATATGCCAAGTACACCGCCATGTACCTTCAACATTGATAAAGGAAAAGGCATCATGGAGCCTCATAAACCGGAACAAGTCAAGCCACCCAGCTTAGGTGCTGCCGGTAGTGAATCGAGGCCTCTTCCTTCTCTAAAAGAAAGGATGAATAAAAAGTACTCTTTTAGAAGAGATAAAGTACCTAAGATTTTTAAAGATGCTGTAAAAGAAGGTTTGCAACTCCCTGAATGCAAAAGACCAGAGGAACAAAACAAGAAAGACCATCCCAACTATTGCCCATACCACAGAGTCTTGGGACACACAATCGAAGATTGCTATGTTTTCAAAGATTGGCTTGAAAGGCAATATCAAGAGGGCAAAATTACACTCTCTAAGAATGTTTTGTTGGAGCAACCAGCTGAGCATACCCGTTATGTGACTACCCTAGACCATGAAGGATCATCCCAAAGGGAGGTCACAGTAGTGGGCAATAAAGTCATACTCCCATTGGAAAATAATGATAAACCTCCTGCTGTTCCAGAAGAATTGTGGGAAATATTTATATCCAAAAAGTCAAAGAAGATGTTGAAGAAGTTGGCTGAGCTCCCAGGAATCACATGGAGATGTTCCCAAGAACCTCCCAAAGGGCTCCCAATAAAATGCATAAAGAAGAAGAACAAAAAGAGGAAGGTAAGAGTGAACAAGCGCAAGAAGTCCATCATAGAAGAGTACATTGAGTCCCTTGACGAGTATGAGCAGAAGGAAAGGGTCTTGATCACTCTCAAGGACTATTTTCCCGAGGAAGTTGAAGAATTACTTGGAGAGTTGTTTGAAGAAGATAGCGAAAGTACACAAGTAGAAACTTGTAGGGTTATTTCTGGAGGAGAATACCCTTTATATAACCTAGATGATTATGATGATGACAGCTTCTCTGAGCCAGAAGAGTCATATGACCGTCATGGCAGGCCCTATATTAGCAAAAAGCAAAAGAAGAAGATGGCATTCAGGGAAAGAGTGAAGAAGAAGGCGAGCCTTGAACTCTTGGAACCACGCCAACCAGAAAGCCTAAAGAAGCCATACTACACCCCGAAGACTCCAAAATATAAGATTTTGAGGAAGGCTATGCCTGCTGTTGAGATCCCTGCTTTCATTCAGAGGGTGACGGAGGAATCAGCAAACAGGCTACTACAACTGCATATTGAAGATGCCGAGTGGGATGAGTCTGGAAGATACCCTCCGGAGACATCAGGACAAAATTTTGTTTCGGAGGTGGTGGAGTCTTCACCTCCAACAAAAGCAACAAATGATAAAGGGAAGTCTGTCCTCCAAAGCATCAAGATTAAGAAGAGTAAGAGGAGAGAACTTTTTGATCAAGCCATGGAAATGGGACTAGAATTACCTAACCCTAAAAGGCCGTGCTTGATGCATCTTGACAGTCACCCAAATTACTGTCCATATCACCGACTCGTGGGACATACCATAGAGGAATGTCGAAATTTCCAAAAGTGGCTACAAAAGCAGATCTTGATGGGGAATTTGACAATAGCAGAAGACCACTTTGAGGAAAAGGGAGTGTGTCGAGCCATGACTTGTCAAGAAGATTCTGATGATGAGTTGAATTTCCCAGACGAAGAAGACGATGATGAAGACGAGGTGCCATACCATGTACACCAGATGCAACTTAGATCTGGGAAAATACTTCAGTCAAGACAAGCTGCCAACTCCAATGACAAAAATAAAGGGAAAATGGTGGAAGATGAGAATATCTCGCCAAAGAAACCATCAAAAAAGCCAGATTATAATATCTTGGCACACCTGAAGAAAGTCCCGGCTCTTCTTAGCATGTATGATGCATTGATGATGTCTACAGAAGTCAGGGAGTCTTTAATACATGCCTTACAGAATCCTGAAGAGTATCAGGCCTATTTTGCTGAAATCAACATGAAAGAGTCTCTATACACATTTCATACGCCTTCAGTATCTTTCACAGATGAAGACTTGTTACTTGGAACCACAGAACACAACAGGCCACTATATGTGACGGGGTCTTGTGACGGGATGAAAATCAACCGAATTTTGATCGACCCAGGGTCCTCTGTGAACCTAATGACCCTCAACACTCTCCGAGCGCTGGCTCTTGAAATATGTCACTTATCTTCGGAGAAAATTGTCATCCAGGGCTTTAATCAACATAGCCAAAAAGCATTGGGGTCCATCACCCTCCCAATTAAATTTGGAAAGATGACATCTGATGTGAAGTTCCATGTGATCGATGCTGATGCTTCATATAAAGCCTTGCTGGGAAGGCCATGGATCCATGAAAACCAAATGGTCCCTTCAACACTTTATCAGTGTGCGAAGTATATGGTGGATGGAGAAGAATTTAGAATTGATGGAGAAATCCAACCCTTCGCTATTCACGAAGTACACTATGAAGATGCAAGGTATTATCTTAGTGCATCCAAAAGGGGCAAGTCGCCAAGTCAAAAGAAAGAATCTCCGGCAAAGACATCCAAGCCTGCTCCGGTACCTAGAATGAAGGAGTCATCGTTGCCTCACTTTGGTAGCGACACTGAGTCCTCAGAAGATGAGAAAGATGCAAAGGCCTACCAATGTAGAGGTCAAGGTAAAGGGTCTACCCAAGAGAGCAGCTTACACATCACAAGGATTCCGGATGGTCTCTATAAGTCCCTGCATGACTTAAGTGTTAATACAGTCGAATATTTGAAGACATTCTATGTGCCGGCTCGACATGAGAAGGAGAGAGGCATCTTTTTCTACATAACCAAAAGTAATAAAATTGCAAATGATGACATCATAAACATTGAAGACGAAGAGGATAATGAAATCCAGTCTATAGACTTCCCCAACTATTACCCTGAACAGCTCAAAACAATGGTTGAAAGGTTTGGGGGCAAGATGAAATGGACAAAGAAAGTACATCAAAGCTTTCATCAACTATGGAATCCTCCACATGCAGACAAGAGAGGAATGGGTTATTTTGAACCTTCCAGGCATTCCTATTATATGACAACGTCCATTGAAGAAGATGGCATTAAAATGAAGACTGCACCACCTGAGCTGGAAGACGGGGGGCAAGCAACAACTGATGAGCTAGTTGAAGTCAACTTAGGAAGTGATGAAGACCCGAGACCAACCTTTCTAAGTGCACAACTATCAGAAGAGGAAAGGACATCTTTCAAAGACCTCTTGAAGGAGCACATTGATTGCTTTGCCTGGAATTATAATGAGATGCCCGGGCTGGATAATGAAGTGGCTGTTCACAGATTAGCTATTGACCCTAAGGCTACTCCTGTTAAGCAAGCTCCAAGAAGGATGAAGTTTGACCTAGAGGAGAAAGTGGTGGAAGAAACGAAGAAATTGATTGAAGCAAATTTTATTAGGGAAGAGAAGTACCCTGATTGGGTAGCCAGTATAGTCCCTGTGAAGAAGAAGAATGGACAAATACGGATATGTGTTGATTTCAGAGATTTGAACAAAGCATGTCCCAAAGATGATTTTCCCCTACCCGTCATGGAGATCATGATCGACAATACTTCAGGGTATGAGATGTTCTCCTTCATGGATGGATATTCTGGGTACAACCAAATTAAAATGCATCCAGATGATGAGAAGCATACTGCTTTCCGAACACCTATGGGCATATACTGTTATAGAGTAATGCCATTTGGTTTGAAAAATGCGGGGGCAACATATCAAAGGGCAATGACCAGAATCTTTGATGATCTAATTCACAAAGTTGTCGAATGCTATGTGGATGATCTTGTGGTCAAGACAAATTCCAGAGACAAACATCTGGAGGATCTGAGGACAGTCTTCACACGCCTCAGAGAATACAAATTGAAAATGAACCCCATGAAATGCGCCTTTGGAGTTCTATCTGGGAAGTTCTTGGGCTTCATTGTGAGGCATCGAGGGATAGAAATAGATCCCTCCAAGATCAAAGCAATTTTGGAAATGCCACCTCCACAGACATTGAAAGCAAATACCGCGATCCTTTCAAGGGCTTTTTCTAGCATACATCAGAAGGTTCATCTCTAACTTGTCTGGAAGATGCAAGCCGTTCTCTAAATTAGTCAAGAAAAATATGCCTTTCAAATGGGATGATGAATGCCAAAAGGCGTTTGAAAATATTAAACAATATTTGTTGAATCCACCCGCTGTTGGCGGCCCCCAATTCCCGGAAAACCACCGATTTTGTATTAACCGCTTCGCATTGAAGAAGGGTCATTAGGAGCTATGGCCGCCCGTAACAATGAAGAAGGCAAGGAAAATGCACTATATTATCTCAAATAGGATGCCGATAGAGTCGAGAGCAAATATACACCAATTGAAAAGCATTGTCTAGCTTCTTTAGTGTTCAAATAAGAAACTAAGACACTACTTGCTAGCACATAAAGTTATTCTCATATCAAAAATTGACCCTCTCAAATATCTTAGGACAAGGCCGTTGCTTACGGGAAGACTTGCAAAATGGGCGCTGATTTTGATGGAGTTTGACATAACATACACTCCACAGAAGGCTATTAAAGGGCAGGCGTTAGCAGATTTCTTGGTAGCACACCCTCTCCCTGATGATTCACCCCTTAATTATGATCTCCCTGATGAAGAGACATTGGCAATGAAAGAAGCCGAATGGCGACTATACTTTGACGGAGCGTCATCTATAAAATCGGCACTCCGGTCTCAGATTCCACAAATCAAAGCTAGGGTAGGACTTGTGTTCGTTACACCAAAAGAAGGGATCCTAAGATATGCCCTCTCTCTTACAGAGCCATGCACCAACAATGAGGCAGAATATGAAGCTCTCATAGGTGGTTTGGAACTGGCAATCAAGATGGGAATCCAACATATACACATATTTGGAGACTCACAACTCATTATCAAACAAGTCGAAGGAGATTATAAAGTATACAAGCCTGAACTTCTTAAATACTGTAAGAGGGTCAAAGATCTGATGAAGAAAATCCCCCAAGTACAGTTGAGGAGGGTTTTAAGATCAGAAAACGGAGAAGCTGATTCTTTGGCAAGAGTAGCTAAGGAGATGGCAAATCCAGACTATGACGAAATTCATATTACTATAAGAAATAGAAGACCCATAGGTACAATCCTTGATGATGTTAAAGAGGAAGGTACTGGGGGCAAAGTGGAAGTCTTCACCCTTGAAATACCAGAGGAAGATTGGAGGCAACCATTCATAGAATATCTAAAATATGATAAACTCCCAGAGGGCAAGTCAGAAGGCCTTCGAGCAAAGCTTAAGGGCCCTAAGATTCACCCTCATAAATGATACATTGTACCGCAGGTCGCATGACGATCAACTACTCCCGCGATGCCTTCTATATGAGGAGGCAAATGAAGTGATGCATGATGTACACTCCGGAATATGTGGTGCGCACCAATCTGGACCCAAGATGCGACTTAAGATTAAGCGTATGGGGTATTATTGGCCAACTATGGTCAGAGATTGCATCGATTATGCCAGAAGATGCCATCTATGCCAAATACATGGAGATTTTATTCATCAACACCCAAATCCTCTACACCCCACAGTCTCTTCATGGCCCTTCGAGATATGGGGAACAGATGTAGTCGGTCCCATTGAACCTCCATCATCTTTGGGACATCGATTCATATTGGCTGCAATAGACTACTTCTCCAGTAGGCGCGTAAGCTATCCCGCTTAAAAGAAGTAAAATCGAAAACGCCATGAAGTTCTTCGTGGAGAACATCTTATATAGATTTGGGACTCCAAGGAGAATTATCTCGAGATAATGGCCCCGCTTTAAGTTTTAAAATAGGAGATTTGCACAAAGACCATAAAATAGATCGAGATATACCTCCATTTACAATGCTAGAGCAAATGGGTTGGCGTAAGCATTCAACAAAACCCTCTCAAAGCTATTGAAAAAGGTACGTGGTCAAAGAATAAAAGGGATTGGTACGAGAGACTCTCGAGATGTTGTGGGCCCATCGTTACCACTTAAAAAACTCCAACACAGTGCACACCATACTCCTTAGTGTTTGGAACTGAAGCGGTTCTTCCCCTTGAAATTCAAATACCTTCATTAAGGATGGCAGTGCAAAATGAGATATCAAATGAAGATGGTATTAGGCTTCGCCTAGATGAGCTGGACTCCCTTGATGAGAAGAGGATCGAAGCACAACAGAATCTTGAAGTCTACAAAGCAAAGATGTCTCAAGCCTACAATAAACTGGCTCGATCCGGACTTTTACAAAAGGAGAGATGGTTCTTGTCCTTAGAAGACCTATCATCACCAATAAACGGGCCGGGGGCAAGTTTAAAGCGAACTGGGAAGGTCCGTATGTCGTGGAGATCGTCTACGAAGGAGGTGCATACCAACTTATTGATGCCAATGGAGAAAGGCCAATGCCGCCTATTAATGGTCGCTTTTTGAAAAAATATTATGCATAATGTAAAAATGTTTGCCTATGACGGAACGTCTGGTCCCTCATAGGGGTAGACTAGTCATGTACGATTACACGTACTTCCTGAGGCAAAACATTACATTTCATGTTTTTTTTTTTTTTTGAATCTATTCAATGAAATAAAGAGGCAGGTGTTTGTCTACGATGGAACGTCCGGCTCCTAGTTGGGGGCAGATCGGTCATGCACAATTAAATGTGCTTCTTGAGGCAAACACATTGACCCCCTATTCAACTTCCAAAAAAATAAATCAAAAAAAAAAATCAAAAATAAAAATCAAAAATAAAAAAAAAAAAAAAATCATGATTTTTCTCCAGGTGTTCCACCTATCCATTTACAAAAAAAGACAAAAAAGGGGTGGAGAAAAAAAAAAGAACTAAAATTTATTCAAATCTAGTGTTCATAATGAATGTCTCAAAGTCAACTACCAGAGCATAAATAAACTAAGAAATCAAATTAAAGAAAAAGAAGGAAAGAGGCCCTTTTAATGCCCAGCAAATTTCAGCAATGATTCTTTTGCTTCCTCCAATTCATCGAGCCATCTCGTGAAAACATCAATGAGATAGGTATTTAACTGATCCCCTTGATCCTCAGCAAGCTGTGCCTGGGCCTCATCCAACTCAACTTGAAGACTTGCTTGCGTGTGCTCAGAAGCTTCGAAGAAGTTTGTTGAAGTTGCTATCTTCTCACCCAAAGTCTTCATCGCACCCGAGATCTCACAAAGTTCGGTCTGTAGTTGATGATGCCTCTCAGCAAGCCTCTGATACTCCTCTTTATCTGTATTTATGGCATTAGCCCAGTCCATCCTTCGTTTGTTGAGACGTTCAAGTGCTAAAGTTTTCTCATACACACATGCCTTGGCTTGTTGATCATGGATATGAACTTGGATGCCGGATCCTCTGAAGCTTCTTTAGCACGAAGTTGCAATCGCAACTATTTTTTTCTAGGAAAGGCTCATAACTAGTCAAATCAATGCCGAGGGCTTCAAAAAGTGAACTTGACTCCTTCACCCTGTTGATAATGTTTTGATAGTTGTGGTAGTTGAGGGACTTGATGTTGCTCATTATTTCATCCCGCCAGGCTAACACCACATTTGGTATGTTCCTCGGACCTATAAAGAAGATATGCAAATAAAATCCAAAACTCAAAATTTTGTTAAAAAAAAAACAAAAAAAAAACAAAAAAAAAAAACCTTGGTCTTGCTTTGGTCCGCCATCGGCATCAACACTATCACCTTTCAACCTTTCCACAGGGACAGGAGTATCCTCAACAATTTCCTTTGAAGGAATTTGTCTCGAAGACAAAGGACCGTCACCTGTTTGGGCAACTAAGTTTCAAAAAAAAAAAAAATCAAAATCAAAAAAATCAAAAAAATCAAAAAAATCAAAAAAAATCAAAAAAAAAAATCAAAATCAAAATCACTAACCTTGGTCTTGTTTTGGTGAAGTTGCAAGTCCGGTGTCAATGTTAATGTCATTACCTTCCAATTCCGCCACAAGGGAGGGGGCATCTTTAATAATTTCTCACGAAATTTTGTCTCAAGATGAAGAAATATTGTCTTTGTGGGCAACTACATTTCAAGAAAGTTGTCAATATTCATTATCTCTCTCTAAAAAATATAAAAAATAAAAAAAAAAACCTGTCTTGCTTGGGCAAAGTTGCAATTTCGACATTTGTATTGGAGCCATCACTTTCCAATTCTTCAATGGGGTATGAGCATCTTTGATAATTTATTAGCTAACCAGAATAAAAAGGGTTTGTCAATAATCATGCTTTAAAAAGGAAGAAGAAGAAGTAGAAACCTTCTTTTGCCTTGTCGCGTAAGCACTCTGCATGAGTATTGGCACCATCAGCTCTCCAATTCTTCCCATATCACCGGGGCATCCCTTATAAAGTTTGCGTATGAATTTGCCTAAAAGATGAAGTGCTATCATCATCTTCAAAGACCTAAAAAATAATGATAATAAAAAAGGAGAGAGGGTAATTTTGCAAAAAACCCTTCTTGAACCATTGGCAAGTTGTGTGGTAGCCCACCCTCCAAAGCAATTGGCATATCCCCTATAGCGAAGTTGAAAACAAATAAGGTATATACATATATATACACATAAAAAAGGAGGGCATACCTTGCACAGGATTGGAATCAACTTCTCCAACTACAATATCAATATTTGGCGGGTTCATTGGACCTGAAATTAGAATTTTAGTTGACCCCTTGAAGAAATGTACACAATTAGTTCAAAGATGCCTTTCCTTACCGGTCGGAGAATCTTGAGGCATCCCCAAATTTGATGGAAGAATATCGTCAATCTTTGGACCTGTTTCAAGTTTGAACCCTAAACTCAACTACCAAAAAAATAAAAAATAATAATAAAAATAAAACTTGCATACCAGTAGGGGGATCTTGGACAACCCTCGCATTTTCTAATAGAGTATCATTGATTCGTATGCCTGCACAAAAAGGGGGTCTCATCATCAAAAAGAAATATTTCCTATAAAAAAAATAATAAATAAGGGGTTGATTGATGACTTAAACGAACAAGTTCATTATGTTGGACAAATTTATGAAAAAGTCCTGAAAAAAGGAAAATATTAAAATCTTCAAAAAAAAAAAATCCAAAAGAAAAAGGTTGGTTGACGGCCATTAATGGAGAAATTATCATATGAGAGGGAACATTTCAAAAAAAAATAATAATAAAAAAATAAATAAAAAATATATATATATAAAAAAAACAAAAAAACAAAAACAAAAAAAAAAAGAAAAGGAGACGGCCTGAATAAGTGAAAATGAAAAGGAAGCTATTTCAAAAAGAAAGGGGGCTTGAATAAATGAATTTTCAGAAAAGTCCTCTCAAAACATGAAATTGAAGATGAATAAATAAATAGATTACCTTGGGTTCGCTGTCTCTTGGTTGAATCAAATGAATCAACCACGGGGTAACTTCGCTTGGAGGTAGAACTACCAAGGCTAATGAATATGCTTTCGTCAAGAAAATGAGGCTTCTTTGAAGATGAGCCTCGCTCCCAATCTCTTATAGTGACTCTTTTGTCCTTGAGGTCATCCTGAATCAATAATGAATAGTCTTGATGGAAGAAGGCCTCCACGCTCTGAACCACTTTTGTGCATAAAGCACATGAGTCTCCAGCTCAGGTGGTTCAGAATATAGAATAGACTGGAAGTCTTCTTGCGGGAAAAGTGAAGCCAGTAACCCGCGAGAACCCTGACAGAAGAAGCCCTTCTAGGAATGTCAATATAAGCCGGAGTGTGCTGATCATACCCAAACTGACGCCCAAATCGGTGTGGATTATAGGGTTCTGCAAATAAATCTCCCGCACACCGAAGGGGAAGAATTCCACAACGGAGACACATCACATACTCCATAGTATGATAATCCAATACTTCGGGCCCCGCCGGATATCCGAGTCTCAGACCTGCCTCGCCAATTACCATGATGCATGAATAAGAAAGGACGCCATATAAAATTCGCCTCAAACTCGATGAATTTTCTCACACCTATAGGATTGTTAAATGGAGTTGGGGAAGCGTTCATGTAAAGAAGCATCTTTGGTACTCTCAATAGTCCCGGGATGCTCAAAGTGTTATTCTCTATCTTCCTTTCAAGAAGCACCCTCCTGAAATGACAGCCAGCCCATGCATATAAGAAGTGAACGGGGAAAACTGTGGTAGAAAACCCGGGTCCTTTCCTGTGGTTGACCATAGCATTTAATCCCATGTATAAACTTGCCAACACCGCGGGGGCAAAAGCTACTTTCCTCCCATATGCAATGTTGCATGCCATCATGAAAACTCCAGGCCTGATCACCTTGCGGTGGCTTGGCATAATAAAAAGGCAAATCCAAAGAGCCACGAAAGCAAAATTTAAACTGTGTTAAAAGCAGGCTTTGGAGGAGGATCGGATGTCAACCATATCGAGAACCAAATCAGTAGCTTCCTAAAAAGTCCACCCAATCCTCAAAAAATACTTCCTCGACAAGACTTCGCCTTATGCGAGCCATTTGAAAGATGTCGAAAAGATTCCTCAAAACAAAAGATTTAGAACCACCCCTGTCAGCAAATTATTTCATTGTGAGGCACAACTTCATCGCATACATATCACCGATAATCGGAAGCCCTCCAAGTTGATTGATTTCCCATAATGAAATGCCTACTTCCCCGCATAAAAATGGAAAGTATTAGTTTCCGGACACCATAGTTCTACTAATGCTTTGTAAAATTCACGTCGATATCATAACGCCAATTGAAGCCACAATCCCGCTTAACTAGCTCTACTCGGATAGTTCTTTAGAATATCCGTTGACTATGTCTTTGGCCCAACAAGATAATAATATGGGAGATCAATCAAATTATTCATAACGGGCTCTTTACCCTCCACCTGACGGTGATTAATGATCTTATGTCCAAGGGTTTGGAACATCCTCAAATCTCCCACGTCTCCCTCGGGTTTCAGATAAACCACATCAGAATAACCATCTTCACAGCAGTGATTCGTGCTCAAGTGAGCAATGGCTAAACGATTTGGAGGGCGTTTCACCCATTCTGAATGCTCCTCTCCTTCATACCTAATCGCGGGCTCCGATCCGAAGTCAAAGACAGGGCTGTGGCGAATGAAGACATGACCTTGAGGAAGCTTGCTGAAATCTTGAGCCACGTCCCAAAAGGGTTGAGAAATATTAGCCATGGCAAGAAAAGTGAACTTGGAGATTCCTACTTCTCTCACTCAAACCTCACAAAGTAAATTCGTGAGAGAAGTATGAAGGGGGCATTTGTTTATGTCTAAAAAAAATAATAAATAAATAAATTAATTAAATGAAGCTAATCTTAACTAATTAGGATTTTAAAAAAAAAATCAGCAATTAAATTAAAATTTGGATGAAAGATTAGTCAAATCAAAATTTGAACCAAATTCAAATAAAAAAATAGTATTCAAATCAATCAAGCCAATTAAGATTCAAATCAAATCAAGAGATAAAGGAATAAATCAATCCAACAAACCAAATTAAAATCAATCAATCAAACAAAATCATAATTCGAATTCAAATAAATAAATAAATCAATGAAAGGAAACAAATCAATCAGTCAAGCCAAATTGGAATCAATCAATCATGTCCAAATCACAACCAAAATTTAAATTCAAATTCAAATTCAAATAAATGAATAAATAAATAAAATAATAATAATAATAATAATACCAAATAAAACAAAATAAAATAACAAAACGTTAATAAAAATAAATAATAATAATAATAATAAAAATAAATGAAATGAAACAAAAAATAATAATAATAAGAAAAAATAAAAAAATAATAATAAAATAATAATTAAAAAAAAGAATTAAAAAAATTATAATAAAATAAAATAATAATAATAATAACAAATAACAAAAAAAAAAGAAAAAGAAAAAGAAGAAGATATAATAATCAATGGAAAGTTGGCTGAAGATGGGAGGTGAATGGAAGAGAAATTAAAGGAAGTGAAGGCTATATAGGGGAAAAAAAATCAGTGAAAAAGGGAGAGATCAGAGAGAAATTGAAAGAAGAGGCGGAGAGAGAGAAATCAAGAGAAAAAAAAAGAAAGAAAGAGAAGCACAAGAGAATAAGGTACAAGGTCCTCCCTCTTCTCTCTCGATGAAACCCTAAACCATCCTGGTTGCCTCGTCATGGATGCTGAGCCGCCGCCGTTGAACAAGCCCGCCGCCGACGCCGCCCGCTGAAGAAGCCAGCCGAAGAAGCCTCAACGATTGTTAAGCCGCCAACACCTCTCCACCAGGCCCCTGTAGCTATTGGAGAAAGGAGACGTCCTCCGTCGTTCATCCTCGGCCAAGCACGGACGCGACCCTATATCTAATGGCCTTGCCGAAGGATATAGGCTCGGGTCCGAGCACAGGCCGCAACACCACATGAGAATGAGTCCGTCGCTCACCATGTACCCCGCAGATCTGCCCAAGCCTCCAAGCCGCCGATCTTCCCAGGTTGCGCCTCTATACCGCTCCTCTACCACCGAGCCACTGGAGAACGCCGCCTCGCCGAGCCGCTGCCTACCAACGCTGGAGGAGATGACCAAACACCACCACCGAGCTCCACCAAGCATCGTCACCGGAGGAGATATTATATAAACATGGATTTTATATATATATATATATGAAGACGAAGGTCCCCTTCACTAACTAATCGGGCCGGCCTGACGCTTTGCCACCCGACGACGCTAAAGGAAAAAGAGGCAGAGTTCTATTCTGTGTTTACCAATGGGCTCCTGGCTTATGATTTTGTCATCTGCTCATTGTCACCCCCACGTCAATGGAAGAGGAAGCAAAAGCCGCAAATGGTACAAGTATGCTTTGGTGGAGAAAATGCCCTTAACTTTGATGTGGGTGGGGTTCAAGTGAACAAGTGAAGAAAGGAGGAGCCTTGAAGTCCTTTGTTATGTTCTTGGGGCTGTCACACACTAGGGAGTACCAGGAGATAAAGAGAAGTCCTTCTAGACCCCTCATGTTCTTAGGCCTCAGCACTGAAAAGTGATGAGATGGAGCCATGGTGTCAAAGATTTGCTGCCACCATTCAAGTCATGCTGTTCGGTGAGAGCCAAGTGTTGCAGGAAGGATATAGAAACCAAGCGAGTGATTGCAAGCTGATAATATCTTACCATTGAAAGACCAACTAGTTGTAGACATTTCAGATCATTCAATACAACATTTTTTGGTTTAATTGTTGAGCAAGTGGGCATCCTTGATGGCAAAGTCATTCATAATGAAGCTGGAACCGTTTCAATGATACCCAGTCATGATCAATTAGAGAGAAAGTCAGGAAAAAAAAATCAGCAAGAATAAGGTTGTAGAGACGTCTGAAATAGATGTTGCTGTGCCTCCTCCAGTTGCGGAAGGACCTAATGTTACCCCTCACGGATCAAGATCTGAAATTTTTGAAAGTAATGACACTCAAGATACCGCCTCTACATCGGGTACTTCCTAAAGCCATGACAACAAGTCACTGCTCTTTGCAATTTTCATCATGTTGGGCTCTTCGCCTTTGCATGAGCTCAAATGGTTGTGTTATTGTATGATTGTAAGTTTTGTTGGGAAAGCTTTCCAAAAGTTATGCCAAATGTCTAATTATGTAAAACGTCTTTAAAATGTTCGATGAAATGCCTAATAGGAGCTTGATTTTATGGAATGCTATAGAATATGATCATTGGAGGATTTCACAGAGCCATATCAAAGATACACCTCTGCCGATTGGAGAAGAAGCAACCACACCGGCGCCCAAGTCAAGCATATGAATCAGTGGCCTTTCTATTTGAAAATTCCCCAAAGAGATTATGTGCACGGTCGTGAACCCGAATGGAGTTTACAAAAAAGGGGCTGCAATTTCATTCTTGATGAAATGTAAAAAGAGCTCTTTAGAGAGTCAGCAGATGCCAATCCCTCTTAGATGACCGAACAAGTTATAGTATTATGAAGATGAGGATGTTCACTGCAGTAAGTCGTGGAGGTGTCACGTCTCAAGGGTCCAACAGATGAAAAAATTTGGAAATGAGCAAAGAATTCATTGTCTGAACAAGCTGCTAATAGATTTGTCATGCATGAGCCAACTTTTGAGATGCCATTATCCATGTTATTGTTGTTCCTCAAATAAAATCCCCATTCTTTAAAGAGGCTGCTGTGAAATTATGAACTTGAATGATCACCAATTATTATGTTCATGAAGTTGCCTGCCATTGTGCTAAAACCATATAAGTTATAGAAGCTGAAGTATGTTGATGGGTGTCAAGAGCTGTAATTTTGTGGAAGTAGATAATTATAAAAGTTTCTATCAAACACATGCCATGAAGATAAGAGGAAATAAAAAAAAGGGGCTGCAGCCACACCTTAATAAGGATAAACCAAAAAAAAGGAGAACTCGTGTTTTGCTGCAAAATTATAGGAAAAGAAAATTTCATTAAAGCACTATGGGAGCATATCGCAATGGGTCCTATGATGGAAATCATGCTATCACTTGGACTAAAAGTGTTGGCATTAATGAAATTCTTGAAGGTATGAGAAACCTCAAAGGCAAGCTTCTTATTCTATTGGTGTTGAGTAGGAATGATTTGATAAGGCCAAGATGAGCTGCAAAGAAGCTTAAGTAATATGGGAAATTTATTGGAGTAAATGATGTCAGAAGTGCTAAATATGATCTAGGGTTGGATACCCTCAGAGATTCCTTTGAGATCTCTACTAACATTCAAGGAAATTTTCAGGCCTGAAATCATAATATTTCATGCAAATAAAAAAAGAAGCTCTATATGTGCATGCATGAGCACTTGAGTCCGATGATGAAAAGCACTTCAAATTTTGAAAGCCTTGGATGTACTTATCTTGTCAGTCCAAGAGTACCATCAATATGGAATGGTTATACAAAATAATAAAATATCAGAGTAGGCATAAATGGCTTCTCCAAGACTTTCATTAAATTTATTTTACATGCAAAGGAACATAGACAATGGAATTGAACATTTGGTGGCTTCTTTCAAAGGCTTCATTGGAAAAAAGGGGAAAAATAAAAAAAATAAATAAATAGATCAAATATACAAATTATTGGAAGCAGATACCCCGATTCGGTGAAGCATACAATTTGAAGTAGTACAAATTTCAGAGCAATACACACCCTGATGTTGCCCGAAAGTATAAAAACATTTTGAGATGGATAACAAGATCCAAATCTTGAAGCGGCAATATAGCGGCACAAATATCTTGAGGCGGCGGCAAAGCGGCATGAATTCAAAGGCGGCGACGAGGCATGCAAGGCGGCATTATAAAAATAAAAAATAAAATAAAATAAATAAATAAATAAATAATATATATTTATATATCCATGATGATATTCATATGTAATAAATTGTCATATTATGCAATAAATTAATTCATTGCCTTTACTTGTATTTTTGCCCTTAATCGGAGGTTCCATAATCTTATTCGGGGTAATTAATAATAGAGGCTTGCCTCTATTAGGAATGGAAGAACCCACAAACTAAAAAAATACATGATATTTGTGATTCGATGTGTCGCCTGGTGTCTCTTCACAGACACGATGCCGGGCGGGTATTTTCGATCCCACAGATCTGAACCCTTATTGAGAATGGGTTAAATCCCAACTATGCATAGCTTCCTTATGACTTGAAAATCCAAATCTCGGTCGGTGTTTATTTTCAACCGTATGAAGCCACACTAAAGCCAGTGAACTAAACCTTCAACCAATCCTTTTGTTTCTTAATGAAATCTTGGGGAGTTAGAAAGGAGCCATTGCTTCTCTTCAAAAACATAACTCCACCTCTTAGAACCACCCAAGCCCCTGCCACGTCTCGTCTTCTCTCCCGTGAATCCACATCACCGGTCCCCTCATCGCTCATGAATTGCAAGAGGCCATGAGCATCTCCTCCATGTCCGTTTAAAGGAGCCCAAGCCTCTCATCTTTCTCTTCTCCTCTTCCGTGAGACCCCAAGTGACTATCGGGATCCTGTGAAGTTCCAGCGACTACGCACGGTGACGAAGGAACTTTGGCGAACTTGCAAGGTTGAGGTGAGACCTCATGGCCTAGCAATTTCAATGGAGTCTTAGAAGGAACCAAGAGGACCTCGGAGCCGCGAAAGAACTAAGAGTTGTGAGCAAAATCCCTACTTTTTTATGCCATTTATTCCAATTTCCATGAGAATACATATCTCTCATCCTATTGAATTCATGGATGTTGGAAATTAGTTGGTGAGGTGATTAATTGGTTTATGATTGTGTGAGGATGCATGTTATGAATCATACTTGAAAATCAAAGGGATGATTGATGTTATACATTTTTAAAAACATCATTGTTGTTAAGAAACCTGAAATTATGTTAATCTGTAAATTAGAGGGAGTTTACAATTGTTCACACATGTAGAACTGATGAACAAATAGCCACACGTATTAATATGCTCAATGAAATGCTTATAAGATCGAGTTATACAATAACTCGAACCAAGGGTTGAAATTCGGTGAGGAATATAGTCAATTGTGGATGAATGTAAAGAAGATGATTAAGTCTTTGAGTTAATAGTAAATTGGGCCTCCACAATAAGCTTGGTTTGTGTTTATTTAATCATTTAGAAAACTAAATTAATGTTGGATGAATGTGTGAAATGCATGTTTAATAATCTATTTAGTGCATGAGTGTTAGTTAATCGCTTAAGGGTTCTGTAAATTGATTTGGTGGAGGTTCTGCTAGTTGAGTTCAAGAAGGTTTTGTTAGTTCCTCTGTTAGTGCATCACATAACACAGTTAGTGATGTGTTAGTTAATTGAGTGAAGTTATAATAAGAACAAGTCGTTAGTGTCATTAACTCATATTAGATTAGTTCCAAACCTTATTATAAACCATATTAGGCACTTGTAGACACAATAACTTTGTAATATTAGGAATTAAAATATAGCTATTGAATTACAAAGAGTATGGGGATTTTATAAATGTATGAAATTATCATGTACATAAGTATGTTCACATAGCTTGAATGGGTTATATACTTTCATACAAGGTCCTACTAAATGGATATATTATTAACCCATGTATGTAAAGATTTATATACATGCATAGGTGTATTTATATGGTATAGTTGGGATGTAATTGCAAATAAACCCAATTAGGGCATACATCAGAATTATAGTTCTTGTATAATTAATTTATATATGAGTATAGCCCTAGTATTTATTTGTTATTATTCTAATTAATAGGAAAAGGGAAAGGCGTAGTAGGAGCTACAGGAGGACCAAGTTAACCTTAGAGGCTTACTAGACTCATGTGAGAGTGGACATCACTATATTGTAGTTATATATTGCAAGTTTTAATTGAGTTTTACCATTGGTTTCATTAAAGATTTCTATATAAGCACTTAATTCCGAGTTTGTGCATGTGACGCCAAGTTTATATTATTATTATATTACTGGAGGTTTTCTTTCTCTCTTCTTGTACTATGATTGTAAATATGCTCTATGAATAAAAGAACAGGAACAGGACAATAGGTGTATTGGGGATTTCGCCTAGTATGCACCTTATATAAGAAATGCCCGTTTATACCAGGGGGAGGCTCGGTGTAAGAGTCGTGCAAGTCTTTAGACTGGGAACGGTACCATGTCTGGAAAGGGAATTTTTAAACTCTATTTTCATTCCTAAAACCTTCTTAAATTTTTATATTTAGTTTTCAAATAAAATCCCTACCCATACCCGTGGGGTGCTCGGTACTGTATATATATTTATTTGCCTTGCAGTTGTTGAGTTGGTCGGACTGAAAGGCTAAGGCGTTGAGTTGGTCTACCCGGGATTACCTTAGGGCGTTGAGGTTATCTGCCCAAGGTTACCTGGTATGATCTGGGGCATTGAGGTTAGGTGCATACGAGGTGGAGTTGTTTGATATGATTGCTAAGTTGATGTAATAATGTGATTATGTATATTATCGGATTTACCCGGGTTTTCAATATCTGCTTGGCATGCTTAAATAAATTAAAGATAATACAAGGATCAATATTTCTCCAGGTTTCTCATACTTGAACAAATTATTTTATTACACATCAATGTCCATTCCTTATATATATTTGCTTGCAGGTATTAGACAGGGACCCCGCTAGTATCTTATACTGGTGAGTGAGTGTGGCGCACCTTATAGCGGGCTCTGACCTACCTATCTATGTATTAAATCATTCTTATATTGTGTATTAGTATGTGAGAGACTTTACTTGTCAGGCACTCTTTGTTGTGTTTTGTTATGTTATGATACCTCTTTTGGATATGTTGGATTATGTATATTAGAACTTCAGGTTTGTGTATCATGTTTAATTATCATATCAATCTCCCTATTTATCGGGTTGAATAGCCTTAGGGCTAGGATGTACTCATGGCTCAGCTGGTGCAACATCAGCCTAGGTTGAGGGATGAGTGTAACAGGTTGCTTTATTCCAGGCAGCAATTTCAACATTTGGGGTAGCAGATTCATCATTGCGTATTGCACATTCAACAATGCTAGCTATCGACTCAACATTGCTAGCTGCAGCTTTGGCCAATATTTTAAACTCTGGACAAACCATATCTACAGAACTCCGAAAGTTTTCCGACATTAGCTCCATCGTTGGGTCCCTAGCATATCCTTTTCTTTTTCGGTGAGTAGATGTTTTTGAGGCATTGTTGTCAGATGGCATTGGTGATGGGAATTCATTTGGTCCTTGCATTGACATAGAAATCATCAATGGGTATTTGAGATAAGTGTGCGTCTCTTAGTGTTCTAAGCTAACTATATTTTAGAGGTCAAATGTTTATAATTTAGGGCCGAATATGTTTATTTATAGAAGGAATTGATCATGTTTAGTCCTAATTCTCATAATTTGACAAACTTGTGCTAGCTCACTTGAATTATATGAATTTTGCATGAATTCAATCATTATTTGCATTAATTCAAGTAAATTGTGGTTATCCAATTAAAGGCCAATCCTTGGCCTCCATTATGAGTTTCACAAGTAGGAGAAAGCCTATGAGAAGAGGAAAATCAAGCCGCAACCACACAAGCCTCAATTGGGAAAGTTTATAGAAAGCAACGCTGCCTTTGGTATTCGGGTGGACCACGATCTTGATTGGATAGTAGAACCCTACCGAGAAGTGATTTACCGCAGTAGGCCTTTTAGGCCTGACGCATCTTGACCGAAGAAATAGAAGGGGTTGGAAAATGTGACACGTCGGTCTTTTCTGGCGACGAGTCACTACTGCGGATAGGCCTAGTTATTGAGGAATTGTGACGCGTCGTTTCTCAAAGACCGACTCGTTGATGGTCGCGGCTATATAGAGAACCTTAGGGTTTCTCCACCTTTTCATCTCAGTTTTTCTGAAGTAATTATGCATGGCCCTAAGTTTCCGACATCTCAAGATACCTTCTAAGGTTTCAATGTTCTAAAAACCACATTCTGAGGGCGCTTAAAGCACTTCGGCCACGCAGGAAAGACCACAATGAGGACAAAGATCCGCATACTCATTTATCCTTTCTCATCCTTATCCTTATTTTTCATTGAACTATTGTGAACATGGATGTTTTGTTCTTTGAATATTTTGAACTTCGTGTTATGATTTCTATGTTTCTAGGCTAGAACTTTGATTCTAGGGTTGTTGTAAAATACATAAATTTTATAAAGTTATTAAATCCCTAAATGTCCCCTAATTATGTAGTATTAATGGAAGTCCCCGACCTCGAGTTTAATAGGATCTGTATTAAAATGACTGGTTTAAATGGTTAATTTCATAATTAGTGTTAATTGATACTAAGAAGAACCTTTTGGTAATTTCGAAAAGGTTGAGCTTAATTGAAAAGTTGTCCTCTCATAAGGCAAGGACTTGCATGCAACCTAAAGAAAATACGAGGGTCTTTATGCAAAAAGTACTTATCTCATGCATGAGAGGAGTTGAGTGTTGATCGTGAAACAAGGAGATGGGGGCATGTGGAGTAGTCGTAACACCTCGGTTTTTTCTAAATAAATGATCAGTAAATTTTCGAATATTAAATGAGGTTAATAAGCAAAAAAAACAAATTAATTACTTCAACCTCAACTAAAGGAAAATCGGGAGTTAATGGACCCGAAATCCAGTCTCGCAACTATAGGGCCAAGAGAATGTCTTATTGGGCCAGGCCAGTTTTACTTAGAATAGTTGGAGGTGGATAGACAGCAAAGCCGGATTAATTAAATGGGAAATTATTTAAATGCTAATTAATCCAAATTTAATTAAGTGGGAGATACCCAACAAAGGATCGAGTCTCAGGAAAAGCGGATTTGGTCCAGCATGGGATAGATCTCGTGATGCTAGAGTTTATCATAATAATAAGATAGTCAAAAAGCTAGATAATGTGGATCCGGGTCAGAGGTAAGGACTAGAGGATTCAAACCAAATAGTGGCACATGTGAGTGCCCAGTGGTGAGATGGAATTATTGAGCTCGTGACGATACTTGGAATTATTGAGCTAGGGTTTCATAGTGTGATAATTGAAGATAGAAAGGAGAGGAATCAATAATGCTTATGATAAATATTAATATATTCACAACTTAGGGCCTAAGTTTTCAATTGATTAAAGTTCAATCGAAGCCCTTATCTTCACCTTCACCCTCTCTCTCGATCTGATCTGAAGGCAGCCCCTTCTTCTTCTTCCCATCTCCCTCACCAACCATCCCGTGACGCCGGCCGCCGCCCTTAAGCATAGCCCCCCAACCCAGTCGCAACCGCACCGATCCTGCTCGCACGCTGCCAATCCTCACCGTACCCTCTTGCACGCCACCCCACAGCCGACTCCGGTGCCCCTTTCATCTACGCGCAGTCACACCGGTGAGATCCCAACCGTGTTTGACGCTGCCCTCAAGCTAAGCTCTGCCTCCCTCCTTCTCCCTTCTTCTCCCCTTGCCCCGTTTGGCCATCCCGAGCTCCAGCCACCCTCTGCCGACGAGATCCGACGGGGAACCTTCCATTTAATGCAAATCATCTAGAGTCCAAGTAAATCCCTACAAATTTGAAATTGAGGAAACCCTAAATTAGTTGCATGATTTAAGGCATAAAATTGGATAAATGGTTGAATGGTTTAGGGGACTATTAAGAGGATTCTAAGCAAGAGATTAATAGGGTTTTTAAATTCATATGTTGTATGGATGAATTGAACTAAGAATGGTGAATGGTTGTATAATTTCAAAGCCCTATGAACAAAGGAGACTCCGCCAAAATTTCGTCGGTTTTATTTAGTGGATTAATCATACCATGTTTAGTAATTAATTTCTTTAGGGAGAGCATATTAGAAGCCCCCAAATTTTCATGAAATTACATGCTTAATTCTCCATGTTTGTATAGCATTTAATTGCTTTAAGAGAGAGAGGGCATGTTAGTAGTTTCCAAGTTATGTTAATGAGGAAGATAATTACATTTCTTAAGAAGAGTAATTTCCTTATTCTCATGCCTTTAGAAGCATGTATTATGTGTTAAGTAAGAAATCATGCTTAGAGAGCTTAATGTCTCTACCGTATTTTATCGAGTCTAAATTAGAGTGTAAGCTAAGAATACGAATTCCGTATTCATGGATTTCCCTATTTCAATTATTAGGGAAAGGTAAAGGTAAAGGCAAAGGCAAGGCAGGACTTGCCGAAGGACCGAGTCAGCCTTAGAGCTTAATAGACTCAGGTGAGGGAACCAGCTGTATTTTCTTACAGTATTGATTTCAATTTGAAAAGCATGAGTTAGAGATTTTATGAAAATTTTCTGAATTTTGGAAATCATTTCATGCATATTGATAGATCTCCAGTTGGGGATAGATTCCTCTTTCAAAACTCATGCACAGTAATTTAGTAATAGAAAAGAGAAATAGATACAAAACTTGATGGACTACACTTTACCGATTTACTTGCCTGAACCAATAGTGGCTCTTAGGGAGCCAGAGAGTACAGCATTAGGTTAGGGAAGGGGTGATTTATAACTCTGATTTTTATTACCGAACTATCTGTTTTAAAACCCTTTGTTTTCATGTTAAAAAAAACTCTTTCCATACTTTTAGAGTGCCTAGTGTATGTATATAAGTATAGCCCGACGGTAGCGAGTTAGATACCGACCGGAAGGCTCAAGTATGGGATGAGTCCGCTTGCCCCCACTCTGGTTCCGCAATATTAAAGTAGATGTATAGTTACTGATTATAGTATTGTGATTATCAAATAACTCCGTATTTCCCACCTCCCGGTAGTGATTAGAGATCGACAATGAGGCTATTGGTACAGATTACCAAAGGAAATTTCATAATTCATTCACAGTACAGAGGATTAAATAATGAGATAAGCATACATGAGATTACTATGCATATTGGCATGATTATAGCAGATTAAAGATAATGCATTGAATAGCATCTTTAGTTGTACAGTATTTATCTTCAACTACAGTATTTATCTTCAGTTATTTTTTTATGCACAGTTTTTATTATTATTGCGATTACAGTTGTATTTTGATATACAGGTATAGTTCTATACCCGGCAGTATTGTTCCCGGATCACTGAGCTCGAGTAGCTCAACCTCTTTTTACGTTGTTTTTATGCAGGCGATAGACAGGAGTCCAGGTAGAGGATTTTTTCTACTCGCGAGACTATTGAGGAGTGTTATTAGTGGGCTTTGACTCCCAGTGTTATGTTTTATATTTATGTATTGTTGTTAGGAGATATAGAGCTCCTACTGTATTTGAGACAAGTATGTCTAAGTCAGTACTTATATTTGGTATTGTATTAAATAGTATCTTCAATTTGAAGTTATGTTATTATTTGTTTGCTTTAATAGCTTCTGCAATTATTTTTATTACTCTTGATTACCAGTTTTATAGCCTTAGCTAGGCTTAGGGTTCACCCCTTGACCTGGCTGGTGTGACATGTATCTCCTGATTGGAGATAGGTGTTACATTAACCATCTACCTTCTATCTTGAGGAGTGGATTAAGTTCGAGACAAGAATTTGAATCCAAGACACAGATCACCTCATCACAAAGATACTAATCCAACTGTCCATCTTGAGGAATGGATTAAGTTCGAGGTAAGAACTTGAATCCAAGCCACAGATCACCTCATCATAGAGACACTAATCCAACCGTCTATCTTGAGGACTGAATTAAGTTCGAGATAAGAACTTGAATCCAAATCACAGATCAACTCATCAAAGAGATACTAATCCAACCGTACATCTATATCATTACTTGATCCAAGGCAAGATCATCTATGCGATCTCTTTAAAAGGACGACGCCTCTCCAAACCCTAGTAGCCACTACCGACCGAGAGTTCCGCCTCACCCTCTAAGTGCACCAACGTCTTCCACCCACCTCCAACAACCGGCATCGAAGCAGGAAGGAGAGCCTCAGTAATCGCAAACCCCCTCTGGACCGCCGAAAGCCCGCCGGAGTTGCAGGGCAGCGAGGGTGGACAACGTTGAGGGATCACATCGCCAGAACCTCACCACCTGAGTGCCACGACCAGCTGTTTTTAGGTGAATTTCTGACCTAATGTGATTTTGTTACGACTCTGCGTACTTGCATACATGCATGAGGAGAACCTGTGAACGTGAGGAAAGTCCATGCAGATGGTAAATACATGGTCTCCTCTTAAGTTTGCATGCATGAATGAACGAACATAGAGTATGAGAGTGCATGGGGTGTTGGCATACCTCTATAATTATAAATGTGAGAAGGACATTGAGGAGTTAGGTAAATGAAAGAGGATTTCATCTTGTTAAACATAGAGTATGAGAGTGCATGGACAACACCATGTCTCCCAATCATAACTGAGATTGATCTCCCCTCAATCATTTAATTATCCTAATTTTAGTTTAGAACTTGTGACATGGGCATGATCTTATATTAGTTGGGAATTATATTAGATGTTGTTTATATCTACCATATAAGGTTCCATGTGATAGGTTGTCAACCTTCTAATATGCTCACATGGTATATAGAGGGATCAAGGGAATTAGGAGAAGGTAAGTTGTGGGCTTGATAACATATAGTGGGCCCAACTTATTAGCTAGCCTAATATAAGGAAACTAAGTGGGCCACAATCATTTCATGTGAGCATATTCATTATACACTCATGTGTGTGTATATATATACTAAGAAGTGTTCCTTTACCAAATACCGACATAGAGCGTTGGGCCACGTCAAGAGTGACACGGATCGATCAGATAGATCCTTGATACAGGTAAGTACTTCTGCCTAGTGTCCCCCACTCATTGATTGAGTGTTTCTTTGATTTCCTGATACTATGCTATTGCATATATCCTTGATGCTCTTGATTATTGCTTCATTAATTGTATGCACGTATTTGTTTCTTGATTCATTTGATTATTGTTTCCATGATTGTGTATGTGCGTTGGTTTGTCGGATGTTGGCATCCGTTGGTGTGTGTTCATGTTTGCTGAATATATATACCCGTTGATCGGCACGTGGCCTTGGAAACACGTGAGCCTATGCTCCATCCGGGTAGGTCTCGCGGCCTGCTATTTCGCTCTTATGGATTCTTCCGGCCTCGATGCAGTTGGAGCCGAGGGCTCCGGTAGAAGTATTAAGAAGCGAGGACACCTCAAGGCCCCTAGTAGTCCATGCTAGGGGGAGGATACTTTGGTTGTCCAGCCCGTCAGTGGGACTATAAAATTCACAAAATTTATAAAATTATTTAAATCCCTAAATGTCCCCTAATTATGTTTTGAGCTAGTTAAGTCTCCGATCTTAGATTCATATCCATGAATGTATTAGCAAAGGATATAAATAATTGATTGGACTCAATGGCGAATGTACCTCCCTGAGTTATAAATAACCCACCAACCAGAAATTATTTCTACAATAACAAAGACCTAATAACGAGACCATAGTGTGATTAAACCAACATATGGTCTAACTCATCATATCATCCGACTTTGGTTAACTTTGTAGGGATTGATATGATATAAAATAGGGAACTATAAATTGCATTTCTCAAATATGAATTATGACTTGATAAGATACAATATTTGAGTTTAATTAGGCTTATCTCATAGAGATAATTGTAAAATTTTTATCTCAAATAGGGGTTGTAATTTGATTCTGATATAATATTTGAGTTTAATTAGACTTATCTCATAGGGATAATTGTAAAATATTTATCTCAAATAGGGATTGTAATTTGATTCGGATATAATATTTGAGTTGAATTATATATCTCAAATATAGATTTTATTTGATTAAGGTTCAAAATTTAAACTCGAATTGGATAAAGACTTATCACATAGAGATAAATTACAAACCGTTTACGATTTATATCTATCTCGAATATAGATTAGAGTAAGACTAGGACGCTCTCATCTATATAAGGGGAGACATAATGAGAGAATTGAGATACAATTCGGTGAGAAAAAAAATTGAGTGATCTCTTGTGAGGGATTTGCTAAGAGATATCTGCATAGAGCAAAGGGTCACTCCAGGAGGGGACACCGACTGACTGTTAGATACTTTCGTACAATCATGCAAGTACTTTCGCCTCTCTCCCTTATAGTTGATGATTCTTGATTTCATGCTTGTGCATATATGTACTTCTGCCTAGTTCCCCTATTATTGGATGATTGTTTATTTGATCTTTGATTCCATACACGTTTTTGTTCTCCCACTTTGCTGGATTTCAACTCTCATGTTTGTGTATGCATGTTGATATGTTAGAATTCATGTATGCTTGTGCTTGCTGAGTATGCCTATCTGTTGACCGGCACGTGGTCGTGGAAACACGTGAGCTTGTGCGCTGGTCGGATAGGTATACGTCAGCTGTTCTTATGCTCTCTCGCCCGGTACAACGGAGCATACCTCCGGTGGGTCGTTCAGAGCTGAGGATACCCTGATGTTCTGATGGTCCATGATAGGGGATGATACTCTGGCCGTCTAGCCCGTCAGTAGGACGATTCGCTGACCGTGCCGACACGTATGAGAGGTGGCGCTACCGACTTCCGACCGGATAGTCGTTTCCAACTGAGGCTAATGTTGCTGACCTGGAGATATTTGAGAGACTTCTTTGGATTACTCTTCCAGAGCTTGAGGCTGTAGTTATGGTTAGGAGTCCCTACCATTGATGATCCCTTGTGTGGTATGTTTGAGACTCCCAGATGTTGGCTGGCATTGGGCGTAGTCCCCAATTGTTTGACTTAGTCATGTTGGTTGATTTGCTTTATTTATTCTTGGCTTATCTTGTTGCTTATAACATGACTTTGTTGTGTTCCCTGAGGGGTACTTACTGAGCTTTCCTTCTGAAAGTTCATCCACTTGTTCTCACTCTTTTTCAGATCCTGAGGAGTAGCTGACTCGGACTCAGGAGCAGCACCAGGGTTGCGAGACTATTTGTCGAGGTTTGCGAACCTCTTATTTTGTTGAGAGTGAGGTTATATTCGATAGGACCCTAGTAGGGCCTTGGCATTTGAAGGATATATGTACCATTTATCTTCTGTTGTAGACTTTGATTATTTTTATTATGTTTATCTTGATTTTCCGCTGCTTATTTGTTGTATGTTCATGATCACCTAGGCCTTATACCTGAGTGGAGCTCGTCTCTACATAGGTACGGTCGATCTGTCACGTGCTTGAGGCACGGGACTTGAGTTGGGGCATGATAGGGACGATACACTGACCGTGTTGACATGTACAAGAGGTGGTACTACCGACTTCCACCCGATGTCGATACCAGCTCAAACTGATGACTGATTGGGAGATACATCGAGAGCCTTCTTTGGATCTCCCATTCTGAGCTTGAGATTGTAGTTGTTGATAGGATTCCCTACTATTGATAAATTCTTTGGGGTAGATTTAAGACTCCCGGTTGTTGGATGGTATGGGGCATGGTCCCGGTTTTGATTAACTGAGTTATATGATTTATTGACTTTCTCTATTTGGTTTATCCTGCTACTTATTACATGATTTCATTCTACTCCCTGTGAGGGTACTTACTGAGCTTTCCTTTCCAAAGCTCATCCACTTGTGGACTCTTTTTCTTTTCAGATCCTAAGGAGTAGCTGACTCGAACTCGGGAGCCGTCTGTGGGATTGGGGAGACCACTTGCTGAGGTTTACAAACCTTATCTTTATTTTGTGTATAAGGATATGATTATAGGTCCCTTGTAGGGCCTACCTGCTATTAACATTATAGGGTATATGTACTCTTTTTATTTCCTTCTGTTATGTAGACTCTGATTATTTGCTTATGTTTTATCATTATTCCATTGTATATTTGTTGTTGCTTTATGATTACCTAGGCCTTGTATCCGAGTGGGGCTCATTTCTACTTAGGTACGCCCGGTCTGTCGCGTGCCCGAGGCCCTGGACCGAAAGGCGATGACATATCTTAGGTTTCATGCCATATTCACGTTATTGTAGATGGCTGCATCATAAGGTGAAAGTCAGAGTGACAACCTGAGACCCCACTAGTATTGCTATATATATCGTGGTCTTCCATGGTCAGGATAGAGTTTAGGTCCAATAACACTTTGACCCCACTTCTATTGATGTATTGGGAGGAGCTGGAAGCGTATTCATTAGAAATAGGGAATTTGTAGGTTGCTCCCGGAGCGCACATAAGTGCCTAAATCATCACTGAATTTCCCTTACCAAGCTAACTGATTAAACCTCCATATTGCAATAGAGAAAAACTTAATCATGTCGGAACACCATACAACCCTAGAGATTTATCACTGCTTGTCTTCCCTATCATCACAAGCCCTTCGTATTTACTGATTCTAAGAACTTCTCTATTACCAACCATTGATTTCATCATCTAAAGTACTATAACACCTAAGTAGATTGTAGTCCACTTAGTCTCCCACTCCTTGTGGATTCAACCCGATACTTACCGGTTCTATTACTTTATGACGACATACGCTTGCGTGCGGAGGCATAGTACTTGCACTTGCCATCGGTCAACAGCATCCTCCTTCATTGTAATATTAATATCATGTTTATATTGGGCTGCATAATCCCCGATATCACCCCTATTATTGTCCACTACTCTATCCTTAGTAAAGATTGGGGCAAGATCATTAAAGAATGGGAAAGATTTGCCATATAGGCCAACTACTTCCTTATGAGTTTGCATTGCACGGGAAAAATTAATAAAATTAACAACATGTTTGTTTAATTAAAAAATTACCAAATAAAATTACATGTACCTTGACATACTCATCGTATGTGCTTCTCTCGCACATAATACTGTTGTTTTCATAGTTCCAATCAAACCCACTCATGAGCAGAATATTTGCTATGGCATTAGTTTTCTGCCACAAAAGCTTCACGTGCGATTTGATATTTTGCTTGGCCTTTAGCATAGTTTGTGGAATATTTTCTGTTATTATTCGTTCTAACTGAAGAAGATATCCACCTTAAACTCATTTTTATCCCGCTATATGGGGTCCATGGAAAACTCAACTAAGGAATCAATTAGAGCTTTATCTTCTTCTGTCGTCCAAAAGGGTTTGTTTTGTCCCCTATCCTTTTGTTGTGTGTCTAAGTCCATACTGAAGAAGAAAAGAAGGAAAAAAAAATAACATATATAGGAAAAAAAATGTTTTAGCATACAAAAGGCCAATATCAATATTTCAAATGTATGATTACAAAACCAAGCTGATAGTTTCTACACAACCAATCTAATTAGATTTTGAAATAGGAAAAGATCAGTGATTGTTTATTGTTCTTTAGTTAAAGAATTTCAGGTCTTAGAAGGGCAAAAGATCAATTTGTGATGAAAGAATTAAGTAGATGGTTGCTAGCAGTGAATGAAAAGCAACATAAAGTATTTATGAATGCAAATTAATACATAGGGGAGTTTGATTGCTTGTAAGTGTTTATCCCTTGGATGGGGATTTATAGGGATGTGAGTTTACATCAGTGTGTTTTGTTGGATGGATATGAAATGTGGATATAAACTTTTTGGTGTTTGATTGGATATGAAATGTGGATATAAACTTTTTGTGTTTGGATAAATTCTAAATTCTTGATATAATTTTTATTATTTTTGAATTTGTTAAATTAAAATTAATATACTCTCACTTAATAATATAAATAGAAAATTATTATAATCATTAATTTATAATTATAATTATTTAATTTATTAAACTTTAAGGATGCGAAATAAATAAAAACATATAATTATTAAATTAATATGATTATATGTATAATTATATTAATAAAAAAATAACTTTCATTTAGGCCATTCGTTTTTCTCTGGTCCATTTTAGTTTAAATAATTTTATTTTTAGTTTATTTTATAAGTCTCTCATCCATTCGTCTTCTTCTCCATCTGTGAACCTAAAGCTTTGCAAAGCAAGCATCTTCTTAGACTAATAAAGGCGACCATCGCGACCTCAGTCTTATTAGCTCCAAGCTTAAGACTTCTTCTTCCTTCCCGGACTCCTCCTCCTCCTTCCATGGCCTCCCTCTCCCTTCTCGTCTCTACACCATGCTCGTCCGCAAACCAGCCCACCTCTTCCTCGATGAGCTCCAAATCCCCTACGACGACCAAGACTCCTATATATGTCGCATCAAACAATCCACCCTCTTCACCTCCACCATCCTCAGTCGTGTCCTCACCCGCCCCAATGTCAAGCTCTTCAACGTCGTCACCGCTGAGGATCTAATCGTCAAGGAAGGGAGAGTTGTCGGAGTGGTGACCAACTGGGCCTTGGCTTCCATGAACCATGCCACCCAGTCGTGCATGGATCCTAACGTCATGGATGGGAAAATCAAAACCAGAGGGATGGCGACTTTCGGCCGATTTGGCCTAAGGTCACCATCCAGTTTTGAACGGATGTGGCCATCCCTTGAAAGTCTATATCCAATTCTTTTAAACACATCAAACACAAAAAGTAAAAATGTAGGGATGGGCCTTTTTCCATCTACCTATATCCGGGCCATCAAACAAACACATAGTAACTTCTCAATGTCTTCATCTTGATATCAAGAAATCAACACTATAGCTAGGAACAAGTTGTGTAGATTTGCTATTACAAAAGATTTTTTTCCAAAGAAATGAACATTATAGCCAAGAAACCAACATTAGATGTCCATCAGATTCAAGTTGTATCTATGAGAAGTTACTATACATCAGTGATGGAGAAATCACATCTAATTCTTGGAGAGATCTGTTGTTGCACATCTGTGAGAAACACCATCTATATACAGTGAAACAAGTGCCTCATGGAGATAAAAAAAAAAAAAGAAAGAGATGCAAAAAATGAAAGAAGCTTACTGTGGATCTAACTAAGGGGGCTGATCATGCCGGAGAACTTGAGGAGGAAACTGCGCCCTTTTGGGGATGGCCGGAATGAACGCCAGAGTTATGGAAAGGATTGTCCGAGAGAGACTTCGCTGAAGAAGATCAGGTAAGGGCTGATCACATCGCAGACCTGGAGGAGGAATTATGCCCTTTTGGGGATCGCCGGACTAAGCACCAGAGATGCGGAGTGGATGATCCGAAAGAGCTTCACTATAGAAGATCCGGTTGATTTGGGATGAAGGTGAGAGAGGTGAAAATCCATATATATTAGAGGGTAAAATAGTCAATTTATCTGAGGGGAATGGCCATTACCCCCAATATGGCTATTACTCTAGTGACGGGTATCTAATTCCTCTCTTGGGGGCAATAATACTACCCTAATGAATACTCAAACGAGGGTATCCATCAAGGTCAATAATCATCCCCAAGGGGGAATGATTACTGCAATCGAAACAGGTCCTAAAGGAGACCCAATACTCATCTACATAGGTGACACCACGATATTGAAGAAGAATATCATTAGGAGGCACCTTGGAAATAGCCTAAGGACCTCCTATGTATGTGTTTTGCTTATAAACCATCGTATCTTCAAGGATAAGTGGTTGATTCATATTTATAAAATACAACAACAACAACTAAGCCTTAATCCCATACTAGATGGGGTCGGCTATATGGATTCTCTGTTTTCATGTCGCTCTCAAATATGAAATAAAAATAAAATAAAAGGAAATGAAATAAACTGAAATAAAATGAAAAATAAAAATACATAAATAAATAATAACAAAAGATAATTTCGATTAGAGATTGGGATGTTAGAAGCAGCACAGTATCCCTATAAACAAAGCTAAGCTAATGAAGGAAAACCTTTTAGCCGACTAATCGGTAATCCTATACTAGGCGGGGTCGGCTATATGAATTCTTTGTCTCTATGTCGCTCTATCAAAAGCAAGATCCGGCTCAATATCTAACATACGTAAGTCCTTAGACACCACATCTCTCCACGTAATCCTAGGCCTACCTCTACCCCTCTTCTTACCTTCTAAAACTAAAGTATCACATTTTCGAACTGGAGCACCTGGGGGTCTCTGGCGTACGTGTCCAAACCATCTTAAACGCCCTTCTCGTATTTTATCTTCAATTGGTGCAACATGCACCTTCTGCGGATGTGTTCATTTCTAATCTTGTCCAATCTTGTATGACCACTCATCCATCTTAACATCCTCATTTCGGCCACATTCATCTTATGCATATGTTGAACTTTAGTTGCCCAACACTCGCTCCCGTATAGCATGGTCGGTCTAACTGTCGTCCTATAAAATTTTTCCTTTATTTTGTTAGGCATCTTTTTATCACATAACACCCCTGTGGCACTTCTCCATTTCAACCATCCAGCTTTGATTCTATGGGTTACATCTTCATCTATCATCCCATCATCCTGGAAAATGGAACCTAAATACCTAAAATGGTTAACCTTAGGCACTACCACCCCCCTAGTTTCACTTCTCCTTCATCTCTCCTACTTAGACTAAAATTACAGTGCATATATTCTGTCTTACTTCTACTTAACCTAAAGCCTTTACTTTCTAAAGTGTTTCTCCATAATTCTAGCTTTTGATTTACTCCATCTCTAGTCTCATCCACTAGGACAACATCATCCGCAAACAACTATTTATATAAAAAAAAATGTCTCAATTCTATGAGAATTAAAATTCTAATCCTAATAAATTTAATTTATCATAATTCTGGCCAAATCAGGATTTGATAAAAGAGATAATGGGACAAATATGAGTTTATCCCAAGACGCCTTAAATTCCAAAGTTGCCCCGAGAACATATCTCGAGGCAATCCAAAATCTCGAAATTGCCTCCGAGAACATATCTCGACGCAATTCCAAATTCCAAGATACCCGAGGACACATATCTCGAGGCAAATCTCGAATCTCAGGACCATCCAGGAACACATATCCCAAGGCAACCTCAAGCTCCAATATTGTTTGAGAACGGATCTCGAGGCGACTCAAAGAATGCGAATCTCAAGATGGTCAAAGAGCACACATCCCGAGGCAGCTCAAAGAGTGCAAATCTCGAGGCGGTTAAAAATACGTATCTCGAGGCAAAATAAAATAAAATAAATATTATTATTATAATAATAATGATAATATAATATCCGTCCCTATCCCTATTTGACCCAGTCTAGGAAGGTGTTACGAAGTTGGGATTTAGCGGAGGGAAATTCTCTGGAATGATAAGAACAAGAAAAATCTTTAAAAGAGGGAGAAAGGCAGTCAAGAGTAGGGAAGAAAATCGATAAAAAGGAGAGAAGAAAAGGGAAAGTCAGGAGAGGGAGGAATCGGCGACCAAAGAAGAAGTCAAAAAAAAAGGTATTTTATAATATATATTATATATTAGGTAAAAAGAAATTCCAAAAGAAAAAAAAAACACAAAACCTAGATCTACAGCCGCCTCCTTCTTCTTCACCTCTGCTCAAAGCCTCCCTAGCCGCTTCAAGGCTAAGGCCAGCTTGGGACGCCAGCGATACACAATGCTCGTCTCCCCAAGACTACCCTCACAAGGCTGGCCTCACGCGACCTCAAGATCACAAGACGGCAGCTGACCTCGGCATAAGCTTCCGGCCAAGCTGCCTATGCAGCCCCACTGGCTTACTCCCTGGGCCAGCCTCACTGATTCAAGCCCCTTGCAGCCTAAGCTCCACCCTTTAAGCTCAGCAGCCTTAAGCTCCTCGGCCAAAATTTCTGCATTCCAAATTTTGTCCCCGTGCCTTTGCTCAGACTTCTCAGCCAAGCTTCAGCCTCGCTGCTTGCGCCCCTAAGCCGCTACTTAAAGCCCCTGCGTACTGCCAAGCCGCCTACTTAACCTGTGTCCGGGCCAACCTAAGTCCGCTTCTCATCGGCGCCATGTTCGCCTCGCTAAAATACCAAGAAGCTAAGGCTGCAGCCTATGTTCGCCAAGGCCCGTCCGCGGCCCGCCTCTTATCGTGAAGACTCAAGTAGCGTGCTCGACGCTTCGTAGCTTGATCCGCCATACTGGGCCCACGCCCATGGCCAGCCAAATTCCCTCCCCCGCCACCATTGATGCTAGCCTCGCCCGAGCTTCCTAAGGCGCCGCCAGAAGTTGATCCGCCAGCCCCGATCTCCGCCGGCGACCTCAGAATTCTTCTCCAACTACCACCGCCTGTTGATGATCTGCGCCTGCGAATAGTCGCTCGCAAATAAACCAAAGACCCCTACGTTTGCCATCAAGAAGACTGTAAATTACCGCAAGTAGTCGCCATCAGCTACCACCACCTCTTGCCAGAGTCAACGGCAGCCCCACCTACATGCTTGTCTGCAGCATTAGCCTTCGACAGCAGCTCCGCCTGCATGTCGTCAGCAGTCACCAACTCCGATGATCGCCATCAGCGACAGAGATGATCGCCATCAGCAACAAATAGATGATCGCCATCAGCAACACTACCGACGATCGACATCAGCAACGTTACCGACGATAGCCATCAAACAACGTTACCGACGATCGCCGCCAAGAGCGCTTGATTGCGACAGCGGCTCTCGGCCCGGCTGACTCCACTGCGTACTGCGTTTCGCGACAAACCGCTGGCGAGTCCAAGACAACAATGTAATCTGAAATTAAGAAAATCTGTCAATGATGAATGTTTGTATAAAAGTCAAAGCCTTAAATACAAAGGAAGTTCTGTCGAAATTTCTAAAAAATTACATGAAGCTTACCACTTCTTTGCCGCTGATTGGAGTGCTGCTGTTCAGCGCTACTACTGCCCAAGAGTTGCTCGCGTTGTTGTTGCGTAAAGAGAATTGTTGTGCGTTGTTGCAAGGAGCCAAGCTTTGCTGCTATGATGGAGTCTGCTGCGTATTGCTGTTGCAGAAATTGCAAGGTTACTGTCCTACGGAACCAGGCTGCTGCCTTTGCAAAATGGAATCACCAAATTGTGGCTGCTGTTTGACGAGATTGCTGCTGCAAAATCAAAGAGTTGCCGACTATTAATATTGTTGCTGCAATGATGAATACTAAGCTTGCTACTACAAAGATTAAAAAGGACATTGAATTCAAATTAGATGCAAGTGCTCCTCCTCTAGTTCAAGAATTCAGCCCCTGCGCAAGGAGAACATGCTACTAAAGGATGATATGCAGAATCTCAAGGCAAAAGAGTGATGAGCAGCGCGTTCTTTCCGCTGTGAAATCTTATTGCAAAGCTTTGTCAGAGAACGTAGAAATTTTATGCAACTAAACAAGAGCTTCAAAAGAAGATTGATATATTAAAGGCTTCCTTGCAAAAAGCAAATGCAGATAAAAGTTTCTATAATACAATGAGCCTTTGAAACAGAGTTAAATTACTGGAAGAGCACCATCAAATATCTGATTAAGAAATAAATTTTCATACATCAAGAACCTGTGAAAAAATTTCAAGATGTTGTTAAGATCACTTGAAGCTTGCCATCACTGATATATTGAAAGCTCGTCATCACTGATGCTGTGCTAATAAGCTACCATCGAAGATATTCCTGAAGAAAAGCCGTGTCGTTATGAAGATAAAAAGAAGTTGCAGAAATCAAAGCTGGTGCCAAAGCTAAGCCGCAAAGTTGTCGCCACGTGCTACGCCTCGTGAATTCCGCGAAATCATTTGTCGCCCATAAAAATGCAGCCGCCGCCAATTTGCTGCAGAAACGAAACAATAGGGAGAGCACAAGAGCTGCTGTCTGATTTGCCAAATTGCTGGAATTAAAATGGTACTGCAGAAATTAAAATGGTGAAGTGCACTGGTGTTCATGGCTGCAGAATTGAGCAATGAAGAATACGATGTTGACTGCCACCATGTTGCTGTCTGACTTGCTATTGCTATTGTGCTGCTTGCAGAAATGAGCAGAGAGAATTGCTGCAGAAACAACAAAATACAAAGAGGGCGCTGCTGCTATTGCAGAAAATTTAGTCGGTGCCCATTCAAATGCCGATAACTTTTGCTATACAACTCCGATTGAAGCGAAATTTGCGGCATTGGAAACTAGACTTCCAGATCTTTCCAACCATGTATGGTGCATCTCTCACCAACGGCCCAGTGTACAGCAGATTTCAATGGAAGGAGAGACTAGTTCCTGCGATTCAGCCAGCTCGACACCTCTTCGTTCAAGTGCTGATAACTTTTGCTAGGAAATTCTGATCGAGATGAAATTTGTGGCGTTGAAAA
This sequence comes from Dioscorea zingiberensis, assembly GCA_026586065.1. Lineage (NCBI taxonomy): Eukaryota > Viridiplantae > Streptophyta > Magnoliopsida > Dioscoreales > Dioscoreaceae > Dioscorea > Dioscorea zingiberensis. Next base: position 28,048,765 of record CM048821.1, read on the forward strand.
CTAGACTTCAAGATATTTCCAACCGTGTATGATACAACCCCTATCGGCTGCCCAGTTGGTATAGTTCTTGATGGAAAGGGGAGCTCGTGGTCTACCGCCGGGCGCTTAACCGGGCAGGTGGTGAGGCCCACGTTATTTTTTTTTAATTTTTTTTTTAAATGCAAAAAGCTTCAACGATTTAGTTACTTTTATTTAAAAAAATCAAATAATAAAGCTATTGATATCAACGGATATATCAAAACAGTTACATTTTTTAAAAATAAAATAATAATAATTCAGAAATTTTTTTCTATAAATATCCCACACCACTTCATAACTTCCCACACATTCATATCAACAAAAAAACTCATCTTACACTCTCATTCTTATTTTTTATTTATATCAAGGAAACATATAGTTTTTTCGATGGAGTCTTCGGGTAGCTCGTGGTCCACCGCCGAAGATGTATTGTTGTATCAATGTTGGGGCGAAGTTGCTCATAATCCGGTGACGGGGAATGAGATGAAAAATGCAAAATTGTGGAACCTCATTCATGAGAGCTTCATATCGAATGCACCGAATTCTCCTCGCACGGAAATGAGTCTTTCTAGTAGATGGAAAATGTTGAATAAATCGCTAGGATATTGGAGGGATGCTTTGAAAAAGGCGTCGGAAAATTATCAAAGTGGCACCAATCTTGGGGACGAGGTAATTTAATTTTTTTTAAAACATACTTTATTTTTTTTTTAATTGTAACTTCATTTTTTTTATTTTATATACTTACTTAATTTACTTATTTGTATTAGCAAATTCAATCACAACGTTGGTACAATGCTATGGCAAAGAAGGAATTCGCGCATTTTCAATGTTGGGAAGTTGTTAAGAGCTATCCAAGATTCATGATTATCCAGGAATTTCAGTCTAAACATGTGACACCGACTGAATGGGAGCCAACATCTCAACAGCCAACAACATTTAATTCCCCTAGTGATGAGGGGACACCAACTGATGCTGCTACAACATCACCACCTGTACGTAGGAGGGCGTCACAATCCGATGGAGTGGCTAGATCGGCAGGAAGAAAGAAGTCAAAGCAAGCCGCCGGTTCATATAATCCGGACACGGCTAAGTATCTTGAGGAATTACCCACAACGGGTAAACTCAATCTTGAAAGAAATAAAGAAAAAGATTCATTTGAAGATATAGATTTGAGACACTCCAAAAGGACAAAGAATACGCCCGTCAACTACAACAAGATTTAAGGGATTGAGAGGTTATGGCCAGGGATTGCTCGGCATTTTCTCCTGATAGGAGAGAGTTTTGGAAAGCGGAACGTATGGAAATTATGAGGAGAAGAAGACTTTTTAATGAAGCCACCCCTAGTAACATGAATGAAGGCACCCCTTGCAATGTGGATGAAGATCATACATCTACAAATTGGTTTGATTAGATGTTCTCCTACTTGCTTAGATTATCGTGTTTAATTAATGTACTTTATTTAAATTTTAATTAATGTAATTATTTTTATTTTAATTAATGTACTTGCTTTGTTTTAATTAACATTTGTTTTAATTAAGTTTATTAAAAATAAAAACTAACATTTAACCAATTAAAAATATAAAAAAAATATTTATGAATAGTAATTACCCGGGCAATTGAGGGGGAGGGGTGTAAGTTTTTTTTTGGATGGGTGAATTGCCCTGGCAATTCTTGCCTGGGCAATTGAGGGGGAGAGGTGTAAGTGCTCTTAAAGGTAATCAAGTGTGATTCCCTTTTCTTAAAACAAGTGTTGGTTAACACCAAATCATGAGCAAAAGCAAAATCTAATATAGATTTTCCTTCCTCATTCCCGTTGCCATATCCATAACCTCCATGCACTTGCTCGTAGCCATCACTAAGTCTACCTACATGTCCATTAAGATCACCCCCAATAAAAAGCTTCTGTTTACTTAAAATCCCTAGAACTATCATATCCAAATCTTCCCAAAACTTGACCTTATCTTCTTCTCCTAAGTCTACTTGAGGGGCATACACATTCACTATGTTAATTATTTCTTTTCCCAATACTACCTTCAAATGTATAATTATGTCTCTTACTTTTTTCACTTCAACCATTTTGTTCTTTATTTTTTTGTTACATATTTATAAAATAAATAAGAATATTTTGATCTCATAATAATTATTTATTTAATATGTGGTTCAATAGCCAAAAGGTTTGTCATTGGTCTCTTCATCTTGAGATTCTCACAGTCCTCAAACGTGTATCCCGAGGCACACGATTATCAAGCTATCGAGATATGCATCCTCTTTAAATCTACGGTTAGAATTCTCATTCGTCCATCGTCTCCTTCCCCGTGCCCTAATGCTGTAATCCCTCACGATTCTCTTCAATTCTTCTCTTAATTCACTCCTAACTATCTCAAATTTTTTAATTCGCGTGCCAATTCAAGAAAATAAGCTGGAGTCGGCAATGAAAGGTGTGTTTTCGAATCTATTTTCTTTCTTTCTTTCTTTCTTTTTTTGAATCGAATCAACCCTAGTTTTTTTCCCCTAAATCTTTAAATCTTAAGCTTGTTTTCTATATTTGAACGAATTTCTTGGTTCATATTCTGATGATTTTTTTTTTTGGTATTTCTTAAGTTTTTTTTTCTGTTTTCTATTGACTTTTTTTCTGTGAATTTTAATATTTTGTCAGTAAGAAAGAGGAAGAGAGATTCGGAGCCGGGGTCGCCAGAGGCCTCTTCTGAGGAGCTTCATGAATTGGAACTGTCCGGCGACTCTAAGGAGATTGATAGCTCTTTGGTGGCTGCCGGCGCTTACCATCATCAATCGGTCGAGGAGGCATCGATGCCGGATTTCGCCGGTTTTGCATCTAGTAGCAACGAGACTGAGAAATTTGGCTCCTTGGAAGTTGATAGTGATTCTATGATTCCCTTTGAGATTAGTGCTTGTGATGAGAAGAAAAATGACTCCTTGGAAGCTGGTTCTTCTCCTGTTATTTGCGCTGAGAGTGAGGTGAGGAAAGGTGGGACCTTGGAAAGTGATGGGGGCTGTATTATTGGTACTGTAGGTGCCATTGAGAAAACTGACGAGGAGAATGTTTGCTTAGAAGCTGTCAATGGTTCCATTGCTGTGTCAGAGACTGCAAGGGAGAAGGATGGTTCGTTGGTAGCTGAGATTGATGCTATTTTTGCCATTGAGGGTCAGGAGAAGAAGGATGATTCTTTTGTAGCTTTTGGAGAGCCCATTGCTTCCATCGGAAGCTCAGGGATGAATGATGGTTCTTTTGTAGCTGAGGGTGGGACTATGGTTTCCATTGCAATCACTGAGAAAAAGGATGCATTCTTGGAGGTTTCTGGTGACACAATTTCAGCTGAGGATGTGGACAAGACTTTTTTGGAGAAGGTTGGTGATGGCTCAGCTATCATTGTTCCAAAGAAGACACCTGTTCCAAGATCATCGAGTTATCATGGTGTCACTAAGTGAGTTATAAAGAAAATGTTTACCTGTTTCTTTGTTATAGATTCTCTCTGTTCTCATTATTAAAGCTGAAGTTTTAAAGGTAGTACATACTAGTGCCTCCTGGGATGCATAGGATGATTTGGTAAATAATATTACTGTTTTCAGACACCGGTGGAGCGGAAAATTTGAAGCTCATTTGTGGGATGGCACCATCAACATTGAAAGCCGGAGGCGCAAAGGAAAGCAAGGTATATCTTCATGGCTTAAGAATTGTGTATAGTTTTCATTCACGTTAGATGCTTATTTTATACCATCCTTGCTATTAAAGCATGAAAAATTGCTTGTTTGTATTGGTTTCTTGCTTATTTCAGTACTTGAGTTAAGTTAAAATTATAGACACATGATAAATTTATTTTAATTCAGGCTGATGTAATTTGATTATTAGCGATAACGTCTTAAGTTGACAAAATCAGTGATGTGTGTTGTGAGTCAATTAGTTCTTTTTGACCAAAGAGTTGATGTTGTATCACTAAATTATTCATATGAAAGTTTCTACTAACACAAGTCATGAAAGTATAGTAACTTTGTATACTTGCTTACAAATACTGGAGTGAATGTACCTAAAATCTTTAACTTTTTTGTGCCATTTCTAGTTCTTGGCAACATTTCCTAATTTTTTATGAACTATTCTGAAGTATTTTCTTTGACCACCATCTGCTTTGATTCCTTTCAAACATTTGTGATTCTCTTTAAAGGTAATGATCAATTTATAAAATATATTTAATAGTTACATACAGTTTATCCTGGTAAACCACCTTTTATTTAAAACATGCTGCTTGTTCGAGGTGAAGATGGACTTTGAGATACAGTTGTGCAGACATACACAAACACGCATTACATGTTTTTTGGTCAAGTATATGGTGTTGATATAGGCACATATTTCTTCTCCTTCCCTTTACTTGAAAGTTTTGATCTGATAATCCTGGAGGTCTAAGGTTGCCTTAGCAATTGGTTATTAGAGTATCGATTGAAGTGCTCGTCTTAGTCATGTCCTTGGCAAACAACAAGCTCATTATTTTCTGTTGATTGTAGTTAGTGCTACATACTTCCTCAAGTGCACTGAAGTCAAATGGCACAACCTTTTGATACAAAGACAAGGATAAAATTAGCCTTCTTGCTTACAAACTTTTGTCATTTTGTCCCAGTTTTTGCATTTGTTGCTTTCTAATCTCCATTTTTTTTTCCTGTGCCATCTGTTCCTGCTGCTGTGATGCATCAGTCTATCTAGGTAAAGTCAATCTATTTGAAACTGGTGTTTCTTGTATCTTGTTTGTGTGGTAGGTAAATACCATTCCTTACAATTATCATCATTGTTTCATACAGGAGGTTATGACTCTGAGGAAGATGCGGCAAGGGCATATGACCTTGCTGCCCTTAAATACTGGGGTCCAAACTCCAGTACCAAATTAAATTTTCCTGTTAGTCTGTTTCCATGTCCTGGTTCTTCCTCATCTTCACTTAGTTGTAATAAATTTGTTTATGGGGAACTAACTTGTTCCTGATGCTACTCATTTTCCAAGTCATCAATATTAATCTCACGTTATGATCTGCGGGTATTATACAGATATCAGAATATGAGAAAGAACTTGAAGAAATGATAAGCATGTCCCAGGATGAATGGATTCAATGTCTTAGAAGGTATATTTATACTTCTGAACATTAGATGTAGGCTTTATCTGTTGGCTTGTACTTCTCATTGTGACCAAGGGATTTTGTTTTTCAGGCGAAGTAGAAGTTTCTCAAGAGGAATTTCATCTTATCGAGGAGTTACAAGGTAGTCCCTTTCTATTCCCTGGTTATAGCTAGTTTGTACTAAGTTGGACCTAATCGTGCTAGTTTTGAAATTTAGAAGGGGAAAAGACGGGAAATGGCAAGCTCGGTTGGGCTCAGTTGCAGGCACTAGAGCTATATTCCTAGGAGCCTTCGGTAAGTACTCTCTTTTCTGCAGCTACCCTTGGTTTGAACAGCCATTGCATTGACAAATTCCAAATTGTCCGCCTTGATGAATACTAGATACAGAGGAAGAAGCTGCGATAGCTTATGACATTGGCCTCATCAAACTACGGGGACTGAATGCGATAACAAACTTTGACATCAGTAACTACACTGATCTAATTGACAGGTGATATCAGGTGGGACATACTTCACTAGCCAAAGATGGAAGCAGGAATTTTGTGCCTCTTTTAACTTTTATGTAATGCAGATCATTATTGAATTTGAAAATGATGTATTGGTGGGGGTTGAGTTGAGGTTATAGAGTTTACTGCTATGAGATCTCCTTTTTTACCTTGAGTGAGATCTCCCTTTTGTATGTAACCTATTGATAGAGGCTGCTCTTGGCATATGCTTCGTTGAGAGAGCTTCTATATGATTCCCTTGTTCCATGTCTCCATTTTCTTATATGCTATTGATTGAATTCTATATAAATCTCCAGGGATTTTAAATCCTCAAAATAGACACTGTTTTTTTTTCCCTTAACCTATGTATTTGTCATGGATAATGATGGGTAATTACACAGGTTCATGTAAACTAGCTTAGGGATGACTTTTGTGCTCTATAGGAAAATAATAATTTATTTATTAGTTGTTAAAACTTAAAATACAAACAATTTCCATATAAGGGATGATTCAGCTGACTAATTCACCTGCCTGTGTGCTTGCACATGTTGATACGTATATGTATATCTGAATTTTGTCTGTATATGAAAAAAAATTATAGAAATATTTGTAATTTCATAATTTAATACGTGCATGAAAAAATTGTATCTCGTGCTGTAATTAATGTGGGGATAACTAGGGATATCTCCGTACAGAAAAATATTTGGATAAATTATCCTTGGGACTTTATAGTTCAGCTAAGTTTTCCACTGGTAGTTAAATTTACTTTTGCCAAATAAAACTTTTAACTTTCAATTTAAGTACAATGTGAATTATTTATCAATTTTTTTGCTAAATAATTGTTCAATTGCCAATTCAAGTGGTATTAAAAAAAAACTATTTTTGAATTTTATGAACCTAAAAATATTTAAGATAGAATTATTTTATCATTTTGCCTTTTATCCTGTCAACATGGGCCATCACATGCTCTTGCACTTAGTCCTAACCTGAAAATTGGATTATTGATTACCAATAATCCGGAAAAAAATGTTTTGGCTGTGTTGACGCTGAGATCCGCTCTCCCTTAAGATTAGAGATGATTCAGATCAACGGATACAAAATCAAATAAAATTGAGAAATTTAGGAAAAAAATCAGTTGCATAGATGATGACTCTTTGGACTAGATTCTCGGGTTAGCTCCTTTTGATTGTAGGATCGATAGATGTTTCCAAAGATCTGATCTCCCAACATTTCATTGTAGCAACAAAGTGATTGCAAGGGAAGGAGGATAGGGTGTTTGTGCCCTTGGATAGTGTCCGACGATTAAGTCAAAGAGAGTATCAAAAAAAGAGGAGAGAGCTAGAAAGGGGAGCAAAGAATTAGAGAGTGGAAGAGAGCTATGTGAGAGGCTCAATGATTAATTTCTTGGGAGTTTATAGTGTACCGGAAACTCAAATGCCCCCAAGATTGAAGAAAAGGTCTCTTTTTATAGTGATGTCACACCTCGACCCATATTCCAGGCTTCGAGCATCTGCACAGATCGACCGTAACCAAGTTGAGACGTACCCCAACTCGAATACAAGGCCTATGTGACCATAACAGATAACAAATAACAACTAAATAACTTAAATAACATAAACAAATAGTCATAGTCACAACAGAAATAAAATCAGGGTCCATGTATCCTACAATAATCTGGGCCCTACAAGGGTCCTACAATAAGTGTCTCTCACATGATGAAGATAAAAGAAGTCCTCAGACCTCTGCAAGCTACCCCGTCCCTCACACGACTTCTGAGCTCGAGTCACCTACTCCTCAGGATCTGAAAGAGAAAGGAAAACAAGTGCGTGAGCTTTCGAATGGAAAGCCCGGTAAGTACCCCTGTGAGGATCATAAAAAGATCATAGATAACAATAATGTGATCAGCAATCATCAAACAAACAGTGGGGGCATGCCCCACAAACTCTAGAACCTAGGAGTCTACCACCAACATCACAACGGTAACGACCCCCATCCACAGCAGCTCTCAAGCTCTAAAAAGAGTTCCAAAGGAAGCTTGGAAAATGTCTCCCACCGCCAAAGATCAACAAAGATCGCGAACTTCGACCCTCGATGCGAAATGCGGCCCTCAGGACGTATATCGGTAGCGCCACCTCTCGTACATGTCGATACGGCCAGCGAATCATCCCTACTGACGGGCAAGACAACCAGAGTATCGTCCCTCTAGCATGGCAAGCCGAAAAGCTAGGGTGTCCCGTCCCTGAACGTTCCCTAAACGGAGCCCCCAAGCTCTACTGATCCGGGCGGAAGACTAACAATCAATCAGGGATACCAACATCCCGAAAACAATCATACATGCTCAACAAGAATCTAATCAACCAAGAAAACATGCATGTATGAACTCAACAGATCAAGTCAAAGAAAATACCGTGAATCATCGAACATGATAATAATGATAACAAGAAATCCTCTGAGGAGTAGGCACTAGGCAAGTGTACTTACATTCTATCGAAAGACCTAGTCGCTAGATCTGAGTTTCTCCCGACGTGTCTCAATCCTCCTCACCGATACCTGATAAGTAAGATGCATCTGAGTATTTGCACAAGTACGATAAATAATCCCCTACAAAGTGTTGGGCCTGCTACTGGGGCCCATTACCTCCCTTTCGGGTTTATTTGGGTCGTGAGTCTACTAATCGCCATTTAATTATTTAGTTAAATTAAGTCCATATCTAATTTGATTAAACCTAGATTATGAACTTGGGCTCACCTCCAACTTGACTAAGTTCAACAACTTATGAGCTTGAATCCGTTAAACAAGCTCCATCATAATTCACTAAGTCAATACCAACCTGTCTAAGTCCATCCTACCAAGACTTGGTCTTCTTTCAATTCATTAAACTCTTGAATCACCCTATTAGATCTCTTGAACTTGGCTAGACTCTATGGTATTACACAACCTTTAATAGACCTTTTACTAGCCCAACACATCCTGAGAATCACTAGAGCCCTAAACCATCTAACTCTAATTTCATACCATTATTGAATGATCTTTAAACTGACAACCAATTAGCAACACATGGATAATTACGATTGTGACTATTCCCAGTTTAATTACAAATCAGGGAGACTTCTGTTGGAGAAGTGCTCTAAAGACAATCACCTTTGGCACTTTATGTACAAATTTATTTATTTAATAAAAGGCTTCTTCATTATTTAGATGTTCATTACTATGAATATGATATGAAATCTTAAATCTAATTAATGAAGTCCATGATACAACGCATAGCATGAAGGAAATTATGATAGAGATCATAATGTGGGATTCCTATCATGTGTAATTATGTACGTATCTAAATATCCCTAGTCGAAGGATCAATGAGACGGGACATCATTGATCCATCAAGACTAGCACATGTTATGCTCCTTGATCCGATCAAGTAGTTGTTCTCACAAGCTGTAAGCATGAAGATGTTTTGAGTGAACATGTGGATGCTTGCTAAGGGTAGCAAGTTCATTGGATGACCTACCATGAGTCTTCACATGGTTATTCTATTAAAATGTCAGTGAAGATCTCATTGCAGCAATGGTGTAAATATAATTAGACTTGAGGTACACAAGTTATCTTGGATATGGATCATGTGCTTTGACGCTATTCCTACATTTCCCTTTAAGGGTTACTTATAGGGTGGTGATTGGGTACAGCTTTGAAGTATTCGAAGGTATTTGGGTAGCCAATAGAAGATTTACCACTCCTAATAGAAGGAGAGTATACCCATGGCCACTTGTCGGGTCATTACTCAGGAATCTCTGGCCAGAGTAACTTGTCATGAAGATGGGCTTTGATGACATAAGTTTTGAGTGATAGATCCCATAGGACGAGGAACTAATACTTGGGCTAGGTGTGACATAGTCAGTCTAGTGGGAGTTGACACATAGGCCATACTCCGAACCAAGTTGGTATAAGATGGTAAAGGACAAATTGCACACTAACATTGGTTGTTGAAAGGTTCCAAGTCAGACCACCTGACTTTCCGGTCAATTGGGGGTCATGATGTATTGCTAGATGCCACTCATGATCTATTTGTAATCAATGGTTGATTATGAATGGCCAACATAACCGGGAACCTAATGGGTCACACGCATAGAAGATATCAATGAGGTATAAAACGGGTTTTTAGGAATAGATCCTCAAACGAGAGAATTAAAGAGAAGAGAAAGATTGTAAGTCGAATTTGATTATAAGTCAAATTTGATTGTAAGTCAAATTTGATTATAAGACAAATTTGATTATATGTCGAATTTGATTATAAGTCAAATTTGCTTGGGAGTCGAATTTGATTATATGTCAAATTTGATTAGATTGTTAGCCAAATTTGATTTGGGCTTCAATCAAAGTCCCAATCCAAAACAAACCCTAATCTGATTAGAGAGGCCTATAAATATGTGATACTCTAGGCCATAAAGAGACACAACGACATAACTTCTTAGTAATTGATAGAGATTAATAGTCTTTTCTCTTCTCTCCCAAATCCTCTCAAGACCTTCCACCATAGCTAGCACCTTGCGTGGAAGATCACCCCGTCGCCTTTGAGGTTGCTTCTGCGGATCTTCGCATGGATCACCATTAGAGGCACTCCGTCTACGGACTGCTGTGGTTGACGCAACCTCTTCTCCGACTTAGAGAAAGGAATTCGGTACAGATTTAAAAAGGTACATGCCCTTCAACTTTACTTGCTTGTGTTTTGATAAACGTAGGGAGATCCGTTTGGGCTAGGGTTTAGAAAATTTTAATTTTTCAGCTGTGCCATGTATATGATACATGCTTTTGATTTTCTACAAAACCCAACATCTTCTCCTTCTTATCTATACATCTACATAACCCCTGAAACTAATCCTATCACCAAGAGAACTTTCTATGCATCCTAGTACATCTCAATCCATATAATTGATCCCCCATTTCACCCCGGGTTTGATCAATACAACACACTAGCTATTAACCTATTCGTACACACACACAACCCCCAAACTGCTTCAAAGGATGGGGCAGTGGGGTATGGTCCTTCAAACATTATTTATCCCACACATGGGCTTATCTCTAAAGGTGTGTTAGGTGATCTCTCACTCTCATTCTTCTCAACTTCATCCTAACTAAAACTAGATCTCACCATACATGACTTTCTTCTTTATGGTTTGTGTAGAACATTGATCACGTAAATAAGGGGTTCAATGAACACAACTCCTCATCCTTGACCTAACTTTAACAACTCTCAACCATTTACAATCAACCAAACATGGGAGATTAAACTCATAGATACATGGCTGTAAAATACTCAAGACCATATGATTTATTGCAGTTTAACAGTGGTTCAGATCATTACCAGCAAGTGGTGATGTTTCGTGGTCTCGAGAACCCTCTCTCTGGTGATGGACAACACAAAATGGACGTCCATGGCGGCGGTTCAACAGTCCCCTAGTTGTCTAGCGTTTCTCCAGGTGGCCTGGCGAGCGGTGCTTCGTGATAACCCTGTTCGTGGCTGGTCCTTCAGACACTTGCCATCGTTAAGAGGAAGCCAGGGTTTGAGTGTCCCTTTCGGTTGTGGGCAGCGCCAGGTGAGACACGGCTCTGACCATATAATGGAAAGGACAATAGCGTGGCACTAAGGTTTCGAGAGGCTCTCTTCTTATAGAGCTCGTGGTGGAGGCTCGGTCGCATCGAGATCCCGGTGATCATGGGGGTGAGCGCGATGGTAATCACCTCCTTTCCATTTCCAGGTGGGCGGTAATCATGGAGGGATCCGCTGACAACGGTGGTGGCGCGTTGATGGAGAAGGAGGCTCCGGGCGCGTCTCTTGATCGTACCACAGGCCACAGATGTGTGGCTCCAGTTTTCTGTATGGTGATTTGTACTCGTTACTCATCTACATCAGCGAGTAGTTAGATTGCCTCGAACTTGGCCGTTGATCACTGATGGACGATCACAAATCACTCACACGGTAGGGGCACTCTCATATCAATCTTAAAGGTTCTAAACGAACTGTTGAGATGCCACATCGTGCCTAGAGGTGGGCACGGGCTGGTTAATCGGGCCCGGCGGGCCCGACCTGCCGGTTTCGGGCCGGCCAAAGTCCAACCCGGAACCGGCCCGGGCTACAATAGTAGCCCGCCGGGCCGGGTTGACCCGCTGGACCCGGCGGGTTAAGGGTCTCCTTCGAGTGACCCGTAACCGGCTCGGGCAATACTTTAGAACCAGCGGGCCAGGCCCAACCAGCGGGTCAATTTTTAATTTTTTTTAATTTTTTTTAAATATATAAAATTATATTAAAAAATAGCAAAAAATGTAAAAAAAAATGTAAAAGAAAAAACTATGATATTTTGATATCAAAATAGAATGAGAAAAAATTTTAAAAATTGAAAACTATAAAATTCATTATCCTACACTCATTATTCAAATATTAAGAAAACCAAAAATAAAAATAAAAATAAAAATAAAAAACATATAAATGGCAAGCTATTTAAAAAATAATGAAATAACCATAAAAACATTCATTATTGACAACTAGAGAAAGCAAAAATCTCTCTTGAAAGAAAAAAAAATCAATCAATAAAATTCATTATCCTACACTAATTACTCAAACATTAAGAAAATCACAAAAGAGCATATAAATGACAAGCGACTTAGAATTAAGGAAATAACCATCCAAAGCCTAATCAAATAATGCAAAAATCTCTCTTGAAAGAAAAAAATCAATCTATAAATTCACTATCCTACATTAATTATTTAAACATTAACAAAACCAAAAATATTATAAAATCACAAAAGAGTATATAAATGACAAGCTATTTAAAAATAAGGAAATAGCCATAAAATGTCTTCATTATTGACAATCAAGGAATGGAAAAATCTCTCTTGAAGGAAAAAAAAATTCAATATATAAAATTCATTATCTTACACTAATTATTTAAACATTATAAAAACCAAAAAAATTATAAAGTCACAAAATATATAAATGGAAAGCTATTTAAAATAAGGAAATAACCATGAAAAACCTTAATTATTGGTAATCATAGAATGCAAAAAATCTCTATTCAAGGAAAAAAAACTCAAATCTATAAAATTTATTATCCTTTCCTAATTATTCAAACATTAAAAAAAAGAGCAAATTGCCAAACAGTCCCTGCACTGTTTGGCAAGTCCCTGCCCACCACACTATTAGCTACACCCCCACCCACAAATACCCCAGGGACCTATAGTGAAACTGGCACTGTTTCAAGGACTAAAAGTTCATTATCCATAAAAAAATAATTAAAAACATATTATATTTACATGAGTTTAAAAATTGAAAAAATTAAAAAAAAAAATTAAAAAAACCAACCCTGCGGGTTGACCCGGGTCAACCCAATCCAAGGGCCGGTGGGTTTTACTTAGGGTCACGGGTTGGGAAAACCTAACCAGAATAGGCCGCTCTTGTAGAGGGCATTCCATTTGACCCGACGGTTTTTGCCGGACTGGGCCGGGTTAAAACCCGCCCGGTGCCCCCCTCTAATCGTGCCTAGAACTTAAGCTCCATCTCCAGATCATGCAATCTCAGCCGTTGATTCTCTCTAATACATTTCTCCTACGAGTTCCCTCGTAACCTTGCAAATAAACCCTTATTCTTTTATTGCTTTACATGTAGGTCCCTCGCCTGTGAGATGGGAACATTTCGGTTAAGTCCTCATTACTTTCTGAAATTACGACTAAGTCCCTGTCATTCCCAATTTAGAAATTAACCAATGTCATTCCCAATTTAGAAATTAACCAATTTACTTCCTCTTTTCCCATTAAATCAAACTAATTCTAAACATGGGAAACTCCTTCAATTACTAAAATAATTAAAGAAAAATTTAGAGATCCATTAGAAACCATTATTTAAATAAAATCTTGGATTTTACAAGTGAGCTTAAGGTGATTAAACGGCTAGGTGGTTGTTGATTACTTGGACACATTAGCTCAGATCTAGCTCAGATGCCAAGTGGGATATGATTGTTAGAGCTCTCTTAGATCTTCTAGAGCCTTCTAGAGTTTTCTGGATGACTAATATTCACCGCAGTGGCGGATCTTGACATTAAGTCTTGGGGGGGCCAAAAAATTCAATGATAAATAATAAAAATCTCGTAAAACTATATATTAAATAAACTGACAAACAAAAAAATTCATATACTTAAAATTGTGAGCGGCGTTCTTTTAACATTGCAAAATCCTCAAGAATTGAATCTGAACCAAATGTCTCTGCAATTTCCCTTTCGATGTTGACCACTAAATTATCTGCAAGAAAGTCATCTTCCATTTTGTTTTGTAGCCTTGTTTTAACGATCTTCATGGCTGAAAATGCTCTCTCACTAGTTGATGTAGAAACTGGAAGAGTTAAAATAAGTCATATTAATCTGTCAAGAAGATGATATGTCTTCGATTTTCCAGTTTCTCTCAAGATAGTGAATAGCTGTGATATGGAAGATAGATTTTGCAGCTTCTCATCATTTTGCATATCATATTCGAAATGCTTTAGTTGAAACTTCAAGTTCAATATCTCTTGCTCACTAAAATCAAGAGGGTAATACCTTTCTGCAAGGGTGCAAATATTATCAATATTAAAAGATTTATACTTTTCCCTTGGATCCAAAGCCGTGCTAAGTGTCAAAAGATCCATGGCTTGCACATTGAATCTACTATTTAGCTCTTGCAATGGAAAATCAATGACTTCATTAAATATGTCAAAATGATAGTGATGCTCTATAGTGATTTGTCTTTGTTGGTGTCGACGTCGACCTTCACCAAATTGAGAACTCAAATTTGGAGCATTCAAATCATGCTTTTCACAAAATGATAACACATTCTCAAGCAACTTATTCCATCCTTCTTCTCTCAATTTCTGAATCAACATTTTTGTACTTGAAACCAAACGCATAGCATTCAAAATGTCTTGAGTCTTTTGCTGCAAAGCTTGGCATAGTATATCAGTAATACCCATGATCTCTTTCATCAAGTGCAAAATGAAAATGAATTCAAATGATTGAATCATCTTCAAAGCAACACTAGCATCCCCTCTTTGAGAATAAGTAGATCCATCTTTTTCAATAATTTGAAGCACTGAACAAGTAGCATCATACATTCTTATAAGGCTGCATATAGAATAAAAATGAGAACCCCAACGAGTATCACCTGCTCGTTTTAAAGTGCTAATTTGATTGGCACCTTTTCCAGACACAAGCTCATCAGTAGTTAGCATGCTTGTAATTTTAGATGCTTGAGCAACTTGCAATTCTTCATGACGTTTGCTTGAGGCATCAACAGAATTTATAATGAAAGTCAAATTATTGAAAAACTCATGAATAGAATGTACCTCTCTAGATGCAGCAACTAGAGCCAATTGTAGTCGATGAGCTAAACAATGCACATAATAAGCAGAAGGACAATCATTAAGAAATAATGCTTGCAATCCTTTCCATTCTCCACGCATGTTGCTAGCTCCATCATAACCTTGACCACGAATGTTCTGAACATCAAGGGTGTGACGAGAAAGAATAGCACATATTTCATTCTTAAGAGTTAATGCAAATGTATCCTTAACATGAGCAATATCAAAGAAACGCTCTCTAATAATGCCACTTTCATCAACAAATCTTAATATAAGAGCCATTTGTTCTTTCTTGGATTCATCACGTGCCTCATCAACAATAATACAAAATTTTGAATCTCCAATATCTTCCCGAATCTTGTTCCGCACCTTATTTGCAAGAATGTGCAAAATCTCCTTTTGAATTGAATGTGAAATATACTTTGCCGATTTTGGAGCATTTTCTAACACAACATTCTTAACTTGATCATTGTAGGAAGCCATAAGTTCAATCAACTCAAGAAAATTTCCACGGTTCTTTGAATCCGGTGTCTCGTCATGACCTGTAAAAGCACAAGCTTGAAATTCAAGCAATCGAACAACATCAATAGAAGTCTTCACTCGTAGTCTATTATTCAAAATTTGCTCTGAACTTTGCCTATGCATTACCTTATCAATGTGCCCAGATTGCCTTTTCAATTCATCACAAGATCTAACAGCATTATTGTGCAGTGAACAAGGATCATCTCCAATATGATTAAGAAAAGCACAATCTTTCCCAGAGTTAACTTTTTTCCAATTTCTAAATCTTGTAACTATAAACACATCCGAACTAGGTCGCCCATTGGGTTTCATGTTAAAAAGGTAGCATGGTAGGCAATATGCAGCAACTTTTGTTGGAGAATACTCAAGCCAAGGAAATTGAGCAAACCAAGAATATTGAAAACGCCTAGGATGCTTTTCTGAGGAAAATGGATAACTGGATAGATGGATTTGGTAAGGAACCTTTATCAAGTAAGCTCGCCGAATGTTATCACGTTCATTAACTGGATGTTCCCACATTGGTCGACATAATCCGGGATCTCGTTCTACATCAATTACATCTTTTTCAACTGCAATAGGAGACTTACTAGATTCATTAGGGCATTGATCTTTGACCATTGGAGATTTGCAAGGTGTACTACTTTCTGAAACATCAACCTCTATTTCTCTCTTCTTAAAAAATGAGTAGCTTTTTTTGAGTGGCCATGATGCCAACCACAACAAGACCTTGCAATATTATAAATTTATTAGTTTAATTATCATATACAAAAGTTTTCCAATCTCAAAATTCAAATATTCAATAGAATCAATACACAATACTTGATTATATTCCACAAACATATATATATATATATATATATATATATATATATATATATATATATATCAAATTTCCCCAAAAAATATTGTGAATAAAAATCTCTATGAAATGAAAAGGAGCTATGTACATTTGACAAGCACACAATCAAGCTCCAAACTTTCTAATTCCCCTTTTGTTCCTCTCTTTCTAATTCTAATCAATGTCTGCCCCTCTTACCTTTCCAATATTCTTTAAAAAAATAGGGCTAAATATAATAACAATAATAACAATCAATGGCATAAAAAAAGGGATAACCGAGTTACCGAGAGGCCACTTCCACCAGCGGATCCTGTGACGATGCAAGCGAGGTCCGGGAGGGGAAGCAACCGAAGAAACTATGAGATAAGCCTTGAGATGAGGAACAAGGTGAATGAAATTGAAAATTTAATTAGTTTTTTTTTTAACTTTGCCACTCCCTCAAAAATAATTAAATCACTTATCACCCATTAGTTTTCAATAATACCTTATAACCCCCTCCTTTAATTTTATTTTATTTATCACCCCATAGACCAAATTTTATTTTAAAATCTATGATTTCACCAACAATAATTATATTTCTATTTGACCCCTTGAAATTTTTCATAATTATATAAAATGACATGTTTTGTTATTACATCCATGACCCATGATATGTGTTTGTTACCTAGCTATAAATAATTATTTTTTGTAAATAGATTTTAAAAATATGTCAAATACAAAAAATTATAAATCTATTTATATGTTTAATGGAAATTATTAGTATTAAATTAAATACTTTAAAAAACAATATTATAGATGTAATCCTCCAATAAAAAAAATGATAACAAAATTTAAAAAGGAAAAAAAAGAAAAACTTCCAACTTATTAGATTTGATCCATTGACCTTGGCCCACTAAAGTCCACCACTTACCAACTAAGCTAATGTTTTTATTTGTTTGGGGGGGGCCAACTTAAAGGTTTTAACTACATATATATACATAATATTAATAAAAAATAATTTTTGTTTTCAATATTTGGGGGGGCCAAGCTCCCCGCCCCCCAAAAGTTGTACATAGGTCCACCCCTGCTTCACAGTTAAATAATAAGATGAGTGAAGAATGATCAGACCTCTACTTGTGCTTTAAGATTTTCAATTAAATTGGGAACATAATATTCAATTGGAATAATCCAAATTTTAGGTAAACTATAGTTACACTATAACATTTATAAGGTAATTTACCTAGTGGAAATTTTAATGTTATATATATAGGATTATTAATTATTAGTCTCTGCTACAGTGTTCAAATAGCTAAAAGGTCCCTAGGATGGATGTGATTTAGGGGTGTAGCTAATAGTGTTATTATTTTCAGGGACTTATAGATAATTTGCCTATATATATATTAATATTTGTAATGGAATATATATTTTATGCAACCGATGATATTTAAGAATGGAGTGTTTTTAAGTTTTAACGGAACTAATTAGGAAAGAGAAAATATTTTTCGATTCGCGGAAAGTAAACAACTTGAGATCCGAATAGTACACGTGGCCAATACTCATTAGACAAAATGTCGAGCGTGCTGTGAGTGAGAGGCACGCGCGTTTCCCAGAAAGAGGGGCCACAGTTCTCCATAGCGAAATCTCGCGCGATCCCGTCACCGCTCCGTAAGATTACGTCCACGTCCCTATCCCCATCCGCCGGATGCCCTTTCTCTTGGACCACCACGATCAAAACACCCCCTTCTTCTCCTCCCTCGTTTCTAGGGTTTTCTAACTTCTAATTAAGCTCCAAATCGACGTTGCAAATCCCTGAATTTCTCTAAACTTCAATCCTTTCTCTTTGATTCCTTCCCTCCATCCAAATTTATCTCTTTCGAATGCAGTGAATTATTTGGCTTTTCTTTTCTTTTCTTTTCGATTTGATTCTTTTTCTTCGGATTTCCTTTCCCCACTTTGTTTTGCTGGTTTTTCTTTTTGATTTATGGCGCTGATTTGGTGATTTTGATTCGTTGGGTGTTTGATTTCCTTCTAAAGATTATTTCACTTGCAAATCAGTGGAATTGTTGGAATTGGATAGAGAAGGGAAAAATTGAGGGTTTTGGAGCGATGAGCGAGAATTCCCCAGATCCATTGGAGGCTCCGAATAACCCGAGGAATGCCAATACGAAGCCCGTCTTGCCTTCCTTAAACGACGACGAGGATGGATCCAGGGGCACGGGACCTCCGGAGGGCGGGGACTTTGTCCCCTTGAATGGCGCTACTGATAACTTGGAAACACCAACGGAGAAGCTGGACCAAGAACCTAGTCAAGAAGCTTCGAAATCCAATCAAACCGAGGACTGGGACGTTGTTTTGGTGAGCGATGCCGGCCCTGAGAATAAAACCGATGCCTTGGAACCGGCTTCTGAGAAGAATTTCGATGAGTTTAGAGCCGGGCTGATGGTGCCAGAGAAGGAGGAGAGGAAGGTCGGAGCTCTAGTGGCGGCAGCCATGAAGAAGTATGCTGCTCCGCGTTCATCTAACTATCATGGTGTCACAAAGTGAGATTTTGAAGATAACTTCAATTAAAGTTTGTTTGGATGTTCATAGTAATGTTAATGTGTGGCCTGATTTCTTGGTTGCAGGCTGAAATGGAGTGGAAAATTTGAGGCGCATCTTTGGGATAACACTAGCCATGTTGAAGGCAGGAAAAGGAAAGGCAAACATGGTATGTAATGCTTGACTACTTATTTATCTTTATGTAAGATTTATTGTATTGCTTTGTAGATGCATTTAATGTTCTTGAGTTGTATTTAGTCCAGAAAGCTTCCCGTAGGATCTAAATTTACTATCATTTCTGGCGTTTATTTGATTATCATCAGAGAGTCTTAATTTTGAAGCAACTCTAGTTTGCAGATAGGAAGCACTTGAATATGAGGATTGAAGCTCTTTGTGTTTGACCAAATGTGTTCTTACCTTCCAGCCTTGAAAAATCTTCTAGTGTCTGATATAAGCTGAGTAGCTGAGCAGTTTCAGTATATGAATCTGGTGACATGTGCATACAACAATAAATAGAGATTGGTGGCTATACATTAGCATATGGTGATTGTGCAAGAGAAATCGATCTTATGTTGTGATATTTCATAACATGCAGTGTCCAGGATTGTGGCATGAATTGTCAAAAATAATAACAGAAGAAAACGGGTGATCAAAGAGATGTGTGTTACTTCCAGATTAAATCCAGTAGTTTAGCCATATTTCCTCATGTTCTCCAAACAGATCCTTACAGCATATAGGTTGTCGGAATGTTGTTGAACATTTTTTGTGGTGTATTTTAATAGGTAGTTAGTCTGTGTTGGAGTAAAATGGGTTCCGAAGTATTGTAGGCTTATTACAATAATCAAAATGGGTCCTTCACTCTCTAGTTTCAATTCTATCAGTATCCTTGGGGATCATTCAAGCTTATTGAATTTTATTCAGGAGTGTACTATGGGCTTGTTAGTTGCATTAATACTATGCACATGCAAACTACCTTACAGTTAGTGGTTTGACCCTTAGTTTACTGTACATTGTTCAGTGAAGTACTTGATCCTTAACTTGTGTTGTTGTATAGCAAATTTTCCATTATATTTTAGTTGCTCTTTGACTTTTTAGAAACCTTGGAGATGTATTTCGAGAAAGAGATGCTGTTTTATGCACTGAAAAGTGTAGCTTTTAGTATGACTGACTTTCAAAATTCTTGCTTGAAAGAAAAAACAAGCATTTCTTACTTCGAAATACCATTAATAAGTTTGTTGTATTCTATTGTATAACAAATATGGGAGTTTGTTTCAGCCTGTGACGAAGTGCTCTTTAATACCGGGTTCATTGCTGTCTTGCTTATTTGCTTCATTTGTATGTCTTTAAAGTTTCATGCATGTGGTTTCATCTGACCCCAGTTCTTCTGTCTTTATGTATGTTTTTAAAATTTCATGCATGGTGTTTCCTCTGACCCTGTTTCTTCTGTGTTTTCATCCTGGGACTTGCCTGATGGTGGGATTTCGTGCCTCCTCTGTATTATTGGCTGTGGTACTGCAGTATACTTAGGTGAGAGCATTATTGACTATGATTTGGTGCCATTCCAATTTATTATATGAGCCACATTCAAATTGGTATTAAATGCATACAGGGAGCTATGAGTCTGAGGAACAGGCAGCAAGGTCGCATGACCTGGCAGCTCTTAAATACTTTGGCCCAGGGCCAAATGCAAAACTAAATTTCGCTGTGAGATTCTGAAGTAGACCATGCCTTTTTCTTTAATTGTTCTAGCCTTTAAACGGTTGATTCTGATGACTCTGCTTATGGCTTGACCTACAGATTTCAGAATATGAAAAGGAAATGGAGATAATGAAGAAAATGTCCCATGAAGAATTTGTTGCCTATGTTCGGAGGTATACATCCGCACCATGCAAAACTGTTACATTACTCCTTGAATATCTCGACAAATACCCCATTCTTTGTTTTTCTTGTGTTTTCCTGTGGCAGGCAAAGTAGTTGCTTCTCACGAGGAGCTTCAATTTACAGAGGTGTGACGAGGTGGGTTTTAAACAGACCATCCCGAAAATGTTCAAAGATGATACTGCACTGAGCTAATTAATTTCTCATCTAACTTTATATGACACCCCTCCCAGAAGGCGGAAAGACGGGAAATGGCAAGCGAGGATAGGTCGGGTTGGTGAAAGCCGAGATGCCAAAGATATCTACCTTGGAACCTTTGGTAAGAAGAAGCATTCTCCACGTCTCTACCTTCCATTTTCCAGTAAAATCGCAGAAGCAATCTAACATTTTCAGGACAAACATTTGGGTAATTAGATACTGAAGAAGAAGCTGCCGAAGCATATGATATTGCGGCCATCGAATCAAGTAGGAGCTCATGCGGTGACAAATTTTGACATTAGTAACTACTATGAGGGAGGAACTCTCAAACGATTGGAAGATGCCTGCAAGCAGGAGACATGAAAACCAGCTTCTTCTTTTCCTATTGTTTTCCTTTTTCAAGATGAAGATAAATATTTGGTTGCTTATTCTCAGCTCTCACCAATTCCTTCTCCATCTTTGGAGATGTTCCATGATTTTTGTTTTGCTGCTTAGTGATGACGTAATTATGGGGTGTATACTGAGAGTTCTCATCAGATTAGAGCTTTAATTGACTTGTTTGAAAGTGTAAAACTCTTGCCATTTTTTAGTGAAAGTGACAACGTTTATTGTGGCTTGCTGCATGTCTTTATCTTCTCTATTGTCTTGTGCTGAGTATCAGATTTAAGTTTCAGAATCATGTTACACTGCATGCCCAACTAAAAAGATGTGGCACTGAACCCAAACTTCTGTTGAATGCTAATGTGCAGCCTATTAATCACACAAGTTACATTGTATTGTAATCTGCTACTGAATCTATACCATTATGTAGTTCACTCAAAAGTCTAATATTCTCACAAATAGATTAATCACAAGCATTTAAATGTCATTATAGTAGCCATAGTTTGTGGAAGCCTCCTTAAGCTCTATTGGAGCTATTGCCTACGGCGTCGTTTGTTGTTCCATTTGCACCTTGTGGATGCCTTGTGAGGAGCTCTAGAGGCCACGAGTCGAATGGAGTCGGGTATCTAGCTTGAGGCCTCTTAACACGAGAATGAGATTTAGGCTTCCATGTAGCTTCTAACTCATGGTTCAGTTGGAGCTCTTGATGAGGAGGGGCCATGAGGGTCGGTCTGGTAACAGCCAATGGGTGCTGAATTGATAATGCTGTGCTTGCAGAATGAGGAAGATTATGCAAAACTAGATCGGATTGTAACCCCTGCTGAAGCTTACTTTGTAATCTTTCAATATCAGCTTCCAGTACTCTTTTCTCGTCTTTGAGCTCATTCTTCTCCATAGAGACCTGTTCACAATCCCGATAATCAAACTTTATTCATATGGATTTTTTTTTTCATGTGCTAGAATTGCAAATCAGTAACAGTTGACATAAGGAAGAATTCTTTGTTATGCAAGAAAAGATCAAAAGGGGAGTAGGAAAAAAAGCACCAGACCTGACCGGTATCTTATCTTTCACAAGGATTTATGAATCTCAATAAGTAAATTTTTGAGGTGGACACCGTACTATGACCAAATTTAACTTTGAGCATCAAACTTCAATTTATATTTTTTTGGGTACTTTGAATCAATTTGCTTTCATCGGACGGGTACCCAAGGGTTTTTGGCAATTAGATACTGACATTTATGCCAGAATCGCCATGTGAAGCCACGGGGAAACTTAATTTCACATTTTTATTGCGTTGCTTATCAAACAAATTCTAACGTAAACGTGTCACGCTAGCGCGTAATCCACGGGGACTAACGTGTCACGCCAGCGATTATGTTCAGATGAGACATATTTCGGCGTAATCCACGGGGACTAACGTGCCACGCCAGCGATTACGTCGCAATTCTGGCATAAACGTAAGCATCTAATTCTTTGAAACCCTCATAATTTTCGCCTAGTGAAAGCAAATTGATTCAGGGTATCCGAAAAAATATCAATTGAAGTTTGATACTCAAAATGAAATTCGGTCACAGTACAATACCCACCTGAAAAATTTATCTTAATCTCAATTTAAGCCCAATCTAAGTTTTAAGATGAGCCTGATCCCAATATCTCTTGTGATGTGACAATCTAAGTGAAACGTTAATAAAAGACCCTTTTCTAGCTAAGATCAATCATAAATCATATCTTAAGTTCCTCAATATGCTGGTTTCATGAGCAAGAATGCATCTATGGCAGAGCTACCAGCACAAGGAAAATAGAAAAACATATCTTGTTAGGCAAACAAGTATAACAAAGTAAAATACTAGAGGAACATACATAGTGAGATTCTGACACCAAAGTAGCATTTTCCTTTCGAAGAGATTCAACCTGTGCAATTAGATCTGGCAGCAAACGGGTGGCATCACCCAATATACAAGCTTTGCCATTATTCTGCCGAGATTGTTCTGTAAAATACATGTGCTATGTCAGCAAGAAAAGCTTTCCAAGGACATGTTTGAATGATGATATATTTAACAATAGTGCCAATTGTTTTCTGGTGGCAAACACACAACAACATACACAATAATATTTTGAACCAACTATGTTCCTTGAGCACCAACAAGCATAAGTTTGAGAAAAAAATGATGATGCCTTCTTACCATGAAGAATTGCTAACTGAATTTCAGTATAATTCATTCAAAAGTACATCTAAACTCCTAATCCAGATACCACTGTTCTCAATAAAATTACTGGAGCAATGGAGATTCAAAGATAGCCAACCACAACTAATCTAGTACGGGATTAAGGCTTAGTTGAATGGAGATTCAAAGATCTAGTATACTTAACATAACACTTAAAATGAATTACCTAGAGAATGATCAAGCTCAAGGAAAAGCTCATTCAGATGATCGCGCTTCAGCTTTTCTCTCTCTGCCTTGTGCATCTTCTTTGGAAACTTTCTTCCACAGTTATTGTTAGAGAGAGACCTACCAAAAATTGATTGAAAAATTTAAAAGCCATATTGCTTTACAATTAATCAACTGATCCACTTTCTATACTATCTTTTTCCATTAGAACTTCTACTCAAGCAAGCAAGTTTAATTGCAATGAAAACCCTAGTTAAAATGCACCAAAGATGTATAATTCCTGACCGTCCAACCAGTTTCTAAGCCTCCATAACAATTGCCTCAGCAGCCATTGAAGGATCTGCAAAAACAAAGCACTTCTCTATTGTTAGGTTAACCATCAAGCAAAACAATCCTCAGAAGAAGCCCTAACATAAAAATTGCTCTCATTCCTCAATCCATGAAAATAGATTAACAAGACCATTAGTCAGATTAATAAAATAGTTAAAACAATTTCACAGAACCATTCTAAGTAATAGGATTTAGCTTCTAAACTCTTGATAAAAAATCATAAAAAAAAACAAAAAATGATACTTGCATAAAACCCTAATCATAAGCAACTCTGTATAAATAAAAGCAAGATAAAAACAACACCGTAAACCGTAAAGCCCTAACCCACAAAAAAAAAACAAAAAATACAAAATCAAAATCAAAATTTATAGGAACACTCTAGGAAGAGTCCACAACAATCAAATAATTCAAACAACAAGGGGGGGAAAATCTGATTATGGAGTAAAGAGATGAAGAACAAGCACCTTCAGACGCTGTCAAAGAAGGATTCCCATCATGTGTTTCTACTAGGAGATACCACGCAGACGCAGCAGCGTGTGGTGAGCACCCTCTTTCACTGCTCGTACTACCCAGCTCAACTTCGGCCACGTGTCCCTATGACTGGCACGTCAGGCACTCTTTAACCATCTCTGCCAAAAAAAATTCGGAATAATTTTTTTTTAGTACCTCTATTTTTTTTTGTAAAGTATCATTTTAGTCCTTTATGATGGGGTGGTTATAAACGAGGACACGTGGCACACAGATAACCAGGCATATGCAGATCACGTGGCAATCTTTGTAGCACCTTGCTTGGTTCTTCTCTGTGGCCCAGCTCCTCCACCTCGGAAAATACTCTAAATTCCGAGGTCCTCTTGAAGAAGGACCTCGGCACATTTGGCGAGCCAGCCTCCTCTTCTTCTCAGCAAGCACTCTTGCATGAAATCTTTCACTCTTCTAGAAGCCCTAGTTGGTAAATCGGTTAGAAGTTATGAAACGGTTAGACAATTCTGACAGCTTATACGATTCTGATACCGGAGTCTAGAAACTTCAAGAAGCACTGAAATTTGGATTTCTTGAGCTAGGCTCCCACGTGCTAGAATTGATGGCTTCTTCTCCAAGCTTCACCCCAGCCTCTCGGACCCTATAAATACCCCCTGCCTCCCCAAGAGAAAGGCATCTCATCTACGATCCGTGAAGCCTCACAAGCTCTGGCATGGAGTCTTCTTCTCCACCTCCTCCTCAATCCCTATTCTCCTTGATTTAGAGCTCATTCATGGAACTCTACATTGCATCTTTGAAGGAGATTTAATGGATTTCATCCTCTTAAATGAGGATCGTGGTTTTTTCCCCATCTTTGGGGTTTTCCACGTAAATTGCTGTGTGTTCATCTTCTCTTCGAGTTTTTCTCCTTGATTTCTTGATTCTTTTTCTTCCCATCCTATTATAAATTCAAAATGTTGTTCGAAATTGGGGCTTGAACCAATTTTTGAGCTAACATTTTTGGCGCCGTCTATGGGGAAGGGACAAGAAGCCATGCCAGCAACCAGGAGATCGAGGCAGAATCAGTCTCCAGAATAGAGAATTCCAGCTCCAACAACATCCATGGCAGAATTCCATGGAGGCTCAAAGGAAGAAGAGAATGCTCTAGAAGAAAAGGAGAGTACCCCTTGAGAAGAGCTCCAAGCTCAAAGAGAGAAGAGCTCCAATGAAGGTATGACTTCTCTCTCTCCCTCTCCCTTTCATTCATATAGGGCTCAAAGGCTGAACCAACCCTATGCCGAGTTCTAAGGCCAAGGTCGACCAACTCCATGGAGGATCAAAAAGAGGTCATCTCAAGAAGAGCTCAACCCCATGGAGACTCAAAAAGAGATCGTCTCCAAGAGGGTTCAACTCTATGGAAACTCCAAGAGAGACATCTCCAAGAGAGTTCAACTCCATGGAGGCCCCAAGAGAGATCATCTCCAAGAGGGTTCAACTCCATGGGGGCTCCAAGAGAGATCATCTCCAAGAGAGTTCAACTCCATAGAGGCCCCAAGAGAGCACATCTTTAAGAGAGTTCAACTCCATGGGGGCTCCAAGAGAGATCATCTCCAAGAGAGTTCCTCTCTCAAAATTTTATTTAATGAAATGCTCCAAGAGAGCCTATTTTTACATAAACCCCTCATTTTGAGCTCTTTTATGCCGAGGTCGAGCTATCCCATGCCGAGGCCGAACTTCCTCCAAGGTCTAAAAGTAATGGCGAGCCTCTCGGAGCTATGGCCAAGAGCTTCCCACGCCATGGCGAGAGCGGCTTGAAAAACTCTCCAGAGTCATGGCCAAACAGCTTCGCTGAGGAGCTACTCTTCTTTTATGGTCATGAGAAGCTTCCTTGTTGGATGAGCACAAAAGTCCTTATTGAAGGCCAAGTGAAATCTCACTTGCAAAAGTCCTTATTGAAGGCCAAGTAAAATCTCGCTTGCTAAAGTCCTCTTATGGCTGAGTAGCTTGAGCTACTCTTCCATTACTACTCTTATGGCCGAGTAGCTCCATGAGAGTTAAATCTCACTTGTTAAAGTCCTTGATGAAGACCAAGTGAAATCGGAGGAGCTACTCTTCTTTCAAGGCCGAGAAGCTACTCTTCTCTTATAGTGGAGGAACTACTCTTCCATTGTTCTCACTTGCTAAAGTCCTTACTTAAGGCGCGACAAAGGCCGAGGACCTCCCACAGAAAACAACGGAATTGCCGAGCAGCTCAGTTATTCTCTTATATGCTTAGCTCTACTCGCCAAATGACTCACGAAATTTGTTCGCTCATCACTCGGACTCGCCGCAAGCATACTTGAGGGGGGACTGATGATAGGGTTGAGATTGTCAAGGAGTCGCCCAAACAATCAACTACATGGGGACATCGCAACAGACCTCCCAAAACCCCTCACCACCCAAGGTACCGAGCTCCTCCTACCTCAGAAAATACCCCAAATGCCGAGGTCCTCCCCGAGCACCTCATCACCCTTCGCCAGAGCAAGCTGCCCCCAGTGCAACCCCTCCTCCTGCAGCCTCTCACGTGAGAGTCTCTTCCGGAATCTTCTAGAAGCTCAGTCAGTTAGTCGGTTGGGAAATCAGTTGTACAGTTACGAGTTAGTTAAACCGCCAGACCGCCACTAGAATCTAGAAGCATCTAGAAGGATCTTTGAAATGGACTAGCCGAAATGGAGGCCGAAATGGCACCCATGTGCTCAAATTCAGTGACTTGCTCCCCAAGCCTCACCCCACCTCAGGACCCTATATAAATACCCCTTCCCCAGCCTGCCAGCAAGCAATTGAAGTATTGGCAAAGCCCTGCTCCGCTGGAGAGCTGAGCTCCCATCATCTTCTCCTCCTTCTTCTCCACCTCTATTTTCTTTCTTTAGAGCTCATCAATGGAGCTCTACTTTGTAGATCTGAAGGAGAGCTAGTGGATTTCGCCTCCATGAGAGGTGGTTTTTTCCCCATTTTTGGGGTTTTCCACGTTAATTCCTGGGTATTCTCTATTTTTTGGAGTTCTTTTCCTTGATTTTCTGATTCTTCTCCTTTCCCTTTCAAATACAAATTCAAATGTCGGTCGAATTTGGAGTTTGATCCGAATTTTGCACCAACATTTTTGCGCCGTCTGTTGGGAAGGAGCAAGAAGCCATGGCTGCGACTAGGAAATCAAGGCAGAATCAAACTCAAGAAGAGAGGATTTCAGCTCCAACAATATCCATAGCGGAAGAGGTGAATGCTCCAACTCTCAACGGAGCTCCTGCACCACCTACCACTGAAGCCCTACCAGGTCAGTCAAATCTTGTAGTTTTTCCAGAAGAGCGATTCCATGCCATGGAGAGACAATTGGCAGCGCTCACAACGACAATCATGGCCGTTGAGCGCCATGTCTAACAGACCACCGTGCCACCTCCACCACCTCCAACGAGCCTAGAGAGCCCACCTGCTCGTTCACCAGCTCGCCAAGGACGCTCACCTAGGCGTTCTCCCAGGCGACAGGGAAGCCCTGCATCATCATCAGAGAGCTCTGATCCCCACCATCAGAGAAGGGAAGATTACCGTCGCCATTCAGCTGGAGGGCGGGAGAGGAGACACCGATCTCGCTCAAGATCACCTCCTCGTCCCCATTCACAGAGACCTCGGTCGCCAGCTCAGTATGAAGCACGACGTCATTCTCCAAGGTACTCTCCTCCGAGGCGCTACACACCTCCACGTCCTCGCTCCAGGAGTCATTCTCCTCGCGACATATCTCCTCAGAGACAATGGTCGAGGCACCATTCTCCTGTACACCACCAGGAACCTGAGAGAGGACGTCGGGGACATCTCTCTGACCGAGAGCGCGTTTTACGAAACGTACCACGTTTCCGCTCTCCGTTTATCAGGGCCATTTGGGAAGCCCCCTTTTCAGACAAGTACATTCCTCCAAATATCAGATACTATGATGGTACCTCGGATCCACATGAGCATGTGGAACGGTACTGCTCTGAGATGACAGAAAATGACACTTCCGAGGTGGTCCTGTGTCGCGGTTTCTCGAAGACGTTATCTGGAACCGCGTATGACTGGTTTCGAAGTCTACCTGAAGGCAGCATAGCCTACTTCGACCAGCTCATAGATCGTTTTCTTCGCCGTTTTACTAATTGTAGGCGACATAAGAGAAATCTTGTTATGTTGCTGAGGTGCAAACAGAGAGAGGGAGAATCTCTCAGGAATTACCTTGACAGGTTCAATGAAGAAACACATGGAATGTTTGATCTCGATTCTATCATGGTGGTTGGAGCAGTGCTCGACGGGCTGCGGGAGTGCCCATTCCTTGACTCTTTGATGCGAGACGTTCCGAGGGACCTGTCTGAAGTGATGAGCAGAGCTCAGAAGTACATAGCCTCAGATGAGTTCAAGGCAGGGAGGAAGGAACAGGCCCTCCAGCGGGCGGAGGAATTCCGCAGAGAGGAGAGCCGAAGAGGTGAACGGGCACCACGGAAGGATGTAGAGCAAACCCGTTATCGACCTCCTCGCTATGATGACAGAGGCGCTCGGGACCCAGGCAGACCCCGTATTCGCGCCAGGTATGACAATTACTCCCACTTGAATGCTTCCAGAGAACATATAATGATGCAGATTCAAGATAAGAAGATCCTCAAACCAAGTAGGAGCCCAAGTATGAGAGACCTCCTCAAAGAAAGAAGAGTGGCAAGTTCTCGCATCTACCACAAGGTTCGAGGTCATACAATGTAAAAATTGCATCCACCTTAAAGATGCAATAGAGGATCTCGTCAGTGGAGGGAAGTCGGCGAATTCCTCAATCAAGAAGCTACCAAGAAGGAAGAACAACCTTCCCGGGCAGAACCTCCCCGGAAGAAGATAGACCTTACGGCCATTGCAGGCGGACCAGGGTGTGGGGGAGAAACTACATCCTCTAGGAGGAGCTACGCCCGCATGGTGGGCACGATGCAGGAGCTTGCTCCACAGAAGAAAAGTCGAACTTCTCTCCCAATTGAGTTTACTGAGGAAGATCTAAAGGGAATATGCCAGCCACAAGACGACGCACTCGTAGTGGTCCTTGACATTGGGATCTTCAGGATGCACAGAGTGTTAGTCGATACTGGGAGCTCGGCAGACATACTCTTCTGGGATGTCTTCGAGAAGATGAAGATTGGAGCGGAGAACCTTAAGCCATGCAAGTCTCCCTTGGCTGGATTCACTGGAGATCCAATCTATCCTGAAGGTATTATCACTCTCCCTGTAACTCTTGGTACTCCTCCACGAACTGTTACAGCTCCAATCAACTTCCTCGTGGTACGGCATCCTTCGAGTTACAACGCAATTATGGGAAGACCTTCTCTCAACAAGCTAGGAGCTGTCCCTTCAACCTATTATCTGAAACTGAAGCTCCAGACAGATCATGGCTGTGGAGAAGTGAAGGGTGACCAGCCATCCTGAAGACAGTGTTATTTGGCCACCTTGAAGAGACAACTTGGCGAATCCAGCAAGACTTCCGAGTCACTCACCATAGAAGACTTCCAACAGGAAGATGAGAAGAGAGAAGCTCGGAGGCCCACCCCAGTCGAGGAGCTCGCTATCTTACCATTTGATGAGGCCTTGCCAGAGCGAACTGTACAACTTGGAGTTGGGCTCGGTGCTGATCAGCAAAAGCAACTCCTTGATTTGATCAAGACCCACTTGGATGTCTTTGCATGGACAACCGAGGATATGCCGGGAGTACCAAGGGAGGTAATGGAACATCATCCCGAATCGCCGATCCCGCCACAAGCGGTGATCCAGAAGAGAAGAAATTATGCTGCGGATAGGCTTGAAGCTCCTGAAGAGGAGGTCGGCAAACTACTGAAGGCGGAGTTCATTCGGGAGGTCCAATAACCCGAATGGCTCTCCAATGTAGTTCTTGTAAAGAAAGCCAATGGAAAATGGCGTATGTGTGTCAATTTTACAGACCTCAATAAAGCTTGCCCTAAGGATTGCTACCCCCTGCCTTTGATAGATAATTTGGTAGATTCCACTTCGGGGTATGAGATGCTCAGCTTCCTAGATGCATACTATGGTTATAACCAAGTCAAAATGGCTGGAAAAGATGAGGAAAAAACAGCCTTCATTACTTCCCGTGGAACATATTGCTACAAGGTGATGCCATTTGGCTTGAAGAATGCAGGAGCTACCTTTCAAAGGCTGGTGAACAAAGTTTTCAAAAAGCAGATAGGGAGGAATGTTGAGGCCTATGTTGATGACATCCTTGTAAAGAGCACAAGCTCTGAGCGACATGCTGCCGATCTCCAGGAAACGTTTGAGACACTTAGAGCTCATGGAATGAGTCTCAACCCAACTAAATGTGCATTTGGTGTCTGCTCAGGCAAGTTCTTGGGTTTTATGCTCACGGAGAGAGGGATTGAAGCCAACCCAGAACAAATACGAGCTATTCTGGAGATGAGGTCCCCATGACCAAGTAAAGAAATTCAAAGTCTCAATGGGAAGCTTGCAGCTATTGGAAGATTCGTTTCGAGATCAGGGGAGAAAAATCTTCCATTTTTTAGAGCACTTCGGAAAGCTCCGAAAGTCGAGTGGACAGAAGAATGTGAAAAGGCCCTCTCACAACTGAAAGAATACTTACAATCACCTACTCTTCTTTCCAAACCCAAACCAGGAGAAGAGCTCGGCATTTACCTGGAAATTTCAGATTTGGTAGTGAGTTGGGCCTACCAAGGAGGAGGACGGAATTCAGAAACCTATCTACTACACAAGTAAGGTTCTCACAGATACCGAATCCAGGTATCATCCTCTTGATAAGTTGGCGTACGCCTTGGTTACAGCAGCTCAGAAACTTCGTCCTTACTTCCAATCACACAATATTAAGGTGCTAACAGATCAGCCCCTGAAGCAAGTCCTCCACCGCCCGTGATGCCTACGATGGTTGTGAAATGGGTTATCGAGCTTGGAGAGTATGATATCATCTATGAGCCTCGCGCAGCCATCAAAGCCCAGGTCCTGGCCGACTTCATCGCTGAGCTCACAATCACGGACCCTAGTGAATCTCCCTCCGTAGAATTGCTTGGGGCATACTCCTCCTCTCCGGCCCAATGGGTTTTACATACTGATGGCTCCGCGAATGCTGAAAGTTCTGGGGCTGGAATGGTGCTACAATCACCTTCAGGTTGGAGCACCTCTGTAATTTTGAAGTTTGGGTTCAAGGCAACAAACAATGAAGCTGAGTATGAGGCCATGATTGCAGGCTTGCAACTGGCCAGGGGTCTTGGAGTTCAGAATCTGTTGGCCGATACCGATTCCCAACTAGTTCTTGGCCATATGAGCAATGAATTTGAGGCGAAAGAAGAAAATATGGTGAAATATAAGGCTTTGGTGCAAAAGTTAGCGGCCAGTTTTGAGAAGCTCTCCATTTCAAAGATTTCGAGAGCAGAGAATCAGGAAGCTGACCTCCTCTCAAAACTTGCTTCTTCCAAAAACGAGGTAACACATCCCGTCAACATTCAATACTTACCAGCAAAAACTATTGATTGCCGACCTGAAGAAGAGTTGCTCGAAGTGACGGAGGAACCATGCTGGATTGATCCAATCTTATGTTACCTCCAAGATGGATCTTTACCGTCTGACCCCAGGCTGGCGCGCCAGATCAAAGTTAGGGCCAACCGCTTCACTATTCTGGATGGGCGCCTTTACAAGAGGTCCTTTACTCTTCCACTATTGAGATGTCTGCGCCCAAGTGAAGCAAATTACCTCCTTCGGGAAGTTCATGAAGGCATTGCCCGAGATCATTTAGGAGGGAAGGCACTCTCCCATAAAATTCTAAGGCAAGGTTATTATTGGCCCACTCTGCTGAAAGATGCAAAAGCATTTGTCCAGAAGTGCAATGCATGTCAACGTTATTCTAATATCCAACGGCGTCCAGCCTCCCAGCTCACCCCTATTGTGAGTACCAGGCCATTTGCACTTTGGGAAGTAGACCTCCTTGACCCGTTTCCGAAAGCAGCTCGGTAGATGAAGTTTTTATTGTTGCCATTGATTATTTCACCAAGTGGGTGGAAGCTGAACCCCTCTCCTCCATCACTGAAAAGGTGTGCCGAAAATTCCTATGGAAGTCAGTGATCTGTCGATTCGGGCTCCCAGTAGCATTCATCACAGACAATGGGAGACAGTTTGCAAATGCTGCATTCAAAAATTTCTGTGAGGAGCTCGGAATTGAACACAGGCTTACTTCGGTCACTCACCCCCAAGCAAACGAGCAGGTGGAAGTGACGAATAGGACCTTGCTTCGCAGCCTCAAGACTAGAGTGCTCCGGAATCAATCTAATTGGGTAGATGAGGTGCCAGGGGCACTTTGGGCCTACAGAACCACTTGCCGAACTCCTACCGGAGAGACTCCATTTGCTCTCGCCTTTGGAACGGAAGCAGTTCTCCCTGCTGAAATTGAAGTCCCAACTCCACGGATCCAGGCCTTTGATCCGACAAGCAATGAAGAAATACTACGAGCTGAGCTCGATTTGCTGGAAGAGAAAAGGGAAGAAGCTGCCCTCCGAGCTGCTGCATACCGCCAGAAGGTCAAACGTCACTACGACGTCAAGGCAAAAGAGGTGACATTTCAGATGGGAGATCTGGTCTTGAGGGAGAACATTTTTTAAGGCAACAAAAGTAGAACAGAGAAGCTTAATCCTAATTAGGAAGGCCCTTATGTTGTAACCAAGATTGTAAAGCCTGGCACTTATTGGTTTTCTAAGATGGACGGAAAAAAGCTCAAACACCCCTACAATTCTGAACATCTTAGGAAGTACTATCAATAAAGCTCTCTGTTCTACAAATGTGTCCAAGCCATTGTCAACAAACATCAATGAAATAGAAACAAACAGCTCGAAGCTCTCGAATTCCACTTAAAGCTAAGCAGCGAACTAAGACTCGAGTCAAGGTATAATCCAAGGGAGCTCCAGCCAGCGCTTTCGAAAAAGAGACTTGCTAACGAACACGGCAGCGGGTCAAGGCTCGAGCTGTGACACGATAGCAACTAACCTATGAGGACAGTTCCATTAAAGAGAAAATCCATTGAAGAGCCCCTCGGCAACCAACTCAACAAATCCGAACTCCTCTTGAAGGACCTCGGAAACCAAAGTCAAGAAATTCCTACAGAGGCGATTCTCCAAATAAGAGGATAGCGGGTCCAGGCTCGAATCATCTTAAGTGAGAACGCACACCAAGGAACTCAAATGACGAACACAATTCTCCAAACAAGATGATAGCGGGTCTAGGCTCGAATCATCTTGAGTGAGAATATGTAACGGAGAACTCAATTG
The DNA here is from genome assembly GCA_026586065.1 of Dioscorea zingiberensis. NCBI lineage: Eukaryota > Viridiplantae > Streptophyta > Magnoliopsida > Dioscoreales > Dioscoreaceae > Dioscorea > Dioscorea zingiberensis. Next base: position 28,082,599 of record CM048821.1, read on the forward strand.
ATTGGCACATAAGGAACGATAAATTAGGAGTTCAGAATGAAGGCGTGACAGAGAACTCAAAATCCGTTCGACTCTAACATTTGTGACAGGAAAAACAGCTGAGGCTACGTGTTATCAAGAAAGAAAAGACACAAAGCCAGTTAAGCGTATCAGAAACCGAGCTACTCGTTGGTTTCTGGAGGAACCATGGCGACATCTCCACCTGTGCCGAGTTTCTCCAAAATATCAGGAATAACTTCACCTCCCTCTGGCTCCGCAACGATCTCCACCCCAATATCAGCATCATTCACCGCACCAGCCAGGATTTCTAAAGCCTCGATGTAAGTCAAATTGGCGAAATCAGCATCGGGAAATTTCAACACAAACTCCTTCAAAACGGGGAAACTTTCTTCCCTCCCTTCGTCGCGGGCCTCCTCAAGAGCGGATTCGGTCACCTGAGAAGCTTCAACGCAAGCCGTCTCCAATTCTTTCATCTTATTCTCGCTCTCGGACAACGATTTCTACAAGCTTCTAATTCGCCGAGATACTCTCTTGATCTCTTCTCGTGAGCATCCCTTTCTCGACGCAGGCCGCTAGCCAACAAGGCTCCATTTTCCTTTAACTGCGTGAGCAACTCTCCGTTCTCTTTCTCCAGGAGCTCGGCAATGCTGCGCAAGGAAGACATTTTCAGGGAGGAAATTTTAACTTCTTCCTTTGCCTCTGAAAGCTTTTTCTCAGCAAAAGAACAGTTAGATTCTGCAGACTCCTTATCCTTGAGCAGCTCGGAATTGTTCGCTTTCAGGACGGAGATTTCCTTCTCCAAAGAAGAAATCTTCTCCTTCGCCTTAAGCTCCTTCTCCAAATGCCTCTGGGCCTTCTCGTTGGACTGTTTTAGCACGACATCTAGTTTGCTCTTTCCTCACTGGGGGTGATTCTTCTCCTCGGAAGTCTTCTTCAGTTCCGTACTCAGTTGAGCGACTTCCGCTTCCAAGTCTCTACTCTTCCGGATATACTCAGTGAGTAGGGACATCCTATTCTCCTCCTCCTCCTCCAAGATGTTTGCAGCTCGATGACTAAGAAACAGATTCTACAAGCAAACCACAACGAATTGAGAATTGACCCAAGTCACAAACGAACTCAAGAGAAAGAAACACTTACGGAAAGCCCTTGGAGACGGAGAAGCTCGGCAAGATCATGTCGTGTTAAGCGATCAAGCCTAGATTCAACTTCTCCTGGCAAAACTGACTTGATCGTAGAAGCAGCAACTTTGGGATCATTAACCAAGATCCCCTCCCTTGGATCCACATAGGGTGATCCCTTAGAACCTTCATAAAAACTGAGGCCACCAGCTTTGAAACTCGAGGAAGGACGAGTTGGTCGAGTGACACGAACTCGAACTGGTTCATAGTTGATGGTGGAGTCAATGTTTGGCCTTTCAGAAACATCAATAACTTCAACTTCATCATCTCCCAAATCCCTAAGAGAATCTGGGAGATCAGGCATACGCCCGAAGATATCCTCTTCAACCGGCCTTGAGGAGGAGGGTTCATCCGAATTCCTCTGCTCTGAAAACTCTTCTCCTTCTTTCCCTCGGTAAGACTCAGTGTTAGCATCGCTCGCAGAAGTATCTCTTTCAGCGGGAACACGAGCAGATAAAGGAGAAATTGCCAATGCCCTCTCGATTATTGGGCCGAAATGATTCAGGTTGTCTCTTTTTCCCTTTGGAAACAACTTTTTTCTTTTTGCTCGCTATCTTCCGAGCTGGTTCGTCCTCAACTATTCCTTCAGAATCCCGAGCCCTCTTCCTTGAAACTACCTCAGGCTCTGTACGCAGCTCCACGTCCACCTCTTGAGGAGGGCAAGGTTCATCATTGCAAAGTGATGTAGAAGTTTCCTCTCCAATTGTGAGTTAGTCCAACGCTTTACATTCCGAGCTCCTCTGCATTGCGGCCTTTCCTGAGCTTCGGCTTTCTTTTGCTTCTCCAGACGTGTTGTATTGAGCTTCTCAGCACGAGCTCGGGCCTTGTCCAACAAAGACTTGGCACACTTAGAAGCCTCCATACCTTCACCTGACACAAAAAAGAAATTCGGTTAGCGACAGAAGAGAGCAATTCAGAAAAGAGTAACAAAAGTATGGCAGTTCCTACCCTTCACTAAAAATAGGCCACTCCTCCGTAAGATTTTGTTAGTCAAGAAAAGCTCAGGAGGAATCTGGGAGCACTTCCGTAATTTCTTGAGACGATGGGTTTCTTCGAAAGCTTCTCCCTACTTAACACTTCATCAGGTGCTCCCCACTCAAATCCGGACTCAAACCCCCTTCTATAGAAATGAAGAAATACCTCTCCTTCCATCTCTTAATGGAGGCTCAAGCATTTAACCTAAGAAACGCCTATCGTCTAGCACCAAAGAAATACTACCCGTATTTGGATTCCCTATTAAGGAAAAACATCAGCCAAACATAGGCAATTAGAGGAGTAACTCGGCGATCGAGGCATACAACCACAAACCCACAGAGGCATCTCCAAGAATTTGGGGTTAATTGAGATGGACAGACGTTGAAAGACTGGAAAATTTCGAGGAAAAGAGGGGGAAAAGGGAGTCGGAGTCCTCCTAACAAGGCATCTATATACAACAAGTTCGCCATCCCTACCAGAGCTTACTCTATCAGAAGGACAAGTCAACCTAATCTCAGGCTGAAAATTCCTATATTTGATCCTATAATACTTGACTACAGCATCTACTTCTTCTTAATGAAGGATACTGGCGAAAGAATCAGAGCAAGGAAACTGGCGTTTGCTACATTTTGCCCCTATGTTGCTAGTAGATGGAATAGCGCAAGAAGAAGATGCCATACCTTGAGGTTTTTCTCAGGAAATGAGAGATTTGCGAGAAGGAAAAGCTCTCCGTTTCCGCCGTCAGGGTTTTGAAGAAGAAGAAGATGAACAGAATCCAACGCGATATCCAAAGGAACTTAAGGGACACACGGATTATCTAACGGTTTAGATGAAACCGTTCAAAAAACGTGAAATCCTCGCCTGACAGCTGTCGCTTCCATCTAACGGACAGGGCTCATCATTTGCGGAATCACCGTAGATTGGAGCCACGTGGACCAAGAAAAGCGCGCCCATCATTACCCATTACTGCGTACCATACCCCCACTTGAAAAGAAGAAGCTCTTGAAAATCGTGCAGGCGGCCAGCATTAAATGAGGCTACTGTGCATCCAAGACGATGCTTACCACCATTTTGCCTACAGCACCACGGAAAGCACCCACAAGAAGGAATAGATCCTCCAGTAACTCGGTATACTTAGCTAACTTCGCTGAAAGATTCACGAAGGTATTCGTTCATCTTCCAAGCTCATCGCAAGCATACTTGAGGGGGGACTGATGATGGGGTGGTTATAAACGAGGACACGTGGCACACAGATAACCAGGCATATGCAGATCACGTGGCAATCCTTGTAGCACCTTGCTTGGTTCTTCTCTGTGGCCCAGCTCCTCCACCTCGGAAAATACTCTAAATTCCGAGGTCCTCTTGAAGGACCTCGGCACATTTCGTGAAAGCGAGCCGCCCTCAGCTCTTCTTCCCGCGCACTCCTGCATGAAATCTTCCAGACTCTTCTAGAAGCCCAAATTAGTTAGTAAATCCCGCTTAGGGCCGTTATGAAGCGGTTAGACAGCCAGGAGACAGCTTATCTGATTCTGATGGCGTACCGGAGTCTAGAAACTTCTAGAAGCACTGAAATTTGGATTTCTTTGGTAATGGCGTCTTGAGCTCCCACGATGCTAGAATTGATGACTTCTTCTCCAAGCTTCACCCCAGCCTGCACCCTATAAATACCCCCTGCCCCCAAAGAGAAAGGCATCTCATCTCTTATCCGGCGAAGCCCTGCTGCTCTGGCGACTGGAGTCTTCTTCTCCACCTCCTCCTCAATCCCTATTTTCCTTGATTTAGAGCTCATTCATGGAACTCTACATTGCATCTTTGAAGGAGATTTAGTGGATTTCATCCTCTTAAATGAGGATCGTGGTTTTTTCCCCATCTTTGGGGTTTTCCACGTAAATTGCTGTGTGTTCATCTTCTCTTCGAGTTTTTCTCCTTGATTTCTCGATTCTTCTTCTTCCCATCCTATTATAAATTCAAAATGTTGTTCGAAATTGGGGCTTGAACCAATTTTTGAGCTAACACTTTATTTTATTTTTTTTGACTTTTTAGCCCCTTAACTTTATAAGGTGAGATTTATTAGTTCCGGAGACGTATTTAATGCTCACTTAAATCCTTTCACAGACGTTATGTTGATATCCACGTGACCATCAGGACACTACATGGAGAGGATGAAGGGGAGAAAGGGGCTCGAATTCGGATCCTAATCAATTATGATCCGAATTCGAGGGTTTGTTTAATGTTTTCTATTCATTTTTTTTTAATCTTTTCTAATGGTTTAATGTTTCAAAAGGCCACATGGCATTCTGATGGCCACATGGACATCAACATAACGCCACATGACAGGTATGTCAGTCATCTGAAACGGCGTAAATGAACTTCATCTGCCTCCGGATTAATAAGTCTCACTTTATGAAGTAGAAGGACCAAAAAGTCATAAAAAAAAAAAGATGAGGGACTAAAAGGGCACTTTCCAAAAAGTAGAGGGACTAAACAGGAAATTATTCCAAAAAATTCATATATATACTTTAATAAAAATAAATCATATTTATTTATTTAATACTAAAGATTCAGAAGTACAGGTTCATGTAATTGAAGCATGCTATGTTTTGGAAAGAAAAAACATAAAAACTGCTAGACGCACATATATTGTATATGTCTTATATATCATGTGCCCACGTGCGGGCCTCAAATAATGTATGTGTATATATTTGGTCATTGCCCTAACAGTCAGCTGAGCTTATTTTCACACGATATTCTTACTGACATGGTATCAAAGCTACTGTCACTACCGCTGCCGAACTCCAATATGTCAATTTCTTCCCACCAATCTAGGTTGTGGAGGTGAATAGGAAGTGGTAGTGGCCTCTGGGTCTCTGTTGATGCTTCAGATACAAGTAGGGATTGAGGGATCTGATTGATCTATGTTTGTTGGGGGGTCTTGTTGATCTCTATCTGTTTGGGGTTTTTGTTTTTCTTGTTCATAAGCTCTCAATCGCTTCTGTGAGTGTTGCACCTGGACTGATACTCTCCACTCCTCAGCTGTCCTATGAACAATTACCATTTTTTTCATCAATTTCTCCTCTAAATTAGACCTCACCCTCTGCATCTTAACCTCCAGACTTTTAGGTTGTGCTTCTGTCTTTGCATCATGAAGGTTTACCCATGCTTGAATCTTTGCTTCTTTTCTTTGATATCTGGCATAACTCTTGGCTTTCTCCATGGTTTTACTTCTGGTGGGAACCTTGAGTGGATTCAAATGTGGCTTTAAATCCACTCAAGTTGGTGTGTTTCGAAGCTTCTAGTAGGAAGTTTGAAGATGAGTTTGGACTTCTGTTTGTTGGGGCATTAAGTCAAATTTGGAGTTGGAACTGACTGATTTTTGTTTAATGGGGGTAGTCCGAGAAAGGAGAAAGAAGCTTGTATGTTTGGTGAAAGAGTTGTGAACATTGAGAAGTAGTGATCGGTAAGAGACATTGATCTTTGTTTGGTTTATGATGGCGTCTCCTTCTTCTCACACTCCTAGCTTTCTCAGTCTGGTTTATGTCAAGATGAATGACGCCAACTACAAAGAGTGGTTTACCTCCGTCAAAGTCATTCTTCTTGGACTATATTTGTTTGGGCATGTTGACAGCATTCCACTTGCACTTCCGATAGCTCTATATGCGACATTTCGGTTTCCTCTGATCATCATGCTTGGTATGCTGCTGATCATCGAGCTATAGTCGTCATCTGTTAGTTATGTAAGCTTGATGTACAGATGGAGATTGGACACCTTGCCACAACTCTTAAGATGTGGGAGCACCTGAGCCACATTTTTTAGCAGTCTGATTCTAGTCGTCAGTATATTGTTCTGTAGGATATTACTTACATTCAGCAGCGCGAGCAATCAGTCCAAGAGTATATCACTGAGCTGCTGTCTCTTTGACGATAGCTTGACTCTTTGCAACCTCCTACTTGCTTGCATTGTACATATTGCCAGACTTGTGCACGATCTTGGCAGATATAGTGGACCTTTGAGTTTCTAATGTTGACTAGGCAGGTGACTCTACTTTTTTTTTGTTAAAAGTGGATAAACCACATTCATTGATTATCATAAAGGTTCCTAGTCGAACCGTTGTTTCAATTACTTCCGGTATCTTAGTGAATCGAAAAAATACTATAGTACAGTTGTCAAGATTGACAAGTTTGGGCAACTAGAGGGGGTAGAGGAACACCCTTAGATAGCCGTAATTCACGTAGGTCAAAGTTTCATTAAGGGCGTCCACCCCAGGAGTAATCGATACCATGTGGATAGGTGCATGCGAAGTGGGATCCAGGTATCGGTATGATCCTAACGAGAGAGATCTTTCGTCCCTTTGACTAGTAGGAAACAAAGTCATTAGGGCAAGCTATTGCTTCCACCTTTTTAACTATTTCTGTGCCAATTTACTTACCCCCCTGCTTTTGTTGTTTTCCTATAATCTTTTTCGGTAGGGCATCCCTAGTGGATCCGACTTTTCGGTCGGTAGGGCATCCTTTTTGGGATCTGACTTTCCGGTTTTTTATTTTATTTTTTTTAGCAGTAGGGCATCCCTATAAGATCTGACTTTCCGGGTTAGGTTCCCCCTTTTTTTCTTTTTGGCTAGAGAGAATCGTCCCGACCCCTAACCTTTATGTCATCCGCTATGTTTCCAGGAATACTCATCTTTCAGAGAGGATCAGTCCCTCACGTATCCCAAGTCGCATACACCATATCGACAAGGTATAGAAACTCCTGCAAGGGAGGACGAACTTAATATGGTTTCTGGCTGCATTAGTTTCGGCTATCAAGGAGTGTCCAAAGTAATGAGCTCCTCATTTTGCATCATCATTGCTGAAGTCTCCTCCCGGTGGGTATGGCTCCAACGTGTCCCTAGTGGTTGTTAGGCTGCGCTTCACGATGGTATGCATCACCTGGAGCTCCTGCTTCTTAGCTTCAGGGGCTGCTTCAAACCAGGAGAGTAGGAGCTGGTAGGCCGTCTGTCGGATCAAGTCCTTGTAAACACGCCGTTTATCTTGGAAGCATCTCTAATTCCGCTCGAGCCATATGTTCCAGATGATGGTCATGGAAGTGAGGTCCTAGCTCATACGGGTTCTCTTCTCCATTTGTCTGGAAAAGTTGATTTCCCTCCATAGATCTTGTATCTTGGATGGGGGAACCGTATGGCCAAAGAAGAGGAGGGTGTAATGTGCCCAGATTCCAGAAGCAAAGTGACACCTGAGCAGTAGGTGCTCAGATGTTTCGTCCTCCTTGTCATAGAGGTAGCACCTGGTTCTTTCTCCCTGCCATCCCCATTTTGCCAACTTCTGTAGGGTGAGGATTTTATCTTCTCTTGCCAGCCAGGCGAACATCTTGATCTTCGAGGGACAAGCCTGTTTCCAAAAGGTTCTCGATAGTGGTCCTCACACTCCACCATCAATTCTAAACTGGTATAGTGATTTGACGGAGAATTGCTGGTTTGGGGTAAGTTTCCATAGCCTGCGGTCCTCTCCCATGTTGCTGCTCGAAGTAACTCTATCTTGTATTTGTTGTAGCATATCAACTGCTTCCTTCGATGTTCTACCACTTTTTTGTGTTTTTCTTGGTGATTCGCTTATTTCATGGAAAAACAAGAAATAACAGTCTGTCGCACTTTCTACTGTTGAGGCTGAGTATGGTGCTATGTCCCCTATTGCCAAGGAGGTCCTTTGTCTTCGTCAGCTTTTGATGAACTTTGGTGTTTCAATATTTACTACTTCGACTCTTATTTATGGTGACAACTAAAGTACCATCAAGATTGCCGATAATCCAGTTTTTCATGAGCGGACAAAGCATCTTGAGGTTTCCCTTCACTTTGTTCGCCATCATTATCTTGTTGTCACTCTCTCTCTCTCTCTCTCTCTCTCTCTCTCTCTTCCTTACATCGCCTCTACTTAGAAGATTTCAGATCTCTTCACCAAGGCACACACTCTCTCTCTCCCATTTTCAGTTCTTGATTGGCAAACTCTCGGTTTATGATCCACCATCAGTTTGAGGGGGCGTGTTAGACATACATATATTATACATATTTGATATATTAGATGGTCCCTCAACCTTTCGGCGTTCCCAATATCTAGTCCCTCATCTTAAATTTGTAACAGAAAAATCCTCCAACTTATAGACTGTAACAGAAAAGTCCCCGTAGCTTGTTGTCGATAAAAAAACTACTGACATGGCAGTTATGGGGCTTACTCACCATGTTGACTCACTCCCCCTGGGCTGACTTAATCCCACCTCCTTTCTGCCATCCCCACCCTAAAATTGTATTTAGAATGGACGTCTGCTTTCTCGAGTATTCTTTGGAACCCTAGACACAACTCCATCCGAGCACCGCTAGTATGCTCTTCTCATATCCGCCATTGTGGACTGCTATCGAACACTCGATGATCCCCTTCTCTATGCCTCCTCCTTCTCCACCAGCGGCCACATCTGGCTCTCACCTCATCTTTGATGGGTGACAATACCAAGGAGATCAAGAAAGAGTAGGAGAAGCCGAAGACGGAGCTTGTGGAGGTCGTGGTGGAATCCTTTACGGTGTTGTAGCCTCCAGAGAAGTTGTTGCCTAGAGATTGTTGCAGAAGTGATTGCATGTGATGCATTTGGGACGTGTACTATAAGAAGCTGGAAGCCTACAACAAGAGCCTCACCCTCGCCACCTCTGATGCTAAGAAGCAGTAAACAACCCTCCTTCCCTTCCCTCCTATGCTTGATCCATGGGGATTGTTTGATGGATTTCATATGGATGTGATTAATTTAAATATTTTTTCTTCAAATTATTGGTTGATTGGTGAATGAATTCATGGAATTCAGATATAGCATGCAAAGTGCTTGTAGAAATGACAGACTGAGGATACAAAGAAAAGGGTGAACAATAATTTTCATTAAATTAGAATAACTGTTTTTATTTATTTATATATTTAACTAAATTTAAGCTTTTAAATGACAGCTATTATTGTTCGTTTTGTAATTACTATTAGTTATACATGTTTTTAAACTAATTTTATAATAAAATCAAGTGGTGTTTGCTATATATATATATATATATATATATATATATATATATATATATATATATATATATATATATAGTCTCTTCTTTTAAACCAACTAATTTCGGGATTGAATTAATGAATATAGACCCTCCTAATCCTCAACAAATTTCCTTAAACTTATTTAGTACTCTGAATATAGAACACTTACAAGAAGAATGTTTAACACAATTATGGAGTATTACAGATTTATGGTGTATTTCTCAAGACTATAAGTATCTTGAATATATTTTCAAACAATACATACTTAACATCTTACTTCAGATCCCAAATGTACCTTCTATTTTATTAAAACATATTCACAGCTTAATATAGCATCCGCATCGGATTATTATTACTTTATTAAAAACCAGACTATGATCATCACCCCACACAGTACTCCCACGATATTGCCCATTACCAAACCTGGTTAAACTACATATTTGGTGAAGAAGGTTATTATCATTGGACTAACAAAAGAGATCTTAAATATTTATATGAAGACTTTGAATATCATGGCTGGATAGACCCTCAATCATATTTAGAACTTATGAATTTCGAAGAAGTATCTAAAACTGATATATATATATATATATATATATATATATATATATATATATATATATATATATATATATATATATATATATATATAGTCTCCAAGTATAACCAAATTACACCATAAATTTTCATTATGAAAATGGTCGAAATAATTTCTTCTTTTAGTAAAAATATTTAAAGCTATTATTACTACATGCTTAAAATATACACATGTAAATTTTTATTATGATTTCTTTTTTTTACATTGGTCTATAAACCATTTATATTTTTTTATAGTATATTTTAAAATTATTTGTTCGTTTATTTAACTTCCAATTTGAAAAGAGTAAACATCTTTTAAAGAGACAACTATATTGAGAAATGGTGTAAAGTTGGGGGACTATAATGAGAACCTCTCAAAGTTTAGGAACCTGATATGCAATTTATCTGAAAGATTCTAGGGAGGTGAGCTAGTCAGCTTGATGAGTCAGCCATTTACTGTCATGTTAGTAGTTTTTTAACCAACAATCAGCTACGGGGACTTGTCTGTTACAATCTATAAGTTGCAGTATTTTTCTGTTACAAACTTAAGATGAGGGATTGGATTGAGAACAGTTAAAAGTTGAGAGACCATCTGAGTAATTAACCATATGCCCATGTGTGGACCTCATACCGTGTATTTGTATAGGCCATTGCCTTAACAACCAGCTGAGCTTATTTTCACACCATTTTCTCTCTTTCACAAAAAAACATTAGGTGTCTAGCTAGGTGCATGATGGGGTCTCTCCATATGTGTCTTTCTCTTAGGCCTTGTCCCCCGTTAGCCATTGGGCTTCCTCTCGAATAAAGGCAATGATTCTCTTCACCAATGTCTCCGCCACTCCCAACTTTTGTTGTTTTTGCTGCATGAGTTGCATTAAATCAAAATATAATGAGAAAAATCAATGTCGCGAATTAGTTTTAAGAAAATATAGTGTTTGTCTTGAAAACATCTTTGGGTCTTCTCTGTCAGAGGTTCCATACTATGGCCATAGTGATTATTTGTCCCATCCCATTCTTATGATTTTAGCTACATGCTTACTGTCAGGGTTAGTTCCCTATAGTTCCTTCATTATTTGTGGGCTTCTTAGTACTCCAAAGAGATTTATAAAATGGTTCCAAATGTTCATTGTGAATGGGCATAGGAGTAGCATATGTAAGACCGATTCATTCTCCGTCTCGCATAGGAAGCATGTTGTTCGGGACCTCCTCCACTGTCTTTTGGCTATTATCAAGTGTGAGGATCTTGTCTTCTCGCATCAGCTAAGCAAATCGTTTAATCTTCAATGGGCATGATTGTTTCCAACACCCCCAAGAGATGTCATGTCTAGTACCTCCATCCATATAGAAAAAAAGTAGAGTGATTTAACTATGAATTTTTGTGTCCTTGTGAGTTTCCAAGTCCTTGTGTCAACTTCAGTACTTGTAAAATCCGTGATTTTAGCTTGAAATAAAGGGTTTAATATTTTTCCTAAATTTATTCGTAATTTTTCTAAATCTTGCAAAAAAGGGTATTTTGGGGATTTACAAGCTCCAGGGGGCATTATGGAAAAATGGCCATGAGAGAGTTTAAAAAGAATTAATAGGTCATGGGATAAATCATTTATGAAAATTAGGTATTCGTTTAATTAAATTTGGAAGTGACCAATTTAATTAAATTAGGAAACTATTTTAAATTGATCATGGTTGGTCCAAAATGGTAATGGGAAGAATTAGATTAAATTAAGAATGATTTATTTTAATTTGGGAATATCCTAAGTTTAGTAGGGATGGGATATAATCAAAAGCGGCCAAATTTAATTTAAATTCAAATGAATTTAAATTATGGAAATTATTAATAATTTTGAATTTTTTTTCGGCTGCAAGGGACTTAATGGAAATTTTAAAAGAGTTCGAGGACTACAAGGTAAGAGTGCATGTCTCTGGCGAAGGACCTAAACAAAATTTAGAAGAAATAAAGGACCGTGAGGAAATAGTCTCTCTCTCACTCTCTAAGGACCCAGTGTAGAATAAGAAGGAATTTCGGGGGTCTTTGCGCAAAAGACCAGCCTGGGTCTCTACACTAACGGATGAACGGCTGGGATTTGGGGATCCGATGAGAACTGATCTCGAGACCCAATCCGCTCGTGACGCTGGCTGACCGAAATGACGGTGACGTGACCGCGGTCTGAAGAAATCCTCATCCGTCCATCTGGAGTGATGGCCCGAGATCGAGGCGTGGGAAGCCGATCTCGAGGCAACACTAATTCATCTCCCTGAGCGCGCGCCACCGCTGCAGCGGCTGACTTCTTCGCGACCGCCGTCTGCCAATCATGGAAAGGTTTCGAAAATGGATCAAACGATTTTAGGAAAGGAGAAGATCGAGGAAAACTTACCAAGAATCAGAGATCGTGATCTCTACCTTGAGCCCTATAAAAACGAGCGTCGGCCGCAGCTCCACCATCACCACCTCCTTCTCCTCCTTCACACGGTTCTGAAAAGGAAACAGGGACAGTGCCTTCACGGCGGCGGTATACCACAACGCCGGGTGAGAGGTGAAGACTGAAGGAGCCGGAACGGGAGTCCACGACTGAGTTCGACGGTGAGAGCTTGGGAGAAGCTCCGACGGTGAACTTGTTTCTCGTAAGTCCCTCTGTCTTATCTCTGTTCTCTTATGCATGCAAACATGGGGTTCACCGGGGAAGAGAGAGAGGGAGCGAGGTCCGGTCGAGGACGGCGCACTCCGGTGGGGAAGGAGACAGGAACCCGAAGGCTCTCGGCTCTGACGGGTGGTCGTGGCGCACAGTACACCTTGTGTGACGGGAACGACGGGAGGAGGGAGCTCCCGGCGTCCAAGGTCGCCGACGACCGTCGGGCAGGCGTTGGAGCTCCACGGTGACGATGGTTGCGGACACCCAACGGCGAGCTCACGGCCTGAGAAAAGAGAGAAAGAGAGGGAGAGGGGTTAGTGTGGTTAATGGAATCTAATTAGTCCACTAATTAGATAATTAGGTTCACTAATTAATTAAATTAATTAATAGCTAACTGGTTAGTAAGTTAATCAGGAATGAATTAACTTGGTCCATTAACTAATTAATTAATTAGTTAATAAGTAGAAGTTAACTAATTCGTTTTAAAGGGATTGAAAGAATTAGTTAATTTAGTTGATAACTAATAATGTTTAGTTGATTGACTTTATTAATTAATTTGTTTATTTCTGACAAAAAAAAAGGGGGTTTAATTCATTACTATTATTGATTAGTAAGTAAATTAAATAGAGACAATTAGCTAATCCACTAAATTAGTTAATTGATCTATTTGTTAGAAAATGACTAGTGGACCACTTAAGAGATCTCACTAATTAAATTTAGTCTTGGTATTTGATGGCTAATTAATTTGGTAAGCTAGCTAGCTTGAAACTCATTAAAGTAAGATAATTATTTAACTAAATGGTTAGTTGAATAATCAGGAAATGACTAAGTTGATAATTAGCTGGCTAGTAAGTTGTCTAATTGGACTTAGACCAAACAAAAGGTTGGTTGATTTGAGATAGTCAACTTAGGTGAAACGGTTTGATTCTAAATGACAAGGGTACGCGAGGGAGGGCCCACAAGTCGAACATGGGCCGTTAGAGCATGCATAATAGATTCACTATTTAAAGACAAGTACTCTATTGAGATGAGTTATGTTTTCATCAGATTTTGACTTGGATGCGTCGGGAAGTCCCGTGGAGCACGAGGCTTTGCGATTTTAGGTAAGTACTTCGGCCTAGCACCTTTACTCTTTGATGAGTATTTCTTGACCTTGTTATTGCATGTTGAGCATGCCTTGTTCCTCCCTTCGGGGATTTTATTTTTATGTCTTTGTTGTGACATATTGTTTTCATACATGCTTCCATGAATTTTGTTGAAATCCATATATAGCATGTTTGATTGTTTTGGGATGTTGGGATCCCTACTTGTACTTGTTCTTCGTCCGGATTGAGTGGGCGGGTGAGCTCCAGTTTTGCGAGAGCGTTAGGGGACGGGACACCACGGCGTTCGGCACTCCTAGCGGAGGGAGAGTGTTACGGATGTCCTTGCCGGTCGATTGGGGTCGATCGGCGACCATGTCGACATGAGAGGCGGTGGCGCTACCGACATCACGACCAGAGGGCCGTAGCGGCCGGATGGTCGTTTTCTCTGTGAGTTGATGGTGCTTGGCCGGGAAGACGATTGAGAAGCTTCCATTGGAACTCTTAGCTAGGAGTCACGATCTTGTTATTTTATTGTGATAGACTCCTAGGGCTTGTTTTGAGGGGCGTGCCCGAGTTTGCTTTTGATATTCATGTCTTTTGATATCATATTTTCTTGAACCGCAGTAGTACTTACTTTATCGAAAGCTTTCCATTCAAAAGCTCATGCACTTGTTTTCTCTGTTTCTGAGATCCGAGGCGTAGGGACACTAGTGCGGGGAGCCGAAATGCATCGTGGGTCGGGTGATTTGCAGAGGTCCGAGGACCTTGTCTATCTTTTGTTTTGAGTGAGATGTTATGTTTTATAGGTCCCCTTAGGGCCTGATATTTGTAGGGTACCTGAACCCTTGTTATTTATTTCCGCTGAACTCTGTTTATTTTGAATAAATTAAGTTGTTATTTTGCATTATCTGCTTACACACTTAGGCCTTGTATCCGGGTGGGGCCCGTCTCTACTCGGCTACGGCCGGTCTGCACTGCGATGCGAGGTCCGGGATCGGGTCTGGCGTTCTGATACTCGATCCCCTAGAAATGTTCTTTAAGTGAACTGTAGTCAGTGTCTTCCTCTCTAGTTAGGGGATCTACCCAATGTATGGAGGCTCCCTGTTTGATTTTCCTCCAAAGTATCTCTATTAGGACCGTATGTTGTCTGATTATATGTTGTAGTGATGGCGGCAAGTTCCATGGTAAGCGGCAGTTGATCCAATTATCCATCTTGCAGTTGATGCTCTCACATCTACTTGGTATGGAAGCTATATTAAATAGGACCGCCCCACATTCCCTCCCTATTCCCTTCCGGAAGTAGGATGTCATTGTTGCCGTTGGTCGTGAGGGATCGATGAAGCTTCTCTTAAAGTATGCTTCTTTGAGTATTTTGAGACAATTCTGACCTCTCCTGTTAGGATTCTCCGCCACCACTTTCCTAGTAGTATGGAGTTGAATAGTCTCAAGCTGGAAATCCTCTAGCCGCCTTGTTCTTTTGGTTGATATAGTCTGGCCCAATTGACGAGTCTATAGGAACACGATTCTAGATCCGAGCCCCTCCATAGGAAATCATGTCGGATGGCATCTATGTTGCATATTACCTACTTGGAGAGGCAGTATCTAGTAGTTTGGAATGGTTGTGAGGACCGAGTTTAGGAGTGTGATTCTTTCTCCTAAAGATAAAAGACATCCTTTCCAGGAGTTAATCCTATTCCTGATCTTCTCTATTAGGCCTACCTAGTCTTCTTTCTTGGGCTTTGTTTATGAGATTAGGAGTCTGAGGTACTAGATTGGTAGTGTTGTAAGCAAGCAATTCATAGTTTGTATAATATCTTCGGACCATGTCCATATGTCGAGATGATGATGATTTTGCTTTTGTTGAAGTTGATTTTCAAACTTGAGAGTCCTTCAAACATGTAGAAAATTAGTTTCAACACTCTTCACCCGTACAAAAACTAGAAGGTCATCTACTTATTGTAAGGAGGTGATGTCTTTCCATCCATCTCCCCCCAAGCGCACACCATGGAATATTCCTGCTCTTGTAGCATGTATAAGTATTATGGAGAATTCATCAGCTGCTAATACGAATAGCAAGGGGATAAGAAGTCTTTTTGTCTCAGGCCATGTCTGTATGTGTCGGATATATCCTATCAAAGATTCATTTAGAAGGAACTGGGCCTTTGAAGAGTGGATGGGTACTTTGATCCAACCAATCCATCAAGGTTTGAAACCGCATGTCATGAGCATGTCCATCAGGAAATCTCAGTTCACCATATCAAATGTCTTTTCCGGGGCCACATTGATTAGGATCCCCATTATCATGGGTTGTTTCATTTTGCCTATGAGCTCCTATGATGTAACAATATTATCTTAAATAGAGCAGTTTATAACAAAGGTCATTTGTGATTCATCCACCAGGTCACCAATCACTTATCGTAAGCAGTTAACCAGCACCTTTGAAATGATTTTAACTGAGTAGTTCAGAAAGCTAGTTCTGAAAGTTTATTGGTATGTACGTGGTCTTTATTGTAAATCCCTTTTAAAAAAAAAAATTTGTTGTCTATATTAACTATTATGGAATTTGCTTTGCATTTATGCTCCCACCCACTTCACTAAATGCAAGAAATTTGGCAGAGGGTACACATGCCATTACAGGGTTCTTCAGAGACATATCTGAAAGAAGAAAAAAAAATCCTATATTAAAATTATTATTTAAAAGAAAGTGGAGACTTTGATAATGGCACCCAAAGTGAGGAGAATAATCTAAGGCTTTTGGAAGAATAAAATAATGTTAATGTGAAAACAAAGATAACCACTTCAATTGTTTTAAAACCAACAGACATCAAGCATTACACTGCAATGGGTTTTAGGTTCTCAACACCATCATAATTTAACAATGAGCTTGACCAATGAAATATCCAAATGTAGTTTTGTAAATTGAGCCAACACAATGGGTATTTGGGTTATATAATTCATCCAGTTGATGCCCAGGGAGCAAATTTTTCAGTCCATAACAAGCTCCCAATTTGCTCAAACTCCTGCAAACACCACAACCAGTTTTGGAATGTGTTAAGAATGCAAAGAAATTAACATACAAAACGCACTTTTTGTGATCTGATGTGTGTTGACATGCAGAGTTGCACTCTATTAAGAATAAGACAGCAACGTGTGAGTGAGAGAGACATGGAGGAATGATGCTTCACAAACTCACTGTACATTTCTAAAACATTTCATTGCTGGAGCAACTGAACAGAAATTTAAGCACCTCATTCTCCCATCCAATGCAAGTGCAAGTATATCATATTCCTCAACAAGCCATAGCTCCAATACAATTGCCAATAGTATATGTCCACTATCAGTCAGTGCAGAATAAGGAAAATCACAGCAGGTTTAAATCAAGCCAGTGTGGTGGTTTTTCAGTGTTACGAAATTGGCAAGTTGAAAATAAAATGAAATAGACCTCAAATATATTCAATCTCCATATAGAACTGCAATATCTACAGTGATATGGCAACTGTTTTCACAAAATTTTGGGACCAAGAGCATGGTAATTTCTAGTAAGTAGTATAAATCTCTTCGTGAATACAAGTAACAAGCTTATGGAAGAAGTGGAGCTGATTGAAGGGCTTCATATTTGCCTGTGGGAGACAGTAAAAAACAGACAGCTTTGCTACAAGTTTATCCAACAACAACAGCAGCAGCAGCAATAACTGATTATGTAATGCTTATCAAGCTAACAACCAGAAATAACTCTGCTGCTTAAATTAGTTAAATATTTGTGTGCAATGTGCATGACACTATAAAATCTGTCTGGACAACGCCAAAGTCCAACTTTCCACCTTCAAAAGAATCTTGTGGGAGAAACCCACTAAAGCAGTTTGCTAAATTAAACTAGCCTTAGTGCTTAGCTTCAAACATGCTTAGAAAATCTACCAGACATTATTTCATGTAGGTTAATAAAGAATTTGCTCTTACTAACAACCAAAAGCAAATTTAGGAAAAAAAAAGTCATGCAATGGAATCTTTGGGCGTCCAATTAGCCTAGCAAAAGAAGTGTAAAGAATCAAGGAGTCATGCTGCATCATACAAAGGAAGTGGGGAACAGAACAGAGAACCTTTGTAAAGGAGAAAAAGAAAATAGAAAAAAAAAAAACAGAGTATGATAGAGACAGGTCAACAATGTAAAGGAGATACAGGCTTGGACTATTGAGAACCGGGAAAAAAGAGAAATGTTAACCTTGTTCATTTAGAAGCATGAGGACAAAGGCCTGATGGAAACATTTGTATTTTACTTGAAGGTCATTAGAATCCATGCAAAGAGAACCACCAGTTCTGTTTTAGCTTCATTAGTTAGTTGTTCGAGGCAAGACAAAAGAAATAGCTACTAAGAAATTAGACAAAAGACATTCTGCTTACTAGTTTTTCTGGTGCACGTGGAAGCTCATTCTTCAACTTTGTCTGTATTGCATAGGATCTGTACCAGAGGTGACCTGGAATATGAAGGAAAAATAAATCCAAGAATTTTACGAAAAAAAAAAAGGTGAACACAGTCAATACTCTCCCATATATTAACCACACTAAATACAAAATGATGATAAAATAACAGCCACCTTGAGTTTGTCATAATTCATTGTTAAGAAACATCTGTACACCAAATTGATGCAATATAATAAGGTACACTGAATTTGTCATTTGATTATCTCTAAGGATAGTGACAAATAAGCATCAATGGAAACCTTAGAAAGTATGTAGACAAAAGCATGCAAGCATCTACTCCACTAAAATGAATGTTTCCTTATATTTGAATATCCAAATTATATAGTTGAAAATTTTTTATGCTCTTTCACAAGCAAAGAATGCTATACCGAAATCATAACAAAAATAGGAGGCCAAAATGATATGAGCATTGAGCAGAAGATGTGAGGCATTTATATGGCATCAAAATCTATGAAGGAAATAAAGCATGAGGTATCTTTGATTTCTTTCTTCAGAATGAATACATAGTTTAGCAATTATTTGTTGTTTTGAATTACGAAAACCTCAAGAGTCCAAAGGGAAACTAACAAATTCATGCCATTTAAGGGAGGAAATAATATATGGTGATTCTAATCCTCAAATGAAATGCATCTATTTGCATAAAAACTCAACCTACAAGAGTTCTAGTGAAAATTTGCTAGAATCCTAGTATGTCACTACCACTATATCTAGGCAAATGTTCAGGGAATAATGGGACAGCACTTGCTTCAATCTCAAGAGAAACTCAAACTAGAAGTGCATTTGGAAGTTGGATTAAAGGAGATAGGTTTCAAATCATAGCTGTTGATGCCTTTCCATTTACATATTTGCAGCAAGACAACAGATAGGATGGTTACTTCCACATGCTGTCATCTCACAAATTTAACTGATTGCTCCAGGATCAACAAACAAAACCAAAAGAATTTTGCAACAAACTCTTACAACAGAAATTCTTTGCTGACATTAAACGTTCCACTTTCAGAAGTTAAAACTGACAAGAAGAAGCAAATAGTCTAAAAGAAAAAGGTGTCACCTTTATCAAAATGCAAGAACTCTTTTACAGCCTCCCGACAATGGAACATATGTGAAATTCAATGGGATGCCAATGAAACATATTTTATTTAATGAGAATGCAAAATCATAAAAGCAACAAAAAGTTTAGGAATGTGATTACAAAGATATAACTTTTTTGTCCAACATTATCATTATATTCAAATTCAACCAGAAAATGAATTCCCATTTAACATTCATAAATTAAAACATTCACGAAATAGACATCGAAAATTAGATTCAAGAAAAGCACATTTGGCCGAACTAGCGTCCCAGCAGCCTAACTCTAAGAAAAAAATATAATCAAAATAAATCATAAAAAGGAAAGAAAGAAAGAAAGACGAATCACAGCCAAACCTTCACAACTCCAGCTCTCAAATAGAAGAGATCAGAGAGGGACAGCTACTAAGACGTCACCCCGCATTCTCATCGTACAACCTCGGCCTCTGTTCCGAGATTCATCAAACCCATGACTCTGCACACAATACCCAAAAATTCAGGGGAAAAATTCGAGAAAATACACCAATGGCCTACCTACCAATAAGAAATTGGATAATCCATGAATATACAGCGAATCGATCGAAATGCGAAGAAGAAGACAAGGATAGCGGAGGAGATCCAGACTGGAACCGCGCTCAGCCTTCCCGCCGCGGCATGGATTTCGAGACCTCGGCCATTTTCGATTCGAAGGTGTTCTTTGGAATCGAGGGACTGAATCATAAATTTAAACTTTTTCAGGGGGTGATTTGAAGCTACAGTTTAGTAACTGATTTTGCGGGCTTTAATTCTTGGGATTGAAGTTGACTTTGACTGCCTATGTACCAACTTGACACTCAGGCGACGTGACAATCTGTGATTGGTTGCAGTATATTTTGTTTGTCTTAGATAATTAAAGATAAAAATTAATATAAAATTTCTAAATATTTTTGATAAAGAAAGTGAATGTTTTCTACTTTTCTTGCTTGTCAGGATAATTTTTATTTTTTATTTTACCAGCTTCTAGGATTGAGACAACAAGTTTAATACCCACCAACAACAACAGCTCTAATGGTAAAGCGAGCAAAGCTCGAGGCGGCCGGGAATCTGGTAAAGCGTAATTCTGAATTCACTGCAGATACACCAGAGCAAGAAGATGAGGATGGTGATGTCAGCAGGGGAATTAGTTGCGAGAGAAGAGGACCAGTGAAACCAAAGATTTTGGCAAAAGGAAGGGCACCTAAACAGTAAGCCTTTAATTTTAATTCTTTGGAACATAATTGTAACAAACTACTATTATCTTAAGTAAAATATGGTTTATCCATTAATTTCAAAAAAGTAAAATAAAATAAGGTTTGGTGGTCTTTAAAACGACAGAAAGAAAACGTACAAATAAGTTCAATTCACGCACTATAACAATTCTTCTATATGGGCTAAGAATTCAAAGCTTGTAGAAATTAAGTGCATGTATTCAGAGAAAGCTTGGATATATGGATTAATGAGAACAATTTAATGATTGCCCTTGTTCATTGTACCTCATTAATTAATTGTTCTCTTGATGCATGCACTTCATCCTCCCTTAATTTCTCTTAGTTTAATTAACTCGCGCGATTAATCCGCTTTTTAATTTGTAGTTCTGTGTATCTTATTAATATCATGTGGTTTATCAATATTTTTTAAAAATAGCACATATATATCAACAATATAATTAATGATTATTATCATAGATTTTTAACAATATATATAATGAAGAAGAATATATATATATATATATAAAACATATATAGGGAAGCAGAGAAGAGAGGTAGAACTACATGTCCTGCTGCATGTTGATGCAGTATTGTTGTTGTTGTTGTTGCTGTTGTTGTTGTGGTTTCCCTGAATCCAAACACATACCAAAACAAAAGGGGAAAGATGGAGTTAGAGACAATGGGGTGATGGCCAGGGATGAACACCACGCCCCCATCTTGTTTCTGTGAAAGAAAGACATGACAAGACTAAAAGGATAAGCCTATATGTGGTGTACAACACATAAGAGAGCCTTTGGTGCTTCCTCAATCCCACCATGACATTAACATGTGACAGCTGCTCTAATATGGGAACAAAACAACCGACAGCTCAACCATATATGCTGTTATCTTCATTTGCCCTGCTTGGCCCTTGGCCCCCTTTCTTTTCCGCCTCCTCCTCCTCCTTTACTACCCTTTCAAACTTTTGAATCTCAGTCATGGATCCATATTCACAGAGTTATACTAGTAGTCTTACCTTACCTTATAGAGACAGAGACACAGAGAGAGAATAATGAAAGCATATATATATATATATATATATATATATATGAAGAGGTTGTTGATGATAAAGAAGAGTAGTACTAGCTAGTGGTAAAAGGTGGTAGAACGGTTGTACTGCATGTTGTGTGTTTGATTTTTTTATTTTATTTTTTAGAGGTATCTTATCTCACTGTTGAGATCGATTATTAAACCAGTGTTTCTTCTGTGTTTTTCTTTTTTTTTGCTTTCATCCATTGTTGCATAGGTAGATAGATAGATAGCTAGCTAGCTAGCTAGCTAGGGTTGGTTAGGAAATTCCAAAGTTGAAGGAGATCTTGAAACAAGTAAAGTATAATGGAAATATGATCATTGTATGACAACACTTTCATGAATTCAAGGACTCTCTTTCTCTTTCTCTTTCTCTTTCTCTCTCATCACAACAGCTCAAAAAACAAAGAAAGAAAAGCTAGCAGACCCATCAAATCCCCAACTCATTGGAAGCTATCTCAAAACCCTAAAAAGAGCAAGTGAACTGGAACTTCCCTCTCTCTTCCTCTATCTCTCTCTCGCACTACTGCTCCCTCTGCTTCACTGTGTTTTTATATTGGACAAATATAAGAAGTAAGGGTACTGGGAAATGAAGATGATAATGATGACAATGATGATGATGATGATGATGATGATAGGGAAACATTGAACAAACTCATGCATTGATGCGGGAGGAGCTAGTTAGAGAGAGATTCATCAAACCTAGCTATGATAGCTATGAGTCACTGGTGCTCATGGAATCATGCCGGTCACCGCCACCATGCTGCGATGCTTGCCGTGTCCCTGCTGGATCCCCACCAGTGCTGCCTCCGCCTCCAGCAAGCGGGCGATAGGCATTGAGTGCCGCAAGCATGCTCATGTGCCCGGCCTCCCCACCGCCAACGCCGGAACTCAATCCTAGTTGCTGGCTTGGCATCAATGCCATGGGTGCAGGGAAATTCATGAAATGAAGACCACTTGACATGGAGCCTCTGAACATTGCTGCTGTGCTAGTTCCAGATAAGGATGGAAATGGCCAAGATGAATCAGCACCCGAAATTTGATTCCCAGGGTTTGTGACCATCCATAGTGTTGTGGGGACCTGGCCATGACTGCTGCCACTCTGGCTATAGCTCGCCATTTGTTGCTGCTGCTGCTGCTGCTGCTGCTGCTGTTGGAGATTATGAGGAGGGGGATCTTGTTCCCATCGGCGTTTGCGAGCGCTGGTATTGTCGGCATCAGAGTTGAAGCTCAACATGGCCGATGACGGACCTTGATCCTGTGGGAACCTTAGTGGCTGGCCAAAGTAATGTGGATTGGCGATGCTTTGAGAGAAGTATCCAGCCGCAGCAGACCGGAGATGATGCGGTGCCGAGATGGACGAGCCCGAGCTCCGCATAGAGATGTTGAGCGAGGTGAAGTTGGCTGGGATTGTGCCGGTGCCCGTGGCGGCGATGACGGCGGGCTCGGCTTGTTGGAGGAGCCATTCGATCGTTTCCCCGTCTGATTTGTGGCCCAGCTCGCGAGTGAGCTGGAATACACGCGCGGCGCAAAGGGCCGGCATGCGAATGCGGCGGCCCCGGCCTTCGACCTTTGTGTGGCGGTCTTTGGTGGATGATCTCTTGGGTGGAGGCTTCTTGGCTTGTTCAGTGGATGTGGAGGGGGTGGTGGAGAGATCTTGAGGTGGAGCGGTGGAGATGGCGAGAGCCGGGTAGCCTGAGCTTGAACAAGGCTCTTCTTCTTTCTTCTCTAGTAGTTGGAGAGGCACGAAGTTGGGTCGTCGGCCTGCGCCACCTTCTCGCTGATCCATGTTCATTCAGACCATGGTATCTTTGTGTGTCTGCAGTTTATTTATATCTGATGATGAGGATGATGATGATGATCGATCTATAGGGTTCTCTGATCTTCAAGAGAATATATATATATATATGTATATATATGGTGTAGTGGATTGAGATCAAGAAAGAGAGGGAGAGGGAGAGGGAGAGATAAAACAAACTAATATATATGGAATTGATTGAATGGTTCTAGTGATGAGTGAAGGGAGTAGCTAGAGAGGAGGAGAGATAACAGTGCATGTGTGTGCATGGATTGAAGATCCATGGCATGGCATGGCATCCACCTAATTGAAGGAGATGAGATGAGATGAGATGAGATGAGAGGAAGAAGAGGAGGAGTCAAGGAGGAAAGCTTAAAGCAACAAATACAATTGAGTGGAAACTATAGAATGAATGAATGAATGAATGAATGAGTAGGAATTATATTAGAAATTAACTCTTTTTAGTGTTCTTTAATTTTATGAATATTTTTTCCTTTTTGATGTGGTTGGGCAGTCACTTGGCTCAGACTCCACGTGCGGTGCTCTTTATCATTCAATCCATAAAGACAGTAGTGGCCTCGGAGGTGAGAAGAGAGAGAGAGAGAGAGAGAGAGGGAGTGATGGGTCCCACACTAGCAAGTCAAAAATAAAAAATAAAAGAAATAAAGAAAGAAAGAAAATGGGAGGCCCTGCAAAGAAAAGATGGGTAATATGGGACCCACTTTGCCACCAGTAATCATTCTCTCTCCTTTAGCCTTACCCATCTGCTGTTCTCCTCTCATACTTTTGCCTGTCTTGATCCCACCCACAAGGGCCACAACCACAACCATGGTTGAGATCCCTATACAATTCCCTTCTCCAATCGGACCAATTCCTAGCCTTTGCCTAGGGTTTTTATCAATGGTTAAGGTTTCAAGTATATATTTTATTTTTTATCTAAACTTTATATTTATATTAATATTAATTCGTATATATAAATATATTTCATATGTTGAATCAGAGGGAACAAACTAGCTAGCTAAGTGTGTAATTATATATATCTATATATGGATGAAGAACATCCATATCTACAATATTGGGTGTGAGAGAAAAAATATATATATAAATAAATATATATCCATAATTGGAAAACACTAAACCATCTTGTCATTCTCCTCAAACTACAATCTTTTTAGGTTAACTAGTTTGGTAGATGATACTAGTAGCTAGCAAGTGGGACCCTAAGACAATTAACACTGATCACTTGAGTTATCACTTGGTTATTTATATATATATAGAGAGAGAGAGAGTATGTAAAAGACTTTTAGAAAGATTAAGAAAACACTAGCTAGCTAGAGCTCAAGAAAGAATGTTTGTGGCTTTAGATTATAGGAAAAGGGATGGAAAAGAAAACCCTTGTAATCCTCACAAAGAGGAGATAAAAGAAGAGACATTGTTAGTTGTCAAAGGTATCATGATCACTATTCATCATCCTTTAGTTTGAGACAAGTAAAGAAGTGATAAAAGAGCTAGGTTTGGTAATCTTCTTTTATAAATTCTTTTGAGTGGGCTCATGTGATTCTGACCCTCTCTTTAAAAGGGTTCTGATTTGTTGAAGGTCTTAAGGGGGACATCAACCAGAAATTGTGGGTGAGTGGGGAAGGAATTAAGGGTCAGGAAGATCAGAGAGATATATGTAGGTTTAGTAGGAGATCTCTATAGATTATAATTAGAGGGAAAGGCTATAGAGAGCTGAGAGAATGCATGGTTGTTTGAATGTACAAATTAACAAGTGAGAGCCAAAACTAAAGAAGATTCCAACATGAGTTCAAGATTGCAATGATCTTGAAGAATTAATTAATAATAAACTTGATTAAGTTCTTCTTCTAGACATCATGTCCAATTGTCAATTCAAAAAATAATAATAATAATAATAATAATAATGGCAATAAATTAAGAACTAATTAGTGATGAAATGCTTTACCATCAACAAATCATTGAGAGAACTAACACAACAATGATGCATCAATTCTTTAATAACAAATGGTACTTGTAGTGCTAATTGTTTTTTTTGAAGAAATGTATTTAAAAATGATGTTTTAAAGACAACCTTCATCAACATCACTAATTAACCAAGAAATTTAGGAACAAAGTTATTAATTAAGTTTTTGATATTTAATTCACTTATAATCATTACACAAATATATAAAATTACACATATTAGTTTTCATTAAAAATATAGCTCGATGATCCTATGTTAATTCACAGGAGAATTCAAATAGCGTAATAGCTTTCGATCACGTATTGATACGGGAGAACATCAGACCTAACTTGTATGTTGCAAAGAGTGAGGATTGATCACGAGTTTTTACGTAGAATCCCACACTTTAACAATGACCCAAATACCAATAGACTTGGATGCCGATTGTACACACATTAATTTTCATTAATTAAATTTCTCCTTTTTTCATACAATTCTTATGAAGGCACCTTTCAAGTTAATTCTTAACTGCTCATTATCATTTAATAATAAATGCATAAACTGTCAAATCTATTTTATCTTTTTTTCTACAAAATTCATATATATTATAGTATATGAGTTTAAAATTTTAGAGAAGAACAACGTGTTTATAAGCGACTCATCAGCCAAATAAACTTCCTCCTCCTTTTGTAGTTTAATAATGCCCATGCCACTAGGCAGATGTAGCTGCGAGCCATGAGAGGCCTCATCAGTCTTAGTCTCACTATCACCATAAAAGAAAACGAGCCGAGACCCCCAGAAATGAATTTCGAGGATGAGATCCCAGATGAACCCTTATCAGGGGGTCATACCTCCCAAGGGTCAAATGGTACCTTGGAGAAAGTCTCCCTATTGGTCCAACAAAGGACCTTTGTATCCACCCTAATGGGGCTCTATAGTATTACTATTCTCTTAAATAAATGAATGTGATTTATCTAATTTTTTTTTAAAAAAAATTAAGAATAATAATAAGATTTTTTTGTGGTTCAAAAATCAATATATTATATTAGTAAATTGATGTTTAGTAGCATTGGCATTTAGGAATAATTTATATGTTTGGTCATATAATAATTAAAAAAATATCCTATGTTTAGAAATAGTTTAGTCCATATATTCGCGGACAAAAATTTATCTGGGTGGATGTTTTATTGTAAAGTTTTATATTATTTTATTTCTTCTAAATCTCCATGTTCCTCCATCTGTATGATTGTATCTTGTTTTTTTCTAATGGACTATGATTTTATTTTATTCTCACAACAGTAATTGTAGAATGAAAGTGTTATAGTTGTCGGTGCTCATGGTTTTTCCAAAATCTTGTTTTAATTCTACCAACAGTTTACTTAATAATTTTTGTCAATTAATTAATTAATATAATTGATCCCACAATAAATCATATATTGAGAATGACCACAATAAGCATTAAAACTTATTTTAAAACTAGAGAGAGTTTCTCATTCAAAGAATAAATAATAAATAATAAATAATAAATAAATAAATAAATAAACAGCTCAGAGTGGAATAGATGAGAGGAGGACAGGAAGATTCCAAACTTTCTAACTAGTTTGCTTCCTTTTTAAATTTTTACAGACTCCCCCACTTGTCTGTTTATTTATTTTATATAAGATTTTATTTATTTATTATTATTATTTTTTAATGAGGTGATAAACATCGATCTCATACTCATCTACAGGAGAATCTCATATCTTAGCAAGCCACATTGATATTAATAGACTCTTGGATTGTTGGTTGTATAAGACTATGAACTTATTTAAATATGCATTATCTAATTGCCCATTTTGTTGATATTTATGAAAAATATATTCTTGAAAATGATAAAAAAAATCTAAAAACTCCTGTTGTTAGATATATTAGTGAAAAGGATTGATGAATAATAACATGCATATCATAACATGACCTCCTGTTGTTGAAAATCTAGTCATGCCGACACTCCTATTCACTCCACCACTATATATATATATATATATTATTTATTTTATTTATTTATTTCTGGTTAATTATATATATATATATATATATATATATATATATATATATATAATGAAGAATTAGAAACTCCCAAAAAACATGATGGTTTTTGCTCAAGCTGCACATTATGGCATGTCTTGCATTATTGCATGAAACAATTTTTCATTTATTGCATACCTTTATACAGAGCTAATGCATGATTTTTTTTTTTCTCTTTCTCTTTTCTATTTTTGAATAAATAATATCTTTCAATTATTGCAGAAAAATTATCCCCGTTTGGATGAGCTTTTTTTTTTTTTTTAGAAGCACTTGCAAAGTTAGTTAAGAGGCAAAACAATCTGTTTGTGTTGGCTTTTTCAAAAAGCTGAAGCTGTAAAAAAAACTGAAAAATGATTTTTTTTTAGAAGCTAGTAATTTACAACTTAAAAAAAATGTTATGTAGAAACTTTTATAGAAAATATTAATTATCAAAACGCCCATCTCAAACATTTTAAAACTATTTTAAAAAATATAAATTATCAAAACACCCTTTATTATTATTATAATTATTTATTTCTATTTATTATTATTATTATAAAACTATTTGTGGATTAACCTATCCAAAAAAATAATAAAAATACTTTAACTTTTAATCTAAGAACTATTTTTTTTTTCATAAGTCCTATTAAAAAAAAGTGTTTTTTTTTATAAACTAATCCAAACAGACCTATATATTTTATATTTTAAATAAAAACTATTTAGAGATGAGATTAGGGAAGTTTGCGAGTTAAACCCGACCCATTTTAGGCAAGTCATGGCTGCGGGAGAAGGCCACGTCATCAGACAGTTGGAATCTTCCTGTCTGGATCCCTAGGGCTGATGTCACCGGACACCACGGAAAATATCAGCGGGTGAGAGCGAACTAGCGCGTGGGGCCCTTTGTACATTATCCTAGGGCTGACGTCATGTCAGCCCACCCCTCTTCAGCTTCTTTAATCTCTCATCTTGTTTGTAAATTTACAAAACCAACCTTTTTCCTTATTTTAAAAATTACTCTATTTAAAAAAACTTGGATTCAAATTCAATTTCACTGAATTAATCAATATAGAATTAGGAATTATTTTAATAGCATATAATTAAATTAAATGATTGATAAATTTAATTTGTTGAAGAATAGAAATTTCCAACCACCCAGCGGGCTAAAGATTTTGTGGCTGAGAAACACCTCATTCTCTCTCTAAGTCTTGCATAAGATGAAGAAAGAGAGAGAGAGTCAAGCTTAGCCACCCTAAAGGGTGGCAGAGAGAATGATGGAACCCTCTTTAAACACCAGAGTGGCCCAATTGGCACTAAAGCTGAATCAATGCATGTGCTTGGATTGAAACTTCAATGAAAGAAATTACAAGCAAACAAAAACAGAAATAATTTTTTTTTAAAATCTAAAATAAGAAAATAGTGATTAAAAGATTAATAATAGATGTGCTCTCACAGAAGGTGACCAAATCTCAAAAGACATTGCACGATATGATACATGTGATTTCATCTAACCGATGGGCCCAGGGCCCATAGTGGGGCCCAATGGGCCCTTTCCTCAAAGGCCCAAATTGGGACCACAAGACTGATGGATAGGAAACGGTTCCAAGGAATGATAAGAGTATGTCAAAAAACGTACATCCCCTGATGGTCCAGATATAGCCAATGTCCATGTATTGAAAGTATGATATAGTTAGTATGTCGAAACATAACATAACATAACATAACAAAAGATACGTTGAAGGAGGACCCGGGATAGGTCACATTGGTGGCCCTTTTGATCATTATGGGGCCTGAGTTATCGAACCAACAACACTAGCATATGGCATGATAGCGAAAACACAAACGATGAGGCCGACAGCAGCAACAACAACTGATCGCAGACTATCATCAAACCCAATTGAGTGGTGATGATCGTTAAAATTGGATCGATGTTTACTGTGTTATGATTGAATAGCAGGTCATTTTTATGTGAATTAATATTACTGTATATATGTTTTACTGCCCGTCCTTGGTTTGAATGTCAGTCAGGCTTTGTAGGAAATGGTGCTAAAGTTTCAGTCTATTATAAGTCCAAACAGGACCATTTCAGCAAAAGCAGCACTGCAGTTGGAGTACTGGATATTAACTGGAGTGAACACAGACATATATTTGGAGGGACTCATTTCAAGTCCTAGCATGATCATAAATTCAACATTAATTATTTGTTATGTTTTACATTTCTACCAAACAAGCTCATCAGTCCTTCAGTATTTGAGAAGATTTCAGATTTCAGATATTTATTATTTTTTAATTATTTTTTTCCCCTCATAGATGTATTGCAAAGTCCACTTTATATATTAGTAATTTTTTTTTATGCTTAGAGATTGATGTAAGTCATTTATTTAAATTTAAATTGAGTTGCTTCTAGATCCCATAATGCAGCAAATGGACTTGTGTTGCTGCTGCAAGTGAAAATGCCTGTAAATTAACAACTTGCTTTAAGTCAAAAGAGGAGCCTCTCTCTCTCTCTCACACCCGCATACTGACATTCATATACACCCCTCTCTCCCTCCTAGTAGGTGAATTCTACCATACTGTGTGCACTGTTCACACGGTATGAGACCATGGGGTCTTGGGTTGTTGTTTTGTGTGTTTTAATGTATTGTTTTGTAGGTTCCGCGCGTCGTTTCGCTTATAGTGACTTTTGCCATTTTCCTACAATCGGTTAGAATCCAAAGAACTATAAGTTAGAACCCAACCACTAAAACTTAGAACCCATGGTCTCATATGCCCATGATAATCAGAAGTAGCACCTGATCCTCCCTATATCTGTCCCATGAACCAATTGTATTTGAAAATATACCCCTGGAGTTAAAAGAACTTTACAAAAACCAATATTTTTTATGTCTTGTATCTTTATAAATATCTTTAATTATTTATTTGACCTCCAAAATATTATATTTTTATGTATTCTAAAAAATAAAAATTTTAAAATATTATGCTTTATTTATTAAAAATTAAGACTATATTTGACTTTAAATCTTTAAACCACTTTAAAATCTATGAATTATATTTTAATTTATTTTTGGTTGTTTTGATGTTTCTTTATTTTTAAACTAAATAATTTGATTAATTTGATGGGAATAGGTACAAAAGTGTATGAGGAAAAATATTTGAAGATACGTGCATGATTAGAGGCATTGAGATGAGAGTCCAATTGTCAGAATAGCCGCATGGTCATCCGATGGTGGAGGATGAATTTCAGAAGGTGTTGAAAGCAGTTAACAATCTCCAGACTATAAAAAGAAATCCTCGGCTTACAAAGAAGATAACTTGAAACCTGAATTCATTTGGATTCCACTAATATTGAGCGCTAACATCTCTCTCTCTCTTTCTTTCTCTCTACGCACTCTTTCTCTTCTTCATTAGGAGTCGCTGACTTGAACATCGGAGGCTTCCCCCATAGCAGGAGCGCTCGGATCTCCTTGCTCTATAGTTTTCTCTCTCTGCAATGTCTGATCCCTAGAGGTTGATCTCAAAAAGAGGCTTTGATCCTGCAAAATAGAAGGAATGAAGCAGAGAAGTCATTGATCACAACAATTCACTCCCTTAAAATCACCTGAAGCACTCCAACCTTCACAGACCTCTCTCACCCATTGATTAAGATTTTCTCTGATCCTTAGGAGGAGTAGATGTCATCATCAACAATTGGTACCGTCTGTGTGAAGATCGATCTTGAACGTTCTTTATCAAGAAGTTGTGAAGCTCTCAACAATGGCTAGAGGCAAAGCGGAGTCGAATTCATCGACCAAATCTACAACAATACCACCGGATGCAGCGATGTCAAAGAAGTTGAAGGTGCTCGCCGAGAGACTAGCCTATGATCTTAGGAAGAGATGTTCAAGACTTCGCGACATCGAAGTTCTTGAAGAGAAGATCGAGGCACTCACTTGAGCCCTCAGATTGGTGGAGCAAAGATACATCTCAACTCCCACCATAGCCAAGGAACAACATAGTGGAGCGCGTCACGAGGATGCTCAACTACACGTGCCGGAGTTTAAAGGCAAGGCCTACGCCCGAAGAGGAAAAGGAAAGGTTGATTCATTATCAAGTAGCATCGGATCACTACAATCTCAACCTTAACTCGAGGACTCCCCAAGACCTCAGCTCAAGGTCGTGTCCCAAGGAACCAAGGAACAACCGAGGTATATTGCCCGAACAATCTCTCATTTCATTCCTGAGATCCTTGAGGCCCCACTCCCCGCCGGATTCCAGATGCACTCCATCGAGACCTACAATGACTATCACACCCCATCCGGTACTTTCACTGTAGTCCTACATGTGGATTGTGCCACACAAGCCATGGTACTGTACCGTCTTCTATACCGCTCTATACCATCATATCTAAGATTCGTAAAATGTAATATACATCCCAACTATATGGTTTCAAAAATCAATATCCACATATATTACTATTTGAGAAGGTCATACACAATATGTTTACCAAAGTAGCTTTATATCACCCTTAACTCTCTCTCCAAAACACAATATATACTAAAATATCAACACCTGCTCAGAGCCCCTAATACTCCATAATAGAGTGACATTATAGTGTCCAAATCTTTCTTGAAGTCTAAAAGGTTGGTACGGGACTAAACTCGCACATGAGTAGGAAATGGGTGGTGAGCGTTAAAAGCTTAGTGAGAAGAAAATTTCCCCAAGGGGTTAGGGATATAAAAACATATCATTTAGCCTTATACATACATAAAAAACATGCTCTGGTCATATGAAGCGAGAATCAAGTATGTATGCTAGTCTTTACATCCCATAAATCACGTTATACATACTAGGTCATTCATGCATTATAATCCCATAAGTATGCCATTCAACAGAAATTCAACATAAAAAAGTAAAACATTCGGATGTAATATGCAAATATTCATACATAACATTCCGTCATCATAACATAGATATGATGTGTTATGCATGCACCCAATCTTGTCCACACAATACCCACATATTCTGGATCATACCAGTCCATCTCATAGATAGTGTTTCCCAGATCGTGCCGGTCAATCCCATAGATAGTGTTTATAGCCAACTCTGTCAAGACTCAAGTATATACTAATGTACACAACACATGATGTCATACTCCTAACGAGTGTGGGTAGGGGGTTTTAACCAAATAACTATTTTAACCTTTGAGACCCCCCTCTCACGCTGATATCATGTGCGGTCCTAATGACCTATACGAGCTCAATCTTAGAGCTCCAGTATACTCAATATGAACTACAATAAGGTGCAAACATGACCTATTTTATATATGTTTTGTCGTCTATGATTCCGTACATTTATTTTGAGGATATCTTTTACATGAAAATTACTCATTTATTTATATATTTTTTGCTGCATCTATCATTGAATGAGGTATTGGTTCATGGATGCACAACCATATCAATGCCAACACTCAATGCATTTCATAGGAAGAACTTCCAATAACATTACTATAGTTGTTATATAAAATCATTGTAGCAATTCATGATTGGTCCCTTAATAGGGTAATTAGATCGTACATATGAAGTTATTGGTTAAAACATTTATAAAGCCCGTAAGGAAACCCATTCGGAAAAAGACAACGTAATAAAAACCCGGGGTTCATGTATTTCCTACTCACCTTGGTGTTATAGCGTCCTAATATGGCTCCGACGCCTCTGGAAGATCTTGGACAACCTTACCTCATCCTAAACATTATAAATAACGATTTTCCATCAATACATATCATCTAGAAATGATTTGATTAAACTGGGTACAATGCTTATGCAAATCCCTAAAATGTTGCCTTTTTAATTGATAACTAAGCTCTTTGACCCTTTCTAAAACTTGCACTCACTAAATTACTCATCTCCTAGGCATTCCCTATCTAATGGCATCCTTTTTGGCCCATTTGGAATTTTCCCCAGGATGATAAAGTGTTGCTACAGTACCAGTGCTATAGTGATTTACTATAGTACTCACTCTTTTTTGAAATACCTAAGAATTTGCTATGTCTGCTCCTACGACCTTGAAGCGACCGCATCGCTAATGTGTGCTATGTTGAAATCGACATATAGTGAAATTGCTAAGCAATAGATGCTATAGTACTTTTGCCCGATTTCTCGCGAGATTTTTGTAACGTGTCTCTTTCGAAAGCATAGATACGCTTCTACCGCTTTTGCTGAGATTGCTATAGTAATTAGCATATGATTTTGCTTGAGATTTCGTGACACGTCTTACAGCTTGTGCGACGTGTCACAACTTGCTTACTACAGTAACTGTTGAAACTCTATACACTAAATCGAAGCCCAAACTTCATACAATTCTTTCCAATTTACTCCTATACTTTACAATGTTCTACATCCATTTTCATTCATTTTTACACCATCTCATCTATCAAAACCTCATGATTTCATCGTATTCAATTCAATTCACATTCAAGACCTAAATGCTTGAAACTACACTGATCTCCATACATATGCTTCAATTATGCTTCTAAAACACTTGTGTATGATGAACCTGTAAACTTTGTACTTTGAGGTATCCTTCCCTTCTCTTCCTTGATTTCACTCCTCCAAACCCTAAATCATGGGTTTACTCATAAACTACTCAATATAGAAGCTAAACCATGAAGTAGAGAGGGTTAATGTTGTTCTACTCTACTTTCTTACCTTTCTTATGAATCAAGACCGATTGTTTTCTCTTCTTCTCTCCAAACTTTTCTCGTTGAGCTATAATAGCCACCTAACTTCCTCTTCTCTCGGAGAGCTATGGAGAGGAAATAAGAAACCTTTTCTCATTCTCTCTCTCTCTCTCTCTCTCACTTCACTACGTATATAATGAAAACTTATAACTAGGGGCATAATAGTAATTTTCGCATTTAATTGTTCATTAACACAATTAATCTCCCAATTAGCTCATTTAATCCCCATTTTCATCTAGTTGTCTCTCTTGGGCTTCAACTATAATTTAATTGACCATTTTACCCCTTTTCGTGGTTTTTCTTCTATTAGATCTTTTTGACTCTTTTAAATCCCTTTTCTTTTCTCAGATCTCCTGGATGAATCTCTTGACTCACCTTCTACTAGTAATGCAGCGTGAATCTACATTGTTTTAGGGATTTTAAATTTTTCATAAAATCGGTCATTACATTTCTCCCCACTTAGAAAAATTTCATCCTCGAAATTTACATGCCTTGTATTCCAATTAAATAGGGTAGTTGATCTACATATCCTCTTCCTCGTTCTCTCATGTTCCTTCTTATATTGTTGGGTTTCTTCATAGTCCCTTCATCAAAGTTAATATCTGATTTCCTAACACCTGTTCTTTTACATGCATATATATTGTATTTCGTTTCAGTTTCATAGTTGGTTCTACATGTTCATTCATACAATCCTCAATTATTATCTCTAGCTATTAGAGACTTCCATTATCTGTACTCTCTATATATCCTCCAACATATTTTTATAGATCACAATATTTACAACACAATATTTCCCTGAGATAACATGAGGGAAAATACCTTAGTGATGCTTTCATAACATAACTTTTCTATCAATTACTACCACATCCTCAATTGTGTTGATATACTTGATTTACACTTCCTTAAGCCAATGTTTCCTAACCTTGGACCTCAAAGATATAATATATTGTCCATACTTCCAACTTAGTGTTTATTAATACATGTACTTAATAGTTATCTTCAATACAGTTCTAACATAACCAGAGATCCATTTGTCATGCCTTTATGTCTTCCCATTAGTAAACTCCTTCCTAATTCATATCCATAAAATCCACCAGTCTTTCATTGCACCTAAATTAGCAACTATTATTGCAATTTTCATCCTTCCATCACAAATCCTTAATTATTAGGCTAGAGTCATACAACCAAGAGTCATACTAAACTCAGTAGGATTTTAATCAAAGTGATCCTCATTTATAACTTATTATTTGCTTCCAAGATAACTGACATTATAATACTCTCTCATGGTTTCTACATATACTATTTCTTGATACACAACTAACCTGATACATTCCGCTTTATACTACTGTACTCATTCGCATTCAACATGCATCTCCTTTAAATCATTATTGTTATGTCTCATTCAGTTTCCATAGTATTTTATCAAAGTAGTTTCATGCTTGCCTTTGAAATTCTCAAAATTTTCTTCTCCAATATAATCCATACTTTCACATAGACTTGTCAATTTGGGCCTAGCCCGTCGGTCCGACCCACCCCGCCAACAAAAAAGGGTGGGTTGGCTGCCTTTATAGGCCAGCCTCCCAAGCCTTGGGCCTAAATGGGCCACCGGCCATTAAGACACAGGTTTTGGGCGGCCTTTGGGCGGGGCAAAGCACCGCTTAATTTATAAAAAATTAAAAAAAAAATTTAAAAATTAATACCGTAACCCTAACTGAGCATCTTTCGTACCCGCAGTGTCTCCCAAGCACGCCTCCATGTACCACTCGCCCATGTCGTGGCTCAACGGCCCGACACCACCTCCATCTTAGCCTAATCAAAATCCTCGTCCACACCCCCAAATGACGCAGACCCTGAGCAATCATGGCCTTCAAGATTAGAGAAGATGTCATCTACTCTACAATTCTGGCAAGCATGAAGACTGTGGCCGATCTTGGCTTCGAGAGAGCGCATCAAGCCACTAAGCTTCGAATCATCCTCGAATTCTTCGATGTAAGAGTCCTAGTAGCGGACCTGAGGGGGGTCATGGGGGGGCTGCCGACCCCCCTACCCCCCTACCCCCCTACCCCTACCCCCCACCCCTACCCCCCGGGCCCCCACCCCTACCCCCCATCCGAGACCACACAATCAAGACTAACAAGTGCTGCTGATCTCATCAACACTAACATGTACAAACCCTTACAAGTGAAACATCAATCTCACTGTCTCAGCCTTTCAAGTTTCAACTCATCTTTAAAAAATTGAAGATTTTGTTTCCTCTCTCTTCTTGATTGAAAACTTAAAACAAATCAAGTGACTCATGTTTCTCAAACTCAAAAGCCAGCTTTTCCTTTCAATTGTCAGATTCCACACCATAAATCCAGTACAATTTAATTATTATAGTATCTAAAAAAGATTTCCCAAACAAAACTTCTCACTTGAGTCACTTCTGCCCTCAAGAGTCAAGACTCAATTTCCCAAGTCCAACTTCCCAGTAAGCAGTAAACCTCTCTCAAGACTCAATCTCCCAACTTTCACAAAAGAAGAAATAAGAAGAAGAAAGAAGAAAGAAGAAGAAAGAAGAAAGAAGAAGAAGAAGAAGTTTAGTGAAAATTTCAAGCTCAACTGCTCATGGTACTTAGCTCATTGTTAATTAATCTTGTTTGTTATTAGTTTTCTTCTTTGTTTTGATTCTTTTGAATGAACTTTGTATGGAGATTTTCTTTTGTAGCTAGTGATTTGCATTTTTTTTTTTCAAATGATACATCATACATAGGCTTGAAACCTAATCAAGTTCTGAAACCTTTAACAAGTTCTAAAACATTCATCAAAAGAAAATCAAAAGAAAATCTTGAGCAGTTGATTAGTGAAAAACTGAAAATCAAAGGTACTTAGCAGTTAGCTCAACTCTCAAGATTTTCTTTTGATTTTCTTTTGATGCCTCCTGTCCAAGTAATTAGTAATTTATCACATGATCAAGTATTTAATTAGTGAATGGTTTAGTGATGCACATTAATTAATTATTTAGTTAATTTGTTTGATTGAGTTATTTTATTTGATAATTAATGTACTTCGTTGTGTTGTGCTAATTTGATAATTTTATTTTGCATATTGTAGAAATATGAATATTCATAGATATTTTAAACGAAAATCCTAGAATCAAGTTCAAAGACCTTCCATTGATGAGAATGATTTGTCTTAGATCTACCAATCAAGTTCAACAATCTTGTGTAGAATTCAATGAGAATGATTTGCCTTTCCGATCCCGTGATCATGCATGTACCATCGAGAAATTTGATGTTAATGTTAGGGATCTTGTTCGAAGAACCTATATAAACCGAGGTCCATGTCAACCAATTGGTCATAACTATCCTCCAAGAGAATTTGTTGATGGGCATAGATACTTTAAGGATAATTGGTATAAGGACTTTGAGTGGTTAGAATTGATTGTATGGGTGGATAAAGTGTTACTGTCCATTATTGTTATCTTTTTAAGGATATGAATAAAGGTGTAGGAAAATCAGGAGACGATACTTTTTACTACTAGTGGATTTTGCAATTGGAAGAAAGGAAAAGAAAAAATTTGAGAAACATATCGGTAAGAGTAATAGCACACATAATGATGCTTTCGAAGTTATGTACCAAAATTTTCAAAAATCAAAGGCAAAGCGTGTCACAAGCTATGAGAGTATACGGACTCAATCGAAATTGCATATGAGGTCCGCTTGAAGGCTGACTTTTAGATGTGACACGATATCTCTTGAATCAAGGCTTGCCTTTTTCGTGGACACCATGAGTCTTTGATTCTATGAACAGGGGGTAATTTTTGGAGCTTCTTAACCCGATAAGTAGAAGGTGTGAAGAAGTGGCTAAGGCATCTAATGAAAATGCCCCAAATGAGCGGTCAAACTACTTTCCCTCGAGGTTCAAAAGAGCTCACAAATGCTTGTGCTTCCGAGTTACAAGCATCATCATCAATGACTTAGGGGATAAATTCTTTTCCTTATTGGTGGATGAATGTCGAGATGTCTGGCTTTAAGGAGGCGGAATGACAGCTTGTCTTGAGATATGTTATGATACCAAGTGGAAATGTGGTTGAACGATTTCTTGGATTAGTTCATGTGAATGACACTTCTTCTGTTTCTTTGAAGACAGCTATTGATGAATTATTTGCAAAGCATAAACTTTCATTTTCAAGATTGAGGGGACAGGGATATGATGGGGCATCAAATATGCGAGGTGAGTTTAATGGGTTGAAGGCTTTGATATTGCGAGAAAATCCGCAGGCTTATTACATCCATTGTTTTGCTCACCAGCTCCAGTTGGTGGTTGTTTCTGTTGCCAAGAGCACAGATGTTGTAACCGATATGTTTGGTTATGTCAATATGATTGTTAATATTATCGGTGGGTCATGTAAAAGAAGAGACAAACTGAGGCAACGTGAAATTGATAGAATTGTCAATGAATTAGAGACTGGAGAAATATCAAGTGGTAGGGGTCAAAATCAAGAGACTAGCTTACGACGAGCAGGGGATACTCGTTGGGGGTCACATCATACAACACTTATCCGTCTAATACATATGTGGCCTCTGCATTACAAGACATACTTGAAAATGTTTCTATTGATGGTCATTTGGAGAAACTCCTGTTATTAGTGCTTTCGAGGTTTGATATTGAAAATGGAAAGTTATGAATTCGTGATTCATTATTGCACTTGATGAAGGTTGTATTGGGAATTACAAATGGCTTGGCACAAGCAATGCAACAAAAAGATCAAGATATTCTCAATGCAGTCAATTTGATTGAATGTACGAAGAGTAATTTACAAGATTTGAGGAATGTCGGATGGGATAACTTCTTGAAGGATGTCCACTCATTTTGTGAGAAAAATATGATCTCCATTGTTAATATGGAAGACACTGTCAAATCCCATAGTCGATCCAAGCGGCGTGGAGATCCCACCACTACATATTATCATTTTTTCCGTGTTGAAGTTTTTTGTCAGGTATTATTTCTATCAATACTGTTTCATTGTTCATGCCATTACCAAATAACTTATTGTCTCTTATTTCCTTGAAAATTAATTTTTCAGGTCCTTGACTCGATCATATATGAGATGAACACTTTCGTTTTCCTGAAACAAGCACAGAGTTGCTCAGCTGTATAGCATGTTTTGATCCAGCTCATTCTTTTTCTAAATTCAATGTGGCTAAGCTTCTCCGTCTTGTTGAACTCTATCCAGATGATTTTTCACAAGCTAGTATCTTATCTCTTCGAGAAGATCTCTTGACTTTCATAAGTGATATGCGGCGTGATGAACGATTTTCTGATGTTATAACTTTGGGAGGTCTTGCTCAAAAACTGGTAGAGACGAAATTGCATAGAGTTATTCCAAATGTGTATTGTTTGGTTGAGTTAGCATTGATCTTACACATTTGCCACCGCAAGTGTTGAAAGGGCTTTTTCGCATGAAGACTATAAAAGGCGCCTCACGTAATTCAATGGGAGGCGAGTGGATGAATGATAGTCTTGTAGTCTACATCAAGAAGGATATTTTCAAAAGCAGGTTGAAGATGAGCCGAATTTTAAAAGCGTTATCAAACAATGAGAACTCGTGTGATGCAATTACCTCAAAGTTCTCGTCTCAAGTAGTCCAAATTATATTTTATGTATTTTTTGTAAAACACTTGATGATTTAATAGTATTTTCTAAGCTTATTAAGCTTCTATGTTCAGACACGCCAAATTTTTGGGGCCGCGTCCGCCACTGTGTAAGACCCTTCTAGCATTTCCATAAGGAGGGTGTTGTCGATCTCTTGGAAGTCGGAGCATTCTAGCCCTCTAGCATTTCGATGTAAGACCCTTCTAGCATTTCCCTGATGGATGCCATGAAGTTTTGATCAGACAGATCAATGAAAACTGGAGAGATTTTAATTAGTTTTTTGATGAGTAGCCAAAAAAGAAAATTTTAATTAGTTTTAATTAGTGCTGTCGATCATAGTCATGTGCACCTAAAACACCTCTCTCTCACTTTGCTTCATCAATCATCATGGGTCACTTTACTTTTTTCTTTTTTGAGTGATGATTATGTATTATTATGTTTGATCAAATTTAGTGAAACCGGAGGGGTTTAAGACAACCTTTGTTGGATTAATTCAATATAATATTTATTTATAAAAATAATTTATATTTTAAAACTTTGTACTTGATTTAATTTTCTAAATTTTGTAATTAAATCCTAAACTTTAAAAATTTAGTTACAATATAAATACTACACATGGCAACCATCAAACAGAGAGCAAAAACTAGGTTAATTGATTTTTTTTAAAATTTTTATAATTTTTGAATTTTTTTTTTTTATATTTATGGCGGGCTGGCCTACCAAGCCCACAACCCAAGATGGGTCGGGTTGGGTTGGCATTTTGCCAGCCCGTCCCGCCTCGCTAAATGGCGGGTTTTGGCCACAGTCGCCCGTCATCTTCCGGCCCATTTTGACAGTTCTAGTTTTACATACTCTACTACTAATAGTTTTCTCATTACTATAATACCTTTTATTATTCAAATTCTCAATTATCTTCTCCAATATACCTCTATACCATGTTCCAGCCTAGCTTAGGGATGTAGAGTCATTAGGAAGTTTTACTAAACTAATCCATTATTCTTGTTATATAGTAGTAAAGAACATGCTTTATTTAATACATATTAATGCCTCACTTTTGCTTAAGTTCACACCTTAAATCCAATCCACTTCATCAGTCCCATTATGAAGATCATCATTGCAGTTTAGTACTTTTATGTGCATTAAGCCCTTGTATATTCTTGTTTAGGGTTTGCCGACCAATTTCTCAAGTTCTATTATTTCTCATTATATATCTATTTTACAGTCTTTGAGCAATAAAGCTCATTCAACTTAGCAACTCAACTTCCAATTTTGTTTGTGTCGGTTGTCAACTTAGTAAAAGTTATTAATTATCTATTCCAAACAATAATCATCAAGGATTTTCAACTTTAGATCGAATTCATTATGATCTTTGGGAGTCACTTGTGGTTTCAAATTATTGATTTATGATAGGGATAAAAGTGGGAAGACACGTGTCATTTTAACAACCGACCATGTGAAAAGACCTCTAGACAACTTCTACTCGGATTCATGCTTAATTCCATTCGGATTCTAAAAAATTCTATTCGGTAATTCTGTTCGTACCCACAATACTCTATTTGGAACCACAATATTCTACTCAGGTTCCCAAAGCATTTTCTGTTCGGGTCACCTCAAAGCATCATCCACTCAGAATTCTGTTTGGATCTTATTCATTTAGTCAGAGGACTCCAAGAAGCCTCTAGATACCCAGCTAACCTTCTAGAAGAATGGACAGCTGGAGCTTAGCTGGCGGATGAACTGACATCCAACTGGTATCTAGAAGCCTCTAAAAGAAAGATGAGTTAGAGTTGAGCTAGGGCTAAGCTGGCATACAAGTGGGCCAAGTGGATGGAAACTTGGGTCGCAAGTTTCCTCCACTCCCATGCCTATAAAAGGGAGAAGAGAGTGCCATTTGAAAGGGATGAACATTGAAGCGGCGAAGTCCTGCCTCTCTAGCCATTCTTTCTCCTCTTCCCTCATTTTGTAACCTCAATTCTCCAACTCTTCCATGGATTCCTTCCTTTGTAATGATGATGAAGCATAGTGGATTTGCTCATACAAATGAGCCCGTAGTTTTTCCCTGATTTGAGGGTTTTCCACGTAAATTGGTGTCTCTTTTACCCTTTTCCTTAATTCCAATTCGTTCCTCTTACTGATCTAGTCTCGTACAATCAAATAAATTTAACTATAAGTGAGAAATTAGGGTTTCTCCTATTTTTGAGCTAACAGTTTGGCACTGTCCGTGGGGACTCGAACATAGATGTCATGGCTACCACCAGAAAATCGAAAAGGAATCAAGTCCAGTGGAGCAAAAGGAGATTAGCCAACTATCTTCTCAACATTTGAGGAAGATCCTCCTATTTTGAGGGAAGTCCCTCCAACAACCAAGGAGGCTCCTCCTATTCATCACCGTAATATGGGAATCTTAGAAGATCAGCCTGTGCAACGGAGCGTAAAATTAAGAAGTTCACTCATGTTATCTTCTGGTGATGGAACGTCATGTTTCTCAAGAGATTGTTTTGAACGCCGCCCATAGTTTTCTGGGGAGCCATGAAGATTGGTAAGGCGTTCTCAGGCCGAAAGCACAATCTCCGAGGAGAAGCAAAAGTACAACTTCCTCTTCTAATTGGTTTTGACTCGCTTAGCTCCACAACGAGGATACCACCTCGACCTAAGGCTAGGACTAGAAGAGGAATGTACATCTCTATCCCGATCCGATAGCTCGGGTTTTACCTCTACCGTGAAGGTGACACCGCTTGCACGACAGCTCACCGCGTGATGCCGCTCACCGCGACATCATTCGCCGTGACATCACTCGACTCAATACTACTCACGACGATACTATTCTCCCCAACACTACTCGCCTCGACGCCACTCTTCACCCAAGGATCACTCTCTTGGTCTCATTACTAATAAAGAGAGAGTTATGAGTAGGGCTAGCAAATGATTAAGCTTTTCCCGAAAGCTTCGAGGCTCATTTCGGAATTTCAAGCTTTTGAGCCGAGTCGAGCTCGATTGAGCCAAGCTTGAAAGCTAGAAATTATATTTTAACATATATTATATAATATAATATATAAATATATCATAATATTTTATATTATATTTATATTTATAATAGTTAATAAAAACTATATTTTCATTGTGAATTTTACATTGATGTGCATAAAATCTTATTTTCATTAAAAATATTATTTTTATATTATTTGAGATAATTAAAATATATTTTTTTTGTATTTATATCTATGAGAATCGTTATTTAAATTTTATCTTTTGTTTTGTATAATACTCTTTAACATGCAAATTCTCACTTATCTTCCCTAATACATCTTTTGTACCACTTTCCTGCTTAGTGAAGTTGAACAGGATAGTGATTATCCTACGGCTAACCAGAACCTTGGATTTCAAGAAAGAGGAACAAAGAACCAAGAAAACAAAGCGAAATATCTCTTAAATTCCAATAATGTTATCAAAAATCAAAGTCCAAATTGAAACTAGTCCACAAGCCGGACTAAATAGCTCGAAACCCTAGAATAATCTATTTTCAGTATTTTTTTTTTATAAAAAATGACTGTGGGATCGAAAATACTCACCTGTCATCGTATGACACCAGACGATATATCGAAGCACAAATATCATATTTGTATGTTTGTGGGTTCTTCAATTCCTAATAGAGGCAAGCCTCTATTATTAATTATCCCGAATAAGATTGCGGGAACCTCCGATTAAGGGAAAAAGAGTACAAGTAGAGGTAATGAAAAAAAAATTTATTTATTGCAGAAATTTATTACATATACAAATATTTATCATATGAACATGTATTTTATTTATTTATTTATGTAGATGATGCCGCCTTCCGCCTTGGAAAATATGCTTCGCCACCGCCTTCGAATTTGCGCCGCTATTTCGTCGCCTGAAGATATGTGCTTTGTTGCCGCCATGATATTTGCACCATTTTAGGTTATATTTATTGATCATCTTGAGAGGAATACTTTATCACTGTCGCGAGATATATGTCGCTTCGAAATTTGTATTCATCAGCAGTCTCAGGATATATACCGTATCGAGATTCGTGCTTCTTCTTCATTGGATACATCAAGATGCACGTTCTATTGTCACACATCGAACGTCTTGAGATATGTACCCATTGTCACCTCGTGATTCGCGTCATCCTGAGATTTGTATGTTCATCAATCCCCAAGCTTGTGTTTTATTAGACGTTGACCATAGATTGAAGCCATGTCATTAATAATAATTTTTTTTTATTAGTTTAGCCAATCTTTTCTTATGAGCCCACCTCTCCTTTAGATTGCATTTCGGCCACAAAATAAAGGCCCATTTCAAAATAATATATTTTTTTTATATGATCAACCTTTCCTTTTTTTTTAAATGGGGCTCAACTCTCATTAATTTTTAATCACCTCCTCCTCAATGGCATGCCCAATGTATGATCGATTGATATTTTATTTTATTTTATTTTTATTTTATTTTATTTTTTATTTTTCTGGACATTGAGATACCCCATTAAGGGAAAGGAATGGTGGGCTTTAGAGAAGCTTAAATTCTCATGATCCAATTGAAAATTTCATAAAGTCAAATCATCAACTTCTCACACTTCTAGTTGAGTCAAGAAAAAAGTCAACAATAGTGGCTGGTAATCAGTGGTATCCATGTTTCTTCTACTATGATTCTCTTCTAAAGTAATGGTTGTATAAATAGTTTATGAGCAATGTGGCTTGACAAGCAATGATCAAAATTTTTTAGAAATTTAATAGTGACTCCCACCAGCCAATCTTTCATAACATGACATAATTGTTTTCAGACTTCATATCTTCATTTAAATAAGTTCATTGGATATCAAGGGGTCACTTCATAATATGTCTCCAAAATTACCTTGTCAGCCAAGACTGTTGAATAAGAAAGCTTCATAGATATCAATAATATTTCATGTGGAGGAGAATAAATGGGTTCCATATCATTTGTTTATTTGCTCATTTACTCTATCATTTGAATATTTGGACTTCGATTTCAACTTGAATATTAGATACTTGAATGCTTGGGCAATTGGAGGTCAACTTCGACTGACAATTTGAAACAAACAGCTAACTTGCTAATGGATACTAGCATCCATGTTAAAAAAAAAAAAAGCAAACCATTAGCTCCAAACAAAGATCTAAATTTACCCAGAACCCATGACTTGGTGCCATGAAGGAAGCCTGTGAATCCATGTCCTATTGCTATCTCACATATATGCCTTCTTTAAAGCATTTCATCAAACGTTTTCAAAGCATTTTATATAGCTTAAACTTTTAATATACAACTTGGAATGTTTCTTCAACCAAACGTTACAATCATTCAACTTTGTGAAGTTGCCTACTGATTAATGAGTTTGTTATATAAGCGACATCAACTTTTTATCTTCATAGCATTAGAATCCTTCAATATTGCTTTTGTAACAGGCACCTTACTGTCTCGTAATCCCTTGGTTATAGACTAATGAAAATATCCTCTCTTT
The DNA here is from genome assembly GCA_026586065.1 of Dioscorea zingiberensis. Lineage (NCBI taxonomy): Eukaryota > Viridiplantae > Streptophyta > Magnoliopsida > Dioscoreales > Dioscoreaceae > Dioscorea > Dioscorea zingiberensis. The sequence goes on from CM048821.1 coordinate 28,127,587, forward strand.
ATATAATTTGCTTATGACCAAATTCTGCAGAAATAACACAACTCTTTCTCATCGATTTCAGTAACAACTTGCAAACTCTTTAATTTGGGCATGACATCGAGCATCTCATGGGCGCTTCATGCAACTCAAGTATCTAACACCATTTTGGAATGCTTTGTTAACAGAGATTACAAAAGAATTCCTTAGAAGCTAAATTTATCATCCAATCACACAATCCCTCTTTGAATATTGCTTTTATCACAAAAAGAAAAGAAAAGTCCTAACATGTTGAGAAGAATCCGAACATTGCAAGTTCTTTTAAGCTCCCTGTAACCTCTGCCATTCAGTCAACCTTTTTCTATTCAAAAATAGGTAGGCAGCCTTCGCAATGTCTGTTCTACATGGACCTGGTGAAGCACCCCAACAGCCTGACTCCAGTGCATATGTGAAAAGCTGCTCGCGATCAACATCAACATTTTCAACTCAGAGGATCTGATAAATCTCCGGAAGAGGTGGCAAACATGGCTGAAATCTGGCTGAGGCAGAGAAAGGCATGTGGCAACAAATTTCTCCTCAATCGTCTTCAGGCGGCGGTGACAATGCAGAAGTATAAGCCCTTTTGGTGGCTCAGGGACATAGAAGGCTATTGCATATCATATATGCTACCTTCGGCTTCCTTTCCAGCGGCATAGAGGAGAGGCTATTATATAGCCATTGCCCCTTTCTTCAGTGACAGTGGGCAGCAGGGAACTATCATATAGCTCCTTTTGTGCTTTCCTTCTCGTGTGACAGCGGGCAGCAACGGGCATCGTCGTTTGGCGGCATCGGGTGGCATCAAACCGGGCTAGCAAAGTGTAATAGCGGAGACACGGTGCCATTGCGGTGGTGTCATCGCACTAGGAATGTATCCATCTCGGTAGCGACGACAGTTGATGGCAGAAGCAAAGGAGACGGTGGCAGCAACGGCGACAACGTCGGTCGGCGATCAAGTGGACTGATTTGAGGAAGGAACCACCGCACACCAAGATGGTATCCATCACAGCGGCCCGGTGGTGGAAGCGGCGACTGCTTGGTAGCCAAGGCGGCGATGGCGGCGGCGTCAATGAAGCGGTGGTAGCGGCGTGGAGACGGCCTCGTGACCGGGGAGGATTTTTTTTTTTTTTATGGGGAGCAGTAAAGTCGAATAAAAAAAATACCTTGAACTTTTTCCTCTCTGATTTTTATATCTCTCTATTCTTTCCCTGATTTCTTCTTTCTCTCTGTTTTCTCTCTTCTCCCTCGTCTCTATTTTTTCCCTGTTGTCTTAGTTTTATAGACCAAGAAATAAATCCCTCGACCGTTCGTGATCATGGGGGATTCAGGCCATAAACTCGGTCAATTGAGATATAGATATTTTTATTTTAGATTTGATCTTATCCTAATGGATTTATTATTATTATTATTATTACTTTAAAAAAAAGATTTATTTATATTTGTTTATATTTTTTTATTTTTATTTTTATTTTTATTTCCAATAAACTGAGCCGCCTCGGGATTTGTGTTCTCGGCCTGCATCAGGATTCGCATTCTTCTAGATTGCCTCGAGATATGTTCTCAGGCTATCTTGAGATTTGTGTTCTTTAAAGATCGCCTCGGGATATGTATTCTCGGGTATCTTGAAATTTTCAGGATATGTATTCTCGGGTATCTTGGAATTTTAGGATTGCCTCAAGATTTGTTCTCAGGCTATCTTGGGATTTGAAATTGCCTCGAGATATGTTCTCAGGGGCAATTTTGGAATTCGAATTTTGCCTCGAGATATGTTCTCAGGGGCAACTTTGGAATTTGAATTTCAAGTCAATTAAGATAAGGACATATTAAAATTTTAATTCCAAATATATCAAGATTAAGATATACTTGAATTTTATATTCTTTTTATTTGGATTAGGATTTGGGTTCTATTGGGACATGCGTTATATATTTTATATATAAACAATGACAATAATCCAAAAATTTTCAAATAAAAAATTCAAATGAAACAAAACAAATGTACCAAAATCCTAGATGAAATCAAAACCAAATCACGCCTCTTTAATTTGTGACGGATGAATTATTACCAAAAATAGAAAAAAAAACACCGAAAAATAAAGATATGGTGGGGAAAATAGTGGATTTTGGAGAGGAAAATGATGTCTACTAAGCATAGGTGGTGGAACCCATGTGCGCCTAGATGAGCTTTCCGAATTGGTGTTGAACACGCGATTCCGACTCTTGTAGCTAAAGTTATGGCCAAAACACTTCCCGTCTTTACGTCGATCCATCATCTCATAATATGCCAAAGCCCGCACCGTGTAGTCAGATAACTAAGCATCATCTGACTCGGGTTCTCCTGCATCACTTAGCTTTAGGGATGCTACGTCACTAAGAAGTTTTACTAGATCTGGTAAAACTTACAAGAGAGGGTTTGAGAAAAGAACAGGGAGTGGTTATAATAATACGAAGTACAAATGTTTGAAGCCATGGATTCAAAGAGAAATAACAACAAATTAAGAATAACTCGTGAGACCTGGGCAACAATTAGGATCCGAAGAGACTTCCCTTGGGCCACCTTCGTATACCTTATCATTCAAATGAAAAAGAAAGAGCTATTGGAAAATCTTAAACCCGAAAAAACTTGGAATCAAATCAAAAAGAAGAAACAAAAGTTCCAGAAGATTCTCAAAAGATAAGAACATTAGTTATTTGACAAGAAACATTTATAGGACCAGAATATTGACATACAAAATTAATGTAAATTCAGTACAAAATTACAAATCTCCATACAAACGACAAAGACGAATCTTCATGCAAGCAACAGAGACATAGGCACAACAAGACAAGTTGCATGTGATAGGATACAACATTTATTAACAATCACTCAGAGAAGCAGAGAAGGAGAACACATATGCAAATTAACACCGAAATCATAAAGAAACAAAACATCAAGTCATTGCTTGTTGAATAGTAAAAATGTGCCATAGTAATCATATCAACAGAAACAAAAAAGCCCTAGCTCGAGCTTTTCCATCAACTATAACGACAAAGTACTGTAAATCAACACAGATTATCATGGTCAAGTACCTAATCTCACAAGCCAAAAAGGTATCTCATTAAATAATTCAAACAGAAAAAATAGTATGGTAATATGAGAAAAACTTCAAGCTCAACCTCAACACTCATGAAGATCAATAAATCAACTCAATTATTAAGTAGAAGTACAAAAATTCTCGCATTGAAACAATGCTACCACAAATTACAACCATAAATATCCAATAATTAAAGCAACACTCAGATTTAACAAATGCAGTAACACAAATAGAGAAGCAACAACTGTGAATCCACAAAGAAACCATCAATACCTTCAACACAACCAAAGCAAGTAAACCCTAAGCCACCAACCTCTAAAACATCGAAACCATCAATACCTTCAACAAAACCAAAGCAAAGAAAACCCTAAACCACAACCTCTAAAACATCAAAGCATGCCACGCCTCGAACCGAGGCACAGGCGTCAACCGTGGTCAGTAGGTACTTTCGAGTAGGGATGGGCCCCACTAGGGCACAAAGCCTCAGATGGTCAAAAGAAATATCGGAGTAACAGTGGAATATAATATATAACATGATAAGTCTGATACAAACACATACATATGGTCAGACATGACATCTATTGTTCGGGTACCCTATAAAACACACTCTCTCAAGCAAAACTTAAAGCTCTCTCATTCAAAGAAATAAAATAGAGGTTCAAGAAACCTAAACAAAGATCCTAAAGCCCCACACCTATGACTCACGCCACATTACTTTTTGGATCTCAAATTGATTTAAGGGGGTGAGTTTCGGGAAAAACTCAGTAAGCACCCGCTACTAAAATATGAAGTCATGTATCAGTAAAATATCATAAACTCGAAAAATTATAGTAATAACTTTTACTAAGCAGAAATAAAACCATGGCAGTAGAAAATTATTAGAACAAAATATCAAAAAGTTCACATAACCACGAAACCAAAAGCACAGCTCGCAGGTCATCTCCCCAACAACAACGGCAAAAGCTGGCAATCACCATTGTCGAATGGCACTCATAGATCCCGTAGCGCTACGATCAGAAAATGTGTACGTTCATGGTTAACGTACCACCCCACTGATGGGTATACTGGACAAACAGACACCAAAGCATCCTGGTACAACACAATCAAACAAGTTCCAATGGTATCCTTTCCACTGACATAATGTCGTATGGGAGAATCCTCAAAATCACACAAAACTTATTTGCCACCCAATTTGCATGACTTTATATACACAAAATAGTCCAATTAAGGAAATTTATCGAAACATATACTTTTTCGGAATAAATTTCAGTGTGTAATATTTAAAAATGTTTATAGTGATATTGCGGTAGATACTTCCGTATTTCAACCAAGATTTTCTCCGGGCACGACCTTACTCATCTGGTAGTTAAAACTTGACTTTAGTATATTTCTGGATAATCTCTATTTGCTCATTTCTGATTTTAAGTTTATGTTATTGGGTTATAGCCCATTAATATTCTCTCATGTAATAGGTTGCAAGTCATAAAATTAAAGAGAGATTGTTTTATACCTATTAACCCAATTCAATTTATTGGGCCAAGCCCATCATTCCTTTTTTCTTAATTTTCCACATAATTGGTTTTATGTATGCCTAAGATTTGATCCAATTTTATTACTTTTTTATTTATTGTTTTTATCAATATAAAGCTCATCCGTTTAGCAAACTATAAGCATGCTAGTTTTTCCTCCTCTCCATAACTTATCTGCAAATATATACATATATGCATGCTTTAAAATAGATTATTATAAGAACTAAATCTCATAACTGATAACATTAGTTATGCATGCCAATATTACTTTTAAACCCACTCACCAATAAGAACGTATGTACTCTTAAGAATAGCATGCCCACTATTTTCTCTCTCTCTCTCTCTACTTTCTAACCAATCTTTTACTCTACTTTCTTTCTCATTCTCTCTCTCTTCTTGCCATACTAACCTAAGAGAACTGAGACTCTTCTTCACTCTTCTTCTTCTTAAACACAACTGTGAATAATTATGGAGACATCCATTCTTGCTCTTCTTTGTTACTGAACCAACAGAACCTTCTTTCTTTGTTACTAAAACCAAAACAAAGTATGCCCACCTTTTCTTCTTCCTTTCTTTGTTTGGTTTAGTTGATATGTTTTACTCTTGAGAGTTTCATTGTTTCTCACCTATATGTTGGTTCAAACTTTGAGTTATTCTCTTTCTCTTAGTGCTGAGCAAGGTTCACGATATCAAAGTTCAATATGATTCCTCTCACCACCTTATCATACTGTTATAGAGGTGGTAGCACTACTTACCAGTCGCTTTAAAGCTCCAAGAGCTTCTCAGTCTTTCATATTCCTGACAAATAAGGTAGAACTATGGTTAAGAAAGAGTGAAACGAAGGAATGGATAAAAGGTTTTGCTCTGTTTTACCCAAACTCCAGAATGTCCCACGGTTAGTTATCGACTAGAGCACTATCAATACTTTTTCTATGGGGCAGGCGATCCTCTCCCAAACACTCAAGAAAAAACTTGGCAGCCTCTTGGTAACACTTCTCTTCGTTTTATAGGCGTACGTGGAGAGGTGGTGGCTTTCATGTCTCCAGTTTATTCCTTATCAAGGATGAACTTCAATCCCCGACTCCGCGTGGCAATCCGAAGAAGATGATGCTCGTTAAATTCTGCGTATGGAGAGACAACGCATGGTGCTGCCACCTGTTGTAAAGCAACTCAGAAGAAAAGCATACTTACCTTGGATTCGGTATTTGTTACTTCCCGACCCAGAATCCAGGACCTCGGGCACATGAGAAGACCGGCCTTAACCAAGTAAGGCGCACCTCACTCGGATACAAGGCCTGTGTAATCATAAGCAGATAACATAGTAACAAGATAATCAATAACAAGATAATCAATCTCAAATATCAAATTAACAGAGTTTCAGTGAAAATAAAATAAAAGGGTCCAGATGCCTTACAGAATGCCAGGCCCTATATGGGTCATACAGTAAAAGTCTCTCACACACATTGAATATAAAAAGAGATCCTTAGACCTCTGCAAGATAACCTAACCCTCGATCGGCTCCTGATCTCAAGTCTCCTACTCCTTAGGATCTGAAAAAGAAAGAATAAGTGCTTGAGCTTTCGAATAGAAAGCCAATTAAGTACCCCCATGGGGATCATAAAATCATCATAATATCAATAAAATGATCATCAAATTAAACATCGGGGACACGCCCCTCAAAATCTATCTCTAGGAGTCTACCACAAACAATCACAACAGTACGACCCCTATCTACAGTAGCCCTCAAGCTCTCCAACGAGCTCCAAAGGAAAGCTCTGCAAACGTCTCCCCAGGCCAGCATCATCAGCAACTTGCTGGAACTCGATCCTCAGATCGTACGACCCTCAGGTCTTATGTCTGTAGCGCCACCTCTCGTACGTATCGACATGGCCAACGAATCATCCCCACTAACGGGCAGGACAACCAGAGTATCGTCCCTCTGGCTTGGCAAGCCAAAACGCTAGTGTGTCCCATCCCTGAACATTTCCCAAACGGAACCCCCGTTCGTTCCACTGAATCCGAGCAGAAGACTAACAACAAATTAGGGATACCAACATCCCAAAACAATCATACATGCTCAACAGGAATCCTTACAATCAAGAAAGCATGAATGAACTTAAGACAGTAATATCATCAAACATGATAGTAAATAAGCCAAGGAAAACTCCGAAGAGTGGGTACGACGCAAGTGTACTTACCTCAACAATGACGTTCGAGATTACTCAGCAAAAATCCCTCATGTCACGTCTCTATGTCGCTACCTGATAGTAACACCTATATCATTATCGGCAACATCTTAAAATCTCTAGTTGAACATGCATGATGCCCTAATCAGGCCCAAGTCTAACGTGTGGGCCTTCCATGTATTCAATACTATTTTTCCTTTTTATTTCTTGGCTCGGTCTAGTGTGGACTCCTTAATTGATTACATGTAACCATTTGTTCAAGTGAGCTAAGATAGCCTGGTGGCTAAGGCTCACTATTCCTATTGGGAGGTCCTTGGTTCTTTTCCCTCCTCTTGCCCTTTATTTCTTTATTTTTCGATCTTTATACCTGGTTAGATCTAGCTTAATTAATTAAACCTATCCAAATAAGGGGTCTTGGTTTCAAATCCCCTCTCCTACCTTTATATTTATTTTATTATTATTCTTTTATAACCTGGTTCACAACATGGTTGAACCCACACCACTATCTTGATCAAACCAAACCATCTTAACCTGATTTAACTTGACCCAATAAAGTTTGATTGGACCTAATTCAAACTCAATCTAATCTGATCAAACCTAACCAAATAAATTGAATTTAAAATTTCAGACCAGACCACATTAGACTAGACCCAATCTACTACTAATCCAATCCAATTCGATTTAATCAAACCAGTTCGACTTAAAATCAGACCCAGACCCAAGACAGTATAACTAACCAGTTGGCCCAACCCGACTATTTCAAGTTGATTAGCCTTAATCAACTAACCACTTTAAATCATCTAACCCATTCCATTTGATTAACAATAATGATTAATCAATCTTAATTAATTAAATCAGTTGATTAACATATAACCGTATCCGTCTCCCTCCCTCTCTCCCTCTCTCTCTCTCTCTCTCTCTCTCTCTCTCTCTCTCTCTCTCTCTCTCTCTCTCTCTCTCTATACATCACGTCGGAGCAGAGGAGCGCCCAGCCCTACAAGGTGGTTTCTTGCGGGTGCCTGGTAGCCTGGCCGTCCACGCTTTGTGATTCTCACTAGCTGAAGGCAACATGTACTTCGCGAGCTCCTCCCAGGAAGCGAGTGGTGGTCCTCCCACCTTACGCTTCGTCGAGTGCCATGACTTCTCGGTAGGACCCCTCCTCCACAGTGTGTGGCCTCACGATGGTTTTGGACAAAGACCTCAGGGATTCCTAACGACGTCTACCCCTCTACATGCATGCACGGTGCTCATCGGAAAGACAGAGAAGAGAGGGACTCACTGAGGAAAGCCCAGCACCGCCGCGTATCCTGCGTTCCGGTCCTCACTCGTTCTCAGGTGGCACGCAGGAGATCTTGCATTGGCGTTCCCCTTGAAGAATGGACACAAAGTCAAAGAAAAGGAGTCTGAATCCCTGCGTGAGAAGCATCTAACTTACCCTTGCTCTGACGGGTTGGCAGTGGTCCAGCAGGGATCCGAGTCTTCTGCCCTTCGTTGGACTTCTGGATCTCCCTTCCTCCACTCGTGAGCTCTTGGCTGTCTGTCGCGTAGGAGACCTCTCTTCTTCTTCTCTCTCGGTCTCTCACAAGGAAGAAGGCTTCATGCCACCACTCGGTTGAGGCCGCGCCGTTAGGGTTTGAGAGAATGGTGCCTTCCATGAGGGATCGCGGAGGCTGCATGCACGATTGTGATCCCACAGATCGTGTGGAGAAAAAGGAATCTTTTCCTTTCCTCAGCCGCGTTTGAAAACTTCCCATATGAGGTCGGCGGTGATTGTGAGATCAACGGAGATGAGAGATCGCGTGTGGTGGCGCTCACTGGAGTCAGAGGCTGGTGTTGCCCCGCAATCAAGTCACGATTAAACAAATGGTGGGGATTTAATACATGGCAGCGGATAGTGGATGATCCGCCACCTCGCCTCGTATCCGTCACAAGCTTGGATGGACAACCACGATCATGTGGAGATGAGCGGTTAGATTATTGCTTCATGTCTCGAACTTGAACAACTATTTGAGATCAGCGGTCTGGATTAGTTCTACATGCTGCGAGTAGTCGTGAGGCCTGGATTTTAAAGTGTGCTTCGAACTTAACTGATGATCAAAGATGGACGGTTGGGGTTCATCCGCATGGTGAGATCATTTGTTTGGACGCTATTAATGCCTCGGATCTGACCCATTAGACTGATGAGCGCTCCAACGTGGCCTCTATCTACCCATTCATCTATTTTCTTCTAATCTCCACCGTTCAATCATTAACCATGCATGGCTTCCACGGATATCTACGCATAAGTCCTCCAATATTATCCGAGTTACATGCAGACCCTTGGCTTGTGAGAGGGACATAATTTGGACAAGTCCCTAGACTTTCCTAAAATTACAAATAAGCCCCTAGGCAGCCCACATAAATCCTAATTGGGGTATTGACACATTAAACACTCCTTTTCCAAATAAATCCGGATTTAAGAGATCATTTTAATTACCAAACTAATTAAATAAAATTTTAGAATCCATTTATTCCAATAAGATTTTGGATTTTACAGTATTCTTTGAGATGAACGACGGATCCTAGTGCTTTGTAACTGTGTTAATAGGTGAAACGCATGGCGTTCCTCTTCTCGACTCCGAGAAAGCACACATTCTTCTTTAACCGCCATTCCACATGTCTCTCTTTTGGTCGTTGGATGATTTTATATAATCCCATCTTTGAATCTAAGTCGTTGCATTCTTTCCCTTCAATGATTTACTCACATTTATCTCCACTCTTAGATTTGTATTGATTTAATCTTGGCTATTGAATTCACTCCCATCCGTCACTTCAAGTAAATGCATGGATTTTAATGGAAAGTTGCGGCAAACCCCCTCTATTTTCTTCTCATTACATGTAGGTCTTGGTCTTGTGAGAGGCTTTTCTTCCTAAGTAGCCCCTGCCCTTATACTTATTTACAGATCGGTCCCTAACCTTAATTATAATTGTAAACCCATTTTAAGGAGGAAAATACTTAAATATAATTAAAATCATTAAGGGCTTAACTACACCATAATTAAAATCATTAAGGTCTTAACTGCACCATAAAAGAGTGGTTCTTACAGAAACCATCCCCATCGAAAATGAACTAAAACTCACCAAAAAGAAGTACACTTGAGCTCTCTCTCAACTCGATCCAACACCAAAACCCCTATCTGAGCAACCAAAAACCAGCAAATCTAAACAACACTTCTTAAACAAAATTAGAAACCACAAAACAAAAAAGAAATCCAAAATCGAAAGAAAAAAAGCAAGAAAAAAATCACTGCCTTTACTTTTGACCTTTACATCCTCCCGGCATTAGCACCTCCACCCAAAAACGTAAAACCCTACTCTCTCCCAAACCCCAGCAAAGACCGAAGTCCCCAACGACCCTTGACGACGAGATCCAAACGACACCCGAGCGGAGATCACAGATCTTACGGCACGAAAAGTTAGGCTTCGAGAATCTTGAATTTATCGTAAGCATCAAACATTCGTATTTGTCGCTATGCATGAATAATTGGGAGAATATTGACAAGAAACATTAAAGGACCAGAATATTGACTCACTTCTTTCAAATACCGCGGCCTATCTCACTCTCAGATTGAAGCCTAGCTCAATCGTTCTCGCCATCTCGTCTGTTGCCCTATTAATTAGGGTTTCCTTTGTTTTTCTCACAATCCCGTCAAGTTTTTTTTGGTTTTTTTACACTTTACTCCCTGAAAATAGTGATATTTTTATTTAGGGCATGAATAATTTATTTATAGCCTAGTAATCATAATAGCAACTTAGAACCCAATTAGAACACAAATTTAAAAAAATTATATTTAATAAATTTAAATCTTAAAGTATAAAAAGTAAATTTTATGGAAATTTATGAGTCAGGGTTTGAAAAATTATATTTAAGGGAAAAGTATGTATATCATAATAAATTAATACATAAGATTTTTAGACTCAATAAAAAATCCAAAATCAACTTAATCTTCTTCTCTAATAAAATCAAGCTAATTCACATTTACCCAGGGATTAGCTATAGATTAAACAAGATAGCTATCGTCCCAAGCTAATCCCTGGGTAATGTTTAAATTCAACAATATTTTACCTACGGAAGCTAATCTCTTTCTTAATAAAAATCCAAAGAAATAAATATGCGTAGGGATTAGCTACGGAACAATAACCATTGCTACTTTATCTAGCTAATCCCTAGGTAATTTTAAAGGCGCTTAATTTTACCCAAGGATTAACTAGGGAATAAATACCAATGGATAGTTTTCAATGCCAATCCATTGCTAAATATTAGGCGGGCAGTTCCCGCGTGATTTACTAACAGATTAGCTTGGGAAAATTTTTCTGTCAGTAATTCCCAATAAATTTCTTTGGGTAATCCCTAGGTAATTGTTCTAGCTTTTTTATCTAGTCATTCCTTGCTATTCCCTAGCTAATTACTACGGGAAATTTTCCCTAGGTAAATTCCATTGGCAATTAATAGTTTTCTTATAGTGAGACTAATCCATGATTCTTGAGACTAATCCATGATTCTTGTCTTGTAGTAGTGAGCCAAGTGCTTTATTTAATATGTACTAAAACCTCACGTTTACTTAAGTCCTCAAATCCAATCCATTTCATCAGTTCCATTATGAAGATCATCATTGGAGTTTACTGCTTTATGTGCATTGAGTTCTTGTTCATGAAACTAACTAAATATATAGGAAGTTTTCTTAAGGAACCTCTCTCATTTCTATTATGAGATTCCTAGGGGTTCAAACAACCATGTTACACTATGGTAATCAACTTTACTTCATTTACAAGTAAAGTACTTCTCATTCACATTCGACTATATTATTCTGCATCCTTTTACATGAATATTTTTTTTCTTGATAGGTAAGTACGTTCTTATTATACATTCTTATAGGCATTCCTATTGTGAACCAAGGCACCAATAATAAATTCCTCCATAGAGCATTTTTGTTATTCCATCATCTAATCCTTCTATGATTCATTCTTAACCTAAGATCTTATCCTTAAAATCCTTGGGTATTAAGTTATTTATATTAGCCTAAAGGTTTCTTTCCCCTAATAAAAACTTATGCTTGCATGTATATTATTTCTAACTGTTCAGGATCTGTAACACAATCCTTCAGTATTTTGTGTGTTCCTTCGCATTTCTGAAATGAACTAATACATTATCAATAACTTGGTTAGAGACGTTCATATATTTCCTTAAACAGTTCAATTCATTCCATAGGTAAGTTCATACTCTATTTTCATTCTTCCTCCAGTTAACTCTTCTTGCATTAGTAAATATATTCCTCATGACTACAACTATATTTGTTGTAATCTTTTTCTCCTATATTTTCCATTTCAATTCTCCTTAAAATGTATCACTATATATTACATCTGCTTGGTCACTGCTCTAAGCTAACTGTGAATCAAACTTCCTCATGGAAACAATATTTCTAACACTGTCATGTTCCAACTTTTGATCAATCTACTTCTTGCTAATCAAATTGAGTACATGATGTGATTGATTCATCATATAAGACATTAGATTCATCCTTCAAATCATGACCACTTTTCCTAACAATTACATCTTATTCTTAATCATTGGAAAATTTTACATGTCTCCTCAAAATGGAAAATCCAAATATTCATTATCAAAAAATCACTGCTTGTTCCCTCTTAGACCACAATCTAGCATATAACAAGATTAAGCTTTTTCTCTAACCAATTTTACTAAGTCAAGTCAACATATATCCTCACATAAAATCTACAATGTAATATGACATTGTATTATTTCTTCTTCTTTTTTTGACAAAGGTGACAAGCGCTAACCCATTAGGGATGGACAACATGGCTTAATGCCGCGTGCCCTCACCTTGCGGTCATGGGGTGTTAAACCTGAGATCTCTCCCAACCAACAACACCATATGCAAGGGACCCAATACCAATAGGCTAAGAGGCCGTAATTGTATTATTTCATTGAGACTCTTCATCTCATAATCATCGAAGGAACCTGAAATTCAAGGGGTATAGAGACAATTAACATCTGACCACCACCTCTATCCTTCAATAAATATGAAAGAGTTTTATGTCATGTTTCAATAGTTTGCAATTATCTTAGACAATAACCTCAACATTCTGTTACTTGTTCACTTTTCTTCTTATCTCAGACCATCTCCTTGTTTTATACTTTATTTAACAAATATCCTTATAATAATACCTAGAGCATACACCAGGGATCCTTAATGATTTTCTTCTTTTCTACCTTTCTCTACCTCATTAACATGACAATTAAATTCTTCTACGTTGGCTTACATGATTATTTCATTCTACAGTTATGTAATTGGGTATTTCTTTATAACCTTATAAACATAATCATTTAAGGATTATTAAACAATTTATCTCCAATTTATATTCTACCAAAGAATTATTAAACAATTTATCTCCAATTTTCACATGGATATAATTGACACTTATTTTTACAAAGGTTAATGCCAGGCACAACTAAGACCTGTGGGTTATGACCCTACCACACTTTTACTATAGATCATTGATTATATGTCGTCTTACTCTAAATAAGCTATTGCACCAATACAAACACTTTTCCATTCTTCTTCTTGAAAATCTGGAAAATTCAACTTTTTAAATCACCATTATATCCGTTATAAAATAGCGTTGAAAAAATAGCCGTTAAAAAATAGTCATTATAATTATAGCCGTTATCCCCAATGGATGAATCCACACCACTATCAAAACTATAATCAATACAAAAGACAACCAAGACTCTATCTTTTTGACAACAATCGTGGACATCGTTGATATTTGCCCAATACCTACGCTCATTGGGAAACATTCACCACTCTTCAAACATTTAATTCCAAGCTACACACATTAAAGCCAAAAAGAGCGAGTTTTCATCAAATATAACCATAGTTTGATGATATTACTCCATTCTCGAGGAGATAATTACTCCATTCTCGAGACCATCATTTGGAGCCATGACACTCCATCATCTTCATTAAGACACAAGAAGACTTCACGATAACTCTTATCTTTCATGAAAACTTGGGTAGCTTTGAACATGTCTTCTTTTGTAAAAAGGAAACTCATTGTGTTAATAACCTCGATGCATTCTCCTATTGTATGCTTCTCTTCTACTCGATTCACCTTCATAGCATCGAGATATAGATCATTCTCACGCTCTCGAAAAGCAATGTATTTATCCATGAATGAATCTTGGGGATTCTTTCCCTTTCTTTCCCTTTCGTTCCCTTTATTTTTCTTGGTTTATCCTGATCTCCAAGTCCTCAGTGCATTTCACTAGTTGAACTTTGAGGTTGTGCGATAAGTGGTTGAGTGCATCGAGGTCCACTTGCATATTCTCATCATCCTTTGTCTTGGTGATGATTGTGCTGGGTCATTTGGAGTAAGAACACTTGAGGTTGGAATGTACACCGGTGACTCAGAAAATTTTTCATAATCTTCTATACCACAAGAGCGTTTGCCTTCGGCATATCTCCCTACATAATTAATGTATATTTGTTAGCAAAAGTAAAAAAAATCATAAGAGTGAATAATATTAGAAAATATATTATTACCCTCATAAACTTTCTGTAATGCCACAAAATATGGAAATGGTTTTTATGTCATCTCCCTGCTTCTTTATTCCTTTGTTTATTTTGCTCCAAATTAAATAAAAGGCGATGTCGTGTATATCATTCATTATTTATTTGATCTATACGTACCTCAAATAGTGGTGCCTAAACATCATCAGGGGCCAATAAAAAGTGCCTTTCATAATCCCATCCAAAGCCACTAAATTCAACAAGTCTTTTTAAAAGCTTGTAGACTTTTTTCAACTAATGTTCTAATGCTTTAACTTGGTTGATGGTATAGCTTTCATTGGAAAACTGGTTCATCATGTCGTGCAATATTTTATTCCATGCTTCTTTAGCCCATCCATTTTGTGAACAATATGCAAGAACATTATACTTAACCAATAGTTTTACTAAGTGAGCCTTGTGAATTTCATTCCACTTTGCTCTACTTTCATATTTACCTTAGCTTGCCATTTGCCTATAATACATTGTTAAAGTCACAAATGAGCATAAAATTTTTAACAATATATATATAGATATGGTGGTAATTTAGACAGAAACTTCAATTTGAAACAACTTAAACAAATCTACTTATATTCAAACATGGCTCATTCACTAATAATAAGCTTAAGTCATCATGATTTGTGATGAGTGAAATTTATTACATGATCTATGCCTAGAAACCATCATTACTAATGCCACAACCAATTAGTTAAGCAATATTAATGACTTATGATGATTAATATAGAGATTTGCTCAATTAGACAAAGCTCAATTTACAACATAAAGATTGTTGTGTTTATGTTAATCTGTAGATAGAATGTCTTAGCCCTCTCCCTTATTTGATAGATTTTTTTTTTTTTCATTTTTGAACTTCTGTGATTATGTTACCATGCTGAAGTGAGGTTTCAAAACTTTATGTAGTAATGAAGCATTCCCATAGATAATCCCGACAATTGATCCAATTCGCATTTCATCAAAATAGTCATGGTTAAACAAAGAGTGGATCAACATGGTTGGAATTGCTTCATTGAAAAGATTAGAAATAATAATAAGGATGTGCAGCAAACAATCCATTCATTTGCCTAATCTTCCATGAAGCTCCATAAAACACAAAGTTCTTATATAGCAAAGTTATAAATAGCAAGAGATACAATCACATGAAATTTTGTATTCAAAATCAAATCCATCCATCCAAGAAGGGACGGAACCAGAACTCATTGGTAGAGGGGGCTGGGGCAAAATGTAAAAAAAAAAATTCCATCGAACATAACAATTGCTTTCAATATACAATAGTGCGCGGCAAGATATATATAATTTTTATTAAAACAACCACAATTTTAATATATATATCTAAAATATATAACATTTATCTATGCACACTCGAACTAGAACTACCACCGGGAGGGGTGTCTGGACGTGGATGCATGCGACTAAGAGGATGTAACTACATACAGCCGAGTTTGTATTTTTTGAAAACATTGCAGAATCTCCTTATTGTCAATAGTTGCAAAAACTTTCTTCACGATATAGACAACCATGTTATCATTCATCTAGTTGTCTCCCATTTTGTTGCGCAAGTTAGTTTTCACAACATTTATTGCCGAAAATACCCTCTCAACACTAGTTGTCGCAATGGGCAAAACCAATGCCACCTCAATAAGGTGATAAACGAGCTAGTGGAAAATAGCATGTTTTCCTATCTCAACCAGCTTTCTAGCAAAACCTCCCAAGTCCCCAACATTTGCAAAATCATCATCATGCCATTCATCATAAATAAAAGTGGCAAGTTGATCCTCAAACATCATACTTTTCGGTCGTAGAAGTCTTCGTGGAAACATCTCTTCAAGACGAAGTAGCTTGTGGATGTTTAATTTGGAGAACAAGTCTCTTGGATCAAGGCATGACCCGAGAAGAAGTAACTCCGTGCTAGTTTCTGGGAAGCGGGTTTGCATTTTTTGAGTAATCAAATCAATAACCTAACATTGCAATAGTGATAAAACCAATAACAAATATTAATAAACTATTAAATTAATGAGATTTATAAAAGCATAATAAATAAAAATAATAATTAACTCACAAAAAATTTCTACACAATAATGAGTAATGAATTGCCCTTCCCATCTAGAACAACCACGAATTCTCATATTATCCTCTATATTATATTTGAGTTTTTTTTTATGAATATATATGTTGAATTTTTATAATTTTATCATTTTTTTCGAGCCAATATATTCAATATTAATTTCTTAAAATCCCAAATCAATTTATTTAATATCTAAAACAAAAAGCATATTAATTTGTTGATTTTATCATAGAGAATAAAAAAAGAAAAAAATGCAGTATGTGTGGATCGAACAATGCGCTCATCAAATCTTTATTTAGACACTCTACCAACTTAGCTATTCAATAATGTATTAATAATCACTATACTCCGATGGAAAGGGGGGCTTCCCCTCGAGCTGCCGGGCAAACTCCGGGGACTCGCCGATGCCGAGGGGGACTGAAGCCCACTCTAGCCCCCCATTAGTTCCGTCCCTGCATCTAAGCAAAAGAACACAACTACAAATAAAGTTGACCAAGCTTTGTATTTTATAATCCATTTATATAACTAAATCCCTTCTAAACAGATGCAGAAGAGTTAGAATCTCTAAAATACTTCAGACTTGAGTCATCTGAATCATCCATATGGCCAGTTTGCACTTTGAATTAGAATACATGATTCACAAACTTGCAGCTGCAGAGGTAATAAACTTAGAAAGCAAGCAGAAACTTATGGAGCTCATAAAGTCCTGGGACTACAAAGTCACACTAAGAATGACTTTAACCAAGGACAAGTTCAACATGATTTTTAATCATAGCCAACTGATAAAAACAAAAAACAAAAAGCATATGTTCCTAGCAAATTGAATAAAAAACCATAAAAACAAAAAATAGTCTTTTATCATCTATCAAGACTATCGAAACACAATCTAAGTACTTAACAAGGAAGTGCATTACAGGACCGCAAAGCTACAGTTTATCCCTCTATTAAACAAATAGAACTCAATCAATCAAAACACCACTAAAAACAAAAACAAACAAAAAAAAATCATCATCCTCTTTGAATTCAATTAATAAAACAAAAGATAATAGAAGAAGAATAATGATGATCTTAGGAAGGTAGCGATTATCCCGCGGGCTAGTCAGATCCAAGGTTCCACAAAGAAGAACAAACGTAGAACCAAAAGAACCAGAGAAAATACTCTGAAATTCAGAAAAATATTTTTATTCAAAACTCAATAATGAAAAATCAACCCACAAGCCGGGTTAAATAGCTTTCAAAGAATAACCTAGAAACCCTATTACCTTATCTAAATTTGCTAAAATTGATAAATTATTATTTAAAACTAAACTTATCTAAATTTAAATCTCTAAAAAAATCAGGATAACTCCTAAAAATCCGAGATCAAATCAGTTCAAATTCTTTCCTAATTTAGCATATAAAATTTTACCAAAAATAGAAAAAAGAGAAAACCCTAATTAGGTAGGATAAAATATTTCTAAACATAAAAATAAAATAATTAAAATTCTCTCAAATATGACGTCCCCATGTTGTGTGCACATGAAAGAGCTTTCGAATTGGGGATTGAGCGGGCAATTCCGATATCAAGAGCCAAAATTACTAGCCAAAATCTGAACCACACCCAAAACCAACCCAATCTGCTTGGGCCCGACTTGATAACTTTTCGTAAAGGCGTTGATTTTGGCGATATTTGACTTCGAGCCTCCTACATCAAATAACAAGAAGAATAAGAACATATTGTCAAATCTTAAAACAAGAAATTATCAAATATGAGATGTGAACCATACCAAATACAGTAGCTCCGCAGCGGCACAAGAAGAGAGTGCATGCAAGATGTGGACAGGAGGTGGTTGTTGCGAGGCCGAGAGAGATCAGAAAGGGGAGGGCTCCAACTTCATCACTGCATCGCGGTGGCTCTAGCCAAGCGACTCGCTTGGCAATGACGACAGTTAGTGCACACAAGAAGTGTATAGGAGCGGTTGTTGCGAGGGATGAGAGAGATGGGAAGGGGACCGATGGGAGAGAGATCGGGAAGACTGTCAATAACTTTCAAAATGTCTTTTTCTTTTGATCCCCAAAAGATAATTTTCCTATATAATGGGAGGATTTTATAAAAATTTCACACTCAAAAAATTATGTAATAATATAACACTCCAAAATATTTTTTTTTCATAAAATCTCAAATTATGTAATAATATACGGATTCCAATGGCTATCCAAAGAGGCCCTTAGAAATGAGAGATTTTCAAGTTCTATCTCTTTAAAACTAATTACTAAAATTTAAATTTAAATTTTTTCCTTTTGATATTGAGAGGGTTATTTTTGTCATTTGTTCAGCTGCTAAACCCTAACTATAATCGTCTTGTTGCTTCTCGCTTCTCGCGGGAAGTGGGGTGAAGAAAAAAAAACATTGATAGGAGTTGAGAAAAGGATTCACCAAATCATCCAATTGAAAGACGAATTCCAAAATTTCCGCCATTTTTGATCCTGTTTTTCCTGATTTTTCGTAAACCCTACTAATCTCTAACCCCAAACAATCTAATCCTAGAGAATGTCAGCGAAATGGCGAGCTTTGCAACACCGCCATCGTTACACCTACACCTCCATCGTTTTCCCCCAATCCTTCGTCCAAACCCTGGACGAAATCCCTCCGGAGAAGCTCCCATCCTCCGATTTCTCCTCCAACTTGAGAAATTTGATTTCTTTGACTTCCACCTACTCTCAAATCTCTACCGCAAAGGACCTCGCCGCGTCTTTCACCCGCCTCCTCGCAGCTGCAGCCCCCTGATCTCCCCTACGTGGCTGTTCGCCTGTACCTCGAGATCCTCTTCCTCGAGAACTCGCTCCCGCTCCACCGGACTTTGATCTCAGCGCTTGCCAAGACGAGAAAGTCTCTTCCTTTGATCGAAAGTTGCTTCCTTTCTTTGTGTCGGGAATATGGCGCCATGGGAAAAAGTGGAAAAAACGGTTTTTGGTATCCCGGGCTGCGCTCTCGTTGATTGGGTATCCGAAGTTGGGTGTTCTGAGCGATGCTTTGAGGGATTGTGCTGAATTAGTGGCTTTGGATATTGCTACAGGGTTGGCAGGCGTGATTTCAGATATTAATGAAGGATCTCGGCCTTCACCCGTGGTCATGGAGCAGTGCCAGGAGGCAATGTCGTGTTTATACTACTTGCTTCAAAGGTTTTCTTCTAAGTTTGTGGGGTTGGAGGAGGACTCGAATGTTTTTCAGAGCGTTTTGAAGACCGTTTTGAGTGTTTTGCAGTCTTCTGGTGCATTTTCGAGGGATTGCTTGGTAGCTTCTGGTGTGAGCTTTTGCGCGGCAGTGCAGGCTTTTATGAGCCACAAAGAACTGTGTGGTTTCATATCAAGAGGGCTGTTTGGCGTTTGTGATGTTGGTGTAGGAAATGGAGATTTGGCTGTGAAGAAGGTCATGCCTGATGGCGATCTGTATTTAGAGATCAGGGATTTATCGAGTTTGAGCAGGCTTTGCTTGTTGAGAGGGATACTGACAGCAATTCCGAGGACTGTGCTTAATGCTTTTGTGTTAAATAATGGGTCTATATGGACTATTTTGTATGATGGGATTCTTCCGGAGCTATGCAAGCATTGCGAGAACCCAATTGACAGTCATTTCAATTTCCATGCACTGACTGTGATGCAGATTTGTTTCCAGCAGGTAAAGACATCCATGTTGGCGGAACTTGCTGATTTTTCAGGGGATTATGATGCCATTCCTGAAGAAATGTCGAACCGTGTATTAAGAATTATTTGGAATAATCTTGAGGACCCATTGAGTCAGACAGTCAAGCAAGTACATCTCATCTTTGATCTTTGTTAGATGTGAAGTCATCTCTATATTCAAGGGAGGGTTCTGAGAGGTTTAAGTTGTTCCTATGCAAGATTGCTGTTGATCTTCTAAAGTTAGGGCCTCGCTGCAAGGGCAGGTATGTTCCTTTGGCTTCTCTTACCAAACGCTTGGGTGCAAAGTCTCTTCTTGAATTGAATAATAAGCTACTTTTTGAGACAGCCTATGCTTATGTAGATGATGATGTTTGTTGTTCTGCCACATCATTTTTGAAATGCTTCCTTGAGTGCTTGCGGGATGAGTGCTGGAGCCTTGATGGTATTGAGAATGGATATGATACTTTTAGAGGACTGTGCTTACCTCCTATATTGCGTGGGCTTGTGTCTGGCAATTCAAAACTTCGAACTAACTTGAACACTTATGCTCTTCCTGTTGTCCTCAATGTTGATATGGATGGCATATTCTCAATGCTTGGCTTTATTTCTGTTGGGCCCAACGGAGAAGAGAGCAAGTTCAGTGCAGATCTAAACACTGATCAGCGTGTAGCTGCACTTGTCTCTTTACTCAAAGTTTCTCGCTCTCTCGCTCTTATGGACGGGGACATTGATTTAGACCAGGAATCCTTACTACAAGAGGATATATCTTGTCATGTTGCTGTTGTGTGTGTGAAGGGAGTTAATGTTAGACTTCCTGTTGAGTGGTTCATATTAGCACTGACACATGCTGATGACAGTCTACGCATAGATGCTGCTGAATCTCTCTTTTTGAATCCCAAGACAGCTAGTCTTCCATCTTCCTTGGAGCTCAGCTTGATGAAAGGAGCAATGCCATTGAATATGCGCTGTTCTTCAACAGCTTTTCAGATGAAGTGGACAAGCCTGTTCAGGAAGTTCTTCTCTAGGGTCCGGACAGCACTGGAGAGACAAGTGAAACAAGGCTCATGGTTGCCTATCGAGTCTTGTAATGGTAATGGTGATGGTTATGACAATGTCACTAAGGATCTTGTGGCCTGTGGGGCGGAGAACCTTTTTCATTTTATGAAGTGGCTGAGTTGCTTCCTCTTCTACTCTTGTTATCCTTCTGCTCCCTATGAGAGGAAAACTATGGCCATGGAACTTATTCTTATAATGATGGATGTGTGGCCTCCAATCCCTCTATCTCAAGGTAATCACTGTCTTTATCCTTATAAGGAAGAGTTTACTTCAGCAGATTCAACATTGTTACTAGTAGGATCCATAATTGATAGTTGGGATCGATTAAGAGAAAGCTCTTTTCGCATTCTCTTATGCTTTCCAAACCCTCTTCCTGGAATTTCCTCTCAGGATACATTACTTGAATTGATTAGATGGGCAAAGAAATTGGTATGTAGTCCACGCGTGAGAGAAAGTGATGCTGGTGCCTTGACCTTTCGCCTCATACTTAGGAAGTATGTAATTCAACTTGGATGGCAAGTTGGGGTTTCAGATAAAATCTGCCTAGATTCTAAGAAGATGCTAAGAAATGGGGAAAAACGAGATGTTATAATTAAGGCTCCTGTTGTAGAATACATTTCATCACTTATTCAGTGGCTGCGTGTTGTGGTTGAGGAAGGTGAAAGAGATCTTTCTGAAGCATGTAGAAACAGTTTTGTTCATGGAGTATTGCTCACACTCAGATACACTTTTGAGGAATTGGATTGGAACTCTGAAATTGTCCTGTCAAGCAGCTCTGAGATGAAGTGTTTACTAGAGGAGCTCCTTGATCTAGTTATGCGAATAACATCATTAGCTCTTTGGGTAGTTTCTGCAGATGCATTGTCAATCCCTTATGACATGGGCCGATATGGTTGAGGGTGATGGTTTTCTTTCAGAATTGCCAGTGGAAATGAATGGGCCTGAATCCCTGTCAGAGCCAGTAGATGCAATTAAAAAAGCAGAGGATGCCGTCAGACCAGCAGAACAAGTTGTTATGGTTGGCTGTTGGCTTGCCATGAAGGAGGTATTTTAGTTGTCTCCATTGATCACTCCTTTTTTTTGCATTCCTGTAGTAGGAAGCATCAAGCTATTATTTTCATTTCCTGTTGTTTTTCTCATTTAGTTCTCTCTTATGTATTCGTAGCATGACAGGCATGTTGAATTTTATGAATGATTCAATTTTCCAATTTTTTGTACCAGAGGAGGATATAATAAAACCAATATTTGGCCATACTTCTGTATGTTATAACAAAAAGGCATAAGCTCATTTAATGCTCTATCTTAATTTCTCATTGAGTCTCCTGGTCAAATTCAAATTGTAATTTAACTTTATTAATGATAAGTTATTTTATTGTGATTTGACATAAGATATACAGAATCATGCTTTCTAAGATTTGAACGAATGGCATCAGAGGTTTTCGTGATCTGCGTTCCTTACAAACCTTTTCTTCACTTTTATAATGATTAATATGATTATGCATTTGTTTCTCCTTCTATCAAGTGGAGCCTGTGTGTGTGCCTGATTTTCATTATGATTTTGCATTGTATTTATTTAGTTGGGCTGGACAGAACCAATGTTAGCAATGTTATTTACCATGTTCAAGTTTTTATTATTTAATTTAGGTGTCCATTAGTACTTTCAATCATACCTGCTGACATAATCATTCTTGTTTCAGGTTAGTCTTTTGCTTGGGACTATCATCAGAAAAATTCCACTGCCAAGCTCCTCCCAGGCAGATATATCAAACTCTGATTTTTGTCATAGCAATGATGATGCAGCACATATGATTTCAGCGCCTGAACCAATACTTGATTTGAAACAATTGGAGACCATTGGGAACCATTTTCTCCAGGTCCTTCTGAAAATGAAGCATAATGGTGCAATTGATAAGACAAGAGCGGGCTTCACTGCCCTTTGCAATCGTCTGCTGTGCTCTAATGATCCAAGGTGCATTTTTTCCCAAGTCTATTGAAATACTGGTGTTTGATTGATTTGGTATCTCTATGAATGTTGACTGCCTAGTGACATTTGGTAGAATGATTTCTTTCTTTCTATATTTTTAATTGTTCAGGAAAGCATATGCATTATTTACTTACACAAGAAAATCTCTGGGACAGTTTTCATGGTGCTTTGCCGAACTGATGGTAATTTACCAATTTTCTTTTCACCAGGCTTTTGCAAAATGACAGAAACTTGGATGGAACAGTTGATGGACAGGGACAATTGCAAAGGGCAGACTGTGGATGATCTGTTGAGGAGGAGTGCAGGAATACCTGCTGCTTTTATTGCTTTTTTTCTTTCGGAGCCAGAGGGGACACCAAAGAAACTGCTTCCATGGGCGTTACGGTTTCTCATAGATATTGCCAGCAAGTCAGTCTGCACCATGTGTGAAGATGGTAAGCGGAATGGCAAAGTGCTGCTTGAAGACTATATACAAAATCTTGATGGGACACCATCAGAGACAATAACTAAGGAGGTCGATGTTAGCTGCAGATCCTCTAAGAGCCGGGATGAGGGTGTGGTGCCCACCGTACATGCATTCAATGTGCTTAGAGCTGCTTTCAATGATACAAACTTAGCAACTGATACATCAGGTTTCTGTGCGGAAGCTCTGATCATTTCAATAGGGGCTTTCTCTTCTCCTTATTGGGAGATCCGAAACAGTGCTTGTCTTGCCTACACTGCTTTAGTTCGCCGTATGATTGGATTCCTTAATGTACAAAAACGTGAATCAGCACGTCGTGCATTGACGGGGCTTGAATTCTTCCATCGGTAATTCTCTCTCAACTGTTAATTTTGAGTTTTTCCACACTTACTACATTTCTTCGATGACTCCTTTGGTTGCCCATTTTTTAGCCTTTCTCTAGTTCAAGCCCTCTTATGGGTCTTTATACTAGTTCTGCTTTGACAGACGTGGATCTTGTCTTATAATCTGGCATGTAGTTGTATTCCATGGCCGGTCATGAAATTTCTTGTTATGAAGTTGAAGCTGTTTCCTTTGATTTCAGTTTTTAACCATTTTTTTTTTCATTAGAAACTAGAAGAGAACACTTGCCTGCCTTTGATTTTTAGGGCTTTGGCATAATGTTGACCAGTTTTCTCTTGACATTTTAACAAACCCATCAAACTGTATCTTGTAGGTATCCAGCTCTACATCCTTTCCTGTTAAGTGAATTGAAGATTGTGACTGAAATGCTTGGGGATGGGCTCTCCAGGCCGGTTGAATACATGACAAAAGCCATCCACCCAAGCTTGTGCCCAATTTTGATTCTTTTGTCTAGACTTAAGCCTTCTCTTATCAGCTCTGAAACACAGGATGCATTGGATCCGTTTCTGTTGGTGCCTTTTATCCAGATGTGTGCAACTCAAAGCAATTTCAGAGTTCGGGTCCTGGCATCAAGGGCTTTAACCGGTTTGGTATCTAATGAAAAATTGGTCTCTGTTCTTAGTGAGATAGTCCATTGTTTGCCAAATGGGCCGAAATCAGATGAATATGGCAGCAGATGTTTCAGTTATTCCAGCATCAGTTAGCAGTAAATTTGATGGAGGTGAAACAAAAACTTCTCGCCCTATTTCTTTCAACTCAGTTCATGGAGCTCTCTTGCAGCTATCTTCGCTTCTGGATATCAACTGCAGAAGTTTGCCCGATACCACCAAGAAAGATCAGATTCTTGGTGATTTGGTACAGGTTCTCTTGAAGTGTGCATGGATCGGTAGCATGAAAACATGCCCTTGCCCTACTCTAAATGCCTCATATCTACATGTTTTAGATCAAATGCATGGGATTGCGAGGTCATATGTTGGTAGCCAACATATTACTGCCATCAGAATATTGTTACTTGAGTTATCATCTGAATACTTGGGCATGGAAAAATCTCATGGTCTTGCTTGGCACGATCCAACTAAAGATGATCTAAGAAGAGATGCAGTTGCATCATATTTCTCTTGCAGATTTGGAGAAAATGTGGAGGACCTGGAAGAAGGTTTCCACTACTTTCAAAGATCTCAGCTCCTTCCTTCCATATCTGAGATGCCTATGAATGAGATCTCTGTTTCTGCCCTTCAGGAGCAAGTGATGTTCTGCATTTCTGATGCCACTTATGAGGTCAGAACTGCAATATTGAAAAGCTTTTCACTTGGTGCAGCGTTTGAAACCTATTTATTTTGCAAATGATGTTATCTACATCTGGGCTGAGAACCATCTTCAATCAACAGTAATGAAGCTTTTGGATGTGGAAGAAAATCCTAAATGTCTTTATTACTGTCTGAAGATTATTTTTTCATGGAATGTCCTCCAGCTTGAAAAATCCAACGTTCTGCAATGTCGAAAGACCACATATGATTTTGAGTCTGTTTCTTGCTTCTGGAACAGATTGGTTCATTTGAACAGCACTGTGAAGCGAATGAAGCCAAGAGAGACCCTTCTGTGTTGCATGGGGGTATGTGTTAAGCAGTTTTCTGCATTGCTCAAGAACTCAGTATTCATTAACCATGGAACAAATGGAGTGTTTGTTCGTGATAGCGGCAGAGAAGACAAATCAACAAAAGAGCTTGAAGCCTATAAATGCATTGAATCTTTCATTATTCTGGTTAAGCAACGCAGCTTGCCATCGGAGCCGGTGAACATGAGGAAGGCAGCAGCAGAATCAATAATAGCATCTGGGTTGCTTGAAGAAGCCGTTTCAGTTGCCTCATTAGTTTCAAACAACCAAATTCTGGATGAAGAATCACATGTTTTTGATATAGAAGAGGTGAGCTCCGAATTTGAGGTGTCAGATTTGCCTAATCTCTATGGTTGCAGGATACTGGACTTGTGGTTCACTTGTATCCGGCTGTTGGAGGATGAGGACGTTGTGCTTAGAGAAAGGCTTGCCAAGAATGTCCAAACATGCATAATGAACTCGAGGGGACTGAGCAGAAACCATTGCGGTGGCAGTGTGCCTAGTCAAGTGGCAAGAGTGATTGAATTGAGCTTGAAGTTTCTCTCTTCCACTTTTGGCCACTGGCTGAAGTACTTAGATTTCCTGTTGTTGTGGGTCTTTGACACTGCCAGTACAGTGAACTCCCTGGGGATCTTGTTCGGCAGATCTTACGACAAAGAGATTGATAACCATCATGAAGAGAAGTTGTTGATATGTCAAATTTGTTGTGCCCAGCTGGAGAAACTCTTGGATCACGAAGTCCTTGTCAGTTGGCCCATCTTCTGAAATCTGCAGTAAAGACAACATCGACATGTATTTCTTTGCAGCAGTGGAGGCTGAAGCTCATAAACCAATTAACATCATTTGCACGCAACTATTTTGAAACTGAGAGGACTGATTGGATTGGTGGCATAGGTAACCATAAGGATACATTTACATCACTATATGCAAATTTGCTTGGCCTTTATGCCCTTGCAAATGGTTCATCTAAGATTTGCCATTTACCAGAAGAACAATCTTATTCTGATCATAACCTTTATCTATCGGAATTTGCTGAGCTGAGAAGCATTATGGGACCATATCTTCGAAATCCTCTGATCTACAACCTGTATTCCTTGGTGATCAAAACACACGAGAAAGTTTTTGGTGTTTTAGCAGACCAAGAAGAATCTAATGAATGCTCGGCATTGGAAAACTTCGACCCTTACTTTCTTCTTAGATGAGACTCAGTATACTTGATAACAAGTATTCAGCTTGTGTAATTTGGATGATGTAGAATAGTTCTTTGGGCCATTCAATTGGAAGTGGTCCTCAAAATTTCAGAAACTTATAAGTTGTCTCAACGATCTCAGTAATGTTACCAGTGATTTCTTTGGAAATTTTGTACCAGTGATGAACTAATTGATTTAGAGGCTCTCTCAAGCACCTATATTCATTGGTTTTGTATATAATAAAACACCCGAATTACATAATTTTGACCTATCTATCTTATGTATTTGTGGTGATTTTGAAGTCATATTTTCAAATTTTAATTAAAACACCTCGCATTATCTATTTTCATTGCAAATAACCTTGGTTTTTCTTTATTCTTTCTTCTAATGTATCTCCTACTTCACTCTCTTCTAACCTTTGAGCTCTTTCAAATTCTTTATGTTATGACCATTTCTTTCTTAAGACTTGGATTTTATAGGGGGTTTAGTGTGACAGAAATAAATAAATAAAAATAAAATAAAAATAGAAAACCCTAGCTGCTGTGACTTGGTGGCTGTGAGAGCTGAGAGTGAGGGAGAAGGGTGGTGCCTTTGACTATAAAATGGCCAGCTTTCTTTTGGTGGAGCTCATGTTAAAGTTTCTGGTTTGATCTATAAGGGAGTGTGGTATTCCAGTTTTACAAGTTTGGAGTCTTGTTTTGTCTTGTTCTTTATGCAAATAGTATGAATCTATGGCTTTTGTTGGACTCTTCCAGATTGGGTGAAGAGAGTGGATTTGTGTTTTGTTTGGGAGCATAATGTTCTTTGTTTAATGTTGGGAGAAATTGGAGTCTAAAGTTTTGTAGCTTTACTGAGATAATGCCAATGCCCATATTATAAATCAAAATAAACTACCAACGGCCTCTTAGCTTATTGATATTGGTCCCTTGTGTAGAATTTTGTTGGTTGAGACAATCCGAGATTCGAACCCTCACGACCACAAGGTGAGAGCACACGCGCATAAATACCATATTATCCACCCCTGATTTTCGGGAGGCGCTTGTCGCCTTTGTCAAAAAATAAATCAAAATAAACTTCATGTTTTCCGTGATAGATGTGTTTCATTGGATCAGAGAATGGCTTCTTTTTGGATATCCATATCATTTAAAATTTGTTTCGTTGTTATAGTTTCCTTAGGGTTGAACATTATTTTATTTTATTTATTTATTTTATATATGTGGGACTATAGTTTTGTCCTACCATTCAATATGATCTCAAGCCTAAGGCCTTGTTTGTTTTATGGTTTGCCATGGTTTCGTAATGTATGGTATGATTTATTTTCTTGTTTGTTTTCGTTTCCATTCAGATGGTATAGTTTTCTACGTTTTTTTATGGTTTCCCGTGGTTTAAAAATTGTCATTTTTGTTGGATTTTTCAAACCACCGATTTGATGGTTTCTCATGGTTTTAATTTTTTTTCTACCAAAAATATCCCTACCAAGTTATTTCAATCCCCTCTTCTATACTACCAAAATCAAATAAAGTTATAATCTCCACAAAAAAAATCTTAGCTTTTGTTAATTTTGTATATTATTTTTATTATAATTTTATTATAATTTTATTAATTTTATTAATTTTATTAATTTTAAATTAATGGTTAATAATTTGATGTATATTTTGTAAGATTTCAATGAGATTTATTTATAATTTAGTTGAATTTAATTTTTCATTGAATTTAATAGGGCTTTTTGTAAGTGTACCCCTAAATAATTTTGAAATTGCGTATTTACCCCTGAATAAAACATAATTACATACATACCTCTAAATAATATGTAAAAATGCATTATATACCCACAGGGCTAATCAAATGAAAAACTGTCAGTTAACAAACGGTAAACATACGAAATGACCATTATACCCTTTACATATATACCCTGAAAAGTTTGTTTGACTGTAAATTTATAAATACACCCTTTAAAAATATGAAATTTAAAATAGCTAAAATATATAAAGAAGAGTATTTTGAAAATTTTCTAACCTTTAACCGAAGTTGTAACCATGGTTAAGATCATCTAATTAACTTCTATCATCGAAACCTAACAATATGGGCATATCCATAATTCAACTTGTTTTTCAGGGGTATACAAGCAATTATGATTTTTTTCGGGTGTAAATATGTAATTATGAAACTTCTGAAGGGTATATAATCAATTTTTTCAATTTAACATGGTTTCATATTAATTTGTATTTGAGGGTATTCTGGTCATTTTATTATTTCAGCAACCATACCATACTATTTTTCCAAACATGATAAACAAGAATTACAATACCATACCATACCATACCATACCATACCATACATTACCAAACCATAACAACCAATCATCCAAACAAGGCCTAAGGTTCACATGATTGTTTGGATACCATAATGCTTAATTTACAGAGCATGTTTGAATTTATGGAATTATTTTGGATTAGGAATGTCATGTCAGGGTATTATGGAATCTTTTTTGGCATAATATTCTAGAAAATTAAATATTTTTTATTTGATTATTTTGGATTCATTTAGAGGCACATGAGATGAGGAGTATTCTAATTAGGGTGTTTTGGAGAGAAGATGAGTTTCTTTATGCCTTCTACTATTTATTTTTTTTATATAAAAAATAAAGATTTGTATATAATCTTATATGTTGTATACAAATTTAGATCAAACTCATATATTTGACAAATTATTGATTAAACACTAGCTACTTGAATGACATGTTTTGGAAATTATTAGTTGTATGAATATTGGATTTTTGCATACTATTGTTTTGATACCGAAGTGATTTATATTATTAAATTTTTTTAGAAAAGTGGATAAATTTAAATTTAATAGTAAAAATATACATGGTACAAAGGTATGATCCTCTATCGAATTTGGTATATAGGATATGATGACCACCAATAATAAGCTCCCTCCATTCACTCCTGGGTGTCATCAAAATCCATCCCTTGGGGATACTTTCGTGGTTCTTAATGTGTGAACATCAAACTCCTCTTGATGATGAATTTCATTGTGATCAACTTCGACCTTTTTGACGCATGAGTTGCATCAAACCAAAAAGGTGTTAGGAAGTCGATATTTCAAATTATTTTCGTGTAAACATGTAGTTTGTTTTGAAAACATTTTCTATTCTGATTCAACCATACGTTCCAGGCTATGGTACTACAAGAAAACAGCTAAATAGCGACGGAAATTAGCAAGGGAAAAAAATTCATTTCAAATCAGTTAGAACTTTGCGTGGAGTCTGCGAGGGATTTTTCCCTAGCTAATTAGCTAGGGAAAAATCCATTGCTAACGTCATTATATAATTAGCGATAGATAATTGGGAAATTACATAATGAGCTTAGCGATGGAAAAATCCATTGCTAACTTCATTATATAATTATATATAAGATTAGCAACGGATTTTTCAGTCGCTACTTAGCTAGGGAATAATACGTCACTAATATCAATATGTAACATTGTGAATTATATATGAGATTAGGGACAGATTTTCCACGGCTAATCTCATTATATATCATTGTGTTATATATGAGATTAGCGATAGATTGTTCCCTATCTAATTTTCTAGGGAAAAATCTGTCGCTAATATCAATATGTAATGTTGTGGAATTATATATGATATTAGCGACGGATATGTCCGTCGCTAATTAGTTTGGGAAAAATGATATTAGCGACGGATCTTACCTCGCTAATTAGCGACGGAAAAATCTGTCGCTAACATCATATATAATTAATACAATGTTGGTGTAAATTAGCGAGGGGTTTTTCCCTTGCTTTTTTTTTTTGAAATATTATAATTTTTTTTTAAAGACAAAAATGCGCATCGTGGCCATTATTTACCAAAATAGGCATATGCATGCATTGTTGGTTGAATATGTAAGTCCCATTGATTTTTTTATTAAAACAAATTCATAAGAATCCAGCCGCTTCTTTCCCACTCCTCTCTCCGGCGTCTCCGCCATGATCATCAATAACTACAAACTCCGTAACAACATCCGCCGCTTCAACCTCTCAGGCATGGGTTGTAGCACCGGCCTCATCTCCGTCGACCTCGCCCGTAACCTCCTCCAGGTCTACCCAAACACCAACGCCCTCATCGTCTCCACGGAGATCATCATGTTGAGGATCAGGTATGTATAGATTGGATGATGATAATTAGTTCAGTGGAAAGGTATTGTAGGAAGCTACAGAAAAATGACACAGAACAAGCAATTTCATTAACTAGAGAAGAAGAACCAATACAACTACCACAAAGCCATTCTCATTGGCTTACAGGGAGGAACTGACTCCTGATAATTAGGTGCACTATCTCCACTACATTACACCGACTCACTGACCAGTCATAAGATAACTGAAATACTAATTCAACTAACAACATAATACATGAAATATAAACACATGAAATATAAACTAAGTCATACAATGCAAACAAGTGTATGACTGCCACTACAACTTTAATAACTTCAACACTTCCCCTTAATTAAAGCTGCACACACCTAGCATTGCTCTAAATTGACAATGCTTCTCACTGGGAAGTGCTTTAGTGAAAACATCTGCCATTTGATCATCAGTATTACAATATTTCAGAACTATTGATCCATCTGCCACTAGGTCCCTGATGAAATGAAAACAGATGCCAATGTGCTTTGTTCTATCATGGAAAAGAGGGTTCTTAGAGCTTGCAATGGCTGAATGATTATCACAGTACACCTCTGTTGCTTATGTTTGAGATTGACCAAAATCATGGAGCAATCTTCTAAGCCAAACTGCCTGACATGCTGTCGATGTTGTAGCAACATACTCGGCTTCAGTAGTTGACAGAGCAGTGATCTCTTGCTTCTTGGAGCTCCATGTGATAGCTGCTGACCCTAAGGTAAAAACATTCCCAGATGTTGATCGCCTGTCATCCAGTGATCCACCCCAATCACTATCAGTGTATCCAACCAATTTGAAGTTAGATACCTGACTGTAATGCAATCCATAATCCAAAGTTCCTGCTATGTATCTGAGAACTCTCTTGGCTTCACCAAAGTGAAGCTTGGATGGAGAACTCATGAATCTAGATAAGACTCCCACAGTGTACATGATATCTGGTCGAGTGTGAGTGAGGTAAATCAAGCCACCAACCAAGCTCCTATACTTTCTTGCATCTATATTCCCTGAACCATCATTCAGTTGAAATTTCTCATTTGTATTCATTGGTGTCGCTGCTCTCTTACATCCCAACATGCAGAATTTCTTAAGCAAATCTTCAACATATTTCTTCTGAGTAACATGAATTCTCTCCATCCCTTGTTTGATTTATAAGCCAAGGAAGTAGTGCAATACTCCTAAATCAGTCATTTCAAATGCTTTCATCATTCCAACTTTAAAATCTTCAACAAGACTTTGTGATGATCCCATGTAAATAATATCATCTACATATAAGCAAACCACCATCAATTCATCATATTCTTATATAGAGTAGGCTCACTGTCACACTTGGCAAAACCATTCTTCATGAAATACTCATCAATTTTACTGAACCAAGCTCGAGGAGCTTGTTTCAACCCATACAGGGCCTTCCACAACCTGTAAACCTTGGCTTCACTTCCTTGTATGATAAATCCTTCAGGCTGAACTACATACATCTCCTCTGAAAGGTCTCCATTCAGAAATGCAGATTTGACGTCGAGTTAATAAATAGGGCACTTTAATTGAGCTGCTAGTTCTATGAAGGTTCTCAATGTCTCAAAGCGAACCACAGGTGAGAAGGTCTCCTCATAATCTGCATTGTATTTAGTCTTGAACACCCATTTCAAACCAATTGGCTTCTTCTCTTGTGGCAGTTCAACAAGTTCCCATGTCTTGTTCTTGTGAATAGCTGCAATCTCTTCTTGCATTGCAACTTGCCACCTTGGATCTTCTGCTGCTTCTTCATACATCACTTGGTTTGAGAAACTTAACACAAAGCTGCAAGATTCATAGATCTCTCACAGTGATTTGACCCTTCTTGGAGATCCTCTTTTTGGAGGTGCTTCTCTTGGAGATGCTTCTGATGTGGAGTCACTGCTTGTATTGCTTTCACTTGATCTTTGTTCTGTAGACCGATTAATTGAGGAACTTCCTGCATTTTCTTGATTGGATAAGGAGCTTCCTGTACTTCCTTGAGTGGACATAGAAGTAGTAGCTCCATCAGTTATTATAGGATCAATGATGACTGTTAATGGAATTGTCTGTTGAGTTGGTTCATTTCCATGTTCATTGCCACACCAATCGCACTGAGATTCTTCATTGAACGTTATATTTCTACTAACCAATGTTTTCCCACTAACAGGATCAAAGAGTCTATATGCTTTTGATTCATTGCAGTAACCCACAAATATGCATTTCAGTGATTTCTCATGTAACACCCTAATCCCAATAGGGACACGTGTCACACCAGCCAGCTCAGGTGAGTACCCTGAGCCCAAGGCTGTCAAAACTGAAATACAAATCTGTGGAATAAACTGGAGATAGTAGAAATAAACATAATAAGTCTGTAACTCATCAAAAAAGAAGAGTCATATCTGATACAATACTCCACAAACGATACGTCTGGGTCTAGTCTCAAAAAGGAAAAGACATATATCTACAGAGTGCACAACAAAAGAAGCAACTATGGGATGCCAGAGCCAACTACGTCATCACTGCTCACCGGGTCTAGCCTCTACCCGGACTCCTGTCTGCTACCTGCACAAGGTGGGTGAGAAAAAGGGACTGAGCTACAGAGCTCAGTGATATGTGACCCCTACTGTCAGGTCCAATAAGACCTGTGCATCTGAACAAATATAATCATGTATATGGAAAATACATTGTACTCATATACATGTAGAAAGACAATAAAGCATGTAAGTCTATGCATTATCTTCCCAATCAGGAAGATCATCTAATGCAATGTCCGAGAAAACCCGGAAAGTCAGCGGTCAAAAACATGCACATCTATGCCTCATGAGATGTCTAGATATATGGCGTCTGTCGATAAGAATGCTTATTTGTAGGATCACTTGCTAAGATCTAGGATAAATAGCCAGGTGAGGTAATCCCAATCCCGGAGGTACGTATGTGGCCAAGTGAGGTTTCCCCCAATCTGGGTCTTCACTTGTCCCAAAGAGTTGGGAAAGGGATTTAAAATAAATACATTTTGAAAACAAAGTTTTGATGCTAGAAATTCATTTGGAAACAAGAAAACCTTTCCCCTACTCGGTATCACGCTCTGCATAGCAAGGACCGTCTAACAGGATGCAAAAATCGATGCTCACGTCATATATCTATCTCATATTTATCTCAATGATCTACAGCTAGTCATATGCAGAAAGCTAGTCATATGCAGAAAACATCAATCTACAATAGCTGTAAATAATCAGAATCATTCTCAAAACCCGGAATAAAACCATATCCGAAGAATATAACTGAAAACACGATAAACCTCGATCAAAATACAAGAATGTCCAGTAGGTCCACTCACCTGAAATCCTAAGCAAGTCAAGTCTGACTTGGACCTCCCGAAGACCCCGACTTGTCCTTCCCTTTCCCTTGCAAACATAACCGTTTCTAAATTAGATTCTAGTTCATTATCTTAAGTATTCATGGGCCCAAGTCATTGACGTTTAAAGGCCCACAACTTAACTATGGTATTATAGGTTAATTAAATCCAATAATAGCTTCTACCAAAACAAAAGATAGCAATGTAGCCTCCTTTTAGAAAATCTGGCTGATATAGGAGAATAAACACTAACACAACCAACAACTATGAAACTGCCCATATACTTTCACTGGAACAATCCATCGAACACTTGAGAGGCATAATAAAACTCAAAAGAACAACTCTTTTCTTTGATTTCTTGATCCCACTTGAATATAAAGCAAGCAAGCTGCAACTCTACACAAGGACAACAAGCACCAAAACAACAAGAACGCCTTCATCACAAACCATAACACAACCAATTCAATAACAGCAGCAACAACCCTAACAGCCCTAGCTATAACAAACAACAACAAGAACAACATCATCTACATCAGCACCAAAATCAGAACAATGAGAACAAACAACAACAGCAGTGACATTATCTTCAAATCTGAGATTCAGCACAGAATTCTTCATCAACCAATTGAATACCTTGCAAGGCCTAGTTTACCGGACAAACCGCAAGTGCACCGATACAAGACCGATCGGTGCTCAGTTGGCCGGAAACAACACAGATGTGAGGAGCGAGAGAAACTCGGTGTTGTTGAGGAGCGGAGACGATGATACGGTGAAGCGATGTCGTAGCCGGTCTTGTTGTAGCGGTTGAAGAGAAGTGGAACTCTCAACTGGCCTCCCTCCAAAGAACGATCCCTTGCCCCCTAGAAGCAGTCCCTTTCCCCCTAACTCTATGTTCGCCAATCCTTGGGGACACATTGAGGCACCCCCTTCAACGGAGCATGCAGAGCGCCAGCTCCTACTTGATTTTTTTTACGCTTCATCCCGTCACAGCTTGTGCGGGCTGTGATCACCCACGCCTGTTCAACACCTCCTTCTTCTCAGCTATCAAGTAGTTCCCCTCTCCTTCAACTCTGGCTCGACCCAATAGCTTGGCAACCCACCTCTTATGTGTTAAACCCAACTACTACCCATTCAAAATAATTTGTCACAAGCCAAGCTAATACTTCCAAACTTTACTTTAATTACCCTCCAATAAGTTATTTCAAAACATTATTCAAACATCTCTCATTACTATAAGTTACACTAACCACATTTAGGTGCTTGTAACTCCGGTATTTATTTAATATTTGCAACGTATTTACAAAGAAAACCGGGGCGTTACATCTCATCTAGCTTTTGACGCATATGTTAGGGAATTAGAGTATATGCAATGTGCCAAAAACTTTTAGACGAGTAACATTTGGCTTCATACCTGACGCCGGGCGGGGTAACGATTATCCCGAGGCTAGCCGGATCCAAAGACCGCAAGGAAGAACAAACGAAGAACCAAAAGAACCAGAGAAAATACTCTGAAATTCAGGAAAATACTTTTATTCAGAATTCAATAATAAAAACCTAACCCACAAGCCGGGTTAACTAGTCTCAAAGATTAACCTAGAAACTTTATCATCAATCTAAATTTGCTAAAATTGACAAATTATTATTTAAAACTAAACTTATCTAAATTTAAAACTTTAAATAAATCAAATAACTCCTAAAAATCCGAATCAAATCTGATTCAAATCTTATCCTAATTTGGCATATGAAATATTACCAAAAATAGAAAAAAGATCGAAAACCCTAATTCGGCGGATTAAATATTTTAAAAATAGAAAAAAAATAAACTAAAGTTCTTTCTAATATGGCGTCCCCATGTCGTGCGCGCCGCAAAGAGCTTTCCAAATTGTTGTTGAACGCCTGATTTTGATATTGGTAGCCAAAGTTATGGCCAAAATACCAAACCACACCCAAAACCGACCCAATCTTGGAATTGACTCGATAACTTCTCGTCTTTAAGGTTACCCGCCAACCCGGCACCAACATTTGACTCGAGCCTCTTGCATCAATACCTTTCCAAGCTTCAAATGGGGTTTGATTGAAGACAACTCTTGTTGGTGAAATATTCAGAAGATAGATAGTCGTTGATACAGCTTTTGCCCAGAAATTATTTAGAAGACATTTCTCCTTCAACAAGCTTCGAGCTATCTCCATGACAGTATGATTCTTCCTTTCTGCAATGCTGTTCTGCTCAGGTATGTATGGTGCTGTGAGCTCCCTGTGTATGCCATGGTCTTCACAAAACCTCTTGAAATTGTTTGATAGAAACTCCCCTCCACGATCAATGCGCAGGACTTTGATGAAGTTGCCACTTTGCCTCTCCACTAGAGCTTTGAATGTCCTGAAGTATTCAAATGCTTTTGCCTTTGATTCAAGAAAATATACCCAACTATATCGAGTATAATCATTTGTGAATAATAGGAAATAAGTACTTCCACCAAGAGACTTGGTCTGCATGGGTCCACATAGGTCTGCATTGATGAGTTCAAGTGATGTAGATGCTCTCCATGCTCTGCCAGAGGGAAATGAATGTCTTGACTGCTTGCTAAGGATGCAGGCTTCACAGATTTCAAATTGAGTGATGTTTGGAAGGCCTTGAACCATATGTTTGTGGTGTAATAGCTTCATACCTTTGAAATTTAAATGTCCATACCTCAAATGCCATTTCATTGAGTTTTTGGGTATCTGATTTTTGTTCCCATTTGCGAGGTTTGTGTTTTATCTCCTCGATTGCCTTCTCAGAATCGGTATGACTCTCCATCTTTGAGACTTCTAATGGAAACATGTTGTTTTTGGTTATGTGAACACTTGACAGTTCCAAACCAGTGGCCTTATCTTTGATAATGCATGCCCTATTATCAAATAGGATGTAATAACCATTTGACAACAATTGACCCACACTTAACAGATTGTGTGCAATACTTGGCACATACTGCACACCATGCAACAACTTCACCTCGTTTGAGGTTGTCTTGATGGCCACCACACCTTTGCCTTCAACTTGTACCTCTCCTAATCTCATTGTTTGTTTCTGAGATTCATCAAGCTCCTTGAACAAAGTCCTGACTCCTATCATATGATTTGAACAACCACTATCCACAATCCATATGCTATCATCTCCATCTCCTGCATCATGGTGAGTCATGAAGAGATTGCTTACAATGGTGTCTTCTGCCATATTCACACCTCCTTTGTCTTTAAACCAACAATCTGCCTTCTTATGTCCAAATCTTTTACAGATATGACACTGAATGTTGCCTCTTTGCCCTCTCTGCTCATTGTTGTTGTTGCCTCTTTGATCATTGTAAGATTGTTGTCTTGTATCTGAGCTTCTCCCTCTTCCTCTGCCACGAAATCTCCCTCTAAATCCACCTCGGCCTTGTCCTCTGCCTGAGTGTTTTTCAGCCTCTCTAGTTGATGAACTTTCACCCTTCACTGCAAATACCTTCTCCTCTAATTTCTCCACTGATTTGTTGATCCTTGCTTCATGAGCTTGCAAGGATCCACTCAATTCATCAAGAGTGAGCACACTGAGGTCCTTGGACTCCTCGACCGCAGCCACCATGTACATGATCAAATTTAGGTGTGAGGCTTCTCAACACCTTGGCCACAATTACTTTATCTGCCATCTGCTTAGCATACATTCTAATTTGGTTGACAGTGCTGACTACTCTTGTTAGATATTCCTGCACACCTTCACCTGTCTTCATGTAGAAGGTCTCAAACTCATGCAGGAGAGTTTGAAGCTTCACTTCCATTACTTTAGAAGAGCCTTGAAATTCAGTCTTCAGGATCGTCCATGCTTCTTTGGATGTCTCTGCAGCTGCAATTCGAGAGAAGATTGGCACATCCACTGCTTGTTGAATGAAGAGCGGTAGCCTTCCAAGTCACGCTTATGCGGTTCTCCTTCATCTGGGCATCCTCAACATCTGGATCAGCATACCCTTGATCTACAAGGTCCCACAATCTTGTGATTTGAACAATGTCTTCATTTTCTTGCACCAGTACTCAAAGCAGTCACCTTTGAAGATAGGTAATGAAGGCTTGGACACACTGAGAGAGTTCCTATTTGTTGCCATTGCTTCTCACCCCTTAACCTAGCTCTGATACCACAAATGTTGAGGATCGGGTGTGTATAGATTGGATGATGATAATTAGTTTAGTGGAAAAGGATTGCAGGAAGCTACAGAAAAATGATACAGAACAAGCAATTTCATTAACTAGAGAAGAAGAACCAATACAACTACCACATAGCCATTCTCACAGACTTACAGGGAGGATTTGACTCATGATAACTAGGTGCACTATCTTCAGTACATTACACTGACTCACTGACCAGTCATAAGATAGCTGAAATACTAATTCAACTAACAACATAATACACGAAATATAAACACATGAAATATAAACTCGGTCATACAATGCAGACAAGTGTATGACTGCCACTATAGCTTTAATAACTTCAACACATCACACCCAACTACTATAAGCCGGCCAAGAGCACGCCATGTTCCTCCCCAAATGCACATTCGCATGGGCGCGTGAAGTGCTCTTCTCTAACCCATTTGCCTTTGATGCCTTATTTGCACCAAGTACCATCTCCTCCACGTCGTCCGCATATACAAGGGTGCTGACGACAAGGCTTATCGTTGCGTCTATGAGGAATAAGACTTTGATGGAAACGTTGGCATTTCTCTATCTAAAGGCCTCATGGCCATCGCCGTGGACACGCTCAAAGCCAACATCACCACCATCGGGCTAGTCTTCTTGCCGGCTTCTAAGCAGCTCTTGTTCCTCTTCGGGCACAAGCTCCTAAATCCCAAGTGAAGACCTTACATCCCTGACTTCAAGCAAGCATTCGAGCACTTCTGTATCCACGCCGGGGGCCGTGTCGTCATCGATAAGCTCCAGAAGAACCTGCAGCTCTCTGCGGAGCATGTAGAGGCCTCTCGCATGACCCTGCACTTGTTCGGCAACACATCCAGATGCAGCTCCCTTTAGTACGAGCTTACCCCGTTAATGGCCCCTGGTGCGACTGCATTCACAGGTATCCTATCTCCATCCCCAAAGTCATCAAGCTCTTATGATCTCTGTCTCTCTGTCTCTCTGTCTCTCTGTCTCTCTCTCCATCTATGATCTCAGTGCTTTCATGGTGTTTGACGAAAAGAAGAACAGGGTTTCAAACTCCTCTACTTCTCTCTCTGTCTGTAGATATCTTGTGGTAGCTAGTGTAGTATGGTGAAGGAGGAAAAGGTGCATGAACATATGAATGTGATGTTAATGCAACGTGGAATCATATGAAGTTTTTTTAATAAAAAAATCAGTGGGATCCACATGTTCAACAAACAATGCATGCATATGCCTATTTTGATAAATAATTGGTATAATGCACATTTCCGTTAATAAATTTTTTTTATAATATTCCAAAAAAAAAAAGTTGTTTTTCCCTAGCTAATTTGCTAGGGTATCCCTCGCTAATTGTTTGTATATGAATTATTTATAACAATCATTTCAAAATATACTATACAATATATCTTGATTAGTGAGGGAATAATCCCCTCGCTAAATAATTTCAAATGTTTTTTTTTGAATGTTGCCGTTTTTTTTTTTTTTAACTCACGCCATTGAATCAACGGATTTATTTTCGCAGCCCTAACCCTCATCTTATCCTCTCTCCCTCTCTAATCCATCCTCGTCGCTGCTTTTGTCCCGGCCGGTCACCGCCACTATGCGTCGCCGCTCACTCTTCTCCGACCTCGTCCTCAGCGGTGGAAGCTGATATCCAAGAATCCATTCAGATCGAGGACTTCTCGTCTGAGAGCTCTTCATCGGAGGTATTCTCATGGAGGGATTACTGGTACCCAGCTTGTTGGGGGAGTTGGGGGAGCTCCATCCCAAGATTATGCTCGACTCTCTACGTCTTCTCCTCGATCTCAGGTCCTCTGCCTCTTCTGGAAAAGCTTCGATTCAGAGAAGGAGAGGTGCAAAGAAGCCTTCACGCGGAGGATGGCCATGGTCGGCTTGAAACCGC
The DNA here is from genome assembly GCA_026586065.1 of Dioscorea zingiberensis. Lineage (NCBI taxonomy): Eukaryota > Viridiplantae > Streptophyta > Magnoliopsida > Dioscoreales > Dioscoreaceae > Dioscorea > Dioscorea zingiberensis. Next base: position 28,168,043 of record CM048821.1, read on the forward strand.
AATTCACTGTCAATTGGTGAGAAGCTTATTTGTCTTTTTCTTATTAATTCGATGGTTTTTAAGTAAGGATTTGTGCTTTTGTAGCTTTAGGGGTTTCTGGTCTTTATATTATTCCCAAATTTACGACACTGGATATTTAACAAGATTAATAAAGAGTTTATGTTCAATTCTATTGCTGATGACTTAGATGTAGAGTTTTTCATACTATGAACTTGACGCATGATGTGTATGACATTTGATTCATATATTCATCATTTTTAAAGAGTTCACTTTATATTTTTGTAGGGTTACTTCATTAAATGCTCCGATCGACCAAAGTGAATGACTCTAAGACAACATGTAAGGTATCATCCATGTTACATTCAGGCATCTGAGAAGGATATGCTTTCTCAAAGTGAAATGTTAAGCATGGATGTTCATCTTAATTTATATTCTTCTGAAATGCACTAATTGTTTATCAATCTTTGTAGTTGTTGCAGAGCACATGTTTGCTTTTTACTTGGTTTACAAATTGTTGAAGATTACTTGTAGCTTTGGTGAGTGCCTAATTATATCTCCACCTTCAAGTGGAAATATTTCTATAATCTATTCGCGATCTTAGGAAATTTTAAAATTTCACAAAGTACATCTAGTCATTTCATAAGTCATAAGAGTCGAGGTTCACGAACTACATCAAGAAAAACAAATTTTCATTCAGAATTAACATCAATAGATGCACTTCCATTTTCTTAGTACTCCCAATTCCATAGTTTTGAATATCTTCATCTCTAGTGCACATCAATAGTTCATCTAATCTCATTGTTGATAAAATCCGTCACATGTAGAGAACAAATCTCACAAGTTTTAGAATCATGACATTTCTTGATTTTTAAGATTGGTTCATGCCAATTGATTTAACTCTCAATTTTACGGTTTACTTTTTATTTTTATGTTGGCTCTGAAGTTAGCTTATTGACCAATTGCAACTCTTCATTTTCTATCTCTTATATTGAACTAATTTGCATGTTGTGTGTTCTCATAGTTTTGTTCTTATGGCTTTATTACTTAAGGTACTTATTATGGACAAAGTTACTGTCAAATTTATGTCTTATGCTTGCAAGATGGCAAATGTCACCGATGTAGTAATTTCCTGTAAGTTTAAGATACTTTTTGATAATCTTAGACTTCTCCTTGATAGCAATACTTTCACAACACTAACTAGATCACTCATCCAATTGCTGCATTTGGTAGTTGTACCCTGTCAAGTTTCGGTTTATTTTTTTAATTAAATCCTCATTGTGAATAAGGGAGCTTAATTGAGGCAGCCAAAAGAGCAGTCTCATTGCCAAAGACCTCTTGGTCGAGCGGCAAGGGTCCTTCGCACATGGGACGAGAACCACGGTTCGAATCCCATGTGACGGAGTGAAAGCGGGGTGGGGTTTAGTAATCACAGACACGGGGTCCAGGGGCACGGGTGCCCCTGCGTACAGTCTTGTGATAGTCCATTCCTCGCCCCGTCCCAACTGGGCCTCTAATGGGGTTTATCCCCTTTGTCCAAAAAAAAAAAGAGCAGTCTCATTCGCAGTTGACATAACATTTTTCTTTTTGGTTTTGCTTGTTTTGTTAGATTTAATAAAATGCTAACCCTCTCATCTTTGTTCACTGTTTTTATCTTATTTATTACATAGTCCTCATTAACTATATCCCCAAACATTATGATTGTCATTGTGAAATTACAAGCTCAAATATTGCTTTTGTAAATCCTCAAGCTACAACATCTTCACTGTTCTGTTCTTTACTTGTAGATCTTTTTCTTAACTTTCCTTCTTAGAAAGACAACAGTTTATTTTCCTTTTTTTTTTTTGATAGTCAGAGAGTATATCTGTTTTGCGCTTCTTTAATAGCTTGTGTTTATGTTTTTCAGTGGTTGAAGATCTTTCCAAGAAAAGACAACCATTACCTTCAATGGATGCTATATATTTTATCCAACCTTCAGAAGAAAAGTAAAGTGCTCCTCTTGATTTAGTTTATTTCCTCTCACAAACAGTTTGATCATCTGATACTTGCATCATGTTTGACGTTATGGATGATGCACTAAAGATCTATAGAACAGAAGTTTTGAATTTGGGAAATCTGATAAATAGTGTATTGAGCTATGAAGTCCATGTACACAAAATCCTACCAGAAACATCTACCTGACAAACTGCTGAGAAAAAGTGTAGTATTAAAGATTTTGAATTGATCATTTTTCAACGGTGATATCTTGCACAAAGCTCATATAACGTTGACGTTTTGACATATTTTGATGTTTTAGAAGTCTATGTATTTATTTTTTGCTTGAGCTTAAACCTTCTATAAATTGTAGAGAGTTTGACATCTACCATTGATTATAGTTCTCTTATTTGGTTGTTTTGAAGGTTGAACTGTATATATCCCTCAGGAATTTCCTTATGTGTGATATCATGCTTCCAAGTCAGATTCAGATACTTCTACCATGATAAAATGTCATGATTTAGTCCCAACAAAGCTTGCTGCTAAAGTTTGGATTGCCTCTCTAAGTACAAAACCACAGTTCCTAATTTTCCCCAGAAAGAGACATGTGAGTTGCTTATTGTAGACCATTCAAAAGACCAGGTAAGAGCTTTAATTATTAATTTATTTATTTAGCATTCTCTGATCTGCTTGTTGTGTTGAATTACTAATTAATTCTGAAGAGCCACACCCAAAATTTCACTATTGGCGGCATGTATTGCTCACATGCTGCTCATGAATGGACCTATGATGCTATGTGCCATGATTTGCTAAATATGGAGGGAAACAAATATGTGCAGGAGGTGAGCCTGTTGTCTGTTGATAACGTTTTTTTTCCCTCATGAGACTAGGTCTTATGGTGCATAATGCATTGCTTCTAATGTATTAAAAGATGAATACATATTCATGATATAGAATCATTGTCCAAACAATGCTAGTATGCCCTCAACTTAATTTCAAAATCCAAGTAAGCGTGGAGTGTTAAATACGCCTAAATTTCAAAAATCAAGATATGTGAATATAGGGGCATATATTTGGATGTTTTGTCTATGTGCTTACATCGTATAGTTGAGCTTTTGTCTTTTTAAGTATTGAATACCTCATTCTTATTTGGAAAATGGTAATATAACAAAGAAAAAAAATCTTTTTATATAACAATTTAATCATTAGATTGGCCTAAAAAGAGATTTTGATTGTAAACCTTTTGTTATTATTGTGAAATTTCTCTTTATATTAACTTCCTTCTTGGCTATCTCCATCTATGTTGTAGATGTTAAGTTCAAAACAGGAATCAAGGCATATAATTAGAGGTACCATGGAAAATTCTTCCACTTGTTTGACTTTGTGGAATTTGATGTTTTCTCTACTTATTATTTTTCTATTTAAGTTCAGTGTTATTTAATTGTGAGGACACTAAATCAATAAAGAACTCACTTGCATAGCCTACATTTTGTTGAAATAATGATGGTTCAAAGGCCAAAAGTTGCAACGATGTATTCTTTCACATATGTGATTCTTTTTCTTTTCTTTTTTTTTTTGAATAAGTGGATAAACCACGAGTTTATTTAATTAGGATAAAGTTGCATTACAATGCTTGAGTAGTACAGGAAACAAAAGGAATTACATATGGCCCACTCCCTTACACCTCAAACATAGTATTCGGTTGATTTTCTTCCTTAGGTGTGAGCTGGTTCCTCCCCAGGGGCGGTTCCATCATCGCCTTGTTGTCCTGGCGTGAATTGCTTTGTGAATTCAGTGCTACGCTTTTACTGTGTTCGCCGCTTCGGCTTTTGTTCTCTTTGCAGGTGGAGCTGCATCCAACCAAGAAATAATGAGGAAAGAGATATCACGAATGATTCTTAAGTAAACACGTTGTTTATCCTGAAAACATCGCCTATTTCTCTCCCCCCATATGCACCAAGTGATTCCCAAGACGACGATATACCATCCCTCTTGTAGGGAATTTTCCACCCTCGACGGGGTATTTGTTGTGCCCCAAAGTGTCTGGAGGTTGTCCCTCCCTGGTCTGGCTCTAAACAGGTTTTCGAAGTGCTCCCATATTTGTCGCACATAGGGACAGGAAATAAGTAAGTGTTGGGCTGATTCATTCTCATTTTCGCATAAGTAGCAGGTATAGCGATCGCCCCTCTATTTCCTTTTTATGTAGGTTATTAAGGGTGAGAATCTTGTTTTCCTTTGCCAACCATGCAAAAAGTTTTATCTTGAGCGGACATGGTTGCTTCCAGAAGCTTCGTTTGAGGTCACTCCTCACCGCCATCAATTTGAACCGGTATAGTGATTTGGTTGTGAATGTATTGTTGGGTGTTAATTTCCATTCCCTAGTGTCCACTGGTATTATATCTTGTATCTGTTAGGGCCCGAATGACTAGGTTTAGGCCTTCCCATTCCACTGCCGTGAGTGGCCCTGGCTTGAGGAGCGGTAGGCCCCTTTGGATTCTTATTCGAGCCCTTTGGAATGTTAGATTTTTTGTTGTTGATAGTTCATACAACCCTGGGTGGGTGTTCAGTAGTGAATTTTCATTCCACCAATTGTCTTGCCAAAAATAAGTGCTATCCCCAGGACCTGGTAGCACTCGGATGTTGGCTAAGACAGGGGCTCTTTCTCGGCATATGCCTTTCCAGAAGGGGGAGGCTCTACCCGGTGCTGGTTTATGGGGGTCAAAGTACCCTCTTCTTGAGTAGGCGTCCTGAAAGATCTTACGGCGGATACACCTTTCAGTAGGTAAGGATTACATACCACCCGACTTCCCCAGTAGTGCTCTGTTGAAGGATCTGAGGTTGAGGATGCCCCATCCTCCATTTTCTTTAGGTCTGCATATCCTGTCCCAGTTGATCAGGTGATAACTCTTCCTTTCCTTGTCCACGCCGTTCCAAAGGAACTCTTTTCTTATTATTTCGATCTTATTAACAACCCATTCTGGGAGACGGAAAGCCGACATCCAGTGGGTTGGTATGGTGGATATTACTGAATTAAGCATTGTGAGTCTTCCCCCCATTGATAGCAGCTGTCCTTTCCAGGATGGCAACCTTCCTCTTATTTTTGCAATTAGAGTATTCCAATCTTCTTTCTTTGGGCGCCCTCCCGAAAGTGGGACTCCCAGATATTTTATAGGGAGCCCGGCAATCGTGCAGTTTAGCACTTGTGCGAATTCCTCTATATTTTGTTCTCTCATTTTAATTGGGATCACCGCACTTTTGGAATAGTTTACTCTTAGACCCGATAGCCCTTCGAAAAGATAAAAGATTAGCTTCAAAATATGAGCATCAGCTATTCCCCCTGTGCAAAACACCAGAATGTCATCGGCATATTGGAGTGTGGCGATGGAGTTTTCTTCATTCGGGCCTATGGGGATGCCACGATATATGTTTGAATTGATTGCGTTTGAGAGCATCATAGGTAGGACATCCATTGCGAGGACGAATAGAAGAGGGGATAGGGGGTCGCCTTGTCGTAAACCTTTCTTGCTTCTGACGTATCCCGATGGGGTGCCATTAATGAGGAATCTTGCTTTAGATGATGTAAGCAGGCATTTGATCCACCCTAGCCATTTCGGCCCAAATCCCCTGGCTCTCAGGACTTCTAGGAGATAATCCCAATCCACCGAATCGAAGGCTTTCTCTAGGTCTATTTTGATTAGGATTCCATTTGTGATTCCGGTCTTCATTTTGTGAATTAGTTCTTCCGCCGCGATAATATTATCGTGTATCAGCCGCCCTTGTATGAATGCTGTTTGGGACTCTTCCACTAGTTCGCCCAATACTTTTTTCAGTCTGTTGGCTAAGACTTTGGAGATAATTTTTACTGAACAGTTGATCAAGCTAATCGGTCTGTAGTCAACAATGCTTTCGGGAGCCGCGTTCTTGGGAATGAGTAATATATGTGCCCAATTTAGACGTTCCATGTTGGCTGACCCCTGATAGAAGTCATCAAATAGTTTCAGTATGTCCTCCTTGATTGTGTTCCACCCCTGTTGGTAGAAGGTCATTGGAAAGCCGTCAGGCCCTGGAGCTTTATCTGCTCCTAATTCATTTATTGCTCTTCGGATTTCCCCTTCACCGAAAGATTCTTCTAGGTGTGTCAGTTCCACTCTTCTTTTGCGTAGGAACAGTTGATCCCAGGAGGTTGTGTATCTCATCTGCCGTTCTCTACCAAAGAGGTTGGTGAAGTAGCTCGAGATTGCATTGGATATCTGTGTGGGGTCTGTGATCAAGGAGCCTTCATGCTGGATCTGTGTTATCCAGTTTGTGTTTCTCCGGTGGTTAGCTACTGCGTGAAAGAATCTTGTGTTTTGGTCTCCCTGTTGAAGCCAATTGATTCTGGATCTTTGTCTCCAGTGTGCTTCTTCCTCCGATATGATGCGCTGGTATTCGTTTTTGATTGTTATCTCCTCCTCCATTTCTGTTCTAGAGAGACTCCTTGTTTCCTTATGAGTATCTAGGGCTCGAATAGTGTTAAGGATTGCCTTCTTCCTTTCTATTTTTTGGTTGATATTGTCCTTCTTCCATTGACGTAGTCTAAATTTCAGAAGCTTTAGTTTTTTCCCCAGTATGAATGCGCCGTCTCCTTCCAAGTGTTGTCCCTCCCAAACTTTTCGGATTATGTTCCAGAATTCATCTTCCTTTACCATTCTCGGTTGAACACGAAGGGGTATTCTCATGTGTGTGTACTCCATGATCGTGGTATAATGGCACATGGTCTGATCCCACCCTTGGTAGTGCAGTTTGCCATACCCTGGGGAAATCTAGGATCCATTCAGTGGAAAGTAGGAATCTGTCTAACCTGGCGAACGCAGGCGATTCCCTTCCATTAGACCATGTGTATTTTCTCCCAAGGAGAGGGGGGTCTACGAGTTGAAGATCTTGTATCATCTGATCGAAGTTGTCCCTTTCCTGTGTCCCATGGGAGGTGTTGTTGGCATCCTCTCGGCTTCTAATTGTGTTGAAATCACCACAGAGAAGCCAAGCACCGTTCCAACTTTGCCTGATTCCCCTAATTTCATTCCAGCAATCCGTCTTTTGTGTTATATTGCATGGGGCATATACTGTTGTTATCATATTTGGCGCATTGCATGTTGTTTTATCTTCTAATATGACTGATAATGTGTATTGTCCCTTGGATGCCTGTTTGAGTTGGTGTTTATTGCTATTCCATCCGATACAGCATCCCCCTCGAGTCTCCGTTGCTGGGAGGGCTTCCCATTTATCGTAGAAGGACCCTCCTATTGACCTCCATAGTGTGTTGTTGATGGTATTCAGCTTTGTTTCTTGCATACAGAAGATGTCTGGCTTATGAAGGTATAGGAAATCTCTAATTAGATATCTCTTTTTTTCCCGGCCCAAGCCCCTAACATTCCAAGCAATAACTTTCATTGGGAAACATATTTATGCCCGTTTAGGATTGGATTGGTAGAGGAAACCTTAGCTGGTTTCCCTCCCTTCCTTTGCCCTATCCGCTTCCGCTTGATGGATGTGTTGAATGTATTCGTCCCTCGTAGATGCCGAAACTCGAGGTCTCTGGCAGGAGTTTCTTGTAGCGATAATATGTCCCTGTCTGGCCAATCACAAAAAAGTAGGGGGTTAGCAATTGGGTTGTACTCTTTACCTTTGGAGATGGTCTGATCCCGTCCTGTTCGCTTCTTCCTGGAAGTGGTTGGTGGAGCGATAAAGCCTTCCTTTTCGAGGCGTACTGAACTTTGCTTCCGAGTTCTTGCGCTGCGCCGAGTGGCCTCTGTGGGCGGTACAGTTTCAGTTTTCTTCTCGGGGTGGCCCATAATTTTTGTGGGGGTGTGTTGCATTTCAATTCTAAATCACCGACCGGGATAACACTTTCTGGATTCAGATTTGCCATTAATTCTTCCCAAGTTGAGTCGGCCATGTAGTTCCAGACACCATGTATATATCTCCATTTATATTTGGAAACATCTATTTCTGATTCTGGGCCTGTGTTTGGGGGTAATATTACCCTAGGATGTTCTGAGTTGGGGCTTTGGTTTTGTACCGACCAAATAGATCTCGGGCTCTCCATCTGAGTGGGTTCTCCTTGTTGGGGATCATGACTTTCTTTATGTGTGGCCTCAGGGACTTTTGGTTCTTTTGTCTCTTTTCCTTTTTCCTCCATTGCTATTGATGTGTGTACATTTTGGGGATTTTTTGTTGGATCGACATTTGCCCCTATCTCCTCCTGGATCCCTTCATCCCAATCTAGATGTGTGCTCCACATATTTTCCATTTCAAGTTCTATTTGTCTTACAAGTTGCTCTTCATATTCATCATCAGATCCCCCATTATTGTTTTCTTCAGATTCTAGGTAAGTAGAAATGAGTAGTTCTTTTTCATTGTTTTTTGGTTGTTGATTTTCACATTGCATATCATTAACAATTTTAATCCCATCATCAAGGTGGTTAATGGAATTAGATGTCTTGATTGCCCCATCTGTCACGTGCCCCGTTTGGAATTGCATGTGTTCCTTTAATTCAGCCACCAAAATCCCTTTTCCTTTATTTTTGGAGATGTGTGGCTGTGTGTGCGCCACGTGTGCTTCAGCTTGGTTTGTATGGTTTCCGGAACCTTGTTCACTCCGAAAACGCGTTTCCTCTTTCTTCCGTGCAGCGCGCATTGACTCCGACTCTACCGCCTCCACGTGGTCATTCGTTGGCGAAGTTTGTCCCATGTTAGCCCAGGGTTGCAGCTTATCTCGTCCGTCCACGTGTTTGGCGTTATCACCATCGATTTTCAGCCTAGGGTTTTTTGAATAACCCGCGCGGCCGGACGGTGCCAGTCCTTTCGCCGCTACTCCACAGGCGGTAGCGTCTGTCAGGGAATGGTCGTACCCTGTCGAGTCAACTGTCAGGTCCTTCTTGGACCGGCGGTCATTCCCTGATGGTCCAGTGGTTCTTTCCTTCGCCGGGGCACTAGTTTCTGCATTTCTGCTTCCCAGGTTTTCCGGCACCGCCGTCTTCTCCGGCGGCTGATCCCAGGGGAGTGGAGGCTCTCCTCTGTCGAGTTGAATTCTAATGGTGAACTTCTCCGTGAAAGCACTGTAATTCAGTATTGTGGGGAGTTTCCTTCCCCGACGAATCCTCACGGTCGCCCGGCAGTGGCCGGCGAAGAAAGCTCCTCCACTACATATGTGATTCTTTTAGTTGGATTTCGGGCCATATAATTTGGCAGCAACTTCATCAATCATTCTACTAATCTAAACTCTGGGTTCCTTTAGTTTTTTATGATTTCAATTTTGTTATGCAAACTGATTTGTGGATGCCAGTTGTATGTAGAAGACAACATGCTTGTAACAATGGAATTGTGTTTATTTATTTATTTATTTATTTTTACTTAAAATCTTTCTCTAGGATATTGCATCAGCTATTCATATACTGCAGTTGTGTGAACTAGCATGTAAAAGCTCTTCTTTTGTAATGGTAGATCCATGGGAGGTATTTCTAATGGCTTGTGAAGTTGTTTTAATTGGTTTATTTTTTATTGACTTCAAAGCATCCATTAACTTGATCATGTTTGTTGATCATGTTCAACATTGTTATGGAGCACTTTTAAATTTTTATGATGTGACGAGGTAGTTCTTACATATTCAGTAAGGGGTTCTGGAATGTGTTGTGAGGGGTTCTAGAATGAAGATTAGACAAAGTTGAGTCAGCAAAGGGTTAGTTTACTGAATTGAATATTTGTGAAGTTTACCCTGTACTTGGAACTGGAAATTGTATTTTTTTCACCAGTCAGCAAAGAATGTGATGAATGATCAAACAATGCAAAGATGACATTGTAAGGAGAACCGGATGGGAATCTTATGTAATATGAATTTCATTTCTTGTATTAATTGTATCTTTTTATATATGTTTATGTTGAATATTTAAGCTTAAATTTTATTCCTATGTTGGGAGCTAAATTTGTATTATAGGGGACCAATAAATAAACATTTATATTGCTTGTATATGTAATTATTAGTGAGGGAATAGCTAGGGAATAGCGAGGCAATGAATTTAAAAAAATCAACATTTAGCGAGGGAAGATAGCTAAGGAATAGCGAGGGAATAAGTTCCCTCACAAAATAGCTACAATGGATCCCTCCTTAAGTCCTTGCAAATTATTTAATGGAGAGGGCTCCTAGGAGAGAGTTTCGCGAGAACTAATGAGGGAATTCACTAAATAGCTAGGGATAGGATCCCTCGCTAATCCGTCACTAATATTTGCTAGGTTTCAAAATGGTGACAGAAAAGATTCCCTTGCTATTCCCTCGCTGAATTATTTTAGCGACGGAAATTTATGATTAAGCGAGGGATTTTTTTCTAGCAATTTTCCAGTTTTCTTGTAGTAGAGAAAATGTTATACCCCTTGCGAGCTGTTAGCTCTCCAATGAGAGCTAATTTATAGGCCATATGCTTAATATTTAAAGTTAAATGTGGGCATGAGTAGATAAGATAGATGCATGTTTAGCTCTAATTATCATAGATTGGAAATCTTGTTTTGCTCACTCGGATTATGCATATTTTGTAGAATTATGATAATTATTGGCATTAATCTGAGTTGTTTATAATTGTCTCAAGGAAGGCCGATTTTCAGCCGACATTAAGAGCCACACGAGGAGAAGACCTAGAAGCAATGTTGAATGAGCCGCGATCAGAACAAGTCTACAACGAGCAGTATTGACAATGTGCGACACGTTCCTCATTAAGAGCAACACATCGCCTATCAGATTGTAGGCGACTGACAAAGGCGGAGATTTTGCAATGCGTCCCCCAAGAACAGCGACCCGTTGCCAACACGTAGCAACTCCAGAAGATGGCATTTTGTGACACGTCGCAGATTTCGGCTATATAAAGAAACACAACGGCTAGGGTTTCCCTCATCTTAGTATTCCACAACTTCTTTCCAATCTCGACCTACAGGTGGCGATCCTTGCTGGGGCGGCGAGAAGGGTGTGAGGAAAGCTTCTAGAGAGCATTGCCGACAATCCGGAGAGCTTCGAGCTTATCTTGAAGAAAGGGAAGCTTCTATAGGGACAAACATCCTCATCCTCTTTTATTTTATTTGATCTTTGTCTTTATTTAGTGAACATGGATGCTTTTATGTATGAATGCTTTGAACTTATTGTTATAAATTCCATGATTTTGGGCTAGAATGTCGTTCTAGGGTTGTATGATTATTTAGACATGAAAACCTTAATTATCTTCTAATTATGTGGTTTGTTAGTTGAGCATGGTGTGCTTGTAACATAGATCTTATGTAATGATTGGACCAGAAAGCAACGACGAACATCTAGATGGACATCATTGGACCGGAAAGCAATGATGGACATCTACACTAGCATTGCATGATTCTATGAATCATTGGACCGGAAGGTAATGATAGACTATTATGCTTAATTCTCATGTTAATGTTAGGGTAGGAGATCTGTGCATCACAAGGTAGAAGGTTGGGGTGACAAACCGACATGTCTACAGTATAGGAATATGCACGGATGATTCATGGTCAGAACATTGGCTAGGTTAAGTAATGTCTCACTTCACTCTATAGGAATATGTGGTGGAGACTTTAGGCATATTCCTTAAGAATAAAAAATCAACATCTATACTCCATGCATACAAAGTTACCTAGCGTGTCACTGAATAGCCCTACCAATCCAACATGACAAACCACCTCTAATCATAAGTGAAAAATCAATATCATGTCTAAACATCATGCAACCCTAGAGTCTTATCACTGATAGTTTCCCCTGCACTTTTCATTACTTAATTAGTTTTCTTTAGGATTAGTTCAACCAACCTTTGACTTAGATTCTGGATGGTTCAGAGTACCTTAGTAGGCTCTGTTAGATTAGCTTCTCACTCCTATGGATTTGACCCGATACTTACCAATTATTTATTATTTTGATGACACGTGCACTTGTGTGAGTATATATGGCTCAATAGGCTTACATTTGTTAATATATTAGTAATAGTATTGCCCCACCTAAAGATCTTGTATCCTTTGGGAGGTGACACCCGACTAGAATAGTTGGGTGAATTGTTACTATAGCGCTTGTCATTATAGCGAGCAGTTCAAAGTGATGAGGAGGTGTTCTATTGTTCCATCCATTTCTTCGTTCTACTATTTCATCCATTTCTTCACAAAGGTAGCATAGCGTGCGTGTTCCATTCTATCTACAGTTTCTTAAGTTATCCAACATGAGGATTTTGTTGTCTTGTACAAGCCAAACGAATAGTTTAACTTTGGTAGGGAACGATTGTTTCCAGAAACCTAGTGTCATTGTAGGCTTGGTGCCGCTATCAATCAGGAAGTGGTATAATTACATAACTGACAAGGTTCCTATAGTGGTTTCCACCGCCTTGTGTCCCTTCCTTCTCCATGCCCTTCTTGTATTTTCCTGGTTAATTGCTCAAGCTCAGCCGCTCCAACGGCTAATAGGGGCCCACCGTTGTTAGGGGTTCTCTCTATACAAGTTATTGTCGTACTTCCCACACTGTGCCCATCGGCTTCCCTACCATTCCATGGAATGTAGGATAAATCGCATAGGGTGATTGACCCTCAATGCAATTATCGAACCATAACTTGATGGTGTTCCCCTACCCTGCGTGAAGGTTACGTTGTGCGGGAATGCATCTCATTGTTGGTTAATTCCTTTCCAGAAAAATGTGGCCCTAGCTGGCACTTTCTAGAAGGGATTGATGCATTTGCTTCTAAAGTATGCATGTTTCAGTATTTGATAGCATAACCCTGCTTTCCCTATCAGGAGCCTCCACAACCATTTGTCGAGCATTGATAGGTTAAAGCTGTGGAGATTTATTAACTCCCATCCTCCACATTCCTTTAGTCTGCATATCCGTTCCCAATTCACTAGTTTGTTTGATTTGGCCTCTGTTTATGCTCCTTTTCATAGGAAATCATGTTTCACTGCGTCGATCTTGTTAACCACCCACTCTGGCAGTCGATAAATGAAGATCCAATAGTTTGGGGATTGCGGAGATCACTGAGTTCAATAATGTGATTCTCCCCCTTAGTGATAGCAACCTTCCTTTCTATGTGACAATTTTGGCCTTGATTTTTCTATTGAGCATTCTCCAATCCGACTTCCTTAGCTTGGAACCTGATATTTGGAGGCCCAAATAGCAGATAGGTAGACTACCTATGCTGCAATCCATGATGCTTCCCAGATCTTGTGGGGTATAAGTAATCATCCTGATAGAGATGATTGTACTTTTGTGATAGTTTATCTATAACCCAGATAACACCTTGTACAAGTAAAAGATTAGCTTAAAGGTTCTGAAGTGATTTATGTCCCCTGAGCATAGAACCGACAGGTCATCTGCATATTAGAGAGAGGAAATCTCCTCATCGATACCATTTCTGCATTAGACTCCCCTGAATAGGTTTTCTCTTGAGGCATTTGACATCAATGTACTAAATACATCTATAGATGATACAAATAGTAGAAGTGAGAGGGGGTCTCTTTGCCATAGTCCCCACTTGTGTTGTACATAACCTATTAACCTTCCATTAAGGAGGAATTCAGCCTTTAAGGAGGAAAGTATCATCTTAATCCATCCAATCCATCTTGGTCTGAATCCCCAAGCCTGGAGTATGTTTAGTAGGAACTCCCTGTCTATCATATTGAAGGCTTTCTCAAAATCTATCTTTAGTAAGGCTCTGTTTGTTTGACTTTTCTTCATTTTAAATAGGATTAATTACACTTTTCGTCCCTGAAAATGGTGTCATTGTTCACTTTTATCCTTGTATTTTAAAAATGTTCAATACAGTCCTTGTGTATTGCGTATTTCATTCTTTTCGTCCCTGGAAATGGGGTCATTGTTCACTTTTATCCTTGTATTTTTAAAAAATGTTCAATACAGTCCTTGTGTATTGCGTATTTTGTTCTATTTGGGTCCCTAACATTGTATTACGCATTACACAAGGACTGTATTGAACATTTTTAAAATACAAGGATAAAAGTGAACAATGACACCATTTTCAGGGACGAAAAGTGTAATTAATCCTTTTAAATATTAATTCCTTTGTAGCTACAATATTGTCTTGAATAAAACGTTCGATGAATGTTGTTTAGGTGTGGTCAACTAGCTTATCGATGACCGTTTTAAGTATGTTTGCCAACACTTTTGTGATGATCTTCATGGAGCAGTTTAGCAAGCTGATAGGTCTATAGCCCGAGATATTTGTTGGTGCTATATTCTTTGGGATTAGCAGTATATAGGCCTATTATAGCCTCTCTAGATTAGCATCTTCTTGAATCGACCGGCCTTTACTAGGTTCCTCCTTGGGATCAAAGGCCAGAAGGCTCACAGCCAGCGGTTAAGATTTGTTTAATTAGTAGGAAATTTTGGGAAGCCGCGTAGCAGAAGCTACTTGACGACTCCTAGTTGGCCGGGTACTGTCGCGAGGGAGAGTGGAGATCGGTCGAAGAGGGCCATATGCTCCGGTTCAGCTCTGACGATCAAGTCAGTGGGCCGAAGCTTAGGGGTGAAGGAAGAGAATTTTTGGTCGGTCTTATTACTTATCTTCTCAAGTGTTTTTTTCCCTTCTTATTCTCTTCTGTCAGGCTCGACGCCTATTGGTTCGGTCGGGTTCGGCTCCTGTCCGTTCGGCCGGGTTCGGCGCCTCTCCCTTCAGCCGGATTCGCCCCATCCCTCTCCCAATCCAAGTAGAGATGTCAAACGGGCGGCTCCGGCCCGGCAAGACGGCCCGCCGTCGGTGGCCTTATCGCGCGCCGCGCGGCCGCGGCACGCACGATCTGCGGCACCCCGCCCACCGTGCGCGACGCTTCTGATGGCGTCTTGCGCCGCCCGCTTATTTTTTATAAAAACTTAAAATTTAATTAAAAATCATAAAATCATTAAAAAAATCAGAAAAAACCAAAAATTTTCTAAATTTATAAATACATATGTTTAAAGTATAAAATATGGAAAACATATAAATATTGGTAAAATTTCATAAATCAATCAAATTATCATCAATGATTTAATTGTAATTTGTAAATAAACCAATTTTTTTTTAGAAAAACTTACAAAATTTAAAAATATACATTACACATTTGCACATAATTTCATAAAGGCATAAACACAAACACAATATTGCAAAACCAAATAAACAAATTATATTGATGAAAAAAATATGAAATTATTATTAAGATTTCAAATTAACTCATAAATTACAAAAGAATCAAATTATAAAGAATTTGATCTTATTGAAAAACAACTAATAAAAATATTATGATTTATTTGAAAAATATGACAAATAAACATCATAAATTTCTAAATACAAATGTCTTCAAGTATTGAGTATTCTAGGTATTTAATCTTCATGGTCTTCTACTTCACTCTTCAATATTGTCTTCATGGTCTTCATTCTTCAACTTCAAGTTAGGTCTTCAAACTAGGTCTTCAAGTCTTCATGGTCTTCATTCTTCAACTTCAAGTTAGGGTCTTCAAGTCTTCACGTCTTCATGGTCTTCATCTTCATGTCTTCAAGTTTTGAAGTCTTCTAGGTCTTCATGGTCTTAATGCCTTCAAGTCTTCTATGTTTTACTCCCGGTCCGATCTTTACATTTGTTGTATCTTCTTGATTGCCTAAACTTGTGTCATGTCCTCCTCGATCTTGAAGTCTATCTTGGCATCCAACCAATCCTTTTTTAAGCTAAATGCACATCTCCAAAGAAGCTTGGTTCAAGCTGGCTCCTTTTATCATCTAACACCATTCGCCCTGCACTCAAAAACACTTGACTCAGATGCTACCGTGGACACCGGGGAGTTAGTAGATCACGTGCCATGCATGGCTAACAGGATAATTATGCTCTGTTGTTTCCACCATGACAAAATATCTAAATTATTAAATTCCTCCTCAAGTGAGGAAATAACTAAAATCATTTGATAAATACAAGTTTAATTCATGCAAAGAAGTATTAGTAGAAGAAGAAGTAGAAGAGCTACCATGTTTTCTTCTCATCATATTAAATAATTGTAAAGGGGTTTTACTACTCTTAGATTTTGTTTGAGAAATATTTTGATCATCATCACCCAATTGGGATGATTTTCTACTACCATAAAGTCCATTATAAATTTCATACATTTCAAAAACATGGATTTATATTTATCTTTTAATTCACTATGGTCTAAACCCATGTTTTCATCAAATGAATCTAAAATAAAATTAGCACCTTCAATTTTAAACCTAGGATCTAGCATGTAAGATAAAATATAAATTGGACTAATTACACCAAAATATTTTTTGAATTTTAATTCCATAGAAGCAACAATAGATTCAAAACCATGATGAAATCTATATTTGTTAAAAATGACACTAATAAAATACAAATGACTTATAGTTAAGTAAGATGTAGGATAATAAACACCGGAAAAAAAAATTTGTTGCATTATAAAAAATTTCTAAAAATTCCCTAATCATATTTCCTACTTCCCAATCAAATTCCCTAATTTCATTTTCTCTAAAATGTTCATTACAAAAATAAGTAATAACATCTTTATACTCATAAACACAATCTAACATTAAATAGGTAGAATTCCACCTATGTTCAACATCAACAACAAATTTTTTATATCTTTTTCCATATTGAAGGCAATATTTTTTAAATTCTTGTCTTCTAGTAGGTGAGTTTCTAATAAATAAAATACAATTCCTAATTTTTTTTATGTGAGGATCAATAATTTTAAGTCCATCTTGCACACACAAATTTAAAATATGGCATGCACATCTAATATGAAAAAATTTACCGGAAAAAATAGGTTTTAAATGATTTTTAAGAACATCAATTGCGGCATTATTACTTGAAGCATTATCAAATGTAATTGAAAAAATAGAATTTTCAATTTTATATTTTAAAATAGTGTTCATGATGCACCCGGCAATGGCACTACTAGTGTGCCTATATTCTAATTCATTAAAACTTATAATACGTTTTTGTAAATTCCATTCATTATCAATAAAATGGGCGGTTACACATATATAGCTTGCATGATATTTGGAAGTCCAAATATCCGAAGTTAAAGAAATCTTAGAAGAAATAGTAGATAATTCACAAATTAATTTTTCCTTATATTCATTAAAAATCGAAAATGCATTTTTCCTCATTGTATTTCTAGAAACTTTTTTAAATTAGGAGAAAATGAATTATGAATCATTCTTTCAAACCTAGGATTATCGGAAAGACTAAATGGTTGTTCATCATGAACAATAAATTTAGCAATTTCCTTTCTTGCATTTTCATTAGAAAAATGAAAAATACCTAAATTGGAAGTAGAAATATGTCCTAATTGGGTTTGAGTTAAATCATGTTGGTGTTGGGTATGTTTGTCGGCATGTCTTTTAAGATGGCCGGTGCCACCCTTAGCTTGGCATGAAAAATCTTTTTTGCATTTTTTACACCTAGCCCGGGTGCCTTTGTTTTCAATTTCAATAATATCAAAAAATTCCCACACCCCCGAAGTTCTCTTCCTACCGCCGGCACCGGCACCGGCACCACCAATAGATGGTCCGGCACCATCACCGGCATCGGATTCATCGACACTCGGGTTAGTGTTATCATAAAGATAAAATGGAGTAGTATCATCATCCCTAGGAAAATTCGATGAACCGGCCATTAAATATAAAATTTAAAATACGGGTTTCGAATTACCTCAACTACTTGTGGAAGAAATTTATAAAGCCGGAAAAATTGAAGAAAAATAAGCCCGGCTCGGGTGATCTCCTTGAAAAGTAGTTGAGGTCCTTGAAGATTAGTGAAGACTTGATCTTGATGAAGCTTGATTCGATTGTAGGCTTGAACTTGAAAATTTAGAAATAATTTGATGAAGTTGGAAGGTTGAAGCTTTGAATCCTTGATGAAGCCTTGAATCTTGATTGCTTGAACTTGGAAATTTAGAAAAAAAATTTGATCTTGATGAAGCCTTGAATCTTGATTGCTTGAACTTGGAAATTTAGAAAAAATTTGATGAAGTTGGAAGGTTGAAGCTTTGAATCCTTGATGAAGCCTTGAATCTTGATGGCTTGATCTTGAATGAGAAGAAGTAACTTTGAACTTGGAATTCTTGAATGAGAGATTGAGAGCAATTAGAAGAGAATTAAGAGCTTAGGGCTTTAGAGATTAGTTTTTGGTATATGAAAAAAAAAATTGGAAGAATGAGAGGTTTTATTTATAGATTGAGGGGTTATATTTTTAATACCCCTAATACCCTCATAAACTAGTTGTTGGAGAGGGTAAATTTGTCATTTTACTTAAAAGACCCAAATACCCTCTAATATAGCGTTTTATAGTTGTTGGAGGGGGTAAAGGGTCATTGAACCCTTTATTTGCATTAAAACAAAAACCAAAAACAAAAGAAAAGTGGTGGGCCGGGCCGGCCCACCAACAGTCTAAAGCGTGCGGCGGCCAGCGTCTTGCGGGCCGTGCCGGCCAGCGTCTTTAGCGGGCGGCCCGGCACACGCGGGCCCGTCTTTATCTGCGACCAGCGGGCCCGTCGCGTCTGCGGCCAGCGGGCAGCGCTGACCCGGCCGCGACAGCTAGCGGGCCGTGCCGGCCCACGCCCGCTTCGATAGCGGGCGTGCGCGAAGCGTCTTGGCCGTGCGTGCCGCGGGCACGGCCGCTTGACACCTCTATCGAAGGGCCATGTTCATCATATGTATCTTCTGGTATGATATCTTCTGTGCCTTATCTCTCTGTCATTCCTCTTCCCTATGCTTTGATTTCGAAGCTATTCTTCTGTCCAAAGGGGCGTCCGAGGTGGAGATTTGGACCGGTCAGATATGTGCCCGAGATGTTGCCATATGTCTATTCTAGGCCGGTCGGATGGACACTCAGGATGTCACTATGTGTCTGACTTGGGTCAGCCATATGGAAACTCGGGATGTCACCATGTATCTGACCAGATATATCCATATCATAGCTCATTAAAGATTTTCATTATGTCTTCCTTTATGAAGTTCCATCCCTACTGGTATATGGTCATTGGTAACCCATCCGGACCAGGTGCTTTATCAGAGCATAGTTCCTTAACCGTCATCCTTACCTCCTTCGTCATGAACGGGTTATCCAATTGTTCCAAGGTAATTCACTCTTTGTGAGAGAATAGCTTGTTCCAATTTGTAGTGTATTTTCTTTCTCTTTTGGTATCGAAGAGTTTCATGAAGTATGCGGCAATCTCTGCTTAGATATTGTTATACCCCTCCTAGACGTTTTCTCCAACTTGTTGTTTATCGATCCAACTTTTGGTCATTCTTTTATTGGATAAGGAATTTTGAGTTATATCATCCTTCCTCAGCCAAGTTATACAATAACATTGTCTTCGGTGTGCCTGTTCCATTATAATAATTTCTTCGTATTCCCTGAGGCGGGACGATCTCTCTTGCTCCTCCTCTGAATTCAAGGCTCCTAATTCTGTTTGTATGTCTAGTCTTTGAAGTGTGTGCATAATCTCCTTTTTCCTAGAGCCTTCTTTTTTTTGTTGGCAGCTACCACTTCCTGAGTCTCTTTCGTATTAGGGCTTTGATACAGTGAAGGCACCACTACCGATGAAGTTTGCGCCCTCCCAACAACTTTATAGAATTCCCCAGAAACCCTCTGTGTTGGCCCAGGCTCTATTGAAGTGGAATTGGGCTTGATGAAAGTCATGCGGGTCGCATTCCAGTGCAATAGGAAGTCATGCGGGCCGCATTCCAGTGGCCTTGATGGTGGTGTTGTTTGATAAACTCATGGGAATTCTTTAGACCAATTGGAAGCTAATAGGAAGTGGTCAAGTCTTATCAACTTAGGGTTGCCTTGCCATCAGATCATGTGTATTTGTGTCCTAGTAGGGAAGGGCCCACAGCTGAAGATCATCGATTAAATTGTTGAATTCTCTCATGCTTAGTGTGTTGTGTACCTCTCTATTGTTGTCCTCACAATGAATTTTATTAAAGTGACCCCCCCCCCCCCCCCCCCCGCCCCCTTGATCTGTAGCCCCTTCCATCGGGACATGACTAGGTGTATCTCATCCAAAAGGCTTGTTTGTGGTTTATGTCGCATGATCCATAGTGTTAGAAGTGGTGCCATGCAAAGCCATGATATTGATTTTTGAGATATTATTTGTGAATCTTATTTTATGCATATACAAGGTTTATTTTTCTAACTGATATTCACTAGTATGAGATGACTAGTTGAGTACTAGTATGAGATGACTAGTTGTATGAGATACAAAAGGATTCAAAAGTTATCTTGTAGGGTATTCAGAGAGTCGTGTGGGATGACTGTAGGAGAACTGAATGGCCAGCTCCTGACATCTTAAACTTGTCACAACTTAGAGTAAACTTGGACGGTTAGCTAACATGGTTGTTATAATAATAGAGGACCATTAAATGGTGATAACCCTTCTCGGTTATAACATGTGGATGTACTCTATTATTTGGGTGTGTACTACACATTGACAGGTCAACTAAGAGAGCATGTCACTGAAACACATTGTCAGGGTAATGATAATGTTCTCTTAGTGCAAGCACCTTACATGAAGGGTCCATATCTATCTAGCATTGCTATCAAGTACTTTGATGATAGGTTTTGTGGTCAAGTCATGTATCACTTTAAGTCTTCCCTTTGGTGCTTGTGATCAATGTTGAAATAATATAGGATGCTTAACAAGGGTTCCACTGCCTTTATTGAGGAGAACATCTTAGAGTGAAAGACATACATTGTGATTGAGGTAAAACCCAATTGGTTATATGTCAAATGAGATTTGACAATATATGTTGGTGTAATAGAATCACAGCAATACTTTGATCGGGTATGATTCACTATATGAGTACTGGTTATAAGTTTTGACAATATTATTTTTTCTCTACGATCAATACATTAATGTTGATATAGTAGAGGGTGTTGCACACAAGACAGGGAGATAATCTACAGTATTTAATATTTGTGGAGAGTTACTTAGATACTATACTCAGTTCCTGTGTTCCTAGCATTTTAATTATATTTGTATATGATTCCCTTACTTGACCTACTTGACATTCTAATATACTACATGTACAGAGGAATTTACTTGGGTTTATGAGATGTTACTTAGCTAGGACCTCGAAAGTGCAATATAAATCTAAGACTGATTGATTAAGGCAAATTGGTTGGACCTAATTGAGAAAACATAATTGTGGTTTAATGTGATTGAACCCACATGATCTAATTCATTATGTCATCTGACTTGGGTTAACCTTGTAGGATTGGTATGAGATAAAAAAAGAGATAATTATAATTTGATTATGATTTGATCTTTGAATTTGAATTTGGTCAAGATTTATATCATAAAGATAATTATAAATTGTTTATGATTCATCTCTATCTCGAATATTGATTAGAGTGAGACTGAGACACTCATCTATTTAAAGAGAGGCAAAATGAGAGAATAGACAAGCAATTGTGTGAGATAAATTGAGTGATCTCTTATGAGGGTCCTTTTCTTTTTGGGCTCTGTCTTTAGTGAAAATTAGTCCAAGTATTAAGAGAAGGAGGTTGTACACTTGTGCAACTTGAAGATCATCGTTGATTTCAAAGAAGGTTTTCAGGAGAAGAAGTGAATCCAAGTAAGTATTCTCTACTTTATTTAACCAAACAATATATATGATATATATTGGGACATATAAAATAGGTTAAGAAAATTTTTGAAACCTAATCCGAAGGTCCCACTCCTTATTCCGCTATGCATGTGGGTTACTGTGTTTTAACCCACTACTTCCAACACATAGACCATGGTGCACATCCACTTTTTGAGGTTAGTGCAATCCTCGAGGATAGTTGAGATATTGAAGTTATCGATATAGCTATTGATGAGGTTGAAACGGTTGTTGCTCCATCCAATGCAACATCCACCTCTGGTGCCATCTATTGGGAGAGTGATTCTCACATCATATAATGTGCCCCCTATACTTCTCCAGATTCGGCTATTGATGGTTACCAACTTTGTCTCTTGTAGACAAAATATATCACTTTTCTGCGATTTCAAGTAGTCCCTCACTAGGAAACATTTTTTTCGTTTCTTAAGTCCCCTTATATTCCATGATACAAGTTTCACACTAAACTATGGTTGTCCTTACATTTGTCTACTGAAAAAGCTTAGTTGCTCTCCTTGGCCCTGTGTAACCTCTCGGCTTCCATTAATCGCATATGTTGCAGGTAGGTGTTGACATTATTTGGTTGTCCTAGATCTCCTCACACCATTAGGGTGATTGATATGAGGTTCTTATCAGGCAGATCAGATGGGGTGAGAGGAACAGTGGAACGGGAAGAGTTCATATCTTCAGGGTCGATACGCTCCATTCTCCGTTTCAGGTTGTTATTGATGCTTCTTCCTCCTCCGACCATTAGAATGCCAATCTCCTTCCCTGCTTTAGTTATCTGGTTTGTCCCTTTCTCTTGTGCTCTCTCAGTGTCCTGTCGTTACCCTGTTAGCTCTTTGGCTTGTTGGTTGTTAATAAGGGCCCATGTGGTATCTGATATCAAGTTCCACCTGCCATTGATGTATCTAAGAGATACCTGGATGAGATCTAGTGTTCCCCTAGTTAATTAACTCCAACAAATGAAGGCTTTATGAGTTTAGGTTGTTAAAATTGTAATTAGGTCTTTGTATGTAAGAATGGTTACAAGCAAGCCCTTATGATATGCTTGTACCAGGCTCCAAATCTAGCCCAACCTTGTTGCTAATAGTTGGATCTTCCAGTGAATGGGTTGAAATGGTTGGATCGGGTCCTAGCCAGGTTTGCGCGAGCTTGATGAATCTGCCGAATCCGCCCACTAATAGGCCCAGTAGTCTCGCTCTGCTCATGTACCCCGATCTAGATTGTTACTTTGTAACGCAATGGACAACTAAGATTTCCTCTATGCGAGTCCCACTCTGCGCCATACGCACCCTGATTCCCTTGGAGTTCCACATCATTACTGACTTGGCTCGTTTTTATCTTGCTGGATTAAGAGCAATCGCATTTAGCGCTACCTCGACCTCTATGGTTCCCCTTCATTATCTGAAACATGTCCCCCCTTATCCGCTAGTCGTCATGATACAACAACTAACGAACTACCACGACCTGTAGCCTTTGACAAGAGCTGTCGGGACATCGTATGGTTATCCATTAGGTGCATCTGGGCATCAGACCGATCCTTCTTAGCTACAATGCTAGTCTGGTCGTGTCTAGTCATCATGGAGGCCCGGGTGGTTCGCCGCTCGTTAGAGCTCTTCAGTCTCTCCTCCCTTCCTCCATCTTTCCTTTCCCTTTTTCTTTGTCTATAAACCTCCTCATCTTCCCCTGGTTGCCGGATTAGCTCCATCCTCCTTTTCTGCCCTAGTTGTACTAGTCTTTCTTGAGCTCTCCCTCTCCATGACAAAAGAGCTTGACCCAGCTCCATGTCAATAAGGATGCAGTGCTTCCTTGATCCAATGCTTCATCGTATAACGCATGGGATTGCTCAACCGCGATGGACCCTCACTGCAGCTCGGACATCGTCTACGAACTCGCCTCCCGGCCGGTCGATATAAATTAAGTTCCCCCACCAGTTTCAGAATGCACGTTGCCATATTGCAATGGCAAAAAAACAGCGGCGACCGTCTAATCTCCAGCCATCATATTTCTCCATAGCCCTCTTTGCCTTCCATAGATCTGGGGTCCAGGGCTCGAAGCGGAGTGAGGAGGCTAATAGGTGGAGCTCTTCAGCGCGCTCGATCTCTTGCTCTACCTCTACCGATCTATTGGTGATAATGAAGGGTCGTCGCGAAACTACTTTGTCTTCCAATGCCATTCAACATCCAGGGCATCCTTCATCGCGGCTAATATTGAGTGGTCATCTACGACACCATCCCAGAGCTTGGTGATCGTCACTATAGTGAAGGGCTTTAGCTCATCTTTCCCGCATCATTTGTTGTCAAGTTTGAGCGAAATGTGATGTATTTTTGGTTCCACAGGAGTGACATGTGCAGCGTTCTTCTTCTTCTTCTCTGTTTTCTCAACCATGCTCTTGCCTACGAGCTCCACTACTCAGTAATGCTCCCGATGAATCTTCCTTATCTCTTTGCTTCCTCGTTTCTCTTCGTGTTTACTGCAGTGTGGAAGGGAGAGGGTCGTGCTCCTCAATTGGCAATTGTTTCCGCAGTAACCTACCGCTGCCACATCCACGACGTGTCACCGCTCTCCTATAATCATCGGCTAGGTGTCTTGACCTCAAGCACTAGCTGCAAACCTCTATGACTCCTGTTGGTGTGCATATGCAAGACAGTGAGTGTCGCCTCTATACCAGAGGTAGAAGTGGAGGAGAGCGGTGTGGTTGTTCCACTGGTGATCTTCTTTGTGAGTTGGTCTCCTCCATGACGCGTCTCCGATGCTTGAAGTATACCTCTGTCCAGCCTTCATCGTCGGAGGTGGAGATTAGAGGTTCTCTAGGTATCGGCAAGGCTGACATGATGAAGGTCCTCCTTTCTTCTCCGACGACGGCCGCTGCATAGCTAACCCCTTCCCTTCGTGGGCTGAGGTTGCTTATGCTTGCTTTTAGAGCATCTCGTGGACTAGGCATGGCCTTGTTGCTAGCCCTCATCCCCAGAGATGGTTTCCTCTTCCATATGCGCGCCATCGTGAGCTGCTCTCAGATAGTCTATCTCTATTTGCCACCACTCGCCGTGAATCGCTCCACCGTTTTCCTAGGTTTGAAGATGATTTTTTAGAGAGACAGAGAGAGAGCGAGAGAGAGATAGAGAGTAGGAGTAGGTGATTTATATTATTGGTTTTCAAATGTTTTCAACTAAAAGAAAAATCAGACTATGATTGATGACTTACCAATAGGAATAAACATTGGAATCAATGCCTTGCTAATGGGGGTAAACATTGGAATCGAATTGACTGGGTTATAAGTTGAAACGTTGTATTTCTAGCCACATGGAACAATGTGAAGTTAATCTGATCGAGATTTTAGAGAATTGGTGTCCATTTTGAGTGTTTGTTTTATTGGACAAATTTTCAACATATGATCCCAATGTTATTGTTTGAAAATTATATATTATTATCAACATGATTGAAATGACTTTGGTATGTTTTAAAATTGAATTGCCTTCTAAGATCATAACCTCTATTTATTTACATTGAATGTTTTTAACACTTGTTTGATTTAGTTACATAAGTTGGATTTTTACTAACCTAGTGTAGCTCATTGTCTTTTATTTTTTAGTTTAGAATAGAATCCTTGAGCCCCAAAGAAAAAAGGATTTTGGAGGATGTAGTGGATTCCTTTCAATTTTTGTGGTTTGGCGAATATGGTGTTTGGAAATTGGATATCCCACCTTGGGATATCTGTAAGTGGGTTATTTTTTGAAAAATTTGAAACCGATTTGGAGGGAACCGGTAGTGATGTATGTTAGGTTTTTAATTAAATTATTATAATTATTTAATGAACATGGATTATGAAATTTACTACATTTCCCCTTTAAAGAATTCAGAGTGACAACCGGAATACAATCCAAGGTAACAAAGGCATTATTATCTTTTCGTATCCCATGGGTACAATTGGTATGACAACTAATTTAAATGAAATAATAGGTTTAGAAATATTAATGCTCTTTAATGATATTCCAATATATCTCGTCACAGTGTTTAGAAAAGATAGGGGGAGTGGAATTGGGGATTTAAGTTGTATCAATGATATCTTCTTATTGTTAGGTTGACATGATGATCTGACAAACAGTTGTTTTACATTAGATGATGTAAACTGAGTTATTATGAAGTTGATTGAGTATTATTATATGATTTATTGCTATGACAAGTTTTTTTTTTTTTTTTTGACTAGGGATAAACCCCAACACAAGACGTCAAATGAGCGTGTACAAGGGATCGAACTACCACAGGTTTCACTCAGGGGCACGTCTTTATCGCCCGCGGGATGCACTTAGTTAGTGCAATCGGCCCTTGGTTTCACTTGGCTCAGCCTTTACTATCTCGCGGGCTACCAATCCCACATGGGGAATGCCCGGTGCTGCAGACGGGCCACCCCATCAGGGGCCCACACACTTGCACCCTCACCTGCGCAATGGGATTCAAACACCTGGACTTTCTGTGTTTCAACACCTTATGAGAGGGACCATTACCGGCCATCAAAAGGCCTTTTGCACAGGCTCAAGAAAAAGCGAGTGAAGCAATCGATTTAGGCCTCCAAATTTGGAAGGCCTCATATTTTTTTTTGTTATCTTTTAAGATTTTTTTTTAAAATCTTATAATAATAACTATAATAATAGATTATTATAATATATTGATATTTAAAAATTTTTAATTTAAATTTTAATATCTATTGGAGGCCTCATATAAAATTTAAACCTTAAAATTTTTTAAAAGCAGGCCTCTTATAATAATAACTATAATAATAGATTATTATAATATATTGATATTTAAAAAATTTTAATTTTAATATCTATTGGAGGCCTCATATAAAATTTAAACCTTAAATTTTTTTTAAAAAGCTTATCTATTGAAAGCCTCTTATAATAATAACTATAATAATAGATTATTATAATATATTGATATTTAAAAAAATTTAATTTAAAATTTAATATCTATTGGAGGCCTCGTATAAAATTTAAACCTTAAATTTTTTTAAAAGCTTATTATTGTAGTTATAATAATTACTTGTATGATAAATTAATATTTAAAAATTTTAATTTAATATCTATTGGAGACCTCCTACTACATTTGAACCTCGAAATTTCATCAAGTTATTTAATATTTTTTTAATTTAATATATAGTCAATTATATATCTTTTATCATCTAACTTTTAAAAATAAAAGATAATAAACTAAAGTTTTAATTTTTTTTTAGTTTAATACATAATTAAATTTATATCTTCTCCCAACTACCTTACTAGTTGTTAAAAATCTAATCCCAAGAATTATTAAATATGTAGCCGTTTGTAATTTAGTAAGTAACGGTCATTCTCTCTATTATAAATTGAGATTGTTTTTAATTTTTTTTTTATCTTTACTCTTTTTAATCTTTGCTTTTGAGTTCTTGTTTGCAATACTCATCGATCAGTAATGTCTCAAGAAATATTAAATGGATTAACCACATTATCAATTGAAAAATGAATATTATAACAAATTGATTATAAAAATTTAATTAATAACTTCGCATAAAAAAGTAAGAAAAATAAATTTTAAATAATTTTTTGTAGTAATTAGTTTTTTATATATTTTCCAAAAAAAATCTCTTTTTATAAAATAATCTATTTTTAATCTATTGTTTAAATTTTTGTTTGTTTGTTTAGATTTTTTTTTTTGGAGTAGTTATAGAATTACTTTCCTATCAAAACCCATAAGAGTTATCATGTTAATATATAAAATAACTAAAAAAATATCTCATATAAGTGGTTGTTAAAAAAATAAATAAAATTTAATTTATATTAAATAATTAAAGGCCTCATTTTAAAATCTCGCTTTAGGCCTCCAATTCTCTTGAGCCGCCCCTGCTTTGGTATTGCTATGACAAGTTATATATCTATGAAGGCAACCCTACTATTGTATAGGTATACATCATTGTCCAGTGCTTGAGCTCACAAGATTTCAGGCGTGACACTTTCAAATGACTGAATCAAAATAAACCATTTTATAGAAACTAGATTTTTCTTTGTTAAAAAAAATTACAATTTAAGTATTTAAAATATTTATATTTTATAAATTAATATAAAAACAGAGAATATTCTCACTATATTATTTTAAATAATAATTAACTATCTATCTTTTGAATAGTGCCCAAATTACCTATAGGTCCTTGGGGTTGATAGAGTGTAGTGTAATAATATTTTGAGCGTGTGTTATGGGTGAAAAATAGTGTCAAATAGTGCCATAGTCTAATAAAAAATTTGCCCTTGTTTTAAAAACCATATATGAATTTATCACTTTCATAATTTTATTTTGGATTAATTACACTTTTCGTCCCTGAAAATGGTGTCATTGTTCACTTTTATCCTTGTATTTTAAAAATGTTCAATACAATCCTTTTGTATTGCGTATTTTGTTCTATTTTGGTCCCTACTTGACTGATGTAGCGCCTAAGCATACCAATGAAATACGCTTTTTATTTTATTTTTCTTTTTCCAGGATGGCCGACGCGTAATGCTACATCATCATTTTTTTTAATTTTAACAAAAATGGAATTTTGTATTTAAATGCAAAATCTATTTTTTCAAAAAAAAAAAAAAACTGACGTGGCATGCTGACATGGCATGCCACGTCAGTATTTTTTTAATATATATAAAAAATGGATTTTAAAAAAATGCAAAAATAATTTTTTTTTTAAAAAAAAAAACCTGACATGGCATGCCACGTCAACATTTATATATATATATATATATATATATATATATATATATATATTTTGTTTTAAAAAAACAAACAAAAATCCATTCCCCCCCCCCCCAAAAAAAATGACGTGTCATGCTGACTTGGCATGCCACCTCAACATATATATATATATATATATATATATATATATATAATACAAAAATCCATTTTTCAAAAAAAAAACTGACGTGGTATGATGACATGGCAAGTCATGTCAGCATTATTTATATATATATATATATATATATATATATATATATATATATATATAATGGATTTAAAAAATACCAAAATCTATTTTTTTTTTAAATGCTGACATGGCACATAGTAATGCCACGTCATCATATACGTAGTCACATGACACACAAGGAAAAATACGCCCACCGGAAAAAAGAAAAATCCAGATTTGATTAGATGCCACTTACCGCCACATCACACAAAAGCACTAAAATAATAGAATACGCAATACACAAAGCGATCAGATTAACATTTTTAAAATACAAGGATAAAAGTGAACAATGACACCATTTTCAGGGACGAAAAGTGTAATTAATCCTTTTATTTTCTTTCTTACATTTGAGCTCAATGATACAAAAATTGTGAAATTTATTTATTTTTAAATCAACTAAAATGAAAAAAATAAGTATGAAAATTATATATATATATATATATAATAAGTATGAAATTGATGTGTTTAAGGTAAAACATTTCGGCATCGTCGATCCCATTGCGGAGATTTCGATGTTGTCACTCGAATTCTCAATCTCATCGCTCTCCTTCCCTCTTTATACTCCTCTTCACTTCTCTTCAGCCATGGTCTCCACCTCGACCTCCAGCTCTAGCTCCTAAAGTTCTCATCTTTTCATTCTCTATCCGCCCATTGATCTCTATGGCCAGCGCTTCTGGGCTCGTTTACCACCCTCCTCGATGCTTTAGGACCTAGAAATTTGGCTCCTTTCCGCTTCTCCAGATCTGGGTTCTTCTCTCTTGAGTGGAATCCGGCAAAGGCTTCTATTAGATGCTGTGCTATGGAGAGTGGTGTGGAGGGGACGGTGTTGGGGGCTTCCCACTCGAAGCCTCGGCTTTCAAGGTTCCGTCTTTTTGGTTTCTTTGTGGATATTGAATGCATTTTTGTTGATTGGCCTGCATTTTCTTTGCTGATTGTTATTGAATCTGCGTCCAGGATGTTGCTTTTTTAGGTGGCATTGTCTGATTTCATAGTTTATTAGTGCTCTTAGAAATTCCATATTTGGTTAATTCATTTGTGGGTTTCTTGAAAGGCTCTACCTTCCAAATTAAATCTTTTTTAGTGCTTTTAGTTGGATTAGGCGTGAAAAGGTTGTTTGTTTTCTTGGGAAAAGTAGAGAATTTGAAGGAATGATGTTTTATAATATGATCTGTTTCTTGAATGAATTGAGATCAATTATATAGATTTGGTAAGTGTTCCTTTTATCTTTTTCCCCTCTAAATAGTAGGAAGCATGATGTCTCAAAATATTTGTTGGGATAATTAAATTTGGTAAGAAATTCTGCAGACTTGTTGGCATGGGTTCTAAACTTGTTGGATGTGGTTCTGGTGTGCCGAAGCTTCTTGTTTCTAATGATGACCTTGCACAAATTGTTGAGACCTCGGATGAATGGATTTCAGTTCGCACAGGCATACACAATCGAAGAGTTCTTACAGGTAATGCTTTTCTGCTCTATTTCCTCTTCAATTATGGTGACAATCTACTTTATTTACTTTTATACTTTGATGAAGTGAAGTTCATAACTTTTGATTTCTGCCACTTGCTTATGGCTTATATTGAAATTGGCATTTCCACTGAAGATCCAATTAAAAAATTTTATGGAGGGGAACTCAGGCCTTAACTTTCCAAGAGCTCTAGATAAATATGCCAAAAAGCATTCTAGGAACATGCTGGCAAAGAAGCTCACACATCCAGAATCTACATAAATCTTGGGTGCATAAAGCAGCATAAATGAAGCATAAAACTATCTATGAACTTGCAAGATCTATTCATTGTTGCCCCTTTTGTTCTTTAGCTCTCCACTGGCAGAAAATAAGTATCAATATATTTTTTTTTCCTGAGAGGTTATGAGAAGTTCCATGTGTTCAAGGTTCTCCATCAGGTTTATTTTCTAAATGGAGCATTATATGTAAACTTATTTGCTACAATTTTTAACTTTACAGGGAACGAAACTTTGAATGGTCTGGCTGTAGATGCAGCTAAGGGAGCACTTGACATGGCTCAAGTTGATGCTGATGATGTGGACCTTGTCATTATGTGTACATCCACCCCTGAGGACCTTTTTGGAGGTGGTGCCCGGGTATGCTCTAGAAGATGTTTTTCATGTATGATACCCTTGAACTTAGAAGTTAAGCAAATACTGAACATAAGCATATCAGATTACCCCTAAATTTAGCTGATGTATGACCTGTTGTTTCATTTATTGGTCCTAGAGTGAAACAATTTGTACTAGTTATTATAGTTGTTTTAACTTTTCTCTTCATTACTTCTTAATTTTCATGGATTAAATAGAAAAAGCATTCTTATATGCAAAACTTTCACCATTCATGGCTTGGGCTCATGTCTCACCTTTTTTGTTCCGATTGATAAAACATTTCCATTCTCTCTCTTTAACTTTCCAAATTTGTTGTTCATAGCAGATTTTTTATTTGGGTTGCATTGTCCAGGTTCAAAGTGACTTAGGGTGCAAAATGCATGGGCTTTTGACATTACAGCTGCATGTAGCGGTTTTGTTGTAGGCCTAATTACAGCTACTCGCTTCATCAAGGGTAATCTATATAATCATTTTTCATGTGTGCTTCCATTTTTTCAGCATGGTTATGAGATCAGAGTATCCTTCCTTAATTACAGGTGGTGGCTATCAGAATATCCTAGTGATTGGTGCAGATGCGCTGTCTAGATATGTGGATTGGACAGACAGAGGTACATGCATTCTCTTTGGTGATGCTGCTGGTGCGGTATTAGTTCAGGTAAGAGCTTCTCATTTACTGCATAATTGTTACCTTTGAAACTTTTAATTCATTAATTATACTGATCATTTTACATTGTTGTTTGTTGTTTTAACCATTGTGTGCTCAGGTTTTATTTCTCAAGTTATCTGGCTATTCATATGATAACTGTCCTTGTATTGATTGAAGCCATGGTGTAAATAAGTGATTGTTTGCTTGTTTCTTTGACTTAAAAACCATGTGAACATGTTTGGGAGAGGGAAATTATACCAATCAAGTTAGTCCTGAAATAGATACCTACAATTTGAGCATATTTGGATTTACCAAATGGTACTTATCTGGTTAGACTTATTTGAAGTTCTCTGTGAGGAACGTAAAAAAAAAATTAAAAACAAAGGGGCAGCCCAGTGCAAAAAAGCTCCTGCTATGCGCTGAGATATGGGAAGGGTCGCACTAATTTGGGCCTATCAGACGCAGCCTTTACCTTGTAATTTTGCAAGACGTTGTTTCCAATTTAATTCTAACCCTATGACCTTCAAATCACATGGCAACAACTTTACCGTTGCGCCAAGGAAAGTCCTTCAAGAAATACAACTTCATGTTTCTTTCCCTTGCAGTGCTTCTAACTTTCTTTCTAGAGTCTTAATAAGGTCGTATGTTTGTGCAAACTTGAAATGAATTGCATTACCAGAACATGGAGCTGCTTGGTTACATAGTAAAGCCTTAGCCTGACATGATTTTTAGGGTAAACGATTCTTTTGAGGCAAATATCATCCTTAACACTCCTTTTTGTGGCATGTACATTGATAGAACTATTCCAAACCACAGTGAATGTTAATAATGAGAGCTTGAACTTGTGAGACAAATTTTCTTTTATATTCCAAAAACCTGCTGTCTTCTTCATTTGTGCAATATTGATGCAGGCTTGTAGTGGTGATGAAGATGGCATGCTTGGGTTTGACTTACATAGCGATGGCCAAGGGCAAAGGTGAGAAAGCCATCTCATGAAACTCAAGCATGAGAGATCACCAGATGTATTTGGACTGTGATTTCTCAAAAAATAACCTTTTGGCTCCATTTCAGACACCTAAATGCAATAGCCAAGGATGAAGAAAACAGGCTCACATCAAATACCAATGGTGCGCTGGTGTTCCCCCCAAGGAAATCATCCTACTCTTGCATCCAAATGAATGGCAAGGAGGTGTTTCGCTTTGCTGTTCGGTGTGTACCACAGTCTATTGAAGCTGCTCTAGAAGATGCTGGCCTGACCAGTTCCAGTATAGATTGGTTGCTACTTCATCAGGTTGTTATGCTACCCTCTAATTGAGTGTGCAGAAAATCTCTATGAGAATAATTTTAGCATCTGGATTTAAGTGGACTGATACATTTCGCAGGCAAATCAACGAATTATAGATGCAGTGGCGACTCGGTTACAGATCCCATCAGAGAAGGTTGTATCAATCTTGCCAACTATGGTAACACCAGCGCTTGCATCAATCCCATTGGCATTGGATGAGGCAGTTCGGGCGGGAAGGTGAAGATCGGCTGACACCCATTGCTGCTGCTGGTTTTGGAGCTGGGCTTACATGGGGTCCAATCCATCATCCGGTGGGGATGAAGCTCCAGTGAATGTAAAGACAGCTATTACCTTATTAGAGTTTAGACCATGTCCTGATCCAGCCTGGGGTATCCTTTGAGATCACAATGATTTTCTGCCATTTGATTTTGTTCTTCTCATGTTTTTCCTTTTTTTTTTTCTGTCCTGATTACATTTTTATTTTTTGGCTCTCAATCATGCTGTGAACACTGTTGAAAATGTTATTCTTGTAACTGCCAAAATGTCTGATCATATTGCATTTCAAACTTCTTGAGCCTTTTCAATGAATATTTGGTTTATTTCTTTAAACAATTTAGAGAGCAGCATGGAAAAAGGCAGGGCCCAATGATTACTCAGTTAAAAGAAAAACCATAAACATTAATAATTAAAACATGGTTTAAAATATACCCCTGGCAAATCTTGAATGTATGCCCATGAAGTTTCATGTTTGAATGGTAAGTTGTGGCTCTAGAGGGCAAGATCTAAAGGTTTCATGAAGTTTCCCTTAAGCTAATGCCCTCCAAGTTCTTGAATTGTTGTTCTCAAATCATGCCTTTAGTCAGAAGCCTGGGTCTTTATCATCATCTTACTTTTGATGATAAAACTGCTAAAACAATACAGGATATATGAAAAGGGTATATAAAAATCAAAAGCCGGGTTCTCACTAATCTTCTCATTTTCTGATTGGGTTAATTTTTCAGTAGGTCACTAATCTATGGACTATTATCAATTCGGTCATTGAAGTTCAATTTAAATCAAAATGGTTACTTGCTTTTAATTTGATTTCATCGACAAGTCACCCAAGAGATTTTGGCCCCATTTGCTGACATGGTTGTCAAGGAAGCCCACTCGGCCCTCGCGTGACACGCCACCCAATCTCTATTAGGCGTGTTCATTTGGCATGGAGAGGCTTAGGGGGGAGAGAGGGGGGGAGAGAGAGAGAAAGAGAGAGAGAGAGAGAGGAACTTAAAAAAAAATCTCTTGAGATTTTGGTAGGTTAAAAATCTTAGTGGGTTACCGAACTATGGCCTTTTTTAATTTAGTTACTGAATTTCAAATTGTTTCTTTTAGGCACTAAAAACAATTTCATTTCTCACCGAGAGGATACCTAGAGGATTCCGACCATTTTAATCCTACGCGGGCCACCAAAATCACCACGCTAGGATGCCACATCACCCGCATCTTCCTTCATGACTTCTTCCGGTCAAGAGTCAAACTCCATAAGTCAACAACTTGCAGAGTCAACATTCTGGCTGGCCTTTCATCGCCTCGACCAGCTGTGATCATCCTGGCCGCTGCTCAACGGCGCTTCGTTCCAAGTCCTCTTCGACACCTCGCTTGTCGAGAAGTGCGACCTCTTCACTAGCACGTTCACGCTATCACTGACGCACATCGTGGGTACCGTGTGCTCTCCTACCTCGACTCCATCGAGCCTCTCCATACTCCGCTCAAAAAACTCATATTTTTTCTTCTCTCTTTTTATCGGCAAGAAGTCATCCCCAAGTTCCATCGCACCTTCACCGCCCTCTTCGACTCCCTCGACATCGCCCTCGCCATCGATGGGAAGGCTGACTTCGAAGGTGCCAATGACTGCGCTTGCTTCAACTTCCTCTGTCGGGCATTCTTCGACCGGGATTCGACTACTGTGACGCCGTTGGGGCTAGTCTAACCAACCGTTTCATCATCAAGTGGGTCGTGTTCTAGCTCGGCCTTCTACTGGGGCTTCCTAGCTTCATCAAGGATCTACTCCTCCATTCTCTCTGGCTATCATCGGCACTGGTTAAAAAAGACTATGGCCGGTGCTCGATGAGGCGGAGAGGATGGTGATCTCGTGAGACAAAGTGGTTCACAACCTATTGTTTGCAACTTGCTTCAACGCTGTAAGTTGGCGAAGGAGGTCTGGGTAGCGGTGGCGGGGATCGTTGGTGGGGAGGTGACGATGAGGGCAATAGACACGATACCTCTGCTCAAGCAAGGGGGAAAAAGGTGGGGTAACGTGGTGATTCCGGTGGCCACATAAGATTAAAATGACCGGAATTCTTGGGTACCCTTCAAGTGAAATGAAATTAATTTCTGGTACCCAAAAAGAAACAAATTGAAATTTCAGTAGCCAAACTGAAAAAAATGCCATAATTTGGTAACCTACTAAGATTTTTACCCTATTTTGGTACCATATAAATTTGTAAAGACTTGTTGTATTATATACAACTATATCTAGCCCATTATTTAAAAAAAAAAGCAATAGAAAATGGTTAGAGATACATGAAAATGGAAGAAACAGAAGTGAGACTACTAACAAACTAGCCCCCTTAGAATTTACTTGGTTTAGGATCATTGTTTAAATATTATCCTTTTGGAAATAAGAGTGCAACCATTGGCATGAAATTTCTAGTGAGGATAGCTTGTTGATGCTTATGGTTATATTACATGGACAAGCTTATGGGCATATTTACATGGAGAATTAGTCTGTCAATTTATTTTTTATGAAGAAATTCTTGAGTTTAAATTTTATAAGGTATGTATACATAATTTCAAAAATTTACAGGGGTATACAATGCAAAATTTTTAGAAGGATGTACTGGATTTGAGAATAAAACGTAAGTAGAAGGCGATGAAGAAAAAAATTTTCCATTGCCGGGATTTGAACCCGGGTCGCCTGGGTGAAAGCCAGGTATCCTAACCGGACTAGACGACAATGGAACATGCCTTATGTCTGTTCATAAAGCATATTTATAAATACAAGAAAAAGGACACTTCTTGTACTCTTTACACAATAATCAAAAGAACCTTGAGAAATGCCTGTGCTTTGTGCTCCTATAACCACCTTTATGCAGGGGCTTTTGAATTTGTTATTACTCAAACTCATTATATTCAACAAGGGCAATGTAACTTGGCATTGAGTATGCAACTACATATATATTAGTTTGTTGTATGTTTTACATGAATTATATCAGCAATGTTGTCCATGAGCAGAACAGGAATATATCCACACTTCATTCCTCCAACATCATCTTGGGAGACAAAACTCAGGCAGTTACCATCTTTGATTCTCATTTATGCCACTGTTCTCGATCTCCTTAAATAGAGAAACATCATTGGGAGTGGTATCTTGTAAAGCTCAGTGGAAAAGTACTGAATCAATTGGTCAATTATATAGTGGAACACAAAGGCTTAGTGTTATATTGGTCAATTAAATAAGAACCATTCACCCAAGTTATATTGGTCATTCCCTCCTCAATGAAGAAATATAAAGGCTTAGTGTCTTCAAATTATGGGTTAATAGTAGAAAAGTTTTGATAAAATGAAACTGAAATTAATATAACAAGTAATTGAAAAGAAAAATTGTTTGTATACCCCTACAAAAGTATATATTTACTTAAACGGCCTTATAAAAACGATAATTTCTTGCATTTCCTTGTAAAACATATTTTATTACTTATTTACCATTGTCGTCGGTCACAATTAGCTTATGGTGGAATTTTGAGTTTAAACTATAGTTAAAAAATATCTAAACTACCCTTAACTTTCTCAAGGGCATTGAAGTAATTCCAAACTTTTATATAGGTATATTAGCACAAACCCATTTAGAGAAGTATATTAGCAAACTCATTTTAGAAATTTTCCCTCATTCCATCCATTAGTTTGACACCATCAAAGGCCAACATTAACACAGGTGTATATAAGCAAAAAAAATAAAAAAAGTCAGATTTGTAGGGATATACGAGCAAATATCATTTTTATAGAGCCATTTACACAACCACAAACTTTTACAAGGCTAGCAAAGAGAAAACCCCCCTAATTAAAATGATATAGCACAAAAGATAGAACAAATTATTCAATAAAAAGCCACCACCCTACAAAATACCTTGTTTATAATTAACAATAGATATTTCTGTCACTATAGGGTCCATTTTAATGACCTAAATTTTGTACAAATTCTAAGCCTCCATATAGAGTACCGGCATGGAACCAAGAGTGGATGAGTCAGGGGACTCATCTAAAGTTAAAAAGAAGAAATCGGATTTAAAAGGGGTGAAAAGATATTAATAGACAAAAAAAACCCCTCTTTAGGGGTAATATGGTCAAATAAAATTATTAAAGGGCTAAAAGGGGTAATTATATGAAAATGAGGCTAAATCAATCATTTGTGAATATTAAGTAGGTTATAAGTTGAGACCAAAAAAGAGAAAATGAGAATATATGAGAAAAAGAGAAGGGAGGAAAAAGCTTAGAAGAAGGCTCTTATTCAACCACTATAGAAGCTAGGAAGAAAGAGAGGAAAAGAAGCCGAGCTCCAAACCTTGGACCAAAGAGAAGGTAATTATAAGGTACTGAAATTAGTGAATTAGACCATATCTCTTCATGCTATGGTTTTTGATTTGGGGTTATATTTGATGAGGGTTTCGAAATTGGGTTTAAAAGAGGAACTTGGAGGAAAGAAGGGAAACTTAGGAAATATGAGTGTCGGGAAGTTCCATATCCTCAAGTAAGTGTTACTAAACCCAATTGATGCATTGAATCCATGAAATTTCATTTGGCATGCATGTTAGGTTAGTATATATGCACTCACCCACATCCACGTGAGTTAAAACCCTTTCCATGCATAAGGCATGCATCTTTCCCATGCATTAAGCATGTAGTTCCTCCCATGCCCGAGGCATGTTAAATACTCCATGTATATAGCATGTATCTAGCGCGAAGCTAATAATGTCACGTACATAGGAACACCCCCAAAAGGCAGAACACCCAGTACCATAGTCCCAGAAAGTATGGGTAGGGGCTTTTTCATCAAAATTATTGTTTCCATTTCAAAACTCCCCTCGCAAATGGGTACTAAATGCAGTCCCAAATGTAACACCCGTTTCCAATCAGGGTTTAAGTGTCACACCAGCCAGCTCAAGGGGTGAACCCTGAGCCTAAGGCTGTAGAATAGATAATCAATAACTTGAAAATCATGCGGAAGCTAATAAATAAAGCAAACTAATTTCATAAATGACAAACCAAGTACAGTTTACAACCCCAAATAAGAGTACTAACATAGTACAGACATAAGTATCTCAAATACAATAGGAGTTCTACTCACTCCTATACACCAACATAATACTACTACAAGGTAGGTGGTCAGAGCCCAACTAAGGGTGAACAGGACCCTCTCCTCTACTCTAGGAAAGATCATGGTACCTGTCTACCTCCTGCAAAACACATATAAAAGGGCTCGAGCCCAACGAGGTATGAAATGTAATAGCCGATAATACCATACACATGTATAATACATGAAAGCATCTCTGAAATAAATTCTTAAAATAAATAAGATACATAAAAGCTGAAGATAAAAATGCATTTCAAAATATCATGCAAATCAATGCATTATCTTCAATTTGAATTAATCATGCCAGTATGCAAAAGAATATCAAGAGAAATAAAATGCTTGTTCATAATGTTCATATAATCATCGGTACCATGAAGGACTCTGTAATTTACCTCAATGGATAAATATCGACACCGATAGCTACCACGATCCAACTCTGGCTCCCGTGAGGTGGGAAATACAGGATCATTTCATAATCTCGATAAAGTGTATGTTCATGATGTTCCTATACTCTTCGGACTATGAATGACTCAGTAATTTTCCTCAGTGGATAAATATCGACACTGATAGCCACCACGATCCAACTCTGGCTCCCGTGAGGTGGGAAATACAAAATCATACCATAATCTCAATATAGTATTGATTACGCCTACACTCCTACTTCAATAATTGCAGAACCAGTGTGTAAATC
Organism: Dioscorea zingiberensis; assembly: GCA_026586065.1. NCBI lineage: Eukaryota > Viridiplantae > Streptophyta > Magnoliopsida > Dioscoreales > Dioscoreaceae > Dioscorea > Dioscorea zingiberensis. The sequence goes on from CM048821.1 coordinate 28,206,791, forward strand.
AAGATGAACCCTCACGATCCTCTAGGAGCTCCCGTCGGGGTACCATCACGATCTAAATATGGTTCCCGTAAGGTATCTATCTCTACTGATTCTCTAGGATAGTATATACGCATACCAGGCACTATATGAGTACGGAAAATGGGTTTTATTTCTTGAAAATGGAAGGTTTTGAAAACAAATAGTTCGGACTTTAAAAAATGCAGGGTTTAACAAATCACCCTTTCCCTACCTAGTACCGAACTTTCTGGCTCTATCAGGGAGCCACCATTGGCGCAGGCAAATATGAAAATACGATGTAGCGTATCAATACTTTCAATTATTCTCTTTCTATTTCATATTTTTTTAATTGAAACATTTGCATGATCATTTCATAAATTCATTTCCAAGATAAAACTTAGGAAAAATCTCATTAAAACTCTAATTCATGCTTTTCAAAAAAAGGGTAAGCACTTCATAGCTAATATGGTAAAAATACGAATTTCCAGTTTGTTCCCTTACCCGAGTCTAGTTGATCTCTAGAATTGGCTTGGTTCTTCGGCAGCAGCGGCCTTGCCTTTGCCTTTTTCTTTTCCTAGAAATAAAAATATGAAAGTTTAGGAATACGGAAACCGTATTCTTAACTTATATTCTAATTTAGACTCTTTAGAGTATGATAATTTCATTAAGTTAAATAAAGTATGATTTCTCTTAACATAAAATTCGCATTTCTAAAGAATGGAAATATGGAATTACTTAATTAGAGGATTTAGCTCTAATCATCCTAAGCATAATTTAAAAGTTTCTAACATGCTCTTAAAGCTGATTAATTGCTAAACATGATCATAGGAGATTAATCAAGAATTAATACTTAAAATTTTCTACGAAAAATCGGCAGCACCTCCTCTATTTGGAGGGCCCTGAAATTAATACAATCATTCTCACAAACACTTAATTCCTTCATACAACCATATGGAATCTAAAATTTCTCTTAACAGTCACATAACCCTATCAATAATCCATCATTTTCATGTATAATTTAGACCATTATCTAGGGTTTTACCCCCAATTTCAAAGTTCGTAGGAATTTACTTGAATCCCTTGAAGTCCTTGCGAACTATCACCGGTGATGCTGGATTCAAGCAAGGTGGAGGCTCAGTCGGAGTTGCTTCCAAGTGTTCAACAGAGAGGGAAGATGGAGCAGGGCTCTGGAGAGAACCGACCACACCGTTGCCGGAGGATGGAGGGCTCCGGTCGCTTGCCTGGCCGCTGATTAGGGCTGAGGGAAGTGGGGGAAGGACGCTGCAGCTTGGTCGCCGTTCAAATCTGGTCGGAGCTCGGCGGCTCAGGTCGTTGCCTCTAGATAGGCCGTTGTAGAGAAGGAGAAGGAGGCTGGAGTCATCGGGCTCCGGTCCGAGGAGCTGTCCACGCGAGGTGGTGACAGCACCAGGCCGACGGATCTAAGGGCTGCGCAGGCTGCTGATGGTCGGAGAAGGGAAAGAAGAGAAGAAGATGAGAGGGGCTCGGCCTAGCTGATGATGAAGGTGCGACGAGGTAGGCCGGCACGTGAGGAATGAGAAGGGTGGCTGCGCGAGGGGGGGTCTCGCCGGAGTTCGGGGTAGTTGAAGCTGGGCTAGTCTACTCGCAGCCGGAGGTCGGTGGGAAGGGGAGTTAGGCACGGTGAGGGTGGAGATCGGGTTGGTCTGAGAAACAAGAGGGAGAAGAGAGACTCTTTTATCTCCCTCTTTCCTTTTTTTTTTTATGAGACAAGGGATAAACCCCATTATGTTCAATATAGGACGTATGCACGGATCGGACTATTACAGGTTTCACTCGGGGGCGCGGCTTTATCGCCCGAAGGTTTAAAACGGGGCCCGTCTTTTACGGCCCACATCATGCGCACTCACTTTGTCACAAAGGAGATTCAAACCAAGGTTCTCATCTCGTGTGCGGAGGATCTGCTTGAAAATTACACCTTTGCAATCTCCCTCTTTCTCATCCATCATCTTTATTAAAGTATTAGTTTTAATTATTCAATAATCAATTTCCACTATTGCTTTACATGCTCGGAACTTTACCTCCGACCAAATCCATCCTTCGTGGTCGCGCCTACTGAAACCCTCATCTCTTTAAATAATTTAATAATTTAAATGACTACAATTAGACTGTAGTGACACGGGGTTCATTTCTGTACCAGATTAGATCCGAAATCCCCGGGTCAGATGATCCAAGTGTCAATGGTGATAATAATGTCCGACCGAGATCCGTAAATTCCAGCTTTGACTTGGTCAGATTTACTTTATCGTGACTCCAACTTTTTTCCGGTATCTCCCACTTACTTAATCTAGATTAATTAACACTTAATGAATTTCTAAATTAATTAACTGAGATTATCCCTTCAATCCACCTCCAACTATTTCAAGTATAATTGGTCTTGCCCAATACGGCCTTCTCTAGCCAAATTTGTTACGAGGCTGGATTTTAGATTCATAAATTCCCGATTTTCTCTTAATTTATTTTAAAAGTAATTAATTTATTTTCTGTGCAATTAATCTCATGGAAATTTTTAAAATGTTTTTAATTATTTATTGAAAAATTTGGGGGTGTTACACCAAAGATCTTTCATGCTCTTACATCAAGCATTGTGCTAACTATCGTAATTTCGATGAGTGCACATAGGTCTTACATCCCCAATTCCCATAATTGGTAGTTTCGATACATAGTTTATGGTTCAATGTAGGTATTAACAAGCTATCACTATGTATTCAATCATGTCCTGTCAATCATTTAAGTGAATAACTACATTTCCTAACTATTCACAAGTATAATTCTACATTCAAGTACTTACAAGCCATTTCAAAACAGTTAATCATATCATAACTATGAAAACCCTCACTAGGGGCAATTAGCTCATAAATACTAAAAATAACATTTAAAACATGATTCAAAACTTATTTATAAAACATGTGTTTTAAAAACAAGGGGGTAAAGTCATTTTTGGTCCCTGAAAATGGGACCAATATTCATTTCCATCCCAAAATTCAAAATTTGTTCAATATGGTCCCTATGTATTGCATATTTTGACATTTTCGGTCCCTATATATTCCGTATTTTGGTATTTTTGGTCCCTATTAATGACGTGGCGGTCATGTGGAATACCAATGAAATGCATGTAATCTTTTTATTATTATGTTTAGGTTGTTATTTTGCTAATGTGGAGTGATAAGTGGCAGTATATGCTGATGTGGACCGTATTGAACAAATTTTAAACTTTTGGTATGGAAATGAACATTGGTTGTGTTTTCAGGGACAAAAAATGGCTTTAACCCTAAAAACAAAACCTGAAGTTCATTTGTTTTCCACTCACCTCAGTGCTTTACATACTAGATATCTCATGATCCTCCTCCTGCGAAGCTATGGATGCCTTTCCCGAGCCCTATACATAGTATTTAACCATTACTTATTATTTCATATCGATCAGAATGTAATTCTTGTATGAAATGATCCGATTCAGGCCTATTGTAGAGTATTAGCTTCTTACTTACTAATTGGGTTCTCCGATAATTTTTAAGCCTTGCAAACACCATATTATTTATTTCTTAAGTATTCCCTATCCAATGGAGCCCCTTTCAGTCCATTTGAAACCTTTTCCAAAATAGTACAGTGGTTTTAGTATAGACAAAGATCAACACGGCCCTGAACATGGGTGTGTAAATGCTTGTGTAACTCGACACAGTCCTGAACATGGGTTAGTGAATACATGTGTGATCCGACACAGTCTTGGACATGGGCATGTGGATGCCCATGTATCTCTCTGTTTCTCTGAGAACATTAATTCTGCAGCGTTGCTACAGTACCGTCGAATTGGATTTCTAATTCTAGGCTTAAATTCCATCCAATCCATTCCAAATCACTTCTAAACTTTAAATACATCATTTATCATTCATTCCCATCCATTTTTACATCATTTTACCCAATAAAACTTCACAAATCGATGACATTCTTCAGCCCTCAACATATGACCTAATATGTATAAAAAATCCCTTTGAAACCATACAAATGCATCCAATTCAGTGTTGAGCTTACTTACTTGCTCTAAAAGCTCATATTGTCGGGCTTTACTTTGCTTTCCTTCAATTTCCTTCTCAAGCCCAGACGATGAATATAAGCTCGTAACTATACTAATCAAGCTAAAATGAAGATCAAGTGATTCTAATCTACTACCCATTCATTCCTTACCTTCGATTCACGATCAAGATCAAGGATTTCCAAGGATTCTCCAAATTCTTTAAAGTGCTATAGTAGTCCATGAGAGTGAGAGAGAGAGAGAATCTCCATTCTCTCCATCTCTCAACTCTATTTGTTTAATGACCTGTTTGGTATGAGGGAAAGTAAGAACTTTGCAGGGAAAGTAAAGGCCGGGAATCACTTTCACACGTTTGGTTATAAAATGAACCATGAAAAGTAAAGTTTGACTTGTAATTACTTTCCCTTTGACCAGGGAAAGTGTTTCACAGGGGGGGTGTGTGAAAAGGATTACAAGGTTGGTGGGAAAGTACAGAAGAGGTAAAATGTCAAATTTTCCCATCTATTAACTAGTTATTTCTTCTCTTGTCCTCTCTTTCATTTGAGAACCCTAAACCCGTATCCTTCTTCATTTTCAGAAAATCAAAGCAAGTTCTTCTTCCTCTCCAAAACCCTAGCGCCGGAGGAGCACGATTGGTAAGCTCAACTTTTTTTTTCTTTTTTTTTGAGAATCTTTTCTTGTTTGATTTTGTTTAATTTGATTCTAATTTCATTAAGAAAATATTTGAGAAAATCATATTTTCTTATTTATTTGAAATAGCAAATGGAGGAAAGCAGCGGGAACGCATACTTTTTCCAAGCTTTCTCTTTCTCTTGCTTTAAATCCCCAGGGTTCCTCTCTCTCTCTCTCTCTCTCTCTCTCTCGTTCTAACCGCGGCTTCAAGATCTGCATTTCAGGTAATCCTCTTCTTTAGTTTTTTTTTATAATGTTTTTGAGGGTTTTCATCCTTGATATCATCTGTTCGATGTGGTTTTTAGGGTGATTTGTGCGTTTTATTTTATTAGATCCGGTTTTTAGGTGCTCTGAAACTCTGATTGACTCCATTAATGCTGCAAAAGCTTGCAACTAGTGATGGTTTGAGCTGAGAGGGAAGCTCATCATTCTACTTATATATATAGATAGAGACTTATAGAGAGGGAGGAGGGTCTAGAGACATGGCTTCCTTGGAGAGCAAGAAGACTTCAATTCAACCTTTGAATTGTTCAAATGTTTGGGGTTGGTTATTAATTCAATATTTATTTAATCCTTTTTGGTCCCCTATATTATAATTTAACCTAAATAACCTAGTTTCTAGTGACATGTTCGCATTCATTGAAAAAAAATAACCTAATTTAAATATATACTGGTCAATTGATAAAATTGGAAGCTGAAGCCAAATGTATACTGCGATCATCACTATATAAAGATTTGGATAATCTCTTCTGTAATCTCTAATAAGTTTTTTATTATTACTTGTTATTGTCATTGTCCCTCCATAAACTTATCTTAATTTAACTTCAGAAAAAAAAATGGTTGCAAATTGATCATGAATCTAAAATTTAAGAAATTCATCTTTCTCTTTTACATCTTCACAATGAGAAAACAAGACATCCATCTCAACAAAATAATAAATTCAACGTTTGATCAAAGCATTGACTACATTAATATAATAACTGCAATTTGCAAGGTTGTCAGACCCGGCCCGGGGCATTGACCCGGCCAAGCCCAGGGGTCAGGGGTCAAGGGTTCAACCGGGGTTCAACCGGGGTCAATAATAAAATATTAAAAAATAATTTATAATAATTATTAATTAACAAATATGATGTAAAATATAATTATAATAATAAAATTTTTTTTAAAAACATAATTAACTAAATTTGATATTTAAAATTTTAAACATGACTACACACCAACCTATCAAAAATAATGAAAAAGACTAAATTAACTAATTAAGTTCTTCTCCAGCAATGAGAAATCATTCACAAACAATCAACAACCACATTTGAATCTTTGATGTAGAGAAACACAACATACAGAGTCACAAACATAGTTTATAACTTTATACTATATAGAATCAATGAATCATAGATATGCTTTAGCAGGGAACAATGGAAATTGGAAAATAATCAAATATACAAACTGCTATTCTTAAAAATTTTCAATTAAGATCCTGCCCTTTACTCCTTTATGCATTGGCAGGCTAGCAGCATGAGCAAGTATATAGTATATACATAATATACTTCATAGTATACAGTGCACACAAAGAACAAAATACAAATCATTGAATCAACAGACAAGTGGACATCAAACGATTCAAACCATATCAAAATCAAAGAGTGGGGAAAGCGACGAGCGGTGAGCAACTGAGGGACAGGCGACTCCGACGAGCGACGAGCTGCTTCTGGGCGGGCGACGATTCAGGATTCACTGCTAGGGCAGCGAGGGAGGATGGACTCGATGGGCCGGAGGCAGTGAGGCGAGGTGACCGGTGAGAAGTGAGAACTCTTTGTGGCTGTGAGTGCTTTCGATCTTTGGCAAAGCGCCGCGCTACTTGAGTTGGTAGGAAAAGTTGGAAACTGTGAATAAAAAAAAAAAAAATAACCCCAAATAAACCCTACATTCTAACCCGGTTGACCCGGCCGGGTCACCGGGTCTATACCGGGTCAACTGCCCCCCGGTTTTTGGGGTATATCTGACCGGCCACATGGCCGGTTCCCGGTTGAACCTGTTGAACCGGCCGGGCCGGTCCGGTTCTGGCAACCATGGCAATTTGTATATCATACTTTGAAGTCATTTAAGCACCATTTTTAATTTGGGTTATTCATTAGGGTGTTTGCAGGATAAAAGAGTATTCGGGTTGGAATTTTAGATATATTGCTTGTTGGTTGATTCCTCTGTTTCTGTGACACCTTTGCTATGTTTTTGTTGAGATTTGACTGCATGAACATATATATACATGGAAAAAGATCATCCTTGATATCATCTGTTTCTGTTTCTGTGACACCTTTGCTATGTTTTTGTTTCTGTGATGTGTTAGCATAGCATAGAACATATATATACATGGAAAAAGATGGAAACTTTACTCATCTTCATATAAAATTAAAACAGTAGTTGTTGTCCTAACAACATTTATTGGAGGACCAAAGTTGGTTTGTGAGGTTGTATAAGGTAATGTCAAGTTTATGATTGTAGTGATGAATCTGCAGATTTTTTTTCCACAATGTTTTTGTTGTATAGTTGTTGTTTATTATATTAGATGCATGCAAGTTTATGAGTGTAGTGATGGATCTGCAGATTTTTTTTTTCACAATGTTTTTGTTGTATAGTTGTTGTTTATTATATCAGATGCATGCAAGTTTATGACTGTAATGATGGATCTGCAGATTTTTTTTTTCAATGTTTTTGTTGGACCTCGTTTTGCCATCCTGATTTGAGGGATTTATGTTGGTTTTGATTGTTGTGTTGCTCGATCTCATTGTTGGTTAGGATTAATTCTTCAAGGAAAAAAGGATGCAACAGAGAATGAATGTGTATCTTGAATGTGCAAATATAGAAATTAGAGGATAGTCCTTTATTCATGGTTGGTCATAGTGATTTTTTTTCTTTATTATTCTTAGAAGGAAATTTTGAACTTTACCTGATAATTTGACCATTATAGTGTTCACAATTCTTGTAATCACTGTTTATTCATAGTTGCTCATTGTCCTTTTATTTTATTAAGTCAAGTGTTGAACATGAACTCCTAGGCACACACTATTAACAGCTTATACTGGTTTGATATCCATTATTCTATTGTTGTTTACATATGGACACACTAGAGATTATATATGTTATAAATTTTTTAATATGTTGTTATACTTTTTTATTAAAAAATATTGTTTTATACTCCTTAATTTCTTTCTTTTATTTTAAAGCTTGTTGCATGGCTGAGAACAAATGTTTTTCTTTTCTTTGTATAAATATATATTATAAAATATATCCAACCGTACACGTGGTTTGATTTCTTAGTACATTTTTATAGGTGTGTTTCGATTATTGGTGCTGAAATGGATGAGTTCTTGGAAGAAGAGTATGCAACACTCTTGGCTGCTTATACAGTTGTTCTACATGTCAATAACCTTCTTTCTATAATTAGTTCGATGTTGGAATTTTGTTGCTTAAGATTGAAAAATAGAAAGCCAAAAAGAAAGAAAAGCTCTACTTATGAGAGACACCTCATTAGGCAACTAAATTTTAGAAGAATGGTGTTTGATTCAGATTTGGCTTGTGTGGAGAACATTAGGATGAATAGGGCAGCTTTTTACAAATTATGTGATATGCTTCAAAGCATTGGTAGGCTTGCTCCAACGAAAAATATGAACATTGAGGAAATGGTTGCATCGTTTCTCTACATCCTTTCTCATCATGCTAAGAATAGGATTGTAAAAAGGGAATTTGTAAGGATTGGAGAGACAATAAGTAGGCACTTTGGTCTTGTCTTACACTCTGTGTTAAGGTTGCATAAGGAATTATTTAAGAAGCCAGAACCTGTACCTTAAGATTCCACAGACCTTCGATGGAAATGGTTCAAGGTAAAAATATAATTTTATTTATATAAATGTTTATGATGTGAAATTTTTAAATTTGAACAATTTAATATACTAATTAGTGTGTGTCATGTTAAATTTCAGAATTGTTTAGGTGCCTTAGATGGGACTTACATTAAGGTCAACGTCCCGGAAGTGGACAAGCCTAGATATCGGACAAAAAAAAGGAGAAATTGCTAATAATGTTCTAGGCGTATGCTCACAAGATTTGCAATTTATATACATATTACCTGGTTGGGAAGGTTCTGCAGCAGATTCTAGGGTACTGCGAAATGCAATTTCTAGACCAAATGGATTAAAAGTTCCTCAAGGTAATAATAACAAACACTCCCAAACTTGTAAACCATTAGTATAATCTTTATTAATTTAATTTAAATAAAACTAAAAGAATGTTATGCCTTCAGGTTTTTACTACCTCTGTGATGCTGGTTATATGAATGCAGAGGGATTCTTAGTTCCATATAGAGGTCAACGTTACCATTTGAATGAGTGGAGACAAAACAATTTCCCTCAATCAAAAGAAGAATTGTTTAACTACAAACACTCAAGTGCACGCAATGTCATTGAAAGGTGTTTTTGACTGTTGAAGATGAGATGGGCAATACTTAGGCACCGGTCTTGGTACCCAGTTAAAACACATTGCCGAGTTATAAGTGCATGTGCATTATTACATAATCATATTAGGAGAGAGATGACTCTTGATCCACTGGAGGCTGAATTGGATGAGTTATATGTGGATTCTGAGCCTATGTCAAATACACAAAGTATCCAGTACATTGAGACATCAAGTGCATGGACAAATTTTAGAGACAACTTCGCTCAAGAATGGTGGGATGAATGGCAACCTTCTAGAAATCAAGCAAGAGGAGATTAAGCTTTTATTTTCTTAATATTATTTGCTCATTATCCTATGTTTAATGATTTTTGAACAATTTATGTAATTTTGAAATGTTATCCTATGTTTAATGGATTTTGGACAGTTTATGTAATTAATTCTATTTTATATTATGATAATATAAACTCTCAGTTGTTTGTGAATGTTTATATTTAATTATTTATGATTGCTCTCATATGACATCCTTCACTTACTTGCATTACAATCTTTGATAGTAACCATGTTTACTTTTGTGTTTGATGTCAGATGGAGAATTTAACAAGTTCAACTGGTGCAAAAACCAATAAGAGGAACAATCATCAGTGGACTCCAGCTGAGGATAAAGTTTTGATTGAATGCTTCTTAGAGCTTGTGAACCAAGGTTAGAGAGCAGATAATAGTTTCAAGACAGGGTACTTGACTCAACTACAAAAATGAATGACTGAAAAGATCCCTAACTGCAAAATTATGGGTGATCCTCACATTAAATCTAGGATGCGGACACTTAAAGCACAATTTGGAGAACTTAAAGAGTGAGGGGACAGTCTGGGTTTCGATGGGATGAAGCTAATCAATGTGTGACTTGTGATGATGATGTGTGGTTTTCATGGCTTAAGGTAATATGAAATTGATCTCTCTACTGGCGTTTATTATAAAATTATGTTTTTATGTACAATGTTACTAATAAGAACTTATATATGCAGAGTCACAAAGATGCCTCTGGTCTTAGGAACAAATCATTCCCTCATTTTAATGAGCTAGCAATCATTTTTTGGAAAGGATCAAGCAACTGGAGATGGAGCAGAATTCGTAGGTGAATCTGTGGAAGCTATGGAAAGGGAGAATTCAACACTTGCTGCATCCAAAACAGCTTCTGAAGCTAATGAATCAATGAAGGACACGGTCCAAAATGGCTACTTTGGTCTGGATGTTGAGGTGGAAAATATAAATGAACCTATCTTTATCTCAGAGGATACATGCAATGACTCCTCGCATGGTTCAACAAAAAGGAAGAAGATGGCAGTGCAAATGCAAGGTGAGTCAAGTGTGCCTTCAAAGAAAGGGAAGAAAAAGGGATCTACTATGGATAAAATTGATGATTCCTTCTCAAAGCACATGGAAAGATTTTATGATATTTGTGATGGAACAAAGCAAGAGATAGGTAAAGTGGCAACCTATTTCCAACATTTGAATGCAAATGTGGAAAAGAGGAGTCTTCTTTATGAAAGTATAATAAAACTCAATGGTTTAACCAAAGAAGAGGCGGTTCGAGCAATTGGCATGATTTCGGTGTGAGGCAAGATTGAATCATACTTTTTATTTCCAGGTGATGATGCAAAGCTGATTTATGTGAAGAGTGTGTTGGCTGGAGTCATATAGTACTTTAGATAGTTATTGGTTTTTTGCTTTGTAATGTGGACAAGTTTTATTTGTGAACAATTAAAAAATGATTGTCTACACTTTGTTTGTTACTTTTAAGCTTGGACTATTTTTTATGTGGCAGTTATTTATTTAGGTGTGACTTCATTGTTATTGCAACTCTTATTTTCAATAGTTTTTTCTTGAAGCACAGATTATTGTTCATGGTTCAACAGGACATATGCATTTATTATGTTATATGCAAAATATAATGATTCAACTCCTACCAAGAGGTAATTAGAGAATAGAGTTGCATTTAACAAAATGAATCATTTTGAGTTATACAAAATCCAATTTTACTAAGTAGAGTAATAAAATCATAATTTACTTATAATTTTAGTATTTCTTAATTATTTATTAGGCATAGATAAATATAATTTTAAAAAAGGGTATTTTTCTGTTATACTTCTCCGATTACGTTGTTTTATAAATTATTCAAAACTTTTGATTGAGAAAACTAACTCAATAGGTGACAAGTGAAATAAAAATAAAATATGGGGTTATAGGGTATTATTGAAAAACGAAGATGTGACAAGTGATTTGGCTATTTTTCAAGGGGTGGTAAGTAAAAAGTTCTTATATAAAACCCAATTTTATTAATAGAGTAATCAAGGGCAAAATTGGGAATGAACATTACTTTACATGGTAAACCTATTAATACCAAACGGATGAATCACTTTGCATGCGTTTTAATTACACTTTTTTGTTGGGTATAACAAACATTGCAATGGGAAAGTGATTACAGGGAAAGACTTTGCATGGAAAGACTTTACAGGGAAAGACTTTAATGCAAAGTACCAAACGGGCCCTAAGTGTTGTTTAAAGGGCAAAATGGTATTTTTCCCTCTCAATCTCCATCAACTCATTTAATCCTCGAAGATAGCTTAATTGATGTCATTTTCATCTAAAAGCCTTTCTTAAACTTTGATTTTAATTTAATTGGCTATTTTACGCCCCCCCCCCTCCCCCGCCCCTTTTTTTTTTTGAGTTTCACTCTATTAGTCAATTTTCTAGAAAAATTTGGGTCGTTACAAGTAAAGGTCGATCGGGAAGTATTGATGATGATTGTATGGAAATTAGAGTTGAATGAGAGAAGAAATGGATGGATCTACTATGAAATAGGTATTAAATCCATGTAGACAAGAATTGAGAGGTTTTCCCCAATTTTTTGATGTGACGTCCTTCCCCAGCCTACCTAGATGTCCACCAGGACGGGCCTTGCCACACCTAATCCTCGGTTGTGATAGACTAACTACTAAAAGAAAAATCAAAAATACAAAATTAGTAAAAGAAAAATAAAAAGATAGTAGTGATGATTCTCAGGGTCTGAAATCCTCCTCGTCGTCCCTATCAGCTGCATCCTCGGCCTCAACAGTAGTGGCGTCTCCAACTGCAGTAGTGTCATTATGGTCGGCCCCCATATCTGTTGCAGATGGTGATGTAAGCAATGGTGGGGGTGGATACTCAATCCCCTGCTGCCTAAGAGAAAGGTGTACTCCTCCCATGAGCCAGAGAAGTAGTGCATCCTGATCATCTTGTAATAATACAATGGCTGGTGGTGAAGGTGTTGGGGCCTACGGTGGTGGTGCTGTACTGGGACCCGCTGCTGTTCCTAGCTCTTGTGGCGCTGTGTGGGTTGCAACTGTGTAACCGATGCCCTGGGCGGTGTGTGTGGCGTACAACATCCCCATCAGCCTTATAGTCTCTATGGTGATTGGAATAAAGCCTCTATCTATCGTCATCCCTCAAGTGATTTGGTCGGAGAATACGTCCATTCCTCAGGCCAGTCGCATGATGTAGGGCCCTGCAAATATAACTTTGATCCTATAGTCTGATACTTGATGCATAAGGAGCTCGGCTACAACCCATTCCAGGTGGAGTGAAAATCTGTCCACCATGCTCTAGAGGTATAGGAAGTCCCTGGTGCTAACGACTCTCGTGCTCAATGCCTGCCCTGTGATCGAATAACTGAGTATCATGTGTATGTACCTGAGGGAGGTTGAACGAAAAGTGGATGTCTTCAACTACCAGGGATCATATTGTGGGTCCGTACTGAGCCTCGTCCAGACAGACTCATGTGTTTCTCCTACAATCCTATTAATCCTCAGCTCCTGGTATTCGCCCATCGTCATGTAATCGACATCATAGACGCCCAGGTGGAAGGCAAACTCAATGTAACTCATCAAAACTCGATTTGGTCTGGTCGATCCTATGAAACTAAGCTTCGTGCGATATGAAAGGTCGATAAGACCTCAAGGCTTAGTTCTCGATACATCAGCTCTCGAATAGCAAAGAGGCAGCTCCAAGCTCCCACCTTCAAGTATCAGTTTACGTCTGTGGCAAGGCCCACCTCCTCCAAAATGTCCCAGCCGATGTGTTGGGCCTTGCCAAACTACAACTGGCGCAGACGGTAATGCAAATTGCTGTGAATTGGTGTGATGAAGGCGACCTCCAGCGAGGTAGGGGTGTATGGTGGCTGAGGTTGGGAGCTCTCCTCTTCTTGCCGCTTCTTTGTTAGCTACTCCTTGAGGGTTGCTTTCTTCGGTGGTATGGTGGTTGTTGGTAAGGACTCGCCGGAGAAAAGGATGCACATCCGTGTGCAAGGAGATCTATGAAAAGGGATGGCCGCGACTGAACTTCGGTGAAATCAACGACGATCTTGACTAGTCAAACGCGGTCTTGCCGAAGAAGCTAGGGCGAGGGATGAAGTAGAGAGGAAGGGCCGAAGTTCAGTCTGCGGCGACGGATTTGGGAAATAAAAACCTAGCTCTGTTCGTTCGCCTGCTTGAACACATCTTTAAGCACGGGCGTGTAGAGTATTGCATGCCCATGTTTCTCTGATACACGGCCATGCACTTCAGTCTTGGTGAACCGTGATCTTTCGAGATGTATACGGCCTTGAACACGGTCATGCTTATACCCTCGCATGCATCTCTCTGTAAAAAGTGCACGCCCGTGTAGTTCAATAACACGACCATGTTGATGTTAGCTTGATTTGAATCTCGATTTCCCGAAATGTGCTCATTTTAAACACGGTCGTGCTTCATCCAGTGCACCTTTTTGTTAGCTTTTGGACTTCCTGGCCGCCTTGTTTTCTTCTCTACCTGTGTGTTAGTGGCTCCAAAGACAAAGGATTAGTCGTTAAATACTTTGGAACACACTTAAATAAGGAAACATCATCAAACAAATGGAATTCACCACTAATGTATACCTAACTGGTATCATAAATTAAACGAGAAGGGAGACTAGAGAACTAACCGAATTTGGGTTGCCTCTCAAGAAGCGCTTGTTTTGCGTCACTAGCTTAACTTACCTTTTAAGCTAAGTAAGGTTCGAAGAGATGGAACCTCTCGCCTTCTCCACGTCCTGTAGTTTGTACACTAAAATAGGAGATGAATTCATACTTATAGAAGTTGGTTTTGCTTGCTCAGGTTCTTTTGCCTCCTCAATGGGGGTTTCCTAAGGTGGTGGTTCATTCTCGAATAGATCGTCCAGTTGGTCCTTTAGTAATTCATCATGCATAAAATCAGAAACACAGTCATCAACGTGATCAATAAAATAAGAAGAGTCATCAAGCTCCATGGGATGTCGTGTGACGTCGTTGAGGCTGAAGATTACTTCTTCTCCTCCAACCCTCAGGGTCATCCGGCCATCTTTTATATATAACAATGCTTGTGCAGTTTTCAGAAATGACCTTCCTAAGATGAGGGACACCTCCAGTTGATTGTCCAGGTCCAAGATATAGAAGTCCACAAGGAAGATAAACTTATCGACTTTCACTAGCAAGTCCTCGACTATCCCACGAGGATAACGGATTGATCTATCTGCCATCTGAAGTGTTACTTTGGTTGGCTTCGGCTCTCCATTCCCTAGCTTTTGGAGTATCTTTCATAGCATGAGATTGATGCTTGCCCTAATGTCAGCCAAGGCTTTTTCATCCACCAATCTTTCGTTAGAACATAGAATTATGTAAGGAAAGTCGAATACTACAATCCCTAGCTTTTTTTTCTTTGGTAGTTTGTTGGTGAGGAAAGTCGAATACTGTTCATTCAGGGTTGCCAGAAACACTTCCTCTAGTTTACTCTTATTGGTGAGCAATTATTTCAAAAGTTTCACATATCGTAGCATCTGTGCAAGTGCCTCCATAAACGGAACATTAATGAGTAATGCCTTAAAAACATCAATTTTTTTTTTTGAATTGCTCATCATGTTGGTCCTTTTTCAACTTGGCTGGGTAAGGTAACTTTGGTTTATACTCAGGCACCGTGGGTGCTTCCTTTTTCTTACCATGACCAACTATTCTTCAACATCGGATTTATTTTCCTCTGGGAGTGTGACATGTATGTTTCTTGGTTCTTTGTTCTTTGGTGGAGTTAACTCCTTTCCACTTCTGAGGGTAATGGCCTTGAGAGACTCCCTGGGTTGACTTCTATTTGCTTGGGAAAGTGCCTACTGGTCGTTTTGCCAAGGACTTAGCTATCTGACCAACTTGATTCTCGAGGTTCTGTAATGATGCTTGCTGGTTTCTCATTATCTCCTTATGTTTGGTGAGTGGTGCTTGATTTTTTTGAAAGTATTGTGTGAGCAGACTCTCCAAACTTGAACCTTTCTTTTCTCGTGGTAGTGGCTGACTACTCTGGGGTGGGCTGGTTCTTGATTTTCCTAGGTGTTGCCCTGGGATGGTGTAGGATAAGTTAAGGTGGTTCTTCCACCCAGAATTATATGTGGAGCTATAAGGATTATTCTGAGACCTTCCTACAAAATCAACTTCTTCCACTTGCTCAAATTAACCCTCTTTTGGCATATTCCCACATGCACTACACATCATCACAGGTGCTTGCTGCTGACAGCTAATGCTCTCCAACTTCTGACTGATTAACTCCACCTTGGTTGTTGGGTTTGTTAATATATCGACATCATGAACCCCAACTACCTTGCTCGGTTTGGTTCTCTCGGAACGCTGCTAATATCCATTGGTGGCCATCTCATTTATCAGTTCCTTGGTTGTGTTGGGGTCCTTGCGGCAAAGTGAACCACCGGCTGCTGCATCCAACATCTATTTTGTAGTTACGTTTAACTTGTTGTAAAATGTTTGGACTTGCACCTTCTGAGGATATGTTTGTATCTCTCCTATGTATCATACAACGTTTCCAACTCCATCTGTCTAAAGGAAGAGATATTGCTCCCCAGTTTTGTTATCTTTTCTAGAGGAAAGTACCCGATTAATAATTTCTCAACCAACGAAGCACACGATGTGATGGAGCCATGGGGCAAGGAATTTAGCCACTCTTTCACTCGTCCCGTGACTAAGAAAGGAAATAACCTGAGGCGGACGATGTCTGTAGGTACTCTAGTTACTGAATTTGTGCCTTTGATTTCTAAGAAGCTATGCAAGTGTGCATAGGAGTCCTCAACCTGGAAACCATTGAATTGGCATGATTGCTTAATCATCTGGATGACGTGGGGCTTAAGTTCGAAATTATGCCCTGTGACTGGTGGCGGGTTGATGCTTGAGCCGATGCCATCCAAGTCCGGCCTAGCAAAATCTGATATAAATTGGGTTGGTACCGCCATCGGTTTTGGTTTATTGATTTCTACACTAAATTCCACTGTTGCTGCCTTTTTGGTAAGAGCTTCTCTTAATTGACGACGAAGGTGACGCTCAAAGTCTGGATTAGGTACTTCCACTAAGTATGTATTGCATCTTGCAATCACCAACCATGAAACTAAACTATGCCTTGTATTAGTAATCTACAACAATAGGGTAGTTAGAACACAGAGGGAGGTATGGAGTGAATTGAGTAAGATGGCTACAATCCCATTTCCTTGAATACTTCTTAGTGATTTCAATGCAGTTTGCAACAATGAAGAAAGGAAGAACATGAGAGGTACTAGCAACTTCACTACTGAGATTAAAGCCAGGTATTTTAATGCTTTTCTTAACCATTGTAATCTACATAAGCTTAATTACATTGGCTCCCCCTTTACATGGTGTAACAACCAAAAAGGGATGGCAAGGAGATGGGCTCGACTGGATAGGATAATTGTTAATGAGCACTGACATGATAGTATAGGCTCTTATTGCATTGAATAGCTAGCCCGATTTCAATCAGACCACAGCTCTTTAGTTTTGACCATAAACCATAAACATAATAGAGGCACCAGACCCTTCGAATTTGATAGTAATTGGATTAATACTACTGAATGCCAGGTGACAATCCAATCAACTTGAAGTAGTAACTCCTCAGGGAATCCACTCTACACAACCATCCATAATCTCCACAAGCTTAGACATCAATTAATAAAAACCTATGTCTTCACAACTCAAGGACAAAGAATAAAAGGAGTTGAAAAGGAAATTGAAGCCTTAGAAGAGGCTGAAACCCAAACATATGAAACACTAGAAGAGGAAAATTCTAAACAGTAAAGATGTCTATACAACAAGCATCAGGCACTTGTGGGATCGAAAATACCTGCCTGGCATCATATATGTGAAGAGACACTAGACGACATATCGAATCACAAATATCATATTTGTTTAGTTATTGTGGGTTCTTCCATTCCTAATAGAGACAAGCCTCTATTATTAATTACCCCAGACAGAGTCTTGGGAACGTCTGATTAAGGGCAAACGTACAAGTTGAGACAATGGAAAAGAATTCATTTATTGCATAGCAATAATAATTTATTACATATATATTCATCAACATATATATATATATAATTTATTCATTTATTTATGACGCCGCTTTCCGCCTTGGGACATATGTCTTCCCACTTTTGGACTTCATGTTTCGTCCGTTGCCTCAAGTACAGGTTTTGTCACCGCCTTGAGATTTGCACCACTTTAAAATACGTGTTAGTCACTTTAATACGCATGCTTTATCGCCGCTTCGAGATTTACTTCATTTTAGAATTCATATTTAATATCAGCTTCCTGCCGCTTCAGGATTTATACTTCACTGCTTTCCTCAAGATGCGTATTCCATTGTCATATCGAGATGCCTGTTCCATCATCGCCTTAAGATGCGTATTATTTCAAGATAATGAATTCTAACCTCCCTTACTTTTCTTTTCCATAACATTGATGCCTTAGTTAATCTCAAGGAGTCACATATTACTATCTTCATGAACATCTTTGATCCATTTGCCCTTTCGACATGAAACCAGTCTTCCCTCTCTAATAAATCTTCAAATTTAAGAGTCCATAAAACTTTACTTGCATCAATATACCATTAGCATCAATGACATTAACCCCTCCATTTGCCTTCTTCTTATTTCCCTTTTTATTTATTACTATTTTTTAGCTTCAAATTTCTTATCTAAACTTCATTGATTGCCCCTTTAACTTTCAACATTTGGACTTCAAATTTGTTAGATATGAGCCCATTCCGCCCAATTTAGGATGAAGATTAATCCATCCAGATCCAATAATGGAGTGTGTGGGCCCCTTTGACATTCATGATATCACGTATATATAATTTTTAAATTATCTTATCCTTAGAATACATGTATATATGTACATATCAATTTAAAAATTATATATACATATCTAAAAATTGTTTAATATATATATATATATATATATATATATATATATATATATATATATATAAAATACATATTAATAGTGATAGGATGGTGGTGGACATGGGCCTAATAGCCCATGGTGGCTGAACCCAACCCAAAAAAAGCAGAGTGCAGGTTTAGGAAAATGACCCAAAGGGCTGGGTTGGGCTAAACCAAGCAGGCCTAATTATATTTCGGGCTGGGCTTGGGTTATATAGATTTTGGCCCAGCTTAGCTCGGCCCGGCCAGGCCCGAATAAATAAATTATATATATATATATATATATATATATATATATATATATATATATATATATATATATATATATATATATAATGTTAACCTGACCAAAACCCTAATATTTGTTTTATGGAACAATTAGTGTTTTATTAAGAATGTTGAACTTGTTCTTGATGTAATATTTGTGTAGTACTTATTTGAACCACTTGTGTTATTTATGTCCTACTTGTTTATATAATAGTCTAATATATGTTTTATTTAATTATTTGCATTATTAATATAAAAATAAAATTATTTTATTTTTTGGGTTAGACTAGGCTGGGCCTAGGCCAAACAATATTCTGATGGGCCAGGTTTGTGCTAACAAAATTTGACCCAAAAGTGGCCTAGCCCAGCCCAACCCAAACGTATGAGTTGGTTTTTTTGAGTCTAGCCTAGCTCAGACCCGGCCCATCCCAACCCATGTCCAGCCGTAAGTGCGGCCGGCTTCATCCTATTACTACCCATATATATATATATATATATATATATATAGGGTTAGGATAAATGAGACCTTATTTTGGCCTTAGATTTGACATCCTTTTCCATTCTGGCCCCTGAAGCATGTTTGAAGGATTTCCAATCGTACGGATGGGAAGATCATAGAAAAATAAGCTAGCATGTCCATTTTCATACAATTTAATTACCGTTTGGTCTTCCCACTTAACGGTTGAAATTTTGAACTGTTCAAATTTCTATAAAATAAAAACCGTTAAGTGGGAGGACCAAACGGTCATCAAATTGTATGAAAATGGACATGCTAGCTTATTTTTCGATGATCTTCCCATCCGTACAGTTGGAAATCTTTCAAACATGCTTCAGGGGCCATAATGGAAAAGGATGTCAAATGGTGTGTCAAAATAGTGTGTCCCATGATCCTGACCCAGAATTGTAACCTTCCCATGGCATATGAGCTACTAATACGGTTTTTCCTAAAGCGAGTTCCCCACCAACTGTAGCCGCACCCTCTGCTAAAATTTGTCCCTTTTTAATGTATTTACCCTCAGAACACGAGGTTTTTGATGCATACAAGTATTTTTGTTAGAACGTTGATACATAACTAGTGGAATGCTCATAGTGTCTCCATTACTTGAGAAAATAATCTTGTGAGTATCGGTATAAATGATCTTTCCCTCCCGTTCGGCTATAAATTTGAAACCCCGTAATCTAGAGCCGTTTGCTCCAAATTCAGCCAGTTCCAACAATACACTTTTCGGATCGAGAAAGCGGAACTGCTTGACGTTGCATATTAGAACTCATTAAAGCTCGATTTGCATCATTATGCTCAATAAAAGGAATGAGAGAAGCTCCAATAGAAAAATATTGGAAGGGAAAAATACTTCTAAGATGAATCTGTTCCCATGCAATGGTCAAGAACAATCTGGGGAATGGAAGCAGAGCTTCCCTTCGGTTCTCCCCGAAAACAACCTTCTTTTTTTTAACCTATTTATAAGGAACTCGAAAAAAAAAATTCTAAAAGTAAAAAAGAATTTTTTTCCAGTTTTAAGAGTTTTCAAAGAAAGAAAGCAAAATGGTTTATGAAAGTTAGGAAAGAAAAAACAGTATGGATCTTCCCAATAGTTTTAATTCTAAAACGAAACTTAGAGTTTCTTTGCTGTGTGGCATGTCTTGTTTAAAGATTCATCCAAAGGAGCCTCGCTTACATTTATTTTGATTCTATGGATGCTCTTACACAAACAAAAACTCTTTTAATTTGTTTCACTTTCTCTTTTTCTAATATTATTAATATAATTAAATTAAATAGTACAAATATTAATAAACTAATAAAAACTAATAAATAAAACTATAATACTATCTTTCCTTATAATGAAAAGGAATATATATTATCAATATAAAGAATCACACATTATTGAAATTGAACGATTCGACAAAACAAATCCCCAAAACAACTCAACTCATAGCATAGAATATAGTTGAAGAAACGTTGATACATTTAGGGACGATTCAAAATTTCAACCGTTAAGTGGGAGGACCAAACGGTCATCAAATTGTATGAAAATAGACATGCTAGCTTATTTTTCGATGATCTTCCCATCCGTACGGTTGGAAATCTTTCAAACATGCTTCAGGGGCCAGAATGGAAAAGGATGTCAAATGGTGTGTCAAAATAGTGTGTCCCATGATCCTGACCCATATATATATATATATATATATATATATATATATATATATATATATATATATCACTCTTTTTTTTCTTCTTTTTTTTTCCTTTTTTTTAATTTCCTTGTTATGACTCCCCAACCTCACTCTCCCTCAAAAGCTAGGGTTACTTATGTCTCTCGATTCTCCAAGACGATCAAAGGGTGGGGATTCTAAGGCTTTTATCTATATAATAATAATAATAATAATAATAATAATAATAATAATAATAATAATAATAATAATAATAATAATAATAATAATAATAAAACATCTCCTTTCAAGAATCTTTCTCTAGATCATGGACAATCGCGAGCTTCTCCAAAAAGACCAAAGTTCTCTCTTTTTTCTGTCTGGCCTCCCCCTTTTTTTAAAGTGACTCTTATCTCTATCTTTACCCAGAGAATTTTCTCCACCCAATCTAAACTCCCGTAACCTTCTGATGGATTAGATCAAAGGTGGATAATATCAAAATCCAAGATTTAAAATTTAATTTACATTTTTTTAATTTCAGTTTATCATTATTATTATTCTGTTTTTAATTATTATTTGCCTTGAGATTGGTATCCACATGATGCCTTGGGATTTGCATTCTTTTAGATTGCATCGAGATCTATTATCGGGCTATCTTGAGATTTGTATTTCTTAAAGATCGCCTCGGGATGTGTATTCTCAGGCATCTTGAATTTGAGATCGCCTCGAGATATGTGTTCTCTGGCTATCTTGGAATTTATGTTATTGGCTTGTCTTGGGATTTGTGTTTTAGCAGGGATGCAACCAAATAACATTAGATTCATCATAAGAAATCCTAAATCAATCAAGATTTGGACATATTTAAATTTTATTTATTTATCTCATAAAATCTTAAATCAATCAAAACTAAGATTTAAATTTTATTTAGATCAGGATCGGGACATGTATTATTTTTTATTATTTTATTTTATTGTTTATATATAAACATCACTACTAAGGCAAAACATTAACTTCTAGATACAGAAGTCAAGAACAAACTGGTTGAATAATGCAGACCACAACTCCAAATATTTTCACCAGCTTGCAAGAAGCCACAGAAGAAGGAACAAAATTCTACAGATAAAAGATGATAAAGGCACTATAGCAACAAATCCTATTGACATTTATACATGCTTGTCTGATTTCTACTCCAAGTTATGGCAGGATAACAGAGGATGTAACTTGGGAACCACAATGGAGGTTCTGCCTGATGACCTCCCCACACTATCAGAGGAACAGAGCAGTAATCTCATCAAACCAATCACCAGGTTTGAAATCCACAGTGCCCTGAAATCTATGGCTAAAGGTAAAGCCCCTGGACCCAATGGTTTTACTGTAGAATTTTTTACTGCTTACTGGCATACTATTGGGGACTCAATGGTTGAGGCTATAGAACACTTTTTTAATCAAGGACACCTGCCCAAAAGTTGGAATGAAACTGTGATCACCCTGATACCTAAGAAAGGAAATCCACAATCAGTGCAAGATTATAGACCAATTGCCTTATGTAATGTTAACTACAAGCTTATAACCAAAATCTTAGCCAATAGAATGAGAGAGGTACTGCCTTCCCTTATTAGGAAGGAGCAGAGTGCCTTCATTAAGGATATGAGCTTTAATATAATATCATGTTAGACCAGGAATAACACACACCTTATTAGAGAAAGACCACAAACCCCACCCATTAATGATGATCAAGATAGATATGGAAAAAACCTATGACATAATGAGATGGGATGCAATCCTTGTTGTACTTACCAAAATGAAAATTCCTCTGAAATGGATTAATTGGATCAAGGCATGCATTGAAACCCCTACTATGGTTTTTAATATTAATGGAAGAATTGGAGAATATATCAAACCACAATTACGCATTAGGCAGGGGGACCCTATCTCCCCTTACCTCTTTATTCTGGTGGCTCGGGTCCTCACCAACCTACTAAACAAGGCAGAGGACATGAAAATGCTTAAGGGTATTCCACTGGATCCAAACCACTCAATCAATCATATACTCTTTATTGATGACCTAATTGTCTATTGCATGGTTACAAGAAAGGACTCTAGAGCCATTAATATGTGTATAAACATTTACTCAGACATTACGGGTCAAAGAGCCAATCTTAGAAAATCTGAAGTCCTTTTCCTATCTTGGTTAAATCCAAAACTCAAGAAAGCCATAGTGACCATCTTAGGCCTCAAAGTTGGTGCTTTCTTTCTAAAATACTTAGGGAGCTGGTATCTCCACAGAGGGTACACAGATCACGTTTCAAACCTCTTGTGGAAAAGGTTAAAAAGAAACTAGGACATTGGCAAACTCTAAACCTCTCTATGGCAGGCAAAATAACTTTGATTAACTCTGCAATCTTATCCCTCCTTGTGTATAGCCTAAATACCTATGCTATTCCTGATGGGGTACTTGACCGAATATCCAAATCAGTATGGGAATTTCTATGAAAAACCAGCAATGGGAAGGGCATCCATCTCGTAGACTAGAATACGATATCCACAGAAAAATCTGAGGGTGGCTTGGGGATCAAAAACTAGAAAATTATGAAGCAATCTCTAATAACTAAACACTTATTAGAGCTATTGAACAATAGTGATAAACCATGGGTTCAACTGTCTATAAAAAAATATAGCAATTTCTCGCTTTGGGACAGTAATAGAACAACTAAGGCATCCTACTTGCATCAAACCATTCTTAATATACTACCAAATTAGTTAAAGAGAATATTGCAACTAGATACATCCAAACATCTGACTCTGTGTACCTGCGTCCATGGTTGTTTATCCTTCCCCTTAGATATAAACCCACCTTTTACAATATGGATTTTGATTTAAATGACCTCACAATTCAAAACCTAATGGTGGGGGATGAATGGGACTAGAAGATCATACATGAACAATTCTCTGAATGCATAACTGACACTTTTCATTGCAGAGAAAACATAAAAGAAGATCAAATGAATAAATGGGATTGGCAACAGGGCATAGGGACTAAATCCCTATCTGGTGTTGTCTATGACCAACAAACTCTTTCAGATATGGAAAATCACTGGGATAGATAGCAAGCTTTGTGAAAACTTGATGTTATTCCAAGGATCTAAACCTTTCTATGGAAACTCTTCCATAGGAAATTGCCAACCAAACACTATTTATACTCCATCAAATTGGGGCCTGATATGCCTTGTGAACTCTGCAAACTTAGTTTAGAGAACCTGGCACACCTTTTTTCTCACTATAGGTGGGCCAAACTTATCTGCAATGAAATCCAAGCAAGAGGATACCTAATCAACTGGGACATTGAACTTGAAGACCTCTTCGAGGGGAACTGGATAACAAAAAGCAAGCTGGGCAGACACAAGTTAACAAAAGAGGAAATACCTCTAACAGCTCGGGTGTTATGGCTGATATGGAAGAACAGGTGTAATTTCATTTTAAGGGGTTCAAGACTAGAGTCAAAGAAACTGGCCAACATAGCAGTGGCCTTAACATTGGAGTACATACAGAGCCAGGAAATAGCACATGATATGTCAATTAGAACACAAAGAGTTACGAACAAAGAAATATTTCAACACATCCTGTTCACTGACACTTCATGGAAGCCAGGTGAGTTTAGAGCAGGAATTGGTGTGATCATTTTAACTAATGGTGGTCTCCTTGGCTTTGCAGGAGCGAAGGAAATTCAAGCTGAATCTACACTGGAGGGAGAATTGAAAGCCTTATTAGATGGACTTGAAGCACTAAACACAAAAGGAAGCAAGGCTGCAAGAATGCTCTCAGACATCTTGCACTTAACCAGGATGCTGCAACAAGACAAGGATGATGACAACTAGGGAACCCAGGCACTAACTAGGAAATGCAAGGAGAAATTGAAGACTTTGGATAGATGGGTGGTATAATTTAATCTCGGGGAAGAAATGGTGTTGCTAACTCCCTCGCTAGAAGGGCAAGAGAAGGAGAAACCATACAACTGAAAGATGCTGCGAACACACCCACATGGATTGAAGAGTTGGTTGACCCACTTAGGACGTTTTGTTCAGACCACTAGATACTGTTGTTTGTTTTAGACACTTGCTCTTAACGCTCTTTATTAAAAAAAAATTTGAAAGTCAAAATATTTTTATATTTTTATTTTATAATTATTTTATTTTATTTTATTATTGATTTTTGGATTTTTAAAAGAAATAAAACAACTAGAGTAACAAATTCTAATGTTCCTAGTGTTTCCAATCCCTAGCAACGGTGTCAAAAACTTAATGAATGCACAAGGTGTGTTGTATCTCTCCCGCAAGTATACGGGGTAGATCAAGTAGTAAAGTACCTAAAAGTAGGGTAGTCGAATCTACAAGGATGGGAATAATAGTACTAATTATCTTATAATACCTAGCCTAAAATATAGATGGTGTTGTGGTAGGCTAATTATTTAACCTAAAGAAGAAAACTGACAGGAACAATTGGTAGATTGCGGGTAATCAGAGATGAAACATGGCACCTCGGATCACAATCCCCTTACTAATGATTGACTTCCTGATACTATTTATCTTGAGGCTGGTTCTTGGATAGTATGATGGAAAACACCTTATAGATGTAACACCTGATCTCTCGAAGTGCTAATCACACCTTATCACTTGTGCCTAACTGAGACCTAAAAGGTATGAAATTTAGGCAAATGCAATAATAACCACACTAATCACTAGCGATAACAGTCTCGTGCTGAACTGCGACCTAACTTGGTGTATGATCAAGGGCTCATGCACATGAAACCATAGATATGACAAGCATAAACATACAAAGATAATGCAAAAGAACTATTAATATGGAGGGAACTAGAAAATAAAGAAAGTCAATAACAAATTCATCTTAGGGTTCATGTGTCCGAGACACCATAGAAGGTTTAGCCTCTCATACTATGGAAAATCATAATAGTTATATAAGATGAGGACATAAGAAAAAAGCATAGAAATAATCCCTTGCTCGATGTCTCCTCTGCCTTCAATCTTCTCCGAAACCCTATCCGTCGCTGCGAAGATCGCCTGGGAGTGATCTGCCAAAAGTGTATTATTAGGGTTAAATGAACGGCTATTTATAGCTTTCTGATCTATAAAGCATGGTCTTGTTGATCTAAAGCACGCCCGTGCTCTTCAATTTGCAACGCGGTTTACGCATTTTTAAATATCCAGAGTGGCACGGACTCGAACACGCCCGTACTCTTTAGCACGCCTGTGTAGAATGAGAGCACAACCGTGCACTTCTCTACAAGTGTCCTTTTTCTCTCCTTTGGCTTTGGAATGTCTCGTTTCTTGTTCTTTTTACCCTGGGTACCTGTTTACCTGTCCAATCACACAAACATACCAAAAGGAGCACAAAAATAGAGAATCGATGCCAGGAAGCAGCATAAGTGCATGAAGATGTAATAGAAAATGCATGCACTTATCATTCATCAAGGCCTAGTTCAATCTCAAGGAGGAACTGGTTTTTACACCAACAATTTGGCGTCCTCTGTGGGATCGAACAAGAAGCCGTGCAACCATGAGAAGGTCTAAGCGTAATCAGGGAAAAGAGACAAAAAGTGGAGTGGTTGGCTTGGCAGAAATTATATGTTGGAGAAGCTTCTCTAAACCTAACTCAGAATGAAGATGCTCAGGGGGAACGCTACTAGTCCCTCGAACAGCAAATCAAGGAGTTGACCCGAGCTTTCCATATAGTAGAGCGCCAAGTCTCCCAGGCTCTACCTTCGAGTGCTCCTCCGATGCACTTAGAAAGCCGAGGGAGGTCAGACGTTCACACACCCGGGAGAGGAAGAAGACCCCGAGAAGAGAGGAGGGCCTTGGACATTCCATTGGACAACTCAAAATAGCCTTAAGTCTGCTTACGCTGAGGCCCCATTAGGGACCCGGCCTTCTGATCCATCCTCACTGAAGTAAGAGAGTCCGAAAAGAACGTCCCTCAGATAATCTCCCAGTTTATCTGGGAGATCTTGGGGGTGCACTTCCCTGATAACTTCCAAGCACCTTACATGGCCGCCTACGATGGCACTACAGACATGCTCAACCATCTAGGAGCCTTCAGCACCATGATGTTGATCCATGGAAAGTCCGCATGTACCGGGTCTTCTCGACGATGCACCGTGGAGCAACCCAAGCTTGGTTCAACGGCCTCCCTTCCGGCATCATCTCTTCCTTCCAGGAATTGACTGATCTCTTCCTTAATCGCTTCATTAGTAGCGAAAGACAAAGGAAGAGCTCTGTCATTCTAATGATATGCAAGCAACAGGAAGGAGAAAGCCTCCGTGAATATCTTTGCCTCTTCAACTCGGAGATACTGGATGTCATCGATTTCAGTCTGATCCTGGTTGTTACTACCTTGATGAAAGGACTCTATGACTCCCCTTTCCGGTTCTTACTCGCCAAAAACTAGTCGGTAAATCTCACTTACCTCCTAGCCCATGCGAAGAAATATATTAACTCCAAGGAGATCCATGCAAGCTGGAAGGAGGAGTCCTGGCAGAAGGATAAGTCCATTTGGAAAGAGGAGTCTCTTTGAGATACTCCTGGAAGAACTCAGAGAGACAAGTCCATGCGAGAGAGGCCCCAAAAAGAAGTAGAGTCGGGCCGAGGACCTCGATCCCGAACCAATCCACTATAGCTTCAACCCTATGTGGCCCATAAGGTTAAGGAGACTGTGAGATATAACCACTACACTCCTCTTAACTCCTCCCGGGAACATGTCCTAATACAGGTCCAAGACCAGAAATCTTGACATGGCCTACACCAATGAAGACTCCAACATCTCAAAGGAGCAACAAGAAGCACTGCTCTTCTACCAAAACCGGGGCCATAACACAGAGGACTGCATTTATTTAAAAAATACGATCGAGGGCCTCATCGACAAGGTCATCTTGCATAGTACCTCTGCCCAGATCCTGTTGGAGAAGGACCATCCTCCCTAAATCATAACGAACCCACTGCAAGAGTTATTAACTTCATCGGAGACAGTCCAGGATGTGGCGGAGAAAGCACGGCGTCCCAGCAGAGTTATGCCAGTATGGTCGGATCCGCCCAAGGCAACCAACCCCAAAAGAGGCCCTAATCCAAACCACCGATCACTTTCTCCCACGACGATCTAGGGAAGGTCTGCCACCCCCACAACGATGCTTTGGTCGTCACCATCACCATATCCAACTTTGAAATAAGGAGAGTCCTCATCAATAGCTGGAGCTCTTTCGACGTCATATTTTAGGACGCCTTCGAGAGGATGAAGCTTGGAGTGAAACAGTTGCAGTTGGTGAAGACTCATGTGGTGGGATTCTAAGGTGGAATGGTGCAACCTGAGGGTGTGGTGACCCTCCCCATTACAATTGGAAACTTACGCTTGCTATCAATATTGATGGCGAACTTCGTCTACTGCCCGTTCAATTAAAATGTCATTTTTGAGAAACCGACCTTCAATGCTCTAAGGGCGGTCGTGTCTACGTACCATCTCTTGATGAAGTTCCCAAACCAGAATGGTAGCTGGGAGCTGAGGGGAGATTAGCCAATGACTCAATAATGTTATGTTGCCCTCCTTAAAGGCAAAAGCAAGGCCCTAGAGACTCTAGCCGATGAAGAGTCAGATAGAGTCGAGGAAGAGCGGGCACAAAGAACTACACCAGTCGAGGATCTTGTCACTCTGCCCCTTGCTAAGGCCCGACTAGACTGGATAGTCCAGGTTAGAGCCAAGCTGCAGGTCGAGCAACAAGAGAGATTATAGCACTCCTGTAGAACAACTCTAATCTCTTTGCTTGGTTAGCTAGAGGATATGCCAGGGGTGAGCCAGAGTGTCATCGAGAACTGCCTCAACGTCGACCTCACTTGTAAACCGGTGTTGCAGAAACGGAGGAGCTTTGTCCCGAAGTGGCATAATGCTGTAGACGAGGAGGTCGGAATATTCCTCAAGGAAGATTTTATTAGGGATGTCAGTTATCTAGAATGGTTAGCTAATTTAGTTGTGGCGAAGAAGTACTCAGGAAAATGGAGGATGTGTATAGACGCCATAGATCTTAATAAAGCTTGTCCAAAGGATTGTTTTCCTTTGCCAATAATTAACAGTCTTATTGATTCTACTTCAAGCTACTAGATGCTGAGCTTCTTGGACGCATTCTTGAGATAAAACCATATCCGGATGGCTAAGTTCGATGAAGAGAAGACCTCATTTGTTACCAACAAGGGCATATATTGCTATAAGGTAATACCCTTCGGCTTGAAAAATGCGGGAGCTGCCTTCCAAAGGCTGGTGAGCAAGATCTTCGAGAAGCAGATTAGAAGGAAAGTCGAAACCTATGTGGATGACATCCTGTTGAAGAGCGAGAAAGCCAAACACCATACAACCAATCTGCAAGAGACTTTTCGAGCGCTCTGAGCCTACTGCATACGCCTCATCCCGAACAAGTATTCCTTCGGCGTTTACTCAAGGAAGTTCCTAGGAATTATGGAGAGGCATCGAGGCTAAATCGAAAAAGATCAAGGCAATACTTGACATGGGGTCCCCGAAGACTATTAAGTAGATTCAGAGATTGAATGAGCGTCTTGCAGCTCTTGGACACTTCATTTCAAGATCCGGAGAAAAGAACCTCCCTTTCTTCTGAGCTTTGTGGAAAGTGCCCAAGGCAGAGTGGACCGAGGAGTGTGAGAAGGCTCTCATACAACTCAAGGACTACCTCAAATCCTTGATGCTGCTAGACAAACCTCAGCTTGGAAAAGAGCTCTGCATCTATTTGGCCTCCAGTGCCTCGGTGGTCAGCTCAGTTCTCCTGGAAGAAGAATAAGGTGTGCAGAAGTCGATCTACTATACTAGCTAGGTCCTTAGCGATCCGGACTCACAATATCTCCCGCTCAAGAAGTTGGCTTTTGCTCTTGTCACCGTGGCCCGATGACTAAGGCCTTATTTCCAAGCTTACAAAGTTACGGTGCTCACCAATCAACCCCTTAAGAAGGTCCTTTATTGACAGGAGACATCCAGCAGATTGACCAAGTGGATGATTGAGCTTGGAGAGTTTGAGATAAACTACAAACCTTGCACTGCCATCAAAGCATAAGTGCTCGACGACTTCATGGTTGAGCTGACCGCTCCTGAGGGTGACGTCCCTTCCTTCGCCGAGCCAACAAAGGTAGGGGATATCTCCTCCTCTTAGTGGAATCTATATGTTGATGACTTGGCTACTAAGGATGGATCTGGAGCCGGTCTAGTCCTACGCTCTCCTTCGTGATGGAGCACCTCCATAGCCCTCAAGTTTGGGTTCAAGGCGACCAACAAAGAGGCCAAGTATGAGGCTCTGATAATCGAGCTACAGCTGGCCTGAGGCCTTGGAGTGTAGAGCCTTCACGCGCATAACGACTCCCAGTTGGTGTTCGGCCACACAACTAAGGAGTTCGAAGCGAGGAAGGACAATATGATGAAGTATAGGGTTGTGGTGAAGAAACTTGTCTCCAGCTTCCCACACTTCCAAATTGTCAAGATCCCTTGAGCCTAGAACCAGGAAGCAGATTTCTTATCGAAGCTTATCTCCTCATTAGGTCTTGCGACCTCAAACAACCTCTTAGTCAAGCTAATATCCCAATCATCGTGATGATTGAATATCACCTAGAAAAAGGGATACACGAGATTAAAGAGTAGCCATGTTGGATCGATCCCATCCAGAGCTATCTCCAAGACGAATCACTTTCATCCTACCCCAAGTCAACCCAATACAGCATTCTGAACGATTGCTTGTATAAAAGGTCATATACCCTACCCTTGTTGTGATGTTTGTACCCTTTTGAGGCCGACTACGTCCTCTGTGATTTATGTGAGGACATCGGCGAAGATCACCTTGGAGACAAAGCACTAAGTCACAAGGTCCTACGGTAGGGGTATTACTGGCCCAAGTTGACATTATCGACCCCTTCCCCGTGGCGGTCCAGCAGTTGAAGTTTCTAATCATCAACATTAACTACTTCACAAAATAGGCGAAAGTTGAGCCTTTAGTGACAATCTCTGAGATGGTATGCCAAGGCTTCCTTTGGAGATGGGGTTTTTGCAGATTCGGGATCCCGGTGGCCTTTATCACCAATAATTGGCGTCAATTCGTCAATCACTTCTTCAATGACTTATGCTCTGAACTGGGCATCGAAGCAAGGCTCACATATGTAACTCATCCTCAAGCCAATGGCCATGTTGAGGTAATTAACAAAACTCTTCTCCAAAGCCTTAAGACTCGAGTCTTGCAGGATGTGTCCAGCTGGGTAGATGAGATCCCAAACGTATTGGGGGTGTATCGGACAACTAGTCGAACCCTCGTAGGGGAGACTTCTTTTATCCTCACCTTTGGCGTCAAAGTTGTAATCCTAACGAAGATTAGAATGCCGACACTCCGGATACATGCTTTACCCCGAAAGCCAATAATGAAGGGCTTGGAGAAGAGCTCGACCTCCTTGAAGAGAAGAGACATGTCGCCTGTGTCCGAGCTGCAGCCTAATGCCAAAGAGTTCAATATTTTACTACTCTAGGGTAAAAGAAGTTCAATTCCAGCCTAAAGATGTGGTCCTACGGGTGAACATCTTCCAAGGTAATAGAAGCCAAATGGGGAAACTGACTCCCAACTAGGAAGGCGCCTACATTGTAAAAGAAGTCATCTGACCTGGTGCCTACTGGCTTGCCAAAATGGAAGGGTGAAGCCTTAAGCAGTTACTTCATGCAGATCATCTATGTAGCTATTATCAATAAAGGAAAGTTGGGAAGTTTTTCATTTTGAAACAACTCTCATCTTCGCTCATATGTCCACATCGAAGTCCCACCAAGGGCTGAGCTTCCGAGCTCGTCAAAGTTCCACCACTGGCAAAGTTTCGCAGCTCGTCAAAGTCCCTAGAAGGGACGAGCTTCCAAGCTCGTCAAAGTCCCATCAAGGGCCGAGCTTTTGAGCTTGTCAAATTCCTACCAAGGGTTCAACGTCCACACTCGTCAAAGTCCCTTCAAGGGCTGAGCTTCTGAGCTCGTCAAATTCCCACCATGGGTCGAGCTTACGAGCTCATTAAAGTCCCTAGAAAGGCCAAGCTTCCTCACTCGCATTAAGCTCTTTCAGAAGAATGCCTAAGGGCGCGACCTCGACCATTAGATTAAGCTCTTTTGGAAGAGCGCCCAAGGGCACGGACAATCCTCTTAAGGGTAGGGCCACGATAATTGGATTAAGCTCTTTTGGAAGAGCGCCCAAGGGCACGGTCGACCCTCTTAAGGGTCGGCCTCGATAATTGGATTAAGCACTTTTGGAAGAGTGCCAAACGGCATGACCAACCCTTTTAGGGGCTTGGCCTCGATGATCGGATATAAGCTTTTTTGGGAGAGTGCCCTCCTATGGGCACGGCCGACCCTCTTAATGGCTCAGCCTCGACGACAACATAGGCATACTCTTCCATTAAGGACACGACTTCTGAAAGTCCTCCAAGAGGTGGGGCAACATAGCTCAAATTTAAAGTCCCATAAAGGGTCGAGTATTTCTACTCATTCAACCATCCTCTTAGGGGTTGAAGACTCAGTGAAAAGAAGTCTGAAAGAATAAGTCTTGAAAGTTGCCAGAATTAAGGTTAAGGTTACGCTTCATAAAGGTCCAGAGGTAAAATCAACTTATTCAGGTCGGTTTTAATTCATTTGAAAATAGAGATCAGACTATTAAGATTTAAGAAACAAAATCAAAGACCGAGAACTACACTGCTCCAGCTGCCTTACCAGGCTCATCCTTGACAAGAGCAGTTTCATCAATGTCAACCCCCCTCGGAAATGACCTCTTCGGCAATATGTGTGGTAGTGACCTCTTTGATAATGGTTGTAGGAGCGGGGGCAGCCTCTTCAGAATAAGAGGAGTAACTTGTGGAGAAGGAAGAATCCTCATTGAAGGCTTCAACTTCGGCAGCTTCACTAGCCCTAGCTTCAATGGCCATCTGCTTCGTCTTCATCTCCTGGTAGAGATTTAGGGCCACTTTCCATCTCATAAGGGCGAGATCCATGTTGGGACGCCACAAGGCAAGCTCTTGAAAAATCCCGAAGCCCTCTTTTGCTCCAGCCCGGAAGGCCCCTTGGAATCCCTCCGAGTCATGGATTTTGGAGACGATCTCTTTTTGAAGCAGTTCTTTCTGCCCCTCTAAGTCCAATGACAGTATCCGGGACTGCTCAAGAAGAGTCCTCTCTTCCACCAAGTACTCTTGAACGTTGGTCTTCTCTTTATCCTGACCCTTAGCTTTTATTATGAGACCGGTGACCTCGAAGTTTAAATAATTTACCTGCTTCTGAAGAGTGGCAAAACTCTTCTCAGTCTCCCACAGTCGGCCCTCACTTCTCATCCAAGCATCCTAAGCCTCGGACGTCTCCCCCTCGAGCGCAAGGTTCTTCTTGTAGAGTTCCGTGACCCTATTCTCCATCATGGCGACCTTGGTTTCAAGTTTCTTGGAATTCTCCAAAGAAAGGTAAAACACCTTTTTCTCCTTCTCCCAGATGTTGTAAACGTGGGCTCTGTCCTTCTCTACCACTTGCACCTTATACTTTAGCCTAGCAATCTCTGCCTCGTTATGTTCGAGGATCTCGACGCAGGGGTTTATAGAGGTTGCCTCCTCTTGGAGAAGTCGAGTGGCGTGGTCCATCTAAAAGCCAGTCTACATGAGAGAAATAATGTTTGGGAGAAGTCAAATGAAAGAGAATATAAAAAGACTTATTGGAAGGATACATACAAAGATCTCGATAAGGGAAAGATTGGTGGCCACCTCCTATTATCTAAACCCTTAGAGCTTTGATTGAACTACCGCCGCCTGAATAGCATTAAAGGATTTAGCCGCCACCATGACATCATCAAAGAGCAGCCCCTCCAAGGGGCACACTGAGGTCAGGGTGCTCCTCTTCAATAGCTTGTGGGCCTCCTCCTGAGAAAGGGTCTCGGGTTCCACTCTTTCGAGGACATCGACCTTGGATCTAAATATTTGGAAGGCCGTCACTTGATCGACTTTCTTCATAATCTCAGCCTCGACATTTGCCACCTATGAAGCGAGGACCTCCAACCACTCGAAAGATGAGGTCTTGATGGGATTTTCGCAAGTGTGCGGGTCGTGATCAAGTAGTAGAGTGAACTATGAGTGTCACGCCCCGAACCACGGCCCAGGCACGTAGACAAATGGCTGCACCCAAACAGGAACCAGTTCCCGTTCAGGTGCAAGGCCTTAGAAACTCTTATTCAACAAGTGTTCAGAGTTAACGATAACAGCGGAATCATAGAGAAAAGAAGGAAGGAGTTTATACAACTCCGTACAAGTACAACACCGGGTTTACACAACCCAAGACTAGGATCTAGTCCAGTCACCCCTAGAAATCCATACAACAAGAAATACAACATATAAGTCTCACACAGAATAAAAGAGGTATGTAGACCTCGAGACAAATAGAAATGGCCGAGTCAGCAACTCGGTATATCCCCCTTTAAGCTCGACCCTACTCCTCATCGTCTGAACCTGAGAAATACACAAGTCAAGTGCATGAGCCTAAGGAATAGGCCCAGTAGGGTCGCATGAACAATAAAAGAGGCGGAGGCCATAAACAAAGAACAGAATAAAGCAAATACAAATATACAAGTGCAACAACAACACAAGTAATCAATAAGTAACTGAAATGTGGATAAATCCACAGATATACTCAATCTCTGACATATGTGATACTAAGATGTCTACGACATCAACGACACCATCGGTATCGTCTTCGGCCTAAGCTGGACTGAGCAATAGCATACATGTGCACACGGTCAGAAAATTCCGCTCTCTGACTGAGCCTGGGTCGTCCGTCCGATATTATACACCCTCTGCCGGGGTCTCCGTCCGATGGAGCATCAAGTGCTCGTGGCCAGATATTATACACCCTCTGCCGGGGCCTGGTGGCCAGATATTATACACCCTCGGCCAGGGTCTCCGTCCGATGTATCATGCCTGAAAGTAAGAGATTGATAATACTAATACCTAACAACAGGTATAAATATATATATCCAAGGCAGCAACATCCTGAATATACAATGATTGGTGACCTCATCGAGATCTGGAGTCAATACGTATTTAAGAAGTAAACTCGACTCAAATACGCATAAGAAGAAAAATGATAGCAACAATCCCCTCGAGATATAAAACCAACACATATAAGGAAAACCATCTCAAATATATATTGGGAACCTCTTGAGGAAATAAGAGTATAAAATCAAAGTGGGGTAGGAGGAAGGAATACTCACAAACCTCCCGTGCGAGAGCCTACCTGGCTAGAAGCAATTCACTGATCCTTGTCGCGTCTCACGCGTCCGAATCAGGATCTAGTAAGTAAAGTTACAAACCTTAGCCCCTTTACATTCTAATACACCGTATTTAATATAAAAATTACGATTACTCATGAAGCTCTAATTATCTAAATTAAGAGATCAAATCATCAAGTGATAGTCCATCTCAATTCATCATACTTGAAAGTCCCCAACTAGCAGGTAATGATGCAAGAATTAAATGGAAATTTCCGGCAAAGATCTCCCCTATTTCTAGGGTCCTGAAAATGTACAAACATTTCACCAAGAAATCCAATACACTTGGGTTTCACAATTTCATACATCCATTCCTACAAGCATACTAGTAATATTATTTGGCATTAGATTTACATGACTTTCTCTGACTCGTACATACAAACAATGATCATTAGACTCCAAATTCAAGTTATTAACAACCCCCAAATCTCATAATCATTTCAAGTTAAAGATCCTCACTTTGTCGCATGATTGGATGATGGAGATTAGGTAATGTGGGAAATTTGTAGAAATTTTAGGTCAGCTTGTGAACAGTGTGTATGGCCGCGATGTGAACCTGACCAGTCGAGCTTGGTACATGGGTTGCGTTGGGGTGGAGGCTGCGGGGGCTCACACTTGTAGGGGGAAGTGCTTTTCATGGTGGCCAGGGAATGATGGCGTGAGGCTAGCTCAGTGGTGAGGCCTTGAAGAGGCGGCCGAGACACGATAGCCGTGTGAGTGGCGCGGGATGCCGGGGCTGACCTACTCGAGGCGTGGGTGTGTGGCTTGACCACTGGCGAGGGCTGTCGCGGGAATTTCGTCGGTAGTGGCTCATGAGGCGGGGATGGTGGCCAGCGGCGATGGGGCTCCACGGGCCGGTGGGAAGCTCGTCGGCGTGGATGTGAGCGATCGAAGGAGCAAAGCCTCCACCTTGGTTCTAGATCTGAAATTCAGATCATGAGAAAAAAGAGAGAGAGAGAAATGAAAACATCATGCTCTCTCTCCTCTTGGTTATTTAATAACATAATTTTTTAATCATTTTTAATAAATTAAAAGAAATCTTTTAAATGTCACATGTTTACTATTCCTTCACATGAGCACTATTCATTCACGGGTAAGTGATCTAGTTCTTGTCCGGGCCCACTGTGATAATTCTCTCGTCCTCATGCCCGACCCAGATCCGCGAATCTCGGGTCAATGGTCCCCGCGGCACAAGTGCACTATAGTATCATGGGATCTGTCCCTCGTCGGATCAGATCCGGGAATATCGGCTTTCGGTCAAATCCTTAAATCACGCAGCGTCTTTGTGGCATCACGAGGTTGTCATTTGTCCCGACGGATCCACTTTTCCTGGGACTCTAACTTTTGTCTGTTTTCCTCCAGTAATTAATTAACCCGAATTAATTTACCGTTAATTAATTTCCATTAATTAACAATTAATAAACTCCTCGAATTTAATAAATAAAAATCTTTATTTATTTCGGGGCAGGCATTACAATGAGAGTCGATTGTCGAACCCACAGGGAATAGATTACTAGTATAAACTAAACTTCTATTATCTAGTCTTATCAAAGATTTTGTGGTTTTTGAGTCTAAATCTAAGGAATTAAAAGATTGGAGACAAACTTTGGAAATCGAAAATTAATTGAGAGAAAACTATAGCATGAGAAGGAGATACTTGAGCATGAGTCCCCTTTGGATTTAAATCTAAGGATACATAAAGAAATCTATGAAGACGATTGGAGATGCTTGTGCCAAGAGTTACTAAATTATATCCAACCCCTCTCCCGAGATGATTGGATAAGAAATCTCCTAGGATTGTCTTAAGCACAAGGGAACCTATATCTTGGAAGGATTGTGGGATTAAATCGTATTAAAGAGTAGCTCTCCTTCTAGCACCCGAATCCCTCAGCATACTCACAACCCTCTCTAATGGAGTATGTTCCTAATACGAGGCGCTAGCTCTAGCCCTTGTATCGCACCCAAGTAATCTCTCCGGGCATCCCGCAACGTAGAGAGATTACAATCAATACAAAACATCCAATAGACATTCAAGCATACATTCAATCAATCAAAACATAGAAATCAATATGTCATTAATGCAATATCCAAAGGTTTGTCATACCCAAGTATCTATAAGATTAGTTCCCCATTAATAGAGAAATCCAATCTAAATCAACAAGAATACAATCTAAAATAGAAATGATAGAGGATACCGTCGGCAACTCTATAAGATTGATCCCCTTCTCTATCTCCTTTCTTTTCTCTCTCTCCAAGATTGGGGGAGAAGTCCCCTAATCCCTAATCTCAATTATAAACTCTCTCCAAAGCCAACCTCCCCCTCCTAAACCCTCAAGCCTTCTATTTATACCTCAGCTTAGGGTTTTAGGAGTGACAATGATGCTTATACCCCTACTTGGGTCCGCAATAAAAAGAGAGGGTTACGACATACGGACTCGTATACGGCTGTATACTAGCCCGTATAAATCTCAGTGCCACATATATGGCCGTATAACAGTCGGTATACAGTGCAAGTTTGACTATACTGGCTAGTATACGGCCGTATAACACCCCGTATGAATTCGTACGGGGTGTATACCATCCAGGGAGGGTCGATGTGTAGGCCGTTCGCTTTGCCCAGTAGCATACGGCCGTATGCACCCCGTATGCCTTCCTGTTTGCTTCAGTAGCATTGGTTCGACCTCTTTTTCACCTCAAAATGCTTTCTTTCTCCCGAAGTGGCTTCTATATGCCCTGTTTACAAAATATGAAGCTTTTTAAGGACCAGAGGGCCATAATTCATCAAAATGGTATGCAAAACATATATGAAAATGATATGAAAATATGCTCATTTGAACACTCATCGGGTCCTAACCCCAACTCCCACCACTTGAGGGATTGAAACATCAAATCGCTCGGGAGCTGAGGATGCAGACTCCTCATCCGAGACCACCACCACGACCTGGATGTAGGTTTGCCTCAACTCCTTGCACAGGACCTCCACGGCAAGTTCCTCGAGTGATGGTAATGGAGGAAGGTCTAGCGGAGGAAGTTGTGGCCTTTAAAGCAACTCGACTATCGAGCGACATTCTGTGGTGAGCAATGGAAGGGTGGAATCCCGATCCTCCCTCTCAACTTAGCTCGGCTCAACAGTAGAAGGAGCAGAACCGTGCTCCGATCTTCGCTTCCTCCGGAACACTATTGTCAGCTGGTTACCCTCCTCTATTGATGCAGAGTCCTTAATAGGAACCGGAGTGACCTCCCGAGCAGGGATATTTACTTGGACCTTCTTCTTGGGTCAGGTCGACCCCTCCATAGGACGCTCGCTTCTCCTTGAAGACCCATCGCCAGAGCTTCTCTTCCTATTTTTCAAGGTTTCCCCAGTCTTCGTCCTTTTATTTGGAGGAGGAGGACTTGATGGAGCAACCTTTGCAAGCTCGAACATAAGGGAACCGAGAAGTTTCTCGCGCTCCATTTATTCACTTGCTGAAACATAATAATGGAATTAGTAAGAAGTTAGAAATTGACCCACCTTCCTACTAAAAAGCCAACACATACGGGTCCTACCTATGGCTATATAGAGGTTGTGCTTTCGAAGGTTCTCTATTGTTAAATAATCATTGATAGAGACCTTAGGGAAACCTTGGAAGACCTCAAGCTTGGTTTTCTCGTCAATGCACATACTATCCTTATATGCGGTGTCTACCCAAGGAGTTCCCTATTTGGTTCGGGCGCGCCACTCAAGTTCATAGGAAACAAAAAGAACCTATCCTTCTACCCTTTGATGGAGGTTGGTGTCTTATCCAAGAAATATCTCTTAGGACAAGCGGAAAAGTAATACCAGTTGGTATTAGGATGATGCACAAGTTGAAAATGAGGAGGAACCAACGTAAGGTTGGTTTGACATCATAGAAGTTGAAAACGATCACGAACCCGCAAAGAATGCTCCATGAGTTCAGAGAGAGTTGGGAAAGGCCGAGTTCATGGAAATTGAGGATCTCACGAAAAATCTTGGGGAAAGTAAGCTTAAGACCAGCTTCTAGGGTATCATGGTATATTGTTATCTCTTCCTACCCCAAAGGCTCTCTAGCTCGCTTGAAAGGAGAGGGGACCTTATAGGTGAAGGGAGGAGAAGAGATCTGATAGTAATCTACCAACGCCTCCTCCTCGTCGGGGGAAAGAATGCTATGGAAAGCCCTAAACCCGATGTCAGACAACCTATAGGACGAAGGAGTCCTAGAAGCTAAAGGTACAGCCTCCATTACCTTGATGAGAGAAGCGGATAGAAGAAAAATGAAGAATAGAGGCGAAGAGCTAGTACACAGTGAGTCGCAGAGGCAAGAAGGCAAAGTGAGGAGATGAAGGACAAAATTCCCCTTTTTTCTTTTTTGAACCTTCGAAGGAGACTTGAGAACGATCCGAATCACCTTGAGAAACAACGACGTGCGGATGCGTGACACGTGGGTCATGAAGGTCATACCAATCATTACGCCAGCCACTTTACGTCGTACCTTTTCAAGCGCAACGTTTCGAAAAGTTTGACGTGAAACAGAAGTGCGCCTAGCAAAAAATACAACGCAAGATCTGAGACAAACGATTACCTCAAACCTTTTGTCCCATCTTGAACCACGAATAATCGGCCACAGCCTAGGCTTTCGATGCGGTACCCCTCTCAGACCTCGGACACTCGGCTACTGCTTAGACCTCTGACACTCTGACTCAGCATGGTCCATGGATTTCCCTCCTCGCCTCAAGCCTTTGCTCTGCCTATACTGATGCACGCACCTGACCTCGAATCCGTCATTTCAACTACTTGCCCCAAGACTGCAATCGACCCAACCGACCCAACCTACTCTTGACTTTCTCAGCCGACCTCAGCCCAAGGACAACTTGGCCATAGCTCGGCCTTAGACCCGAGCGTACTTTAGGGGGGGGGGGGACTAATGATATGGGTAAATCTGAATAGGCACATGGCCTCATCTGGTACACAAATGTGGTCGCATCCCGAGTGCCCATCCAACTGGCACAAACTCCTAGCTTGGGTATCCCTCGATGGGTAAAAAGATGGTTGTTAAAGTCAAGGCATGGGAAAAAATAGTAGGGAGGTAAAGTGTAGAGAATAAGATGTCAAAAGATAAGTACGACAAGTAAGGTCTCTGACATAGAGGGGACGGGCACCGACCTCAGCGAAGAGAGATAAGAGAAAGGAAAAGAGAGAGATCAGGTAGGCAACTTTCTGGATAGACTCCTCCACCACCTCCAAGTTTTTTCTCTCTGACTGACTTGAGTATCAGAGCTACACCAAGGCACCATACCAGCCCCGTTCAATACTTTTCCTTATACAGGTTTCCCGATGACCTAAGAAAGCTAGTTGCTATCTTTTTCGGTGACCATCCCTCACAATTGAATAAATTTTAACTATTAATCAAAGACCGGATTCAATCTCAAGAAGGAACCCATTTTTATACCAATATAATATGTTAGTGCTAAAATTGGATTTAGGGCCCAATTCAGCCCAACAATTGAATTTATATTTATAGGGTGGCTATCCTAGTGAGAAATCGAAAGAGAATCTAAGAAGGAGAGAGAAAAGCCGAATTTACGTGGAAAAACCCCTAAGAAACGGGGAAAAAACCACGGGAGAAAGAATTCTCACTATGAATGATAAAAAATACAGAAGATCTTACAGTCATTCTTCAACAAGAAAGAGAATGAAAAGTAGATCCACATTCCCGATTTGTGAGCTTACGGCTTGGATCTCGGAATGTCCAAATGAGTTGTGATCCTTGCCTTTTATAGGCATGGGTTGCGTCTTTGAGCACACTCCTCAATTTAATGGCGTCTCACGCGGTTTGTCCCGATCCGAGTGGGGAGTGCCAGCTAAAGCGATGTCGAAATTTGTTCCCAGATTTGTAATTGTTCTAGAACCTTCTAGAGAGGCGGTACGCCTCAGTGTGCTTCTTAGAAGGCTGGAGGCTGATCTGGATATCACAGGGGTCCGATATGCCCACGTAGGTGTGACAAGGTTCTTTCCGATATCGATATGTTTCATAACGGTTTCATAGCAGGTCAATCCGATCCGATCCAATCCGATCCGGTATGATACTCCTTGGGGAGTCAACCCGATCAGGTGAATCATCCATATCGAGACATTATATTGTAGTGCCAATATGAAGTTCTAGATTAATGTTCCAGTCATGTGGTTTGCCTGGATGACTGCCACGTGTCATGCTACTTTCATCCCTATCAATAGTCCCCCATCAAGTATGCTTGTGAATTAAATGAAGCTAAGCATTATCATGTAATCGGGCGTCTAGGAACTATTGAGTTAACATCTGCTCTAGTGTCTTTTGTCTTTGTTCAATGCTTTTCGCTCTATTTGTGCTGTACTTTTGCGACTTATTTGCTCCCAACATTCCTCTTCATTTAATGCTCACTGTTCTGCATTGATTATGCCTCATTCCTTAGTACAAAGAAGCGATCTCTGGGGATTGTAACGGGATAAAGCTCATGATGACACTGCCTTCTCGTTTTCCACGTGTTGATAATCTGAAGAGTCTCGGACTTCCGTTTGTACCCAACCGTCAGATGGAGGGTTTTGAATAGCTGATAATATTAATTTTGACCGTCAATTTAATTCTCAAATAGTGTTGGAGAGCCCACCTTCGAATTTCAAAATTGTTTGGGAACGGCGCCTTTGGTACAAAGTTCTCTTCGTCTTGCTCTTCGAATCGCTTTGTCCTTCTTCAAGAAGCCAGTAATTCCCTGATCCTCAAAAAGAGTTCATTTATCCAGGTACGAGGCTCTTCTTCCTTTTCAGGATTTGGATTTCTATCGTTTTTAGGGTTCAGATCTCCATCGTCTTAGGGTTTGCTTTGCTGGTTTTCCTTACGATGCCGAAGCTCGCTAGAGACCCTAAACGCTGCTCTTACTCCATCATTAACACTCTTTCTGAAGCCAAAATAGATGATTTAGTAAAGAAGTATCATCTTTCCTCTGCCAATATCTCCTATAGGGTTCCATCCGCTCTTTGAATACGCTTGTTCTCCGTCCTAAGAGGGAGATCTGGTTGTTTACCAAGACGCCCTTATAGCTGGACTTAGGCTGCCTTTTCCGCAAATTTTTATAGATATTTTCCGTCACTTTAGTTTGAACCCTTCCCAATTAACTCCCAATTCTTGGAGAATCCTTTGTGGCTTCGTCGTGGTTTCAATGCTTTGCGAGGTTGAACCAACCGCTCATCTATTCAGCCTTCTTTTCAACCTTAACCAAGATAGGCAGTCTGATTGGTATTACTTTGGTGCTAAATCCGGTGCCGCTTTTCTTGGTTCCGTTCCTGATTCGATCAAGGGTTGGA
Source organism: Dioscorea zingiberensis (assembly GCA_026586065.1). Classification (NCBI taxonomy): domain Eukaryota; kingdom Viridiplantae; phylum Streptophyta; class Magnoliopsida; order Dioscoreales; family Dioscoreaceae; genus Dioscorea; species Dioscorea zingiberensis. Next base: position 28,249,394 of record CM048821.1, read on the forward strand.
AAAGCAAATATTTCTTCGTCTCTAATAGCGAGAATTGGGGTTTTAGCACTAAATGGGGAATTCCTTATGTCCCATCGAGCTCCAAAGCAAAAGAAAAACCAGCTGAAAGCGAGTCGTTCAAAAGATTCCAGAAGTTCAGGCATACTGCATTAGATAAATTCTTCTTGTCCGATAACAGGCTCCAAGAGTGTGGATTGTATTTAGCTTTAGGTAGGATTGCTTTAAGTCATTGATTTATGTCTTTTGAATGATCCTTAACTGTTGTCTGACCTGGACTTGCTTTACTCTTTTAGAGAGGGATATGCCAAGAACCTTAAGTAGAAAGGATCTTGACCATCTCTTGGGCGGATAAATCTAAGAAGGGAAAAGAAATGCGGGGTTGGGAGGTTCTTAGTTCTAGTAATAAAAGAAGTGGGAGGAGTTTCAACTGAAAATGCTCCCTCTCAAGAAGATTGGTAAGCGAGAAGTGAACCCGACGCTTCTATTAGTTATGAAGTGGTAGCGGCTCTATTGTACTAGCCTTCCCCGTTCCAATGAAGTTCGGTCGTTAAAGGAGGAGACTAACGAAGGGTATAGATAAAACCAGCTTCATCGCCCGCTTTACCTCGGCCCACGCTCCTTCAGAGGGAATTGTCAAGGACTTGGCTGGTCCTACTCAGGAAGGAACCACTACTTCTCCTCTTTCCTTTCCAGCCACATCGAACCCCGATATTATTATTCCCGATATGCCCGTCGTCTTTCCTCATACTCTTCCTATCGGGTCGGGCTTCGATGTGCCAATTCCCGGTGTGCCAACCATTTCCAGATCGGATGATCACGCTCGATCTGAAGAAAATGCTTCCTTCGAATCTAAACCAATCATCCGTCGGAAGAAAGGTGCGAGCCTGGCGCCTCTTACTGTTCTTTTGGTACTTTTAGTTTCATTTTATTTCATTATCAGCTAACTTGTCTCCTTCATCTTGACTTCGTGGAGCTGAGACTTCGGGATGGCGAATCCTCTCATTATGGCGATTCAAGTATCCGAGGTTCTGGATCAAAGATATTAGTACATCGAAAGGATAATGTCTTGCATGGTAATGTCAATGTTGTCAGAGATTCCCTCCGTTCTTGGCGACAAGACAGCGTCAATAATCATCTGAACCAATTCAATATGGAGGAATCTTGCGCTCATTTTCGATGGTCAATGGCCTCGGTACGTTATTGACTTTTTTCTTTCAATTGAGAACGTAATTCTATTTTTCACCCTCCTGAGACAAGTCTTTTCTGCAGACTGCTTTGTGGGGTGAACGGGTCGCAGTACTTTGTAATCAAAATAATTCTGAGATGAAGACCCGTATCTCCCAATTAGAAGAGGAGAATAAAAAGCTCTTGGGCAATCTGTCTCTTAAAAATGTTGAAATGACCAAGCTGTCTGAGGAAAAAGAGCTCGTTGTTGCTGAACTAAAAGAGTCACAGAGGGCACATGGTTCACTGAAAGTTGATCATGAGAGTTTGCAAGCTTCCCTTTCTCTTTCTAAGCAATTTATTAGGCCTTTCTGAGGTTTGGATGCGGATCAATTTAAAAAGCGAGAGAGATTCTATCGTTGGTGCAAACAAGAAACTCTCTGAAAAATATCTGAACTTGAGCAGCGAGGCATCTATTGAAAATGAATTGAAGAAAGTCTTAACAACGAGGCTCAAAGATCTTTGAAGAATCGGACAAGAAAAGCGAAAGAGAAGCAGTCTGTTATGCGAGCAGTTTGGGGGCTAAGGAAAATCTCCTCTCTAATGCTCAAAGCGAAGTCCCTCTCGCTTTCAACAATCGAAACTTGAGGGAAATTATTGAGGAGGAAATGTCCTCTCTACAGTCTAAGCTGAATGAGAGCTGGAGAAGATGCATGGAACTGGAGGAAAAACTTACTGCAGCGGAAGAAGGGAACTTTCTGATGATGAAATTCGTAGAACAACATCGGAGGTTTATTCAATTCTTAGTAGCATCCATTCTGTTGACCCTTCAATTAACTTTCATCAGACTCCTTATGATGAAGTAGTGGAGCTTTACTTCGAGAAGTGTCATGGTGAAGTGGAAGGAGACAAGGGTTCTGTTGTGGAGGAAACAAGAGTCGAAGTTCCTACGGTCGAAGAAGCAAAATCAGATGTTCCATGTCAGGATGGGACTTATATTTCTTCTGCATCGGAAAAAGGTGCATCCGATATGATAGTTTTTCCTCCATCCTCATCGGATCCGAAGGCAGTTCCAGAGTGCGGAATAGTTATATCGAATCCTGATCCGATATACAAAGCTCTCTTAGCTGAATCAGAATCCACCCACGAAAACATGGGAGAGGGTGAAGAGACTACTCGTGATCCAGAACCAATTAGAATTTCTCCTGCAATTATTGAGATTGAAGACGATACCACTACTGAAACACGTAAGCCTTGATTTTCTTCTCGTCTAATATCCTGAATAATGCAGTTGTTTATTCGTTTCTCCTTTAACTAGTTAAAAGGCATACGCTATCCTAAGTGGAAGAGGCATTTACTCACTTTATTCCAAGTGGAGATGTCGCTCCTGTTATCTCAAGTGGAGGAGATGCTCCTGTTATTTCAAGTGGAGGAGGAGCTTCTGAAGGTGTTAGAATTAAGCCTCAAAGGGAAACAAACAGAATGACGGTCTCTGAAGCTGATCTAGGGATCAAATATTCCACTATGCGTAGGAGTGCAGGTTAGCTCAATTTCTTTAATCTTCCTTTGCTTCTTCTTGATCAATCTATCTCTTCTTCTTCTTTCTTCTAGATCGACCCGAAGTGAGACGGCTTCGCAGTGAAATTGAAGAATTAGAAGCAGTTCGAGAGAAAATTCTGAACGATAAAGCGAAGAAAACTGCTGAAGCTCTTGAAGCAAAACTTCGTGCACAGGCTCATCAAGAGAACGTCGCAAGAAGTAAAAATTGGGATTTCGTCTAATGAAAGAGTCTGTACTCGCTTTCGTATTTCTTCATTCTATTGTGAAAGCTTGACTCTGAACTGTAGATACTCTTTTGAATTGTATGTCATGAAAACATTATAATCATCTCTCTGTTCCTCCTTCTTTTTTGGAGAATGAATGAGAGTGCTATTTGATTCGTTTTCCCAGCTCGTCAAGTGACGTTCTTTTTGATGTTGGTCTGTTTCTGGATATTCATATCGGGCCGTGTAATGCTTCCGATACTCATTGATGGTGAAAACGTCATATCGGATCGGTCGATATTTATCATCTAATTATCTATATCGGATCGGACCCGTATCTGAATCTTGAATCCCCCTTCTTCTTTTTTTTCTTTTTTTTTTTGGAAACCGAGCCTTTGATTCTGAAACGCTTCTAGTTTTAATGAAGCATTCTATTGGAAAGGCCAAAAGCCACCCTTCTTGGCTCGAAACAAGATGTCTGACGTCTTTTGATATCCTGGGACTTGAAATGAAGCGTCTAGCGTCCCTTGGTATTTTGAACCTTCATTAACTGCTTTTACAAAACCTTCAGTATAAGTAGGGGAGATGACAATTTGTTCAAGGTATCTCCCTTCTTCGCTATGGGTAACAACAGTTGTCCTTCTTTCTTCAAATTCTTTCTCAATGACAATTCCCGTTACCTTTGGATTCCAAGAGCCTTCCGCAGTCATATGAGAGCATTTTTTGAAGCTGGGCCTATCAGACTGCGGGGACCTAGTGGAAATTACTGGACAGTTACACTGTCTATGTCACCCGAACTCGGAGATGTCAGGTTCACTGAAGGTTAGGTGGATTTCGTGAGGGATCGCCAATTGGTGGAGGGAGAACTGCTTGTTTTTGTTCTCCGAGAGGACCTGTGCTTTGAGGTCCACATTCTTGGAAACAATCAATGTCAAAAGGTGTCGACGCTTGCCATCACACCTTCTCAAGTTCCTAATGGCATTTCTTACTCAGATTTTTCTGTTTCTTCTGAGTCTTCTTAATTTTCGTATCGTTGTTGTACCTCTTTATCTTTAATCAATAGATTTCCCTTTCTTGCTAATTCTCCCCTTTCTGATCGTCTCATTTCTTGAAATATTTTATTCTTGTTGTTGTTGAATGAACTTCCTTCTTTCTTTCGTTTCCAAAATAGAGCAACAAAATGGGGTGGTGGCGCAGTTGGCTAGCACGTAGGTCTCATAGCAAAGAGTAATCCTGAGGTCAAGAGTTCGAGCCTCTCTCACCCCAAAATTGTGGAGCAATGAATTGTCAAAGTGTTGTAGAAATAAGGTGCTTGGTCTTATTTGTATGAAGCCGACGCAGTTTGTGGATGTGACACTCTTGTATGATGACTCTTGTGGTGTTTGATTGGTGCAATTGTCCGTCTTGATATAATCTTTGTTGATGAATGGTTAGCGTAGTTGTCTTCTTTTGGAACTACTTTGGCTTCTTCTTGATCTCCAAGATTGATGGGCTCCATCGATATAGTAAATCAGCACGGTTGACTGGAGCCGATATGATCTGCTGGGGTCGATACGGCTTGCTGAGCCCAGTATGGGCGTTGTGATCGATATGATCCGTTGAGGTCGACATGGCTTGTTGGGCCCGGTATGGGCATCGGAGCCGATATGATCCGTTAGGATCGATGTGGCTTGTTGGGCCCGGTATGGGCATTGGAACCGATATGATCCGTTGGGATCGATATGGCTTGTTGGGCCCGGTATGGGCATTGGAACCGATATGATCCATTGGGATCGATATAGTATGACGAGACCTGTATGGTCTGTCGAGATCGACATGATCTGCTGGGATCGATATGGTATGACGAGACCGGTATGGTCTGTCGAGATCGACATGATCCGCTGGGATCGATATGGTATGACAAGACCGGTATGGTCTGTCGAGATCGATATGATCCGCTGGGATCGATATGATCTGTTGGGGCCGGTATGGCCTATTGATATCGATGTGGATATCCCGGGACCCGATATGGTCCCGTTGAGCTTTCGATATGGGCGTTTGTTCGGTATGGCTTAAGGTTAATTTTCCTTTCTTTGTTGGAAAAAAACTTTTCAAGAAATAAAACCAAGCAAAAACACATAATCGTCTGAGTAACCAATTTTATTGATATAGTACCTCAGGTAGGTGTACTCCGAATGGTATGGGCGGCTTGAGCATGCGTCCATCCATCTTAGAAAGCGGTATGTCTAGGGCCTTACAATTTCACGCACAATATATGGGCCTTCCCAATTGGTATTGAGCTTCCTTGTCCGACTTTTGTTTGCGCTTGAAAGATATTCTCTCTCGATTACAAGATCTCCACACGGAAGGTAACTTCTTTCACCTTGGCATTGTAATATCTCGACCTTACAGCCGATATCTTTGTTGCTTTCGAACATTGGCGCAATCCCTTTTTCTTCCAATAGATCTAGATTAGGCCCGGAGTTGCTCTTCGTTTCTCACGGCGGATCCGAAGAATTGATCGCGTTCTTCGTGTGGGTAAAGTGATTTGTTGCGGGAAGCGGCTTCGACTCCAAACGCCAACGCTTGAGCGGAGTCTCACTGTCGGGGATTGGCGGTTGTCCGATATGTCCATAAGGTATTGGGAACTTCCTCCACCCAGTTCGACCCATTTCTGAGAACTCTCGTCTTCAAGCTATGCAAGAGAGTTCTGTTGGTCACTTCCACTTATCCATTTGCTTGTGGATGAGTAACAGAAGTTAGCCTCGATTCAATGCCAAGATCGGTGCAGAACTTTTTAAATGCTGGATTGTCGAACTGGCGGCCATTGTCTGTGATGAAATCGGCGGAGTAAGCCCGAAGCGGCCGAATAGCAATGATTTCCATAAAGCCTTAGCAAGCCTTTCTTTTGTGATCGGCGCTAAAGCGGTTCTCGCCTCCACCCACTTAGTAAAATAGTCGATGCAGCTACAATCAAGAACTTCATTGCCGGACAGGCTACGAGGGAATGGCCCAACTATATCAACTCCCCATAAAGCGAATGGTCTGCATTACTCACAAGCTGCGGTGAGTGGTACTGCGGTGGGCCTTGACTGAACATTAGCATGGCGTTGACAAGCATCACATTTCTTCACAAAGTCAATTGTATCTTTATTCAAAGTCGGCCAATAATATCCATGTCTAAGGACCTTGTGACTCAACGCTCTTCCTCCCAAATGATCTCCTGCGATTCCTTCATGGACCTCCTAAAGAACGTATTCTCCTTCTGATGGACGTAGACACCTTAGCAAAGGGAGAGTAAAGGATCTTTTATAAAGCTGCCCATCCACTACACTATATCGGGAGGCCCTTATAGTGACCTTCCGTGCTTCCTTTGAGTCTTGCGGGAGAGTTCCATCCTTCAGATAATTCAAGATTGGATCGATCCAACATGGCTCCTAATCGATATCCATGAGTTCTTCTGGTGGCCGACAATCAATTGTCCTTGTTGCTAGGTATTGAACATTGACTGGTTGTTCAATATTAGTATTTGCTGAGGCAATCTTTGATAGGAGGTCAGCCTGTTGATTCTCCTCTCTGGGAATTTTCGAAATGTGAAATTTCTCGAAGCTTGTGGTGAGTTTCTGCAACAAGGACTTGTATTTCACCATATGATCTTCCCTTGCTTCAAATTCTTCACTCAGATGGCCCACAACTAACTGGGAATCAGTATTAGCTTGTAGATTCTTCACACCAAGGCCACGAGCCAACTGCAATCCCACTATCAAAGCCTCATATTCAGCCTCATTATTGGTAGCTTTGAAACCAAACTTCAGAACAGTGGAAGTGTTCTACCCCGATGGTGATTGCAAGATCAGTCCTCCTCCCGAACTGTCTCCAGTGGAAGATCCGTCTGTGTGTAAAGTCCACTGGGATGAAGGGTCATCCCTGATTTCTGATAACTTGATGTTTGAAGGATCATCATCTGTAGTGGTTGTTAACTCAGCAATGAAGTCTGCAAGTACTTGGGCTTTTATCTAAGTACGCGACTCGTAGTTGATATCATACTCTGCCAGCTCAAGCACCCATCGGGAGAGGGGCCCCGATGTGTCTGGCCGATGTAAGATTTGCTTTAATGGTTGATCGGTCAACACCCTTATCCGATGTGATTGGAAATAAGGACGGAGCTGCCGAGCCGCAATCACCAAAGCATAGGCCAGCTTTTCAAGAGAAAGATATCGGGACTCAGTATCAGTGAGGACCTTGCTCGTGTAATACACAGGCTTCTGCAAATTATCCTCAATCTTCACCAGTACTGAACTGACAACAGCATCGGTTGCAGACAAGTAAATATAGAGCTCTTCCCCTGGTTGAGGCTTTGCCAATAAGGCTGGTGACTGCAAATACTCCTTTAACTATACGAATGCTTTTTCGCACTCTTCATTCCATTCAACTTTTGGAGCCTTTCTCAATGCTCGAAAGAAGGGAAGATTCTTTTCTCCTGACTTGGATATGAACCTCCCTAGAGCTGCAAGTTGGCCGTTGAGTCTTTGTATCTCCTTGATTGTTCTGGGGGATCTCATTTCTAGGACTGCTCGTATCTTCTCCGGATTTGCTTCAATTCCCCGATGTGTGAGCATAAATCCTAGAAATTTTCCAGATCGGACTCCAAATGTACACTTGTTGGGATTGAGGCTCATCCCGTGTGCTCGAAGTGCAACAAAAGTTTCCTGCAGATCGGTGATATGTCATTCAGCTTTGTCGCTATTCACCAAAATATCATCAACATAGGCTTCCACATTTATTCCGATCAGGTCTTTGAAAACCTTGTTCACCAGTCTCTGAAAAGTGGCACCGGCATTTTTCAGGCCAAAAGGCATGACTTTATAACGATATGTTCCTCTTCCTGTGATGAAAAAGGTTTTCTCCACATCGTCTTCCGCCATCCTGATCTGATTGTATCCTGAGTATGCATCGAGAAAACTTAGCATTTCGTACCCTGATGTAGAATCTACTAAGTTATCAATTAAAGGCAGGGGGTAGCAATCCTTGGGGCAAGTTTTATTCAGATCAGTAAAGTCCACACACATTCTCCACTTTCCTGTGGATTTTTTCACCAATACAACATTTGACAACCACTCAGGGTAATATACTTCACGAATGAAGTCAGCCTTCAGAAGTTTGTCTACTTCTTCTTGAGCAGCCTGGAGCCGATCAGGAGCGAAACTCCGTCGCTTTTGTATAACTGGCTTGTGCCGCGGATCAACATTAAGCCGATGCTCTATAACCTCCCGTGGGACTCCTGGCATCTCCTCTGCTGTCCAGGCAAAGATATCGGAGTTTCTCCTCAAGAGATTCAGTATCTCCTCCTGCTGATCTGACGGGAGATTTGCTCCTATCGCGAAACGATGCAGCTCCGGTTGTTCTTCCTCCAAGGGTATGGCTTTCAACTCTTCAACCGGAGTGGGGCGGCGTTTCTCCCTCTCATCATCCTCTTGTTGAATATCTTCCACGGTGAGTGCTTCTCCGGATCGGCTGCGCCCCTCGCCATATCCTTTGAGCATTGTGGCATAGCATCGGCGTGAAGCTAGTTGGTCACCCTTCACTTCTCCACAGCCATTTGGTGTAGGGAATTTGATCACCATGTGATATGTTGAAGGGACAGCTTTCAACAGATTGATCGATGGCCTCCCAATGATAACATTGTAGCTCGAAGGGCATCGTACAATCGAAAGTTAATACTTGGCGGTAGTAGTTCTTGGAGGAGTGCAGAGTCGAGGTAGTAGAGATCATACCCGTCGGGTTGAAGTGGACTTCCGTTGAACCCGATGAGTGGAACTTTATTGGCTTGTGATTCTCTCTTGGCAATTTAATTTTGTCAAAAGCGATGAGAATATGATATCCACGAACTCCGATGTCGATGAGGACTTCGCTCTACAATGGAAGATACCCCAATCTGGGCGTAATCACTAGAGCGTCATGCGTGAGGCTAGTGAACACCCTCGGATCTTCATGAGAAAAGCAAATTTGCATAGGGGGGCGTGGCCTCTTCAAGGATGTGACATTACGAGCGGATCAGCGGCTCTCGCATAGTTCTTCCTCGACCTTGAGCTTTCTCCTCCATATCCACGGGCCTCCGGCAATGGCGATCACACGTGTGTCACAAGGAATAATAGGTTGAGGAGGTGGAATATACTCCATCTCGGTTCTCGCTCATACGTAAGAATTGATCCAGTTTTCCTTTCCTGATAAGACCTTCAATAGCATTTTTCAACTGGATGCAGTCCTCAGTGAAATGTCCCTTATCTTGATGGAATTTGCAGAATTTCTTGGTCCTTTTCCTCCTTGGGTTATCCTTCATTGGCACGCGGAGGTTTTAAAATCTTTTGATCCACGGATGGGAGAGGATCTCTTCCAGCGAGGTGTTAAGGATGGAATAGTTGTGGTACTTCCCCGCCGGGATCCTTACCCCGATGTGGTGGGGGCTTCTCTCCTCAAACCCGATGCCGCCGGTTTTAGATTCCGACCCCCTTCCCTCCGAGGTTTATCACCTCTCGGAGCTCCATCTCTCTAGTCTCGATACGGCTGTGGGTGATGGCTCTTCTTCTTGATTTCTTCAAGCTGCAAGAGATCACTCTCTCGCCATTTAGCCTTCATTTCTTCAGAAGCTATATATTTAGTGACTAAGCTCACGGAAATCTGAGAGACCGGCTGGAGGTTCTCTAGTTAAGGAATCTTTAAAGGGCCCATCCTTCAACCCTTTTACAGCTATTCCCACAACTAGAGCAGAATTCATGTCTACCATGCCATTAATCTCTTTATTCAAGCGGCTAATGTATCCGCGAAGGCTTTCCTCCAGTCTCTGCCTGAATCCCAGCAACATCATGGGATTCTTCTTCATTTTCCTATTGCTGGCAAAATTGCAAAGGAAAAGATCAGAAAGTTGCTGAAAATTATGTATAGTTCACAGGGGAATCCCAGAACCAATCATGAGCATCGCCACTAAGTGTTCGAGGAAAAGCTTCGACACATGGCGGCCTCTGTGGTTCTATTCACCATCATTTCATCCCGATAACTCTCCAAGTGCTCACAGGGGATCGGAAGTCTCGTCATAGGCGGACATTAGGAGGCCCAAAATGATGCAGAAGGGAGCTTCCCAAATCCCCCTTCTGAAAAGGGAAGTAACATAGGGAACAGGCTGTGGACTCATTCCCTCTCGCCGTATACACGCCACGAGGGAGAATACTTGGCGATATGGTGAGTCACGCCGTGGAGGCTGGCGTCACAGGGTGAAAATGGTATGGAGATCGGCCCGAGGGGAAGGATGTGGGTGCCGATACGGATGAATGGTATAAGCCCTCACGGATCGATATGCTAAAGATCGGGTCCTTAACGCCTCCGTCCCACGGAAAATCGATCGGAGAGCGGGAGATCCCCTCTTTCTCCCTTCTCTAACCGTCCCTCGATTATGGCGTCGTGATGATGTCTTTGGATCCCCGAGGCTCCGGTGAAGGCTCCTTGCTCGATATTTCGAGGAGAGCGTGCTTGTTGTTTGGGGAGGCGATCTACCTTCCTTCGCCGTTCTCCTTGAGAGGTTGCGTATCGCGGGGAACCGTAGTTTGGGAAACAGCTGGCGGCAGCGCTTCACGAAGAGCTTGCTTGTTCTTCAATTTCTGCGCCATCTTTACGGCGCATTACGGATCATTTTGAACTCCAACATTCGCTTTGAGAGGAACTTGAGTTCCGGGAGGCCTGCGCCTTCGGTTTGGAGAGATTCTTGAAACTCCCTTCCTTCCTCACGAGATTGGAATCTCTTTGATCTTCTACATGTAGCGACCATGAACTTTTAAGCTCACGTCCCTTGAGGGCAGTAGCCAAATTGTTAGTGCTAAAATTGGATTTAGGGCCCAATTTCAGCCCAATAATTGAATTTATATTTATAGGGTGGATATCCTAGTGAGAAATCGAAAGAGAATCCAAGCAGGAGAGAGAAAAGCTGAATTTACGTGGAAAAACCCCTAAGAAATGGGGAAAAAACCACGGGAGAAAGAATTCTCACTATGAATGATAAAAAATACAGAAGATCTTACAGCCATTCTTCAACAAGAAAGAGAATGAAAAGTAGATCCTGTTCCCAATTTGGCAGAGCTTCACCGCTGGGATCTCAGAATGTCCAAATGAGTTGTGATCCTTGCCTTTTATAGGCATGGGTTGCGTGCTGAGCACACTCCTCAATTTAATCCGCATTAATACGCTGGTACATCGATCCGACTAAGTGCCGACAAAGCGTCTGGTACATTCCGGTATGGTAATTGTTTTAGAACCTTCTAGAAGGCGGTTTGCCCTCGGTGTGCTTCTTACAGAAGGCTGGAAGCGATCTGGATATCTGGGGTCCGATATGCCCACATAGGTGTGACAAGGTTCTTTCCGATATCGATATGTTTCATAACGGTTTCATAGCAGGTCAATCCAATCCGATCCAATCCGATCCGGTATGATACTCCTTGGGGAGTCAACCCGATCCGGTGAATCATCCATATCGAGACATTATATTGTAGTGCCAATATAAAGTTCTAGATTAATATTCTAGTCATGTGGTTTGCCTGGATGACTGCCACGTGTCCTGCTACTTTTATCCCTATCATAATATATTTAAAAATTAGAAGATTTTATTCACAACTAAACACCAAATCAATCTCAACAAAACACCACCCAAGCAACGAGTTTCTCATGAACTTGAAAAAAAAAGGTGAGACAAATGCCCCCTCCCCCTTTCTTTTTTCAAACTTCGGCTCAAATCGGGCCCCACACTGAGCACCCATAACTTCATGTCTTGGAGGTCCAACTTAAACATGCCGACGTCAGCAATCGTCATTGTATGATGAATATTAAAAGACGATAGATTCTGACCGTTTCGACAGGAATTTATTGGAAAGGCATCACCGCGTGAGGACGCGGCAACGGAAGACCATGAAAACGACGTGATAACTTTCCGTCAATCAATTTCTCTTCTTCCGTCTAATTAGGAACTGACTTCACCATCCGCAGCCTCCCAGCTTCCTAAAATTGTTTCTTATCGATATGGAAACCAAGCATAGACATTGGAACTAACTATTCCTAAAATACATTAGTGTGTTTCAACTAATTGATAAAATGATTTTAATAAATAAATAAATAAATAAATAAATCTTGATATTATCTAATTGAAGAGATTGGCTAACCTCTCCTCGCATAGGGGCACAGCTCACAGCGTCTGTTTGTACTGACGTTCACCGTTTACGTTAAAAGCGTGAGGTGGAGCTGGGGGGAGCTACGACCGTGAGACGGCGTTACCTGGGGTTATCAATAAAAGGGGGATTTTCTTCGTCTTTGGTTCTTTGTTCACGACCTAAACGAGGGCGACCGTCGATCGAAGGCCTTTGAGGTATTGCTATTCGATCAATCATTCTAGTTGTTTTTTGATACTTGTTTTCTTACTCTTTGTAAGCGGATTCTGCGAAAGAAATCCTTTGATTTGGTGTAGTTTTCATCAAGATCGGCCGCCGCTAGGACATATCTCCTTCGATTCGATCTCTTTAGGGTTTCTTGTGCTTGTTTTCTCGCGATTTTCTTGTGGTTGACTCAAATTAGTATTGATATGGCCTTCTTGGATTTGATTCTGCGCATTCTCTTACAAATTAGGGCTTTTGTGGAGAATGATGATAATTCTTTCCGTTTAGAGGATATGTTTGTTTACCAAATTTTTGCCGCTTATACCTTTGCAGGAAGGTGAATAGGGTTTTTTGATCAATAACGGTGACAGATTTCGAAGAAAGGAGCAAATTTTTTGGGATTCTGGTTAGTTGTTTAGTATAGGAGATTTAGGAATGGGGGATCACCTAGTGGTACATGTTGATCAGCTCGTCACGCCACAAGGGATTGACCCGGAGCAAGGCAATGAGGGTTTGGGCTCTTCCAGGAAGGCCATAGGTAATGTTGGTTCAGCTGCTCCACCCTCTTCACAGATGGGGTCTACCAGTGATAAAGCTGTGGAGGAAAAGATTGTTATTGATGATGGTGATGAGGAGGAACCGTTAATTCAGACTGTGGAGTGTCGCATTTGTCAGGAGGAGGATGACATCAAGAACTTGGAGACCCCATGCGCTTGCAGTGGCAGCCTAAAGGTTTATTACTCTTAACGTCTCTCTTTAACTTGAAATTAATCCATACATAGGATAGTGCAGGAAGATAGCAGTGCCATGAAAGTAGTCTCTTGAATATTAAATTACGCGTCATATCCTTGTGATATTCATCAAAGATGGTAAGTTTGGTCCTAGGCCATAATTTTGCAATTTAATCATGCTAATCTGTGGTTGGTTATATGGCTGGAAATTCACGAGTGGATGACATATGTATATTTTTTATTATGGTACTGTATTTTGCATTTTAATCTGCTAGTTATTTTCCATGCAGTATGCCCATAGGGTATGTGTTCAGCGCTGGTGCACCGAGAAAGGAGATATAACCTGTGAGATCTGCCATGAGGTGTGTCCTATAACTGTTTTTCTGCTACTAATACTGTAATGCTGTTTTCACCGGTGTTATTCTATATAAGATCCTTAGTTTGAGTGACGTTAGCAATCTTAATTTGATTTTTTGTATTGGGTCTTTATTTGTTCTGGAGATCAATTTGTATGACATTTTCAATATCTGTATGCTTGTTTCTGAGTTGATTATATAAGGACTTTATTGCTTACAGTCATACAAGCCTGGGTACACTGCACCTCCTCGACCTCAGCCAGATGAAGCCACCATTGATATCAAGTGAGTTATCTCTTATGTATCCATACTTTCTCTCCATGATAATGAATTGTTCTACATCATAAGTATATTTATGTGTATACTATATGATGTAATTAGATATTAGGATATTCATTTAGCATGGAGACCTCACTTCTTTCATGTCGCCACAGCGGAGGGTGGACTATTACAGGTGCTCCCTTTAGATTTACGTGACCCACGAATCCCTTGCAATGGCAGCAGCACAGCGGCACTTTCTTGAAGCTGAGTATGGCCAGGTATGCTGCTACAAATGCTGAGTAGTGCGGCATTTTGCCGTTCTGCCGTGCTAATTGTAAGTTCTTATAAAATGCCATGGGACGTCAAACTCGTTTTGGAAACTGCCATTTTCAACCGATTTTGGACTCATATTTTAAGGACATCCTCATTGAACCTCATTGAAAAAATTCCTAATTGCAAAGTGTTTCTTCGAAGTGTTTGAGTTCTAGCCTCAAGAGCTCCTTCATTGTATTGTGTTTTGTTGGCCACTTAATAGTGCATAAACTTGAAACTAAAGGCCTCTCCAATGCAAGAAGAGATCTCCTGAATGCTTGATTCTGGTGCATTCCATCACAGATATCCATTGTGCCTTATTAGAGACTAATCTGGATTTCTGTTTGGTGCAGCTGATGGCTCTTCTGCTGTTGAGGCATGCATTGTCCATCACCAATGGGGATGAAGATGATGATGCTTCCACCTACTTCTCTGTAAGTAGAAATTTAGCACTTATCATTGTTCTCTATTAACATTCAAATTTTGCACTTTTCAATTATCTTCCCAATACTCAACAGTTATTCCTACTGCGTGCCGCTGGATTTCTTCTGCCATGTTACATAATGGCCTGGGCCATAAGCATCCTGCAGCAAAGAAGGCAAAGACAGGTTAATTCGATGCCCCTTTGGCACGATGATGGTTTCAGACCTCCCTTATTTTCTTAATTAACCATTGGTTGTTCCACTTTCATCAAACAGGAAGCCGCGACCATGGCTGCAAGAGAGGTGGCATACATACTGCAGTCAGGGCAAGGAAGGGGCCTGCAGTTCACCATAGCACCTGAGTCACCTTCAACACCCCAGCAGGAGCCTAATCAACAATAACCGCATGTCTCCCTCCTTTATATTTTTCATGACATACTTGGTTTCTCCCATAATTTCATTGTAGTGTTGTTGAGTTAAGAAAGAAGAGCAGGCTTCATCAGCCGTTTGCGCCAACTTGTATTACCTGTTATTGAATCATGAAATTTCGAGGTTTCCCTCACATGTATGGGAACCCTTATACTTGTCTTATGTCACTTCCCATAGCCCAGTGCTTTTATCATGTTTGTAAATAATAAGTTTCTCATATTAATGCTATGTTGTATGATCGAAATAATAACAGATGTTGTATGATCGAAATAATAACAGATGTTGTATGATCGAAATAATAACAGAGGTTATGTTGTCATTATCTCTGCCCTGAAACATAGCAGCCTTGTTGGAATTAATAGTAAAATCTATGAAAATAAATTTCTAAAATTGGCCTTTTATAATTTTTTAGATTTGTTATATCATTTTGAGTTGAAAATTTTAAAAGCATTTTATTCAACTTTTTTTATTTATTAAATATATTTTATACATATATTATATATAAATCATATTAAAAATCAAGATGAATTTTTGAATAAGATGTTCAAAATTAACTTAAAATAATTCTTTAAAAAACTTTCTTTAGATTTTCAATAATAATAATAATAATAATAATAATAATAATAATAATAATAATATTATTATTATTATTATTATTGTAATTTCTCATATTTTTAGGTGGCGTTTGGATGGTGGATGGGATTATTGTATCCCATCGAAGGGGAAAGTTTTAGAGCTTCATTTGAACTAAACAACCTTACATAGTATTCTAGCAACATAGTAATGTATTACAAAACTCCGTAATCATCTTTAGCATATCATCCAGATTTCTATATAATTCCCAACTCCTTGTTTTTCTAATAAGCTTGGCCAGTTCATCTGCAACCATATTTCCTTCTCTTAGGTTGTACTAGATGTCCCAGTCTTAATATCTTTCCCAAGTGTCTTTGGTTCTCAAGCATAGCTCAGCACGTCCTTCACAAGGAAAGCTGGTTAGCCCATCTAACCTTATAAAGAAAGGTTAGGAGTTTAAATCACGTCTCAGATGTATTTCTAGTGGCTTATCCACATTTATTAAAAAAAAAATTTGGTTGGAGAGATGTAGTGTATCCCATGGAAGGGGAAAGTTCTTGATGTGTTGAGAGATGTGGGAGTGGTATTGTAATCCTTTCCATGGAAGGTAAGGTTACCCCTTATATTTATTTTTAAAATATTCTAAATTTGTTTTATTTAGTTTAATTAATGGATGATTTTCTTTAATTTATTTAACTTAAAATATTTTATGATGATATTTATTATTTATTTATTTATTTAGTTTAAAATGTTTTGAAATGACATTAAGTTGAATTTATATTTTAATGGATAATTAATGGATAATGTTTTTATTTTTTTATTTAGCTCAATCGATCAGTACTCCATCAATCAACACAAATATTCCAACACGTGAAAGCTGAGGAGAAAACGCTAGAGGCTACGTTGCTCCGCCATCTATCGGGATCAAAGTCTGATCGCAAGGCATGAAAGAGATACTCTTGCCACACGCGGAGAAAGATCATCACCGTCCATCAAGCCATGGACTAGACCTGAGGCTATTCGAGTTCACTTTAAACCTTTATACTGTCAATCTTTGATGCGAATCTGAAGAGAGATTTGTGCTGCCGCGATCAACGCTGGTTGAGGGGAAAGGAGGGCAGCATCCTTCGAGCAACTGTGGTCTCGATTCTGTCGTCGCGATGTTTAAATGAGCACGATGCATGCTGGGAAATGCCATAAGGGCCGCAAGCTTCTTTTCTCCAAGACTTCCGGTGCCGGTGGGAGGGGAGGAACCATAACGACTATGTTCAGGTTTTCCACGATGGAAGGGTCGTCCGGAGGAAGTCGAAGCATTGATGACTGCCAAAGCTCGTGGGAACGGAGTCAAGGCGAGTTGGTGAAGGGAACTAGCTCAGGTAACACCAAACCTATACACCACCTTGTGCTCAGTTTTAACATTTAAGAGTCATACATGAAGGGTTAGAAAGAGAAGGAGAGTGGTCTCATGGTTAAATGAGTGCGAGCACGCCCTTGTATGTATGCATGTATATAAGAAGGAAAGAGTTGAATGGTGATGCAGAATACTCGAGTCAAATGTTGGTGCCGGGTTGGCGGGTCAACGTAAAGACGGGAAGTTATCGAGTCAATTCCAAGATTGGGTCGGTTTTGGGTGTGGTTCGGTATTTTGGCCATAACTTTGGCTACCGATATCAGAATCGGGCGTTCAACCCCAATTTGGAAAGCTCTTTGTGGCGCGCACGACATGGGGACATTATATTAGAAATAATTTTAGTTTTTTTCCTATTTATAGAAATATTTAATCCGCCAAATTAGGGTTTTTGGTCTTTTTTCTATTTTTGGTAATATTTCATATGCCAAATTAGGATAGGATTTGAATTTGTTTAGAGTTTTAAATTTAGATAAGTTTAGTTTGAAATAATAATTTGTCAATTTTAGCAAATTTAGATTAGAAGATAAGGTTTATAGGTTAAGCTTTTGAGGCTATTTAACCCGGCTTGTGGGTTAGTTTTTCATTATTGAATTCTGAATAAAGTATTTTCCTGAATTTCAGAGTATTTTCTCTGGTTCTTTTGGTTCTTCGTTTGTTCTTCCTTGCGGTCCTCGGATCCGGCTAGCCCGCGGGATAATCCCTACCCCGCCCGGCGTCAAATGGCTGCTGTGAATACATGGGTTTAAAACACCACTGTGATTGTTTAAAAGTACAAAGAGAGAGTGGGTGTTGTATTGATACATATGTGGAGTTTTCTTTTGACTGTCTATTATCAATAGACTAATGAGGTGCTAACTTGGGCTTGGTAACCATCACCATGGAGATGTTGAATTAGTGAACTATGGTGTGAGTTATATTAACCTTCTTAAAATGGAACTTGTGTTAGTGAGATATCAATAATAAATATTGTAGATGTGTGAGTTGTATAATCGATGAATTAAGAGTGTCCTATTATGTAGTAAAGATGTACTTGAGCTTGCATGAAAAGTATGACTGCAGCTTGGTGTATATGGACTTGATTGTGCAGCATTGATGAATTTGTTAATCTATGGTTGCTATAACTAATGCTATGTCAACTAGAGTTGTTTCATATCCATTATACTCCAAGGTTTGTTGATTTAATATTTTCTAATACCTTGAACCTTCCTTTGCTTCCAAGAGTAGACCTACATATTCCAGCAATCTTGTTATTATAGGATTGTTTACAATAAGCAATAGTTAATGACAATTAATCGTTTAGTTCACTCTAAGTTGCAGAACATTAATAATAGCAAGTTTCATGGATATATAGATTAGCCTTATTTTCCTCCTTTGACAGTAGAAAGTAATTCAAGGATAATAAAGTTACATGAGAGATTGCAAGAAATTGGGAAATGATGCCTTGTATTAAAGAAATTAGATTGACATGCTTAGGTGTTGGAGCATGAGAATATATTATGTATATTTTAAACATGGATAAAATATTGTTTTAAGGGGGTAGATGTCATAACTGGTTAAGTGTTGGAGTTGTTGTTGTTGTTGATCGGAATGTCCATTATTATGAGATAATGGTGTGGAACTTAAGAGTTTTGTTTAGATTATGGGTTATTAATCTATTATAAACCCAAAGTTCAGGTCATTGAGTTTATAAACACAAGTAATCATACAAGGTATTTAGGAGCATGTCCATTATCGTGTGATTGGTATACATATTAAGCTTGGACTAAATTGTGAGAGATCAGGCGTGAGTGTAGTGTGAGAAGGAGCGTCGAGAGGGATTAAGGGTGAGTCGAGGCAGCTTTTAATCCAGGTAAGTGTCTTTGCCTAGAATCCCATATTTTTGGATGTTTTACATCATTGATTACTTGATTCTTGGGCATATACATACATCTCTATCTTATTATTTCCATTAGAATCCGGGGATTTTAGGAAATTATTTTTCTAATTAGTGGGATTGGTATGAATTTTCCATTAGAATAAAAGTTCCCTAATTATTATTTAATTAATGTTTTAATTAAAGAAAAATCCACCAGAGTTGGAATTTATTTGAAAAGGGGATTAAATGGTTAAAGCCCGGATTAGGGTTAAATGGGGCCTCGAAGGACCCATTAGTAATTTCCAGAAAATAACGGGACTCGGAAGTAAAACCCACCTCTCACAAAAGATTGTTGAATAAAAGACTTGCATGGAAAATGGCAAAACATGTGGACTGAATCGCAAATCTCCCCAAGAGCACATGTGACAGCCTGGGAATCAGAGGAATGGGTATTATATTATCTGGAGATTTATTTAAGGTAAATAAAAGAAAGAAGGGGGCTAATTTGCAAACATGTTAAAGGAAAGGGAGAGGTCCACGTTGAGGGCTTGAACAAAATTGAAAAGTCTCAAGGGCTTTTTACTAAAAAAAACCAAGAGAGCCATGCATGCGATTGATTTTGTTTTAAAATGGACGATGGAGCCGCCAACTATTACTACGATCATGATGCACGATCACCGGACCAAAATAACCAAACCGCGTGGAGATTGGATGATGCCCCCCATCACCGGGATCACGATCCCATCTTCTATCCACCCGCGTAACCCTATAAGAGTATAATCAACTCCCAAACCCTAAATCTGCTTTTGTTCCCGCCTCCTCTTCTCTTTGCTTCAGTTCGTCTGTGAGAAGGAGACAATTGCCGGAGGAGAGCCTTGGAGGACTGCAGGATGCCATCTGGTCTCCGGTGAGCCCTTATCGCTCGTTGCATGAGATCATCCATGCCTTGAAGAATTATACACTTATTTACTCATGGTTTTCTAGGTTTATAGTGCATGAGTTTGGATTTTTAATGACAGAGATATAGACAATGTCAGGTTCAGTAAAGGTTGGATTGTTTTAAGGTTGGCATGTATGGGTTAGGTGATTTGAGATGGTGAACTCCCCGTTGTTTATTAGATGGATTAGTTTGGTTAGTAGGTTTGAAGCTTCTATGATCCTAGGTTGGCATGGATACAAGTCTATGTGTGATGTTTGTTTCTAAAGATGATATAAATCTGATCTTATTTAGTTTTGATTTTTTTGAACTTGTGGTCTTTATTGGCCGGGTCCCATAATAAACTGTGAGGATGATGAATTGGGGAATGGATTGGCTTGAAATAGACTCCCCCACAAAGACCCAAGGAATTGATTGAGTAGGCACTGCTATATTTTATCGAAATAACATGACCTTTGAATGGAGTTTAGCTTTGTGTGCACCTTAATGAACTATGAACTTAAGAGTTTCATTCATGGGGATCTGGGTTTATGAATGCATACATGGGTAATCTAAATTCGATTTGGAAGACAAGTTAATGTGATGTTAGATGATCAAGGGCTCATGTGCATGGTTACTGACTTGTTGTTGCCTTTGGAGTTTCTATATATGCTTTCATGAAAGGGTAATGTCCATGATTCAGTTTTTCCTGGAAAGTGATGATCAATAATCATAGTGTGGAGTTATTGATTAAAGAGGAAATGGCTCCTTCAATGAACTTGTAGATTAGGTACTTGATTTGGTTTCAATGAGTGGTTTTCAGGCCTGTAGGCTAGTGTACAAGACTGGTGGGTTTTGGTTAATGAAGTAGTTGAGTTGTTTCGGTTGAATTATTCTTGTGGGTTTGGTGATGATAAATTATGATCAGGACTAGTCAAGTACAAGTAGTTTAATAGACCAAGCTTAGTTAAGTGGGAAACCATGAATGGCTGCTGTCTAGCTGTCCCATTCAAGGGACAGCTGGGTTTCCTGTGGTTCTCCGATTGAGACGTATAATATACTGTTAGAAAGATGAGGAAAAAATCTTTCTAAAGAATCTTAGATCAGCAAGATCGGGTTCTCGGATTAAAAGTTATGAGCAGTTCATTATGACTGCGCAGAAATTTTAGAATTTTGCATTTACACTAATGATAATAATGAACCACTTTGCTTGTGATGATAGCACTAAGTTATGGTTATCATTACCAGATTTGGACGTAGAGCACTGAGCTTCATCTGGATAGCCACAGATTAGTCGGTTGGATTATCGGTTAAGGTAAGATACCCTTGCCTAGCTCCCATCTATCTTTGGGTTTCTTGATCTTATTGTTGCTATTTGTTAGCATGTTTGGTTGATTCATGAGGATCTGTTATTGTTTTTATGCACATACTTGCTTATTGTATTATTCTTTCGTTATGTATGTGTATGGTTGTTGAAACATTCATTGGACATGCCCACCAGTGGGCCGATACTTGATCATGGGCACATAGTATTGTGTGCTGGCAAGAAGGTGTGCGCCAACTGAGTTTGTTCTTTTGCCCAATGCAGTGGAGCGAGGAGGCTTCATTTGGGAATGTTCGAGGACGAGGATACCCTGGCGTTTCTGTTAGTCATGCCAGGGGGACGATACCCTGGTTGTCCTAGGGGATGTTCGGGGACGGGGACACCTAGGGTGTTTCAGCATGCCATGCCAGGGGGACGATACTCTGATTGTCCTGCCTATCAGTGGGATTGATTCGATGACCAAGTCGACATGTACGAGAGGTGGCGCTACCGAGGTGCGATAAGTTTGTCTCTTGCGGCCGAGGCTGAGTTGTTGCTGTCCAGGGGAAAGTTTGTTAAGCTTCTTCTTGAAACTCTTTTCCAGAGCCCGAGGGCTGCCGTTGGATAGGAGTCATACCATTGCTGTTGATTGTGGTAGACTCCTAGGTCTTGGTTGTGCGAGGTGTAGCCCCTTGGTGATTGATGATTCTGGGATTTGATCATGCTTGACTTATCATTTATCGTCTTTGTTGGATTTACATCTTTGTGATCATTGCAGAGTACTTACTGGGCTTTCCATTCGAAAACTCACCACTTGTTTTCCCTTCTCTCTTTTTTAGGTCCTGAGGAGTAGGTGACTCTGTCTCAGTAGTCGTGTGAGAGTCGGGGGTTGTTTGCCGAGGTCGGAGGACCACACTTGTCTTTCTTTTTATGTGAGTGACTCTAATTTTAGGACCCTTGTAGGGGCTTTGGTATTGTGTAGGGCATTTTGGACCCTTTATGTTTTATTTTCATTTGTAGGACTAAAGGATTATTTATCTATGTTATTTGAAACATTTTGATTATGTATGTTATCTACTTTTGATTTACACAAGCCTTATATCCAAGTGGGGTGCGCTTTACTTGGGGTATGGCCGGTTCAGCTTCACGCGTCTGAGGTCCCGAATCCGAAGTCGGGGAAGGATAGGTTTTCATTACCTTTCTTCTCAAGATGAATCTTGAGTTTTGGACAATCCTTCTTCATATGCCACTTCTTCTTACAAAAGAAGCACTTGGACATCTTTTGGATCTGAACAAGTATTTTGTCTTTATCCCTTTTCAACTTTGTTTGCCCTTTCTTCTTATCCTGAATAGCGATATGTATGCTTTCACTCTTTTCCAATAGCAACCTTTCTTCCTCTTGAACACACAAGGTCAAAAGTTCATTAATAGACCATTTATCCTTATGTGTGTTACATGATAAAACTAATAAATAATTTAAAATTCCTTAATACCTGTGGGCCACTTAAGAAGTAAAAATTATTTATTATTTTATCCTAATTGATTATGAAAAATATAACAAAATCCCTGTGGGGCAAAATTATTATATTAATCATAATTAATCATAATTTATATCATTCAAACTAGATGTGATCAATCACACTCATAATGTGTAATTTTTAAAGAAGATCGTAGGTATTGTGGCTACCCTATAATAAAAAAAATTTCATTCCATCACATGACGTTTAAACAATATGCATGAACAAATTCAATGCAAGATAATTAATTATTCTACGTACAATTAATGTTGTCCATGTAACCCTCAGAAAAAAATAAATAATTAAATAGGGTCAGCATGCAAAAGCACAATAAAATTTAATTAAAAAGAAAACAACAAAACAATTTTGCACAAACACCCATGAGTTTATTTTATTCAAGTTTTATTCAAACCATTGAATAAATAAAAGTATATATAAAACAAAATATATAAATTATAAAATAAAAATCTTCATTTTAGGGTTTCCTTCAAAATCATAATGGCGGCGCCCAGACGTCGCTCATGCAGCAGCGTGCCCAGATCCACGTTGTCCCCTCTATAATGGCTCGGTTTGACTTTGGGCCCAATGCCCCATTATTCAAACCCTCTAAATCACAAGCAATTTATTTGATAAACCCTAAACTCATATGCTAGGCAGAGATATATCAAATGTCTCTAAAACCAGCTGTTAGAATTATGTAATTATAATCATCACCCTGACATCTAATATGTCATGCTACTAAAATAATTAATTGTGGAAGCAAGATGACATACCTCCAGCCATAGCTAATCTGACAGAATGATGAGTCGATTGAATCTGCACTAAAAAAACTAGGGACTCTTCCAATATATCCTGTTCTCTCCTGTCAATGGAGCTGTATATTTGCTAAGAACGATAGATCGGGGACCCCTAGTGCTGCTCTATATATAGCATTTCCATCAAAGGTTATCTCCACTTAAACAAAAATTTTAAGTAGATCATTATCCAAACTACTAATTAGGATTAAGATAGGATTCTAGTGATAAGTTATCAACCACTTTATTTAGTTTGAATTCAAATTGGATTAATATCATCACAAAGTTAATCCAAAACAGTATTTAAACTAACAAATATTACTCTACTTATAAATCATGCCTTTATGAGGTACTGGTGTGCAGACCACATTGCCACATGTTTAGCATATCATTGATTCCACTATGATCAATACCTAAACAACTAAAGGAAAAAATAATGGCATGATCTATGATATTATTTGGGGTCTTAACTCAACATATGTAAAGACTATAAGTTGCAGTACATAGAATGTGGAAATGTTCCCTGAAAAAAGTAGCTTAAGAGTTTGACCTATTAAAATAGAAGAAAATTAGTGTTAGAAAAAGAAAACAAAAACATGATTAATATCTGAATAAGTACATCCAAAGTTATCCAAACAGATAACCATGTGTTTTTGCTTGCAAATTGGAAATCCGTATGAAATGTAAAAAGAAATGCATTATGTTTGTGTGCTTAACATTATAGAGCAAAGTAAAATTTTGACAAAGCATGACATAATCTACATAACCAACAGATTTACATGTAGAATCATACTCATAGTAGATCACTATTCCAAGCAGGCTAGTAGAAGAACTAACTGTTAAGTGTAGATCACCCATGATAAAATTGAAAAAAGTAAATACTTCAACAATTAACAAATAAATCAGAGACATATGAAAAGGATGGAAAAATCAACCAGCTATGGATGAAATATTCATGTTTATCCACTCTAAAAACATTTTGTATACATCCTAGAAATAATATCACATTTATGTGTGAAAAAGAAGCTACAAAAGACAAACTGTGAGAGCACACACAAGTTCTACTAGTGGTTGGCAGGCTCCATTCACTAAATTAAGATTTCTATGTTCTTCAAATGAAGGAACTTCATAAACTTCTTCCAGCAACACATGACCTGAATGCAAATATTCAGTTACCTTATGATATATAGTACATGGATTAAATTGGCGGCACCCTTTGCATAGGATTGGATTCTGCAATATAGAATGAAAAGAGATATAGTGAAGCTTATGAAAGACGAGATCATCTTGTAATTCTATAATAATGGCACTATTTGTAATTACTTAATTCAATATCACTACTTTTCTGGTAACACACATGGGATTATGATTTGATTAGTAGCTTAGAGTCATATTTCTCACACAATTCTTAATTCTAAAAGGGCGTTACCAATTAGCATGTAACCGCTTGATATATAGATCTCTACAAAACATCGTTCATACTATTAAAACACAACATTTTAACATAGAACTAGATAGATATATCAACAATTTAAAAGAAAGTTATAACAAGCCAATCACATTAGTCATATGGTGATACTCAAAGTAATTCATAGGAACTAGAACATCAGTGCAAGGTCAACAAACCGCCAATGTCTAAAACCATGACAGATAAATCACAATGAATCACAAGTCCTATATCTGACTCTAGAAAAGAATAGAAGACATGGGCTTGGTTTGAATCACAAGGATCAAAATTGCAGCAACAAAGTCATAGAACCTCACTATCACTATCACTATCACTATCACTATCACCATCACCATCACTGTCACTTGTTTTCCAGTGAATATGAGAACTTGGAGAAGAACCACCACATATGCGACCTTCTCAAACATGAAAGAGGAGATCTTCAGTGCAAAATTGACGCCGGGCAGGATAGAGATTATCCCACGGGCTAGGCGAATCCAAGGACCGCAAGGAAGAACAAATGAAGAACCAAAAGAACCAGAGAAAATACTCTGAAATTCAAGAAAATACTTTTATTCAAAACTCAATAATGAAAAATCAACCCAAAAGCTGGGTTAAATAGCTTTCAAAGTCTAACCTAAAAACCCTATCATCTTATCTAAATTGCCAAAATTGGCAAATTATTATTTAAAACTAAAACTTATCTAAATTTAAAACTCTAAACAAATCATATAACTCCTAAAAATCTGAGATAAAATCGGATTCAAATCATATCCTAATTTGATAAATAATTTTAAAAATAGTAAAAATATCTAAACAGTGTTATGGCTGGATAACAACGGAATTTGAATTCGAAGATGATGCCCACCGGGTCGATCTGGGGGACCACGTGGTGCGCGCCAAAATAAGCTTTCTGGATTGGGATCAAACTTGTGATTCCAACATCTGTAGCCAAAGTTATGGCCAAAATATAGAACCACCTCCAAAACTGCTCCAATCACGAAATTGACTTGATCACTTCCAGCCTTTACGTTGATCTACCAACTCGGTACCAACTTACCCGAGCCTCCTGTATCAAAAATTCACATCTTGATCATTATTTTAAAACGAGACCTTTGTCTTGATCCTTATTCTAAACCGAGCCCATCTCTCTACCTTTGTTGTTATTCTTCTCCGTTTGCTTTATTTCCCTTGAATTACGCCCCATTAAATTACCAAAAGTACACCAAGCCCTAACTAGCATCGAGTCCAAAAGGACAAAATCACAAAACAAAGCCATGAACACTCAACATGAAAAAAATTCAAATCTCTACGATCTAACAACCACCATTAGAGACCAAACGATCCAGGAAATCATCAGAATCATAAGAAACCATAGAAATCGAATCAAAAAATACAATCAAGGACCCATAAATCAAGCAATCAAACAACAATTAGAGCTAGGGTTTGCTTACATACCTTCAAGAGTTGTGCACGATCTCTCTCTGCTATACTATGGATCGCCGAAAGTCACCGCTCTCAGATCGAAGGTGTCTCTCATCTTTCTCTCAAAAAATGGGGGGGGGGGGGGGGGGTTGAGACAACGATGAGGAGGTTGCTTTAACGCTCCAACGGTCGAGCGTGGGATGAGCTTTCTCTAGTTGTTGGAGGGGCAACTCCAACTTCTAAAGTCCAACCAAAGTGATGACAACTTTTGGCCGAAGGTTTCCATCTGTTTTTGAAGGGATGTGACCATCCATTGAAAGTCCACATCCAGTTTTTATAGGCACACCAAAAATGAAAAGTAAAGATTCATGGATGGGCCTTTTCCCATCCACTTATATCCAGTGCATCAAACAACCCCTTAGTGTCCGAAGTTGGTTATGTATGTTAGCATCGGTATAGTCTTTAATAAAATTCTCCTTCAAAGTACATATGACTGCATGAATTACTTGTCGTTTGAAGGTCTTATCATACTTCAGACCATTTTCACTGTGTTGCCATAAATTATAATAAAAACTTGCTCTCAATGTCTCTATCACATATTACTTGCGGATTTCTTACTGTTTGAGTGGCTACCAACAGACATAATTTACTCCTAGACTGCCAACACACGTTCACATTTAAAACATGAAGAATAAAAAT